>CM051237.1:43927375-45127375 GCA_027917425.1 Gastrophryne carolinensis | reverse complement strand
GGTGTGCCATGTCATTTGGTGGCTTTCCGGTGCATGACTTTTTTTAGTTTTTCCCAGCTATTTTATGGTGCTTCCATCTGTCCCCCACCAGTGTACCCATGCCAGTCCTTGCACCTTTGACCCCCTGCTGGCATCTAAAGGAATCCCATGTAATCTGCATGTCCTTGCACATACTTTTATTTGTCCCTACTGCTGGCATATAGGGCATCCCATGCAGTCCACGTGCCCTTGCACATACTTACCTTTGTGCCAAAACTCATGACCCTGCTCTACCCCCAAACCATTGCAGGAGCAGATGGGGGCAGATGTTGTCTGCAACATGACAGGTGCGGGGACTGCGCCCATGGATGCTGAGCAGGCCAAAAAGAAATGGGATGATCTCAAAATGGTTGTCCAGAGAAAAATCAGCACCTAATGCGCTGAGGGTTAGATGCAGAGTGAGCAGAGGGATGTTTTGGTATCATATACTCCAAGGCTCTCCACATCTTAATTTTTGGGTTATTTGTAGATTGCATATTGGATGAGGGCTTCCCAAAACCACATGCAGAGAAGAGGTTTGCAAGGATGCTGCATCCCAACACCCACCAGGGGGTGTCAGGGACCTGTGACACTGATCGCCGGTATGTGCCCACCAGTTGTAAGAGTTGGCTACATTATGCAGATTGGCACAGGGGGTGAGGGAGGAACCCAAACAAAATACAGCAACATATCTACAGGCATGTCCAAAGTTGGAGGGCTGGCCTGCGTCACATATGGTGGGCCAAGTAACACACACATGTGGGCAACTGTCTTGATGTAAGGTGGACCATGTAATTCACAGCAAAGTGGTTTGGGTGTAACCCTGGTGGAGTATTGGAAGGAGTCCATACAATTATGCTTGACCTTGCCATTGTTTTTTCTTGGCATTGCAGCAAACAAGCAGCCAGCAGCTACCACTGCTCAAGAGCTAACCCCTGCACCAACACCATTGCTGCCCCGGACCCACTGTCTAGGCCATGGCCACACAGAAGGTACCCACCCAGCGAGGGGAACACAGACACTGATGAGGTAATTGTGTGTCTGCAATGAACCAAGGCAAGGGGCCAAGTCAGCTGAGCCCACATTACTTTAAGCTTTTGGTGATTGTGTGGTGCACAATCAGGGACCCAATTAATGATTCTTTAGCTCGAACTCAGACGTCATCTCTAATAGATGCAATACAGGAGCTTGAGGAAGACAGCCAAGAAAGTGTGGACTGCACCCCAAATATCCTGCTGACACCTCCTCCAACTGCTGCAACACCTGCCACTGTGACAAACCCCACCCCCCCAACCTTGACCAACAACATCAGACTGGCAGCAGCAGTCACACCACCTCCAGCGAAGAGATGGAAGGAAGCCATCCCCGCCCCGTAGTAAGTTGCCACTTGCCTTTGGTAAAGCGGTGCCAAATCATGGAGGCAAAATAGCAGGCCAATATCCACACTTTTAGACGCAGTTGTGAGCCGCACCACTAGGAAGATCCAGGAGGGCATGGATGCAGTGGCGGAGGAGCAGTGGTGCCACAACCAAATATTGGAGGTGCTGCTGGGCCAAATGGTGGATGCAAACCAGCAAAATGCCAGTATGCGCCCACTGCCTGAGGCACGGCAACCAGCAGAAACTGTAAACAAGGTCACTTCACCCTAATCACAGCTGATAAACTTTTGGGGGAAAATCTTTTGTTTTTACAGAGGAGCAAACATATTGTTTGCTGAATTTTGGGCACTGTGTTGCCCTTGACCCACCCATGGAGGGATGCATTGATGCATTGTAGATATATCCCCTAAATGAAAGACATCAAACAACCACTTGTTTTTGCTGTTTTAATTGCACATACCAAAGCAGAAAAGGAAGTAAACACAAACAAGGCAAAAAAACACAAATACATCAACAAAAAAAGAAAAAGTGTTGTCCACTAAATGCTGCCGAACAGATTGGGCAGCGCAACTGCAGCTCAGGATACCGGAAAAAAGTAGCCCATGTATCTTGGGAGCTGCAGAATGGGCTGGCTCTTCTACATACGCTGACACCCTCTTTGGTAGGGCAAAATTGTGGAGGGCAACGCAAGCCATGATGATTTGAACAACCTTTTGAGGCACCCGCTGTGCGGTCCAGAAACCAAAACCGCAACTTCAATAGGCCAAACGCATTCTCCACGACAGCCTGAGTGTGGCAGTGGGCTCAATTATAGGCCTCCTGGCAATCTGGGGCCTTTAAAAGGGTGTCAGGAGCCGGGGATGCAGCAGGGGATAAGCCAAATCACCTAAAAGAACATAAAAAAACAACATTAACACCAATTAATGACCAAAACACAGAAATGGCATAAACTAAGTCCTAAGTGAAACCAGTGGGAAACACATTTTGTAGGAGGCCGATTCATTAATAGCGCCAGGTAGCGACAGATGAGCGCCAGTAGCGTGATTTTCACAGCGCCAGCTAGTATTCGCTGTGCTTGGCCGGGGTTTGCTTGTTGACAGCGACTCAGTCGGTGTGCGGTAATGTTGAATACGGGCTTAGGGGTCGCTGTTTCACAGGTTCAGCGTTGTATGGGTGCGCCTGACAACGAATGGCCAGAGCGAACGGCTTGCTGCAGATTCATTAACAAATCACGCTTCGAATTTTTTAGCGCTGTGAATTCCTTGTTTAAACCCCAGACCGCTGGCGGTGATGGATTTAAAATAGTTTTTAACCCCCAAACAACCATATTTTTTGATTGTAAAATTATACAAGTTTTTATAAACATTTTGTAATATCAATACATTAATATCAGACCTGTAATATCAATTCTGCACAAAATCATTTTTTTTTTTTTTACCTTAAAAAAAGAATCCTAACATTGCAGAAGTGGTCACAGAATTTTTGACATTAAAAAAAAAAAAAAAAACATTAATAGCAATTAATTATGATTAATTAAAGATTGCTCCATTGAAATGCATTGGACATCGCCAGGGAGCGACAGGTCATACCTGGCGCTGTGATGGGATTAGCAGCGGCGCTGTTCGTTGCAGTCGGCTACATGATGAATCCCGCGGTAGCTGTCGCTCTCGCCGGCGCTAGCCTCATTTAGCTTGATAAATGCGTCATTGTGGCCGACGCCGGGCGTACTTGAGTCGGTAGCCGCCGTTAGCTGGCGGGACCTGGCGCTCGTCAGACACTACCTGGCGCTATCGCTTGATGAATAAGGGCATAAGGCAAACCACTGAGCAATCAAGCAAAACAGAAGGAAGTATGCATGGCCAAGGGGTTTGATTAGCTACAGAGAGCTGGGCACAACTAGCCACATGAGCACAGTAGTAGAGATGTATTTTACAGCTGATACACCAGTGGAGATGCAATGCTAACAATAGACATGCAGAGCCAAGAGAGGAATAGACACACTTACCCAAAAGCCAACCGCCACTAAGCTCACCACTCTCATAACGGGTATGTATGAAAAAAGGGGGGTCTGTTCACGTCTGAGTTCCCCTTTATTTTTCCAAAATGCTCAAAACAGTCACCCTGCTAAGTTCCTTTAAATACTGTGTGCAAGTGTACCTAAAAGAACTGATGCTATTTTGAACCCCAAAAGAATATAAGGCAGAGGTATCCAGAAAAGGAATCAACAGAACATGACACAAAGCAGCAGGGAAAAGCCTGGCAAACAGGACATACATTCTGCAAGATAAGCCCACAAAAAGGGAAAAGGTCAATGAAACGAGCATCTAGAGAAACATACAAAGATAAGGCCAATACTCACAGCTATTCAAAAAATCAGCAAGAGAATATAAAAAGAAACCACACTCAGGCAGAGTAACAGATCTCTCCAATATACAGCCAGGGAACCAGAAAAACAAGACTCGTGCAAAGGAGAGAACAGTGAGACAGCCAGATTAAAAAAAATGCAACAGAAAAAGATTTAGCAGCTATAAAGCAAAAAAAACACAAGATGAGCAAAAATCAAAAGACAGCCCAAGAATGTGATTCGCCTAATGAGGGGTCCACATTTCAGTCTGTTCCTGAGCAGATTCTCCCTGCTTTATCTAACACATAAATGTCATTCAAAGATGACAAACGGGAACCAATAGCTTTTAAAAATCAGATTCCATTTATTCAGTCAATTCCTTTCCTGCAGACAGGCGCAAGTCATTTTATGGGGGTCATTTCCAAAACGATCGTCTGGCTGTTCCCTGGACATTTGCTATTTTCCACGCTTATAACTCACATCGCTGTTCACATGGTGATTTCGGTGTTTGCTGGATTCATCATTTAGCGTAGCGCATGCTGGTGAACACTTTTTCTGTTCGCCTGCTTTTAGCGGTGAACATCATAGGAATCAATGTTATTTTTGGAGAGATTGGCCTTGGTTCAATAAGAGTTGACAAAAATTCTCATAGTAGTAAAAAAATCAATTCATGAGAAAAAGCCTGAGAATTTCACTGTTAGTGAATCACCAGATAGGAACACAATGAACGTCAATAGCACTTTTTTACTCCTGAAAAAAGTATTGAACTTTTTTTACCCCTTTTTACCTGTAGTAAAAAGTGCCATTGACTTTCATTGTTTTCCTATTTTGTGATTCACTAACAGTGACATTTTCAGGCTTTTTTCTCATTAATTGAATTTTTTACTCATGAGAATTTTTTTCAACTCTTAGTGTATCAAAGCCATTGTGTCTTTAGGACTTTTTAGCAACTTCATTTTCGATTATTAACATCAGAATGTTCCCCAGTATTTGAAAAAGCAACTAATGATAAATGTTTTTACATGACTTTTATATTTTCATTTCAACATTTTTCTAGCTTTTCAAACAACCCACACTCCCAAGATATTCCACATATATTCTGAGACCCCTGTAATGCTGACATAAGCTATAAAAGTGTGTTTTTCTAAATGAAATCTGCCACAGCAGTTCACTGGCATTCTCCAAACCACTTTTCAAAGTAAATACCTGTGACTATCGACAGCAAATTGCAGCGCAAGCAAAGCAAAATGCATTGTCTATGTTGTTTCTGTAACTGAAAACTCCTCGCCGTAGTCTTCCCCTCTGGCTACATGTAACATCTGGCTACAAGGAACATCGAAAAGTTAGTTCAGCCGGTAGTCCACATCGATGGGCGGGCAGTGGCACAGGAGTGTCGGACTGGTGGACATGGGCAGCGAAGGGATACAGCAGCAGCGGCAGCATTTCCCTGGTTATATTATTCACAAACCACTGCAAATAGGCCACGCCCCAAACCACATCCATGCCACACTGATGCCACGCCCATCACCCTATACACTGGTCTCCGAGGTTGGCATCTCTGCAGACAGGGCAAACGATTTAGCACACATCAGATGTCTCTCCTGAGCTAAAGGAGGACTATTGCAAAAAATGGACCAATGACATGCAGTAATTTATGTACAGTGAGAAGAGCATAGGTGAGAGTACACAGCACTGAGGTGTCAAAATATTGGTTGTCTTGGAGGAGGATACAAAGGGATCAAGTTTAATACACTGAGGTCTCCCTAGAAAAAAGCCTTCTATACACCCAGAGATTTTAGGATACCTATTGCAGAATCTTGACCTAAAGAATGTATGGGTCTATGAGTTTGAACGCTAAAAACAACTGAATCAAACAAATAAGTAATTTAGACGTGGACCAGCATCACATATATGTGAGTGGCAAAAGTATATGGATTCAGTATTAGGTATGGCCTCCCTTGTGCAGCAATAACTGCATCTAAATGTTTCCTATATTTGTTGATTAGCCCTGCACATCCACTTGGCGCATTCCTCCCTACAACACAGCTTTGTTATGTTGGTGGGTTTTCGCCCATGAATTGCTCACTTATGGTCCTTTCACAGCATCAAGGCTATTGCAAAACTATTGCGATAAAATGGCTCAATGAAAAAAAGCCATATAAATATGCTGGCTGGTGGGAGGAGGGGTCACGTATACACCCAGCATCAAGAAATGTCCAGCCAGGTTTGTTTCTTACTCTTCATGGATCATGGAAGAAAATACAATTCTGTGATTACTCACCTGTAGAATTGGTATTATACGTGTACAGCACGTCCTGTTCCAGAATATTCCTTACTCTTGGGTAATACATCCACAAGATGGCACTGGACTGCAGAAAACAGCTTGTGGCTCCTCCCGGCCCTATATAAGTCAGGGAGCTCCCACAAATTCCCCAGTATTGACAAGCAGTTAACAAAAAGCCGGGAGAACAATAATAACAAGAATTCAAAAATGAACATATGAACAATCAACATACAGAGGTAACTAAGAATAATGATAACAAGGGTGGGATGGAACAGGACGTGCTGTATCCGTATTATACCAATTCTACAGGTGAGTGATCACAGAGTTGTAATATTCTAAGTATACAGCACGTCCTGTTCCAGAATATTCCGTACTCTTGGGACATCCAATAGCAGTGTCCGTAAGGTAGGGTGGGATCCCCAAAAAGTAACAGTTTAAACCACTGCCGCCTGCAGAATTTTGTGACCAAAAGCAGCATCTGCTGAGGCCCTAACATCAGACCAAGTAGCGGCCTTGCAAACTTGTTCAACAGAAGCTTGGTGCTAAAAAAGCCCAAGAGGCACCAATAGCACGAGTAGAATGAGCAGTAAGGCGGAAGGGAGGCTCCTTCCCCTTAGCAGAATAGACCTGTACCACAGCCTGACGGATCCACTTGCTGATAGTGGGCTTAGCTGGAGCCAGACCCTTCTTAGGTCCAGACGGGAGCACAAAAAGAGCATCAGTCTATCTGAAGGATTCAGTAGCCACCAAATAGAACTTCAGAGTCCTGGCCACATCCAGAGAGTGTAAAACCCGCTCCTCAGGGTTACTAGGATTAGGGCACAGAGAAGGCAAAACAATGTCCTGATTGAGATGAAAAGCAGACACAACCTTAGGCAGAAAATCTGGCTTAAAACGAAACACCACCTTGTCCTGGTGTCTCTCAAAGTAAGGGGGTTTGATGGAAAGCGCTGCCAACTCAGAAACACACCTAACAGAAGTGATAGCCAACAAAAAGACTACCTTAAGCGTCAAAATGGACAAAGGGGCATCAGGCAAAGGCTCAAAGGGAGGCCCCTGCAAGGCAGATAAGACCAAGTTCAAATCCCAGACTGGTAACATGGGCTTACGTGGAGGACGCACGTGAGTAACCCCCTGGAAGAAGGTCTTGACCAGACGATGGTGAGCAAAGGATCTTTGGAAGAAAATGGCCAAAGCAGAAACATGACCTTTGAGGGTACTAAGTTAAAGACCCAAATCCTGCCAGGCTCTCACCCCCTCTTCTCCCGACGGTGCCGCCATCTTGCAGTGACGTCACTGGGCGGGTGTCATGACAGCTCCAGGCCTCTCAGCTGTCAGATGCCGGTGATCGGTGGCCAGAGAAGGAGGGGACAGGAGATCCTCTGGCTGCCGATCACCAGCATCTGTCATCCGATCAGCGAGGGACACAGGAGCTGACGATCGGAGGTGAGTAAAAAAAAAAGATTATTTTTTGTGAACTGGTAAGGGGTCCATGAGAGGGGGCCCTATGTCATTTATGCTCTGTCGCCCAGCAGCTATAAAAGGGGTCCATGAGACTCCTATACCAGTTAACAAGACTGGGGGCTGGCAAGTCACCTGCGGCTAGCGGGTGACTTGCCATTAACCCCTGGCACCCCCAATTACCTGCCTCCCCAAAGCCCGGGGGGGGGCAGAAGAGCCCGGGCCCACAGAGGGTATGTGGGCTTGTAGGCTGCAGGGTGGGGGGGGGCATCAGAGCTGGCCCTTGCACCCTGTTCTACAAGCCCCCATAGTTGGTCCCGGGCTGGTTATTTCGGGTAGGGGGGACCCTACGTCATTTTTTTTTTTTTTTTAACTCTTAAAATTCCCCCCAAAAATGCCCCCCTCCCACCCCTGGGAGAGGGGAACCTATGTTATTTTCTTTTTAAATTAACCCCTTATGTTTATAGTGTGGATAGAAGTATTTTATTTGCAAATGTTATAAGGTGCTCTTTTCAGTTTGGGGGTCTCCTGGGCAAGAATGGGGGGGCTATCGATATATCGACATATGTGGTACCGTTGTAATCGGGAGAAATGGGGCTTTCATATGCAATATGGTTTTCATTAATAAAACAAATGTTTCATTTAAAATAAAGGAGACAATTGTCTAAAAAATATTACTTTATTTTGTTTTTGTTTTTTACTCAAAAATATTTAAAAAACAGTAGAAAAATTACAAACAAGACATTTCATGTTAAAGCCTAAACTCTGCTGCAAATAAATATATATATTTTCCTGAAAAATCCAGCAAGAATCACGGTTAAACACAGCGCAAAATGGGGAAAAATGACCTGTCAACAGAGGGTGACAAAACTTCAAGTAGGCTGGCAATTAAAAGGGTTAATAGTACCTATGCATGTTGGGTATTGTTCTGCTCGGGGGATGTTGCTTTTTCAGATTTTCTGTTTTTTTCTTGTTTGCATATAGTTTTTGTTAGGGAAATGTGGTTTTGATTCTGCTTTTTTATTCTTTTTTTAGGGAAACCCTGTGCAACCAAAGAAAACATTGAGGGATTACTTCCAGAAAACTGCACCCATGTCAATAAGCCTGGTACGCCTAGAAAGCTTGAGGTGTGTACTTCCAGAGAATATATAGTTTGCCGGGAGAATTTCAAATGTAAAGGGTTGTTTTTCTTGAAAAACTGCAAGGTGCGCATATTGCATAGCATAGTTGTATTTAATCTGAAAATCTCCTAAAGCGTTGTTTCAGTTTGGGGGAGTCTCCTGGGCAGGAAAGTGTGTCTATCTATACATATGTGGTACTGCTGTAACCGGGAGAAATTGGGGTTTCACACGCAATAAGATTTTATTGACAAACTTACATTTTTTATTACAAAAAAACACTACGAATTGTAAAAAATTGTTTGTGTTTTTTTTTTTGCACATATTTCATCCAAAAATATTGAGAATACACCTAAAAAATGACAAACAAGACATTTCATATTAAAGCCCATATATCACTTTCCTGGGAAATCTCTTAAAAAATCACAGTTGAACATGGGGAGCGCAAAATAGTGCAAAACGGTCTGGCAACAAAGAGTGACAAAATCTCCAGGTAGGCTGGCAGTTAAAGGGTTAAAGACAATTTAGACAATTTCGTGATAAGGCTTCTTTAACCAATCTTTGGTAACTACTTAATTCCCAGACCAGCTTGGTATTTTTTTTCATTTGTATTTAGCCAGGTGCACGCATGGGGACTGGGATCTACCCGACACTAGCAGGCTGTAACCTGACCCACCAAATGGGAGTCAGCAGCTCTCATTAAGTAACTTTTTTACTAGCTGCAGTACTCGTCCCAACTATGGGGCTCATATATATAGAGTACGGACCACACTAAACACAGGGTGCCTTGTCGGGCCAGTGTGGCTTCAACATGTATCTGCAGATATATGCGACTTAACCTCTGTTATACTAACTGTTAGACATGTTTGTTACTTAATACTCTTAATAACTAGATGAGACTGATGGGTGAGCCCATTTGTGGCCCCCACTTTACCTACTTAGTTCCCAGAGCAGCTTGCCATTTTTTTAAATCTTTGGTAGAGCAACTTGTTTTCCTTAATCTAGAAATAATTGTTGATGGCAAGTGGTCTAGGATCAGATGCAGCAGAACAGGCATAAACCACGTTACTACCACCATAGTGTTTTAAGAAGGGATGATGTTTTTCTTTCTCCAAACATAACTGTTACTCTCCTACACCAGGTAGTTGGTGGGATGGAAGGAAGTAGGTTCTTTTGGGCCCATGATGTTTCTGTGTGTCTGTGTGGTCGGGGTGCTGGGGTTCTACCAAAGATACATCACTTGACTAAGTAGATGAAAGCAGTGAACCTCTTTATTAATGCATCCTTTCAGGTGTACTTAAACAACAGTTTCAGTACACACATATCTTCTAATACATCCTGTCCTCCTAGAGCCAATATCAAGACAGCAGGTCTAACTCGCCCTATCTGGACAACCAAGCCTGTATCTCCCCCCTGGATTCCTTCAGTAGCCACTGTATCCTTGCTGTATTTAGGGACTCCTGTCACTGCTGCTTGATAGTTTCTGGCTAAGTGGTTTAGAACAGTGGTCCCCAACCTTTTATTCCCCGTGGACCGGTTCCGGATTTGGTAATTTTACCGCGGTCCAGTGGGGCACTGGGGGGGGGGGGGGCTGACTGGGGGCGGTGTGGCGGCATTGATTGTTAATATTGTTTTGATTCAATCATTTTAATGTTAACGTATTTAAACATGCCTTCGAAATAAAATAGTTACAGAAAAAAATAAGTAGAACGTGATTTAAAACCCAGCCGCGGCAGACCCGAGCCGGGTCGGCCGGGGGGTTTTAGGGGTGGGGTGGCTCGGGTCCGCCGTGGCTGTCGCTTCTAATGTTGCAGCGTAGGGCTTCCTATACAGGCCGTGCGCGGTGATATCATCTCATTGCGCACAGCCTGTATAGAAGCACTGAGTGCAGGTGGGTGCAGGGATGATGTAAGGGGCAGGAGTTTGGAGCGCGGGGCGTGATAGCCTCAGGGCCCGGTACCATTTGAGTCACGGACCGGTAGCGGTCCGCGGCCTGGGGACCACTGGTTTAGAACACTAACTTTAGGGATGCTTCCCAATATTGCTTCTAGCTATCTTCTGGAACCTTCCATACACATGTTCACCGACATGCCAATCATGTGCTGGATACCATTCTTCCTAACGCTTAACCCTTTTTACCTGCATCTTAAGTATCTTTCCTCCCTTTATACTGTGTAATAATATCAGTCTATGGTCACCTTGTTTCTGACATCTCCTATTACGCTTTCATTGAACTATTTCCAACAAAAGGGTTCTGACTCTTATTATTTCTATCTCAACTGGATACCAAAAGACTTACGTCCCTACATAACACATTTAAACTACGAGTCTTATTTAAGTAGTGCGTTGTTAAGTGCCATTTTGCTGGCTTTCGGGACATTTTTGTGAGTTTGCATCTCTTTATATTTTGGCGCTGCTATTTGTACAGAATGGTGTTGCATGTCACAATGCCTAATGATAAATAATCAGCTTAGATTGGCTCACTAGGGCCTCAATTCATCAAGAGTTGAAAAAAGAGTTGGAAAAAAAAATTATGATAGTAAAAAATTAAATTTATGAGAAAAAAGTCTGAGAATTTTACTGTTGCTGAATCACCAGATAGGAAATCAATGAAAGTCAATGGCACTTTTTTACTCCTATGAAAACTGTTTACTCCTTTCTACACTGTAGTAAAAGCTGCTATTGACTTTCATTGCCTTTTTATCTGGTGATTCAGTAACAGTGAAATTTTGACACTTTTTTTCTCATAAATATGTTTTACTACCATGAGAATTTTTTTCAACTGTTGAATTGAATCAAGGCCTAGGTATTCGTTGGCCTGTGTCAGCACCTGTTAAACCCTTATCCCAACTATAACAGATCCAGTGAGCGACTCTGTACCACCAGCTTTTAGGCATCACAGACCGTAATTATTTATTTTTGGCATGATGAAAAGTTTGGCGCTGTGTTTAGCAGGCGCTGGTCAGCGTTTCATCATTACAGTCACAGGATGTCATTGCTGGGGACAAAGGGGGCGAACTTGTGCTCTTAGGCTGCATTTTAGTTGGTGAGTTCCAAATTACACATTAGTAATGCAAAAAAGCAGAGATAATATATTTTACAGGGAAAAAATAAATTGACATTTAGCGACATCTAAGTCCTGCTTTTACATATTTGACAAGTCACCAATTCAAGTTCTGTACAATATGTAATATTGCCCATTGGAGGGTAGGAGTAGAGAAAAGAGAAAAAAATGGCTTTTAAATTTGTATTAAATGACTTTTTCACAGAGTGTGTTTTTTTAAATTAACCCTTTGTGAACTGGTAAGAGATCCATAATACCCGTATACCAGTTCACAGGGCAGGGGGGAGATAGCAAGTCACCTGCCAGCCAGCGAGTGACTTGCCATTAACCCCCGGCCCCATTAACTGATTCGGGGGGGGGGGGCAGAAGAGCCTATGACCTGTAAGAGCCATGCGGGCTGGAAGCTCTTAGGGCTGATGAAGCCTGGTCTATCTGGTGCCCTGGGGAGGGGGGTCCCATGCCTTTTTTAAAAAATGTAACTCTTAATAGTAAGAGCAGTCGTTGAATTTTATTTGAAAATGTCATAAGGCGCTCTTGAGGTACAGTGGTAATTGGGAGAAATGGAACACATAATATGATTTAAAAAAAAAAATACATTTTCTTATCAAAATAAAATGCAACAACGTTTAAAAAAACATATTTATTTCAACATTTTTTACCCAAAAATATTATTATGCACTGAAAAAAATACAAACAAGATATTTCATGTTAAAGCACAAACTCTGACGAAAAAAAACAATGTGTAACTTTTCTGGGAATCTCTGGAAATTTCTTAAAAATTCATAGTTATACATAGTGCAAAATGGTCTCGCAACAAAGAGTGACAAAATTTCAAGGAGGCTGGCACTGAAAGGGCTAAAAGTAATAATGCATGCAGGATATTGTTCGCTCAGGGGGCTTTCCGGTTTCAGATTTAGCTTGATTTTTCTTGTCTGCCTTGTGAATTCGTCGAGAGTTTTGTCCAGAAAACAACAAGCCAGGTATGCCTAGAAAGCTTGAGGTGTATAATTTGAAAGTTTATATTTTTTGGGGGGTATATTTCAAATGTAAAGTGTTGTTGTTCGTGCAAGGTGCACATAGTAGCTTTTCTTTTAAAATCTCCTAAAGCACTCAGTTTGGGGTGTGTCCTGCGCAGGAAAGGGTGTCTACTGATATATATGTGGTACCAGTACCGTTATAACCATGAGGAATGTGGCTTTTATATGCAATATGGTTTTCATGGAAAACTTACCATTTGTTTTGCCCCAGAAGATGCACCCATATTTGGAAGAGGAAAATAAGTGTGCTGAGTCCCCCCCATCACAGACCTCACATTAAAGGCAGTAAGCAGCATCCCACATTACAACCAGTAAGCGGTATCCCACATTACAGGCAGTGAGCGGTTTCCCACATTATAGGTGGTGAGCGGCATCCTACATTACAGACAGTGTAAGGCATCCCAATTACAGGCAGTCTGAGGCATCCCAATTAAAGGCAGTGTGAGGTATCCCAAATGCAGGCAGTGTGAGGCATCCCAGTTGCAGGCAGTGTGAGGCATCCAAATATAGGCAGTGTAAGGCATCCCAAATGCAGGCAGCATGAGGCATCCCAATTACAGGCAGTGTGAGGCATCAAAATATAGGAAGTGGGAGGCATCCCAAATACAGTGTAAGTGTGAGGCATTTCAATTACAGGCAGCATGAGGCATTGCAATTACAAGCAGTATGAGGCATTGAAACTAAAGGCAGTGTGCAGCAAGCCCCACTCCAAAAAAATGCTTACATATCTTGTGCTCTCAGGGTTTCTAGCCTACAGCTCCTGCAGCAGCCAGTTTCCCGCCACCATATATACACACACATATCTTACCAGCGTCCACCGCCGCCTTAACGTCCAATGCCTGCTGTCTCCATTGTTGATGCCCGCCTCCTTCGCTGCCGCCACACACACTGTCCCTGCATTGGTTCAGGCACTTGGGTGGGAGTGGCCTGTGACTCTTGCCAGTGACACCTTGCACCAAGCGCTTGGGAACATGTGTGTGGCAGCAGGCAGCAGAGGAGTTACGAGGATCGGTCGTGGAGGCAGTGGTTATCGGCAGCAGAAACGGCGGCGGACACTGGTAAGATATATGTAGGCTTGTGTGTATATATGTTGGCGGAAGAATGGCTGCATGGGAGCACCAGGAATGTAAGTTTTTTTTTTTACATTTGCCGGATAAGACAAACATTGGGGAAAAATTGTGTCCGATGGGGTGAAAAATACAGTACTTTTTATTTTAAAAAAGCTACAAAATGTAAAAAAATAGCATATTCTTTTTTTTGCCACATATTTCACCCAGAAATATTGAGTAAAAAAATACAAACAAGACATTTCATGCTAAAGCCCAAAATCTGCCGAAAAAAAAATCCTGGGAAATCTATGGACATTCCTTCAAAAATTACAGTTAAACATGTATATGGGTCACTTAATCTCAATGTAAGCTGGCTGTTAAAAATACAATTCTGTGATTACTCACCTGTAGAATTGGTATTAAAAGTATACAGCACGCCCTGTTCCAGAATATTCCTTACACATGGGTAATACATCCACAAGATGGCGCTGGCAGAAAACAACTTGTGGCTCCTCCCGGCCCCATATAAGTCAGGGACCTCCCACAAATTCCCCAGTATTGACAAGCAGTTACACAAGAAGCCGGGAGGACAATAATAAAAAAAATCCAAAATGAACAATTGAACAATCACCATACAGAGGTAACTAGAAAAAGATAACAAGGGTGGGATGGAACAGGGCGTGCTGTATACTTATAATACCAATTCTACAGGTGAGTAATCACAGAATTGTATTATTCTAAGTATATTTATTATTTTTTATTATTATTTTTTTATTATTGTTACAGGCCCTAACATCACCCTTGTAAAACTTAGAAAAAGTATGAACAGAAGACAAAGTAGCGGCCTTAACTTCAACAGAAGCTTGGTGCTGAAAAGCCCAAGCGGCACCAATAGCACGAGTAGAATGAGCAGTAAGGCGGAAGGGAGGTTCCTTCCCCTTAGCAGAATAGGCTTGAACCACAGCCTGACGGATCCACTTGCTGATAGTGGACTTAGCCGGAGCCAAACCCTTCTTAGGCCCAGAAGGGAGAACAAAAAGATCATCAATCTTCCTGAAGGATTCAGTAGCCACCAAATAGAACTTCAAGGTCCTGACCACATCCAGAAAATGTAAAACCCGCTCCTTAGGGTTACTAGGATTAGGGCACAGAGAAGGAAAAACAATGTCCTGATTGAGATGAAAAGCAGACACAACCTTAGGCAGAAAATCAGGCTTAAAATGAAACACCACCTTGTCCTGGTGTCTCTCAAAGTAAGGAGGTTTGATGGAAAGCGCCGCCAACTCAGAAACATGCCTAACAGAAGTGATGGCCACCAAAAAGGCTACCTTGAGCGTCAAAATGGACAAAGGGGCCTTACGCAAGGGCTCAAAGGGAGACCCCTGCAAGGCAGATAAGACCTAGTTCAAGTCCCAGACTGGTAACATAGGCTTACGTGTAGGAAGCACAAGATTAACCCCCTGAAAAAAGGTCTTAACCAGACGATGGTTGGCAAAGGATCTTTGGAAGAAAGTGGCCAAAGCTGAAACATGACCTTTGAGGGAACTAAGTTGAAGACCCAAATCCAAACCGCGTTGCAGGAATTCCAGAATCCTGGGGATAGAAAACACCCTACAGGGAAGCGACTTAGACTCACACCAGTCAATGTAAGCATGCCATACCCTATAGTAGATAGATGACGAGGACTTCTTCCTAGCCTGAATCATGGTATTAACAACAGAAGCAGGCAGCCCCTTTTCCATCAAGATAGAGGTTTCAGCAGCCAGGCCATTAAAGCCAGCGTTTGTAAATTGGGATGGCAAAGCTACCCCTAAGTGAGCAGATCTGGAAACTTGGGCAGGGCGTACTGATCTACAGCCAACTGCACAATGTCTGCGAATCACACTCCTCTTGGCCAACAGGGGGCCACCAGAATGGTTGGCACCCCTTCCTGGGATATCTTGCCCAGCACCCTGCCTAGCAGAGGAAACGGAGGGAACACATAAAGGAGCAGAAAGCTCTTCCAAGACATTGCTAGTGCATCCATGGCCAAGGCCAGAGGGTCCTGGGACAGAGAGACAAAGACTGGAAGCTTGTGATTGTGACGGGACGCAAACAGATCCACATCCGGCTGCCCCCAGCAGTGGCAGAGGGAGAAAAACACCCTGCTGCTGAGGGACCATTCTCCAAGACGAGAAGTCCCCCTGCTGAGGGAGTCTGCCTCCAGATTTTCCACCCCCAGGATGTACACAGCTGAGATGCAGAGAACATTCTCCTCTGCCCAAGACAGTATCAGGGACACTTCCTTGAGGGCCCTCTAGCTCCAGGTCCCTTCCTGATGATTGATGTAGGCAACCGCCGTCTGGTTGTCCGAGCGGATCTGAACCGCCCCGACCCTGAAGGTGTGGATTCAACTGGGCGAGAACCAGTCTTATGGCCCTCAGTTCCAGAATGTTGATAGGGGTATGGGCCTCCTGAGGGCCCCACTGACCCTGGAACTTCAGGGATTTCCAGAAGCCCCCTCAACCTGTCAGACTGGCATCTGTGGTGACCGTCTCTCCCAGTAAGGGGCCAGAAAGGATCTTCCCATCAACAGGTTCCTTGAGTCCAGCCACCACGAAAGAGACCGCCTGGCCAGAGGGGACAGAACAAATACCTGATCCAGGGACACAGGATCCCGATCCTATACTGACAAGAGGTGAAGTTGGAGAAGTCTCATGTGAAACTGAGCGTATGGAACCGCCTCGAAGCAAGACACCATCAGGCCCACCACCAGCTGGGTATCCAGCTCGGCCTGCTGGAAGGATTGCGACGTGATGAGAATGTCGTCCAAGTAAGGAAGGATGCGAATGCCCTGAGATCTCAGCAGAACCATTAGTCCCGCCAGCACCTTGGTGAATACCCTGGGAGCCGAGGTGATACTGAAAGGCAAGGCCACAAATTGGTAGTGCTGATCCTCCAGAGCGAACCTGAGGAATCTCTGATGACCTGGAAAGATTGTTACATGAAGGTAAGCGTCCTTGATGTCTACAGAGGTCATGAAGTCCCCCGGGCGCAGAGAATTGACTGCAGAGCGCAGGGTTTCCATGCGAAAATGCTTGAATCTGACAAACTTGTTGAGACGCTTTAAATCCAGGATGGGTATGAGGGACCCGTCCTTTTTGCGGGCAGTGAAAAGATTGGAATAGAAGCCTCTGCCCCTTTCCCTGAAAGGCACCGGGCAGATGACCCCCAACTCCAGAAGGTTTTGAACAGCAAGGCATAGACCCTGAGCTGACAGGGGGTTTTGAGCCATCCGAGATTTGATGAATCTTGGGGGTGGCCAGGCTGCAAGCTCTATCTTGTAACCGGAGGACACTACCTCCTGAATCCACCGGTCTGAGACGTGAAGCCTCCAGACGTGAGCAAACAGCCGAAGCCGTCCTCCCACCCGGATAAGTGAGGGCGCCCCTTCATGCCTGAGGGGGCTTTGGGGAGGACTTTGGCTTGGGACCCCAGGAAGGGCCGGGGCGGCCACGCCCTCTGCCCCTACCCCAATGGTCTCCATGAGACCCAGCAAAGGAGACTCCTCGACCAGTTCTGGAACCACGGAAGGAAGGGAGAAAGGCACCTGTCTACCGAAAGGACCGGGACGGTCTCCTACATTGGGGTAACCTACCGCCCCTGGAAAACAATTCCAAGCGTTCCGCAAAGAGGCGCAGCCCCTTAAAGGGAAAACCAGTGAGAGCCTTCTTAGCAGCATTATCAGCTACCCACTGACGCAGCCAAACAGAGCGGCGTATAGCCACCAAAAGGGCAGATGTCCTTCCACACATTCTAATGGGATCATCCATGGCAGACAGAACATATGCAACAAATTCATAGCAAAGCAGGAGAGATCTATACTCATCTCCTCCCGTGTCATCAGATGCCCCATCTAAGAGACTCTTAAGCAGGCCTTTAATAGCAATAGCTGTAATGGCAGAGGCACAAACAGGGCGCAGCGCGGTCCCCACACAGGCAAAAGCATGACAAGCCAGCTGGTCCATGCGCCGGTCCTCACCATCCCTCAGGGTAGTAGTATCAGGAGAATGCATGACAGATGTATTTGACAGCCCCAGAACGGGCGCGCCCACCTCGGAGGACATGACCAACGCTTAATCACATCAGCAGGAAAGGGATACCTCTTGTCCCAACTCTTGGGCACCCCAAGGAGCTTTTTAGGCCGTCCCCATTCTTTGAGCACCAGATTATTAAAGTGAGTCTGCTCCAGGAACTCCCAGCGTGGCTTAACTGTATGAAAAAGCTCATCCTGCTGCTGTGGAGCCACTGCAGGAGGGGAAAAACAAAGCACGTAAAAAAAGTGAGACAAAAACCTGTCAGTGTCATCTGAGGACCATGGGTCTTCTCCAAAGGGAGACCCGGTACCACAATAAACCTTAGGCTGTTCCTCAGATGATTCTGAATCAGAGAATAATTCCCCCTCCTCAAGGGGGGAATAACCAGTAGTGTCCAAAAATTCCTCAGCCTCAAGAGGGAAACAGCGGGTGACAAATGCCGCTTCTTAGCAGAAGCCTTAAGCGGGGCAAACCCAGCAATATGTTTCTCAATGCTGGCCACCCGAGCAGCCAAATCAGGTTGAGACTCCCCGCTAGTATGCCCCCCGCTGGGGGTCAGATGTAAGCGTGGGGGGGTAGGCGAAGCCAGAGGGGGCGCAGCACCTGGCCCAGTAACAGACAAATCAGATTGCAGTGCAAGTACCTGCTGGGCGCAGGTTACACACACCCTGACAACATCACTTAAAGGGAATATCCCATACGCAAAACATAGCCGGGCTTGTCCCGAAGGAACCCCAAGCACATTATCCCCAGAAGCCTCCATATGGTGATTATCCCGGCACAACAGGCCAGTAAGGGTTAACGCTAAAGAGCTACCCGGGATGCCCCAAGGACCCGCTAGGGAAGTGGGAGATAGCAAGGGGAGAGGACCGGGAGAAAATACAACTCTGTGAAGTACTCACCTGTAGAGTTGATATTATATGCATACAGCACGTCCTGCTCCAGACAGTCATAACGTGTGGGTAGTCCTCCGCCTCGGGCACCGTGCACTGCAGAACATGAAGAAAAAAAGCTCCTCCCGGCCCTACATATACCGAGTGACCTCCCACAAATCCCCAGCATTGACAAGCAGTGAGAAGAGAAGCCAGGAGGAAAACAACCACCCAGAGACTGGCAATAATATCCAAGATAATAATCACCATACAGGGGATCCAGAACAAGGTGAATCAGGGTGGGGTGGAGCAGGACGTGCTGTATGCATATAATATCAACTCTACAGGTGAGTACTTCACAGAATTGTATTATTCTAAGCATACAGCACGTCCTGCTCCAGACATAGTCATAACGTGTGGGACATCCAATAGCAGTGTCCATAAGTAGGGTGGGATCCCCATGAAAAAAGGCACATCCAACCATGACAGCGCTGTCACCTGTAACCTTACTACCAGGAGCAACTTGAGCAAGCTCTAACTCAACTTATGAAGCCTTACAAGGCAAAATGAAACACAAGCAGGGAACTAGTCAGTCTGCTCAACAACCGAGTGCAGAAGGCCCAAGCCAAGCACAGGTAGAAGAAAACCAAACCAAGAGAGAAGAATGAATCTCCCTTAACAAACAGGCCAGAGTAACAGCCTAACCACGCTACTAACGACAACGGGGTAGCCATGGCAACCATCGAACCTTTCCCGTCAGGGAATACGAACCCTGGTCTCAGCGAGACCAGCGGAATACTGAAAACAACGCTAACAAGGCTCCTCAAGAGCCGAAATGTTAACCATAGGCTCAGAAGGACAACCAACCGAGCAAGACCAGTCCAACGGGCTCCTATACCCATGGAAGCAACCAGATCCAGTTGCAAGAAGGATGGGGACGCCTATAAGCCCCAAGGGCATAGTCCCAACCCTGGACAGGGAGCAGTCCAGGAGTCCCCAATGCCTATTGAGGGATACAGATCCCTTTTAGGCTCAGAGTAAGCAAAACACCAGTCCAGAGACCATAGGTTCTGGAAAAGAGAAGAATAACAAAACTCCGCCTGGACCCAAGCTTGGTGCAAGGAGGAAACATCCTCACCTCACGGTGTACAGATATATAGAGCTGTAAAAATATAAAAAGGACTAGGCTAAGGAAGCCGTCTCCTATGGCACGCCTCTGACTGAGGCACCCGCCCCTAAAGGGTCATCTGAGGCAAGGAACAGTTCAGACAAGAACCTGAATAAGAACCCAGGGAACCCTTAGCAGGGCAACAGGAAATAACTCCCCCCCCCCCCCCAAGGGAACATAGAATTCCCTGGGGAATGCACCTGAGCCACCCCTGAGGAATGCTCCACGCAGAAGATTGAAACTAGTCTCTACAGAGGACGAACAGAGCGAGCCCTGGAACCCCTCAAGGAACTGAGTTGGGGGACCAACTCCAGCCATGCCGTAAGAACTCTAGGACCCAGGGATAAGACCACATCTCGTAGGAAAGAGAGAGCTAGTCCAAGCCATCCAACTAGGGCGACATCTCCCAACATAGCCGGCAGAAAAAGGGAGAAGAATAAAAAGGAGGGGTCTAGACCCAACCCTCCAAAAAGAAGAGACACCCAGAGGGATCATCTCCGATAGGGTGGATAACAATCGTCCAAACCCTGTAAAAAGGGGTGGTGTAGTAAGGAGCTTAACTAGGCATAACAGCCCTCATGAGAGGGCACACAGTACAACTGTCTTCAGCTGAAAATGCGAGCCACACCACACAGGGCCACTCAGGGCCCCCAGTGCAACAGTTCACCCTTGCCACAGCAAGCCTGTGCAGAACCCCACCTGGCAGGGTGTAAAAAGGGTCAGACAAAGGGTATAATGCCCTGACAGAAGGCCATACTAGGTCACCCTGACCAAGGCCAGAGATTCCTGGGACAATCACCCAGGACAATGAATTAGGACCATAACCAGGACAGAGTCCCTGTGACAGTCAAGGGGCCCAGGGCCCCAACCAGTAGGGCTCATCGAGGCACTAGGGAAGGCCCTCCTAGCACAGTAGGACAGCCAACAAGCCAATACCAATGAAGCGCAAGGAGTGTAAAAATCCCCACTAGAACACTACCAGACCCTACAAGAAGGGTCAACCTGTTCCGAGACCTTCTCGGATAAAATCAGGGACAGGCCACCGACCAGACAGACTAGGAGTCCCCAAGAGGCAAGACCTAAGGGAAATAGCCCAGCAAGTTAGGGCCCAAAAGGCACAATGTGATGACTTACAAACAGTATGAAAAAGGGCCCCCTAAAGGGGCCCCCTTAGGAACCACGGGGAATTTCATAAGAAATAGAACCCCTTAGTGGACCTGCCAGACTTGGTCCCCATGGCGACCATTGACAGGGATAGCAAGAAGGAAGTGATGTCCCTCAATAACTTTCAAAAGTAGACCAACCAGAAGGGAACCACCATAAAAAACAGGGGGAACGTACTGATCTATTCCCAGGGGTATTGGGACCCCATCAAGAATAAGTAGCCCAAGGTGCCGCAGGCCCCAAGGGCATCTGAGAAAAAAGAACAGCATCTGGGCCACCAGCAATAGGCCCACCACCCGCAAGGTGAATGTAGTGTGACTACAGAGAGGGCAAGGCCCCTTCCATACCAAGGCACCCAATCAGAAGGGAAGGTTTAACCTGGACCTATCTAAATGCCACCCCGTAGGGAGATTATGAACCAGGTTACCCCAAGTAAGTGATGTGCCTAAGCACCAATCCAAAGGACTCCAGGGGAGCCCCAAGTCCTGTAGAAACTAGCGCGTACAGCACCGGTGATTGTTCAAGAAAGTACTCCCATACTCGCCTTGGCGAGCCTTCTGGGAACTGGGGAGGGACCCCAGACAAGACCCAAATCCGAAGAATGGTCCTGTAACACTGGCTGGAAAAAGGACTAGGTGTCCAAAAGGAACAAGGGACCAAAAGGGAATATGGATCCTCGCAGGCATCAAGAGGATCACTGGACAAGGGCACCTGCGGCCCAACAGATGGAACCAAGTAGGCACTGCCTGTGAAATACAAATGCTAGGTCCAGAATGCCGGACCTGGACAGACTGCGTCATCCCGGAGGGAAGGGCAGTGTGGATGCCATTACCAGCCAAGGCCAACCTGTAAGAAAGCCCAGATCCTACATGCCAACTCGGCCTGCGTAAATTCACGAAGGGAAACAACGGGGACTGGAGGACCCCTAACTACTTTGGAAGGGAACTGCCCAGCAAACTCCTTTTTTTTATTATTTTTTTTTTTTTTTAAACTGCATCCAGGGGGACCACCACCTGTAATCTCCTGAACGAAGCATGGCGCCCTGCCATATGAGCCAAGTGCTGCGGCAGTTCCCTCGCCCAACAGGGCGAGGGCGTCCCTTCATGCTTGTGTGGTTTTGGTAGACTTTGGTTTTGCCCTGCCGGAGGTCCCAGGGCATTTCCTGCCTCCCTTGGAACGGCCTTCCACTCCAAAAAGTTGGAAGCACACTTCTGGTTCTCGCTTAACACTAACGTAGGGATGGGGAGGGGAATCCCTGCCCCTGGACGGCCGGGCCAGCCTTCTGCGCGAGGGCGCCTTACCTTTTTTGCCAAAAAGGTCCAACCTGGCCCCGAATAAGCGTCATCCTCTAAAAGGAAGACCGGTAAGAGCCTTTTTAGTATCATTGTCGGCCCCCCACTGTCGCAGCCAAAGCAGGCGACGAATAGCCACCACAAGAGCCGAGGTTCTAGCGCACATTTTAATAGTGTCATCCATAGCTGAGAGAATAAACCTCACAAAAAAGGTCCAATCGGACAGTGCATTGAAGACCTCACAAGGGAGATCCTCCGGCTGTTGGTCAGTTATTCTCCTGAACAGGGTCCTGGCGGCCACCGCAGTAACAGCCGCAGCAGAGACCGGGCGCAGAGCTGTCCCTACACTGGAGAAGGCATGGGGAGCCAATCTGTCCATGTGCCGGTCCTCAGCATCCCGAAGGGTACGTGAAGAGGAAGCCGCCATGAAGGGAGGGTTAGCAACCCCAATAATTGGCGCATCCACCTCTGGAGGGACTGACCATCGTTCATCCAAATCATGGGGAAAAGGGTACTTCCAGGCCCAAACCCCCAGAACCCCTTTAAGTTTACAAGGTGATTCCCATTCCTTAGATATAAGATACTGGAAATGATCCTGATCCAGAAATTCCAGACGCGGCGTCGCCGTGTGGAAACTCTCCCTCTCGGGCTTGGGAGACTCTCCCGAAGGAGAGATGGACAGCACTTCAAAGATCTTTATAAGCAACTCATCAGTGTCACAGAGGCCCCAAGAACCTGGGCCAGAGCCGTCACGGCTCCAAGACAACTCATCTGAGGAACTGGAACCTGAGAACAGTTCATCATCATCAGAAGGATCAAGGTCCTGCATAGCAGCAGGTTCCTCAGTTTCAGTGGAAAACCTATAACTAGGAGGCGTCAGGGACCGCTTCTTCCCAGCACCCAAGCGCTCCGCCAACCCAGTCATCACTTGCTCCGGTGTGGGAAGCCTGCGCGGCACCACCTGCTGGTCATCCCCACTCGAGTGTGACTCATCTGGAGTGAGATTTAGACACGGGGAGACAGGAGTATTGAAGCGAGGTGCAGCTACTGGTAAACCTGATTGCAGGGCCAGCGCTTGTTCAGCACACGGTCCGCAGACCCGTGCTCTGTCAGCGTCAGCGTGGGGTTGTCTATACATGGTACACAGCCGGTCTTGTCCCCGCGGGACCCCGGACACATAATTCTGAGATGCCTCCATATGGTGATTAATCTAAGTAATATGCCAGTAGGGAATTAAGCTGTAAGCAACCCTGGATGCCCCAAGACCCGCTGGGAATGTGGGAGAATTTAACTATAGCCCCGTAAGATATATAAATATATATATATATATATATATATATATATATATCAGGCCGGGAGAAGCCACTGGAAGCTTGGCATCTGAAAGACATAAGGAGAAGAGAGGGTGTCAGAGCCATGCGCAGCACAAGAAGAAAAATAAACGAACGCCCGTGAGGGCACTTACAGTAACCAAGAGAGAAGGAGGATCGTGACCACGCGCGCGCGGGAAGACCGACAAAATGGCGCCAAGCGAACCTCGAAGGGCGGACCAGAGCTGTAGGTGACGTGGAATGCGCCAACCAGACCACGCCCCCCCAAGAGAGCGCGAAGCTCTAAGCGCGGAACAAGACAGGAAAGGAAACAGAAAAAAACGCCATGGCGTTGCGAAACAGAGCCGCCTTACACGCCAAGTCAAATACTTTAAAAGGCGTTGCGGCCAACGTTAAAATAAAGTTTGAAGCGCGGTTCTGACTCCCGGTAACCGATAAAGGCTAAAGCATACCGTGTAATAGGGCAAGATTAGGCCAACGTACACAACCCCCCCCTCTTTTTCCCCCCACTAACGGGGGGAACTAAGGGAGAAGGTGACTCAGCACTCGGGGTTCACCGCTACACGGGGCGTGGGGCAATGATGCGGGAGGGGCATCCACTATGAGGCTCACCATTAGCCTTAACCGCCTACCCTATGGAGGGGGATTGCGGTGGAGCATGGCTCCGTCAAGCACACCAGGTGCTGCCCACCTTCACCCGACCAATGCAGCCCAAGCTGGGAGGCATAGTCTTCACAGAGAGGACAGGTGGAAATAGTCCCGCAGGGCTCCGGCTGTAAGGCCCCGCTGGCCTGCGAGAGCGTGATACTTCATGTCTTCGCAGTTCCAGCACTGCAGAGAAATCTGGGGGATTTGTGGGAGGTCCCTCGGTATATGTAGGGCCGGGAGGAGCTTGTTTTCTTCATGTTCTGCAGTGCACGGCGCCCGAGGCGGAGGACTACCCACACGTTATGACTATGTCTGGAGCCGGACGTGCTGTATGCTTAGAAGAATACCACAGTGCTGAAGTTTAAACCCGCCTGAAAGACATAAAAACACATCCCCATATGCATATACTCTAAGGCAAATAACCAGGAGACCACCCCGCAGGGGTTACTCACAGACCGCAGTGAACCAGCAAGGCACGCAGCACAGGAGAGGTAAAATGGCGCCTGCAGAGACCTCGAGGGGCGGGACGTGATGAGAAAAAACGTCATCCACAAGACCTGCTCCCCCGAAGAGCGTGAACATGCCGCACGTGACGCAGCTGGCCAATAGCGGCGCCACCGCCATCTCAGAATCAATGTCGGCGTCGTCTGCGGAACGCGGTACAAGTGCGCGGTGGCGGCGTACCAGAGAAAACACACACACAAGGCAGAATACAGACCACGAGCCAAATCCCCCCCCCCCCCCCCCCCCGGAGATCACCCAAACGGAGAGCGGGGCAGGAATAAGGATAGACGGAAAACACAGTGGCCCGGGAGAATGAGGGAGGAGGGTAGGGCAGACGGGGACACCAGTGGGGGAAGGTTAAGGCACAGGGAGCCTAGTAACAACCCATAGAGCAGGGAGGGGCATCCCAAAAAGGCTCACCATAAGCCTGAACCGCCTACCCTGTTAGAGCAGGGACTGCGGTAGGAGCAGCGCTCTTCAGCACCTACCCTGGTACTTACTGACCTACCTTCACCCGAACCTTGTCAGCCGAAGCTGGGAGGCAGTAGTATGGCTAGGAATGGGTGGGAATAGTCCTGCAGGGCCGCAGGCTGATAAGCCCCGCTCACCTGCGAAACATAGAGAGCCATCTTCTATCTTCGCAGCCCAGACTGCAGATAAGAACTGGGGAATTTGTGGGAGGTCCCTGACTTATATGGGGCTGGGAGGAGCCACAAGTTGTTTTCTGCAGTCCAGCGCCATCTTGTGGATGTATTACCCATGTGTAAGGAATATTCTGGAACAGGACATGCTGTATACTTAGAATATATGTACAGCCGGCCCTCCATATTCACGGGGGTTAGGGTATTTGCCTAGGGGTTAGGAGATCTTTGTATTCACAAATAACCCCCACCAAAACAGAGGTTCGTGGGGCACACAATGAGGGGCAGGGTGAGGGCAGGGCATGGCAGGGAGGGAGTTAAAAAAGTAAAAGCCCTTACCTCACATAAGATCCAGCACTGGTCCCTCCTCAGTTCGGGTCCTGGGCGCAACCAGCTTGAGGGAAATGCACAGAGCAGCATTTCCTGCACTAGGCCATGGCCCCGCCTGCACTAGGCGTGTCCCAGCTTTCCTGCCAATTTACTCTAATGAGCAGAGTGCAGGGAACGCAGAGATGAAGAGGCAGCCTGTGTAAGCTGGACCTTCAGCATCATTTAAGGAAAGGACCAAATGCTTAAAAATACAATTCTGTGAAATACTCACCTGTAGAATTGATATTATTTGTATACAGTACGTCCTGCTCCAGATATAGTACTTACACTTGGGTTATCGGTTATTGTTTTCGGTGAGGAGAATGAATACCAGCCGTTTATTACAGGCTGGTATCGATTCCTGGACGACATACTACTCCTGTGGCAGGGACCCCGGGATATATGTGAGAATTTCTTAAAAAAGCTTAACCAAAATGACCTGAACATACTTCTAACATATCACATATCCAATGACCAGATCAACTTCCTGGATTTGTATCTAAATATGAAAAATGGAAGGATCTCCACGACGTTATATAGAAAGGAAACTGTGGTAAACAGTTTACTTCATTACCAGAGCTTCCATCCAAGACATACTAGAGGAGGAATTCCACGTGGCCAGTTTGCAAGACTTAGACGAAATTGTTCTGAGGAAATCCCGTTTAAAGCACAAGCCAAGGATCTTACACAGCGTTTCCTTAATCGGGGATACCCAAGGAAACTAATCTCAAGAGCCTTCCAAGATATAAAGGATAAAGACCGGGGAGAGATGTTGAAACCAAGAATGAAAAGAAAAGATAATATGGTAAGATTTATCACCAACTATAATAGTAGTTGGGGGCCGTTACGTACAATCCTAAACAAACATTGGAGTATTTTAACCCTGGATCCTTCAATTAACTCATTTATCCCACAGAAACCCAAACTGACGGCCAAAAGGGCCCCTAATCTTAAAGATCGACTATGTAGGAGTCACTTCACGAGACCCAGAGTTTGGTTGGAGAAAGGTGGGACAATGGGTAGCCATCCATGTGGAAGATGCTCCATATGCAGGTTTGTGAAAAAAAACAAATCAAGTGCGGAATAAAAACACGGGGGAGACCTTCCGAATTGGGCAATTTTTGAATTGCAGAATGGAGGGCATAGTGTACCTTTTAGAATGTGGATGTGAACTTGGATATGTGGGGGAAACTAAAAATGAATAAAAATGAATTAAGAAAACGCATACAGGCCCACATATCAAATATTAGACTGGCCACAAGGGATATAGAAATTGGTAGAATTATATCACCAGTGACGGACCACTTCTTAAAAACTCATGGGGGAAAATTGGACTCCTTGAAAGTGACAGCATTGGAGAAGGTAAACTTAGGAATAAGGGGTGGTAATCTGAAAAAGATCTTACTACAAAAGGAGCTCAGATGGATTTATAAACTGGGCACGGCGGCCCCTATGGGATTAAATGAAGATATAGCCTTTGGATCATTCTTGGGGAGATAGTGACATAATTATAATAATATTAATAACAACAAGATTTAGGGGGATTATGGGGGTAATTATAGTATAGTATGGTATAGTATGCATAAATGCTTAATAAGGAATTAAGTTGAATTTATTTTATGTTATTAATTGGTTTTTTTTTTTCTCCTTATTTCTTTAAGTGGGAACCTAGAAATAAATATTGATTTGATTCCATTTTCATTTTTTCACCATGTTTTGAAGCCTGAAGTACCCCTTGAAGAAGAACATCCTTTTGGAGGAGAATGTATATCTATATATGTGTATATAATTAATGATGTGATATATATAATATAATCAATGATGGAGACTTCATATATATATACACATGTGTGTATAACAAAATTCTAAAAAGGAAAGAGGGGAGAGAGAAAGGACAATAACATTAATAATATTTTAATATGTTTGTATATACACTTTATTTATTTAATTATTTATAGTTAGTTTATTATTATTTAACCACTTATTTTCATTACTTTGCAGATTATGATCTAAAGAGGGGAGAGAGAAAGGATAATAATATTAACAATATATTTTTGTATATACATCCTTATTTATTCATTCATTTATGGTTGGTTTATTATTATTTCATCACTTGTTTTTATTATTTTGGGAATTATTATTTAATTTAATATTTGTTTAACTTAATTTAATTTAATAATTAATTAATTTAATGTCTTTAGGACTCTTCTACCCCTTCTTTTATATTAATTTTTTAAATTTTTTCAATATTATTATTAAATTTGTTATATTTTAATTAATTTCCAGGGGTATTTCTTTGGTAAAAATTCATGGGAGAATTATTTATTTAATTAGGGGATTGAATCACATATTCACTTATTTATTATATAATTATTTATTTAATTATTATTAATGGTTTTATTTTATTAATTATTGATCACTCTTTAACACTAATATAATGTTTTATTAATCAACGCACAATTTTTGGCATACTTATATATAAAAGAAAATTATTATTTTTGCATAGATTTGTATATTTTTTATTATTTTATGTGGGGTTTTTTGTTATTTTTGTCAAAAAACTTTTTGTCACCTTTTTCTTTATTATTGGACGGTTTGGTGTGTATTCACACACATATATATATATATATATATATATATATATATATATATATATATTTTTTTTTTTTTTTCATGTATAAGGAGGGGATGAAATGGAATTTTGGTACATTGATATAAATTGGATTGAATGATAAATTAAAAATTAAAAACTATTAGATTATTAGTAACACCTATAATTATCATCATTTTCAAAATAATGAACTTTTAAAATTATTGTCCATTTAGGGATTATGTTTTTAGATTTTTATTATTAAAAAACTGTTTATTTTTAATATGTGGGGTTTTTTGTTATGTATGTCTTGTAATTGCTGTATATGATGGCTTAACGTTACATCCTATTGCTTCTGTCCATTGTCACGCATATGCAGACCCGTGCTGGCCGCGTGATGTGTCCCGTCCCCCCCATTTCTCCTGCGGCCGTGACATACACGCAATTAGCGGCGTTGGTGTGTGCGGCTGGTTGGAGGGGTGGTCTGGGGGGCGGGGCTATGACGCTGCCGGACGGCCGAACTGCTCTGAATTGAGCATGGGGCACAGCTGTGTGAGAGCGTGCAGGCGGCTTCCGGCCGGGGCCGTGCTGCGCGCCCGGACGCGTGTTGCAATTAACGCAGGTTAGTCTCTACTTATAGGAGCAATGGGATGGGGTATCTTTTCATACCTTGATAAAGTGGTCTGAGCGGGGGGACCACGAAACGCGTTGGGATCGCTACTCGACCTGTATAAACCTGGGGGCTACTTGGGTCATACACTCAGGTGATGTGTTTGATTTCTTAAATTGATTGTTGTATTTTTCAATTGAGTTTGTTTTCCTTTTTCTTCTTGCCACATTGTGTTTTTAAATAGATTTTTGCACAGTAGCACTTATGCACTTTGGTTTATTGTAAAATTGGCACTGATAACATTGTTATTATGGGATGGGATATAGGTAAAATTGGGATGCCCCTGGGAGCGTACGGTCCAGTTTTTTATGTTTTTTAATTATCTGTAATGTGATTTATGTGGGTAAACAATCAAAAATAAAATGTACCTATGAATTTATGATACAAATTTAGTTGTATTTTTTATTACTGTGGAGGATGTGCGGTGTTTTGGGAACTATTCAGGGTGAATTGCTGGATTCACCACTATACTTTAGAATACCATTTAAGGATTAAGATAGTCCCATACCACTGCACGGCCACAGATATTTGATTTAAAATATCAGTATATTAAATTTGTGGTGCGGAATTAACACATATAGTTCAGAGATACACTTGGGTTATCCTCCACCAGATGGCGCTGCACTGCAGAGACATGCAAAACAGGCTCCTCCCGGCCCCTCAAATACCCGGGGACCTCCCACAAATCCCCAGCATTGAAAAGCAGTGAACGAGAATCCGGGAGAATTTAACCACCAAAACTGGTAACTATAAGAATGATAACAATCACCATACAGGGGATCCAGAATTATGCAAAAACCAGGGTGGGGTGGAGCAGGACGTACTGTACTCAAATAATATCAATTCTACAGGTGAGTATTTCACAGAATTGTATTATTCTTAGTATACAGTACGTCCTGCTCCAGATATAGTACTTACACTTGGGACATCCAATAGCAGTGTCCACAAAGTAGGGTGGGATCCCCAACAAAAAAGGTAACAGCAGGCAGTTTAAACCACTGAAGAAGACCAAGTAGCGGCCTAGCAAACTTGTTCAACAGAAGCCTGGTTCTGAAAGGCCCAAGAGGCACCAATAGCACGAGTAGAATGAGAAGCAAGGCGAAAGGGAAGATTCTTCCCCTAGCGGGATAGGTCTGAGTCACAGCCTGACGAATCCCTTCGCTAATAGTAGACTTGGCAGAAGCCAAAAAAAAAAAAACCTTTCCTAGGACCAGAAGGAACCATCCCATCCAAGTAATGACCAGGCCCAACGCCGCCAGCCCCCCCAGATCAGACAAGATCGGGCGCATTCAGAATGGAGTGGCCGTAGGCCCAAAGGAGCATCAGTTCTCCTAAAGGACACAGTGACTACCAAGGAACACTTCCAACACCTGTCCAAGAAATGCAGAACCCTTTTCTCCACATTGCTAGGAATAGGGCACAAGAAGGAAAAACAATATATTGAATCAATGAACAGAAGACACCACCTTAGGCAGAAGTCCGGCTTAAAGCGGACACCACCTTATCCTGGTGCCTCTCAAAGAATGGGGGCTAGATAGACAGAGCCGCCAGCTCAGACACACGACTGACCAAAGTAACAGCCACCAGAAGGACAACCTTGAGGGTAAGAACAGCATCCTGAATATGTCCAAAGGGCACACCCTGCAAGGCAGACAGAACCAAGTTCAAATCCCAAACAGGGACCATAGGATTACGTGGGGGACGCACATGAGAAACCACCTGAAAGTCTTAACCAAGGAAAGCTGAGCAAAACGACTTCTAAAGGAAGACGGACAGGGAAGAACCTGACCCTTCAGAGTACTGAGCTGGACACCAGACTCCAACCGATGCCGTAATAGCTCTAGAACCCTGGGGATATAGAACACCCGACAGGGAGGAGACCTAGACTCACACCAATCAATATGTGTACGCCATACCCCATAATAGATGGAAGAAGTTTGCTCCTAGTCTTCCCATAGTCTCAATCACCAAGACAGATAAGCCTGTCTCCATCAAGATGGATGTTTCAGCAGCCAGGCCGTCAAGCCCAGAGTCTGTAGATTGGGGTGACGTAAAGGGCCCTGAGTGGCACCAATACAGTGGCACCAACACCCCCCCCCTTTCTTTCCCCCCGAGCTACGGGGGGAACGAGGGAAGATGGCGGCCCTTTGTACAGGGCCCACCGCTACACGGGGCATGGGGCAATAATGCGGGAGGGGCATCCCATAGAGGCACACCATCAGCCTATACCGCCTACCCTTTGGTGGGGGACTGCGGTGGAGCAGCGCTCCATAAGCACCCAAGGTGCTGCCTACCTTCACCCGACCAGCGCAGCCCAGGCTGGGAGGCACATCACAAAGAGGACGGGTGGGAATAGTCCAACAGGGCCGCAGGCTTTAATAGCCCCGCTCACCTGCGAGAGAGTGAAACTTCATGTCTTCGCAGTAAGCACTGCAGAGAAATCTGGGGATTTGTGGGAGGTCCCCGGGTATTTGAGGGGCCGGGAGGAGCCTGTTTTGCATGTCTCTGCAGTGCAGCGCCATCTGGCGGAGGATAACCCAAGTGTAAGTACTATATCTGGAGCAGGACGTACTGTATACTAAGAATAAACTATTCCCCAGCATCTAACATTTATTTATTTTAGGTTTAATCATTTCTTTTTTATTTTTCCCCTGCTGGGCTGCAGGATATGGGTGCCAACCTCTTGCCTCAGAAGCATCACATACTGAGGACAGGACAGGGGGCGGAATATAGCTGTGCTTTGCACAGACAGAACAGAGCTGGGGTCAGGAAAAGGTTACCAATTCCAAAATGCAGAGCGGCACAGTCAGAAGACACTTCCTGTTTGCAGGCAGCCTGAGACTCCATGTGCTGCCATCTTGGATGTTTAAAACCTGTTTGCCAAAGAAAAAATACAATTCTGTGATTACTCACCTGTAGAACTGGTATTATGGGTATACACTACGTCCTGCTCCATATCTAACACTTACAGTTGGGATATACTCCGCCAGATGGCGCTGGACTGCAGAGACATCGAAAATAGGCTCCTCCCGGCCCCTCAAATACCCGAGGACCTCCCACAAATTCCCCAGCATTGAAAAGCAGTTAAGGAGAAGCCGGGAGAATTGAACAATCCAAGCTATCAATTATAACAAAGATAACAATCACCATACAGGGGATCCAGAAAAATTTAAACCAAGGGTGGGTTGGAGCAGGACATACTGTATACTCATAATACCAATTCTACAGGTGAGTAATCACAGAATTGTATTATTCTTAGTATACACTACGTCCTGCGCCAAATCTAATACTTACAATACATCCAATAGCAGTGTCCATAAAGTAGGGTGGGATCCCCCAGAAAAACAGCAGCAGACAGTTTAAACCACTGCCGCCTGCAGAACCTTTCGGCCAAAAACAGCAACAGCTGAGGCCCTAACATCAACCTTGTAAAACTTTGAAAAGGTGTGAACAGAAGACCAAGTAGCGGCCTTGCAAACTTGTTCAACAGAAGCCTGGTGCTGAAAAGCCCAAAAGGCACCAATAGCACAAGTGGAATAAACAGTAAGGCGGAAGGGAGGATCCCTCCCCTTAGCAGAGTAGGCCTGAATCACAGCCTGACGAATCCACTTGCTTATAGTACTTGTCAGGAGCCAAACCCTTCCTAGGACCAGAAGGGAGCACAAAAAGAGCATCAGTTTTCCTGAATGTTGCAGAAGCCAACAGATAGTACTTCAGACACCTAACCACATCCAAAGAGTGCAAAACCCTCTCCTTAGCATTGCTAGGATTAAGGCACAAAGAAGAACAATATCCTGATTCAAAAGAAAGGCAGAAACTACTTTAGGCACAAAATCAGGTTTGAAGCGAAACACCACCTTGTCCTGGTGCCTCTCATAGTAGGGGGGCTGAATGGACAGCATCGCCAACGCAGACACACGCCTGACAGAAGTGATAGCCACCAAAAACACAACCTTGAGCGTAAGAATGGCCAAGGCAGCATCCTGCACAGGTTCAAAGGGAGCATCCTACAAGGCTGACAGAACCAAGTTCAAATAGCAAAGGACTTCTGGAAAAAAATAGCCAGGGCAGAAAACCTGACCCTTTAGAGTACTGAGTTGGAGCCCCAACTCCAAGCCATACTGCAGGAACTCCAGAATCCTGGGAATAGAGAGGGCACGACAGGGAAGAGACTTAGACTTACACCAGTCAATGTAGGCACGCCAAACCCTATAATAAATGGAAGAGGAAGACTTCTTCCTAGCCTTAATCAAAGTATCCATAACTGAGGAAGACAGCCCCTTCTTCATCAAGATGGAGGTTTCAGCAGCCAAGTCGTCAAAGCCAGAGTTTGTAAATTGGGATGGCGTAGTGAGCCCTGAGTGATCAGATCTGGCACCAAGGGCAGAGCGTACTGATCTACTGCCAGCTGTACCATGTCTGCGAACCACACTCTTCTTGGCCACCTGGGGGCCACCAGAATTGCTGGCACCCCTTCCAGAGCAATCTTGTGCAGAACCCTGCCCAGCAGGGGAATTGGGGGGAAGACATACAGGAACTGAAAGTCCTTCCATGACAAAGATATGTAGCACAGTGCAGTCTATTGAAGATGTTCACAAGCTTCAGGCTGACTTGGAAACATTGAGTGTCTGGGCATCCACTTGGCAAATGAAGTTCAATGTGGAAAAATGTAAAGTCATGCACTTGGGGTCTAATAACCCGAAGGCAACATATGTCCTCGGGGGAGTAAAACTGGGAGAGTCACTTGTTGAGAAGGATCTGGGGGTACTAGTAGATCACAGGCTAAATAACAGCATGCAATGCCAAGCAGCTGCTTCCAAGGCCACCAAGATACTATCGTGCATTAAAAGAGGCATGGAATCACGGGATAGAGATGTAATTTTGCCTCTTTACAAGGCACTGGTGCGCCCTCACCTGGAATATGCCGTCCAGTTCTGGGCACCCATTCATAGAAAGGACACCCTGACTCTGGAAAGGGTGCAAAGGAGAGCCACCAAACTAATAAAGGGAATGAAAGATCTTAGTTATGAGGAAAGATTACGAGAATTAAATCTGTTTAGTCTTGATAGGAGGCGATTGCGGGGGGACATGATTAACTTGTATAAATATATAAATGGACCATACAAAACATATGGGGGAACACTATTTCACGTAAAATCCTCTCTAAGGACAAGGGGGCACTGCCTTCGATTGGAAAAAAAGAAATTTAGTCCCCGGAGGCGACAATCGTTTTTTACCATAAGAACTATAAATCTATGGAATAGCCTCCCACAGAAGCTTGTTACAGCATCAACCGCTGACAGCTTCAAAAAAGGATTAGATGCTTATTTTGAAGAAAATAACATTAACAGTTACTACTAGTGGTTATCAATAAAAAAAAATAGACAAAAAATAAAATAAATAGCTTTCCCTATGAAATAAAAAATAACTTCCCCCTACCCCAACACCCTTGGTTGAACTTGATAGACATATGTCTTTTTTCAACCTTATTAACTATGTAACTATGTAACATTGCTAGCGCGTCCGAAGTCAGGGCCAGAGGGTCCCTGGACAGAGAGACAAAAACTGGAAGCTTGTGATTGTGGCGGGGCGCAAACAGATCCACATCTGGTTGGCCCCAACGGTGACACAGAGATTGAAACACCCTGCTGCATAGGGACCATTCTCCCTGGCGAGAGGTCCCCCTGCTCAGAGAGTCCGCCAGGTGATTTTCCACCCCCAGGGATGTACACAGCTGAAATGCAGGGGACATTGGCCTCCACCCAAGTCAGGATCAGAGACACTTCCTGGAGGGCCCCCTTGCTTCGGGTCCCTCCCTGATGATTGATGTAGGCAACTGCCGTCTGGTTGTCCGAGCGCACCTGCACAGGCAGGCCCTGAAGATGAGTAGTCAAGCGAGCCAGAACTAACCTGATCGCTCACAGCTCCAAGACATTTATAGGTGTGTGAGCCTCCTGAGGGCCCCACCTCCCCTGGAACCGCAGGGACTTCCAGAAACACCCCCAACCTGATAGACTGGCATCCGTGGTGACCGTCTCCCAGGAAGGGGCAAGAAAGGATCTGCCCCACAACAGGTTCCTTGAGTCCATCCACCACAAGAGGGACCTCCTGACCAGGGGGGAGAGCACACAGACCCTGTCCAGGGACGCTGGGTCCTTGTCCCATACAGACAATAGGTGAAGTTGCAGAGGCCTCAAGTGGAACTGAGCATAAGGGACCACTTCAAAGCACGCCACCATCAGGCCCACCAGCTGCATCCCCTGCCTGATGGAGGGATGGGAACAAGCTAGGAGGGACTGGGCCTGTGCAATCAGACTGTCCACCTTCAGCTGAGGAAGGAAGATCCTAGCCTGAACTGTATCCAGATTCATTCCTAGGAATGGAGTTACCAAGGAAGGGGACAGTGAGGACTTGGTGTGGTTGATTATCCATCCAAATGACTCCAGAGTGGACACCACCAGCTGAGTATCCAACTCTGCCTGATGTAGAGACTGGGAAGTGATGAGTATGTCGTCCAGATAGGGAAGCATGCGGACGCCCTGACATCTGAGCAGAGACATCATGCCAGCCAGCACCTTGGTGAACACCCTGGGAGCTGAGGTGAGGCCGAAGGGCAAGGCCACAAATTGCCTGAGGGGGCTTGGGAGAGGATTTTGCTTTGGGACCCCAGGAGGAACCAGGACGTCCACGTCCTCTGCCTCTACCCCAGAAATCTCTGGAGTACGTCCTGCTCCAGATATAATACTTACACTTGGGACATCCAATAGCAGTGTCCATAAAGTAGGGTGGGATCCCCAACAAAAAGGTAACAGCAGGCAGTTTAAACCACTGCCGCCTGCAAAACCTTGCGGCCAAACACAGCATCAGCTGAGGCCCTAACATCAACCTTGTAAAACTTAGAAAAGGTATGGACAGAAGACCATGTAGCAGCCTTGCAAACTTGTTCAACAGAAGCCTGGTGCTAAATAGCCCAAGAGGCACCAATAGCACGAGTAGAATGAGCCGTAAGGCGGAATGGAGGTACCTTCCCCTTGGCAGAATAGGCTTGAATCACAGCCTGACTAATCCATTTGCTAATAGTAGGAGCCAAACCCTTCCTAGGTCCAGAAGGCACCACAAAAAGAGCATCAGTCTTCAGTCATACTTCAAACACCTGACCACGTCCAAGGAATGCAGAACCCTTTCCTTATCGTTGTTAGGATTGGGACACAATGAAGGAAGAACAATATCCTGATTCAAATGAAAGGCAGACACCACTTTAGGCAGAAAGTCCGGTTTAAAATGGAACACCACCTTGTCCTGGTGTCTCTCATAGTACGGAGGCTGAATAGACAGAGCCGCCAGCTCAGACACACGCCTGACCGAAGTAATAGCCACCAGAAAGACAACCTTGAGGGTAAGAACAGCCAGAGCAGCATCATGAATAGGCTCAAAGGGAGCACCCTGCAAAGCAGACAAAACCAAGTTTAAATCCCAACCATAGGGACCATAGGTTTACGTGGGGGACGCACATGATTGACCCCCTGAAAGAAGGTCTTAACCAAGTGATGCTGAGCAAAAGACTTCTGAAAGAAGACGGCCAGGGCAGAAACCTGACCCTTCAGAGTACTGAGTTTTAGACCTAACTCCTAACCATGCTGTAAAAACTCCAGAACCCTAGGGACTGAAAACTCCCTACAGGGAAGAGACCTAGATTCACACCAATCAATGTAGGTACGCCATACCCTATAATAGATAGCAGAGGAAGTTTTCTTCCTAGCCTGCACCATGGTACCCACCACCGAGGCAGACAAGCCTTTCCCCATCAAGATGGAGGTTTCAGCAGCCAGGCCGTCAAAGCCAGAGTTTGTAAATTGGGATGGCGTAAGGAGCCCTGAGTGAGCAGATCTGGCGCCCCTGGCAGGACGTACTGGTCTACTGCCATTTGTACCACTTCTGCGAACCACACTCTTCTTGGCCACCTGGGGGCCACTAGAATCACTGGCACCCCTTCCAGAGCAATCTTGCGCAGAACCCTGCCCAGCAGGGGGAATGGCGAAAGACATACAGGAGCCGAAACTCCTTCCACGACATGGACAGAGCATCCGTGGCCAAGGCCAGAGGATCCTGAGACAGGGAGACAAAGGCCCGGGAGCTTGTGATTGTGATGGGATGCAAACAGATCCACATCCGGCAGACCCCAACGGTGACACAGGGACTGGAATACCCTGTTGCAGAGGGACCACTCCCCCTGACGGGAAGTCCCCCTGCTCAGAGCGTCTGCTAGCAGATTCTCTGCCCCCGGGATGTACACAGCCAAAATGCATTGGACATTGGCCTCCGCCCATGTCAGAATCCGGGACACCTCCTGGAGGGCACCCTTGCTCCGAGTCCCTCCCTGATGGTTGATGTAGGCAACCGCCGTCCTGTTGTCTGAGCGTACCTGCACCGACAGACCCTTCAGGTGATGGGTCAACCGCTCCAGTACCAACCTGACTGCCCGTAATTCCAGAATGTTGATGGGTAAGTGGGCCTCCTGAGGGCCCCACCTCCCCTGGAAGCGCAGGGACTTCCAGAATCCCCCCCAACCTGATAGACTGGCATCCGTTGTGACCGTCTCCCAGGAGGGTCAGAAAGGACCTTCCCCCTAGCAAGTTCCTGTGGTCCAGCCACCACGCAAGAGACTGTCTGACCAAGGGGGGAAGCACACAGACCCTGTCCAAGGACGCTGGGTTCTTGTCCCATACTGACAGAAGGTGAAGCTGCAGAGGCCTCAAATGGAACTGAGTAAAGGGCACCGCCTCGAAGCACGCCACCATCAGGCCCACCAGCTGCATTCCCTGCCTGATGGAGGGCTGGGGGCAAGAGAGCAGGAACCTCGCCTGCGCAGTCAGAGCTTCCACCTTCTGTTGAGGAAGGAATATTCTTGACTGAACCGTATCCAGAATCATTCCCAGGAACGGAGTCACCGAGGAGGGGGACAGAGAGGACTTGGGGTAATTGATCACCCAGCCGAAGGACTCCAGGGTGGAAACCACCAGCTGAGTCTCCAACAGAGACCGAGAGGTGATGAGAATGTCCTCCAGGTAGGGCAGCACGCGTATGCCCCTTGACCTTATCAGGGACATCACCCCTGCCAGCACTTTGGTGAACACCCTGGGAGCAGAAGTAAGGTCGAATGGCAAGGCCACAAATTGGTAATGCTGATCCAGCAGCACAAATCTGAGAAACCTTTGGTGCCCTGGAAATACCGGGATATGAAGGTAAGCATCTTTGATGTCTACGGACGTCATAAAGTCCCCTGGACGCAGGGGGCCGATGGCCGAGCGCAGAGTTTCCATGCGAAAGTGTCTGTTCTTGACAAATTTGTTGAGGATTTTTAAATCCAGAATGGGCCTGACTGACCCATCCTTCTTGGGTACTGTGAAAAGATTGGAATAGAAGCCCTTGCCCCTGTCTCTCAAGGGGACCTTGCAAATGACCCCCAGATCCAGGAGACCCTGCACGGCCAGCATCAAGACCTGAGCTGAAGCAGGGTCCTGTGGGATCCGGGACCCAATGAACCTGGGGGGGGGCCGCACAGCAAACTCTATCTTGTAACCGGAGGACACTACCTCCTGAATCCATCGGCGTCAGAGCCAGAATCATCATGACCCCTTGGTCTCTCATCAGATGAGCCTGAATCAGAACAGAGCTCCCCTTCGTCAGATGGGGTATAGCCACACAGATTCATTAACTCCTAACTCCTAACATTAGGCGTCAAGTGCCGCTTCTTACCAGGGCCCTTACGAGCTAAAGACCTTGCAATAATCTGTTCAACAGAAGCCAGTCCAGAAGACACATCAGGTTGAGAATCCCCACTAGTATGCAACTCAACGGGAGTGAGATTTAAGCTTGGGGGAGTAGGTGAAGTGAAACGAGGTGCAGCCACTGGCAGGCCAGATTGCAATGCAAGAACCTGCTCAGCACAGGGTACACAGACCCGTGCCTTGTAAGCGTCAGCACGAGGCTTCCCACACACTACACACAGGCGGGCTTGTCCCAAAGGGACCCCGGTAACCTCTCCTGGGATGCCTCCATATGGTGATTATTAGGACCAATATGCCAGTAGGGATTTACGCTATAAGCAACCCTGGATGCCCGCTAGGGAAGTGGGAGTAATTATACAAGGCCCAACTATCAATTACACCGGGCCGGGAGAAGTCAATGGCTTCACCCGTCTGAAAGACACAGTGGGAAGAAGGGGTGTCAGAACCAAACACAATACAATGAGTATAAAACCGCCCGCGAGGGCACTTAAGGACCGCAGTAAGTATAACCGCCGCACGCGCTGACAAAATGGCGCCGAGAGTACCTTGAAGGGCGGGCCAGAGCGGGCTGTGACGCAGGGTGCGCCAAGCCAGGCCCCGCCCCCCCCGAGGCGCGCAAAGCCCACAGACAAGCAGCCAATGCACAAGCATCTGATGTAACGCAGAAGCATCTGAGGTAATGCCGCCTCCCGGCGCGGAACATCCAGATGAGGGAAAAGACGCGCATGGCGGCAGCCACGTAATAGTAAAACAAACAAGTCATCAGCGCGGCGGCTGACACCACATATCTAGTCATACACGTAATCGCTATACGCACTGACCCACACCCCCCCCTTCTTTCCCACCCCGAAGGCTATGTGGAGAATGAGGGAGGATGGCGGCCATTTGTACAGGACCCACCGCTTCACGGGGCATGTGGCAATAATGCGGGAGGGGCATCCCATAAGGCTCACCATCAGCCTATACCGCCTACCCTTTGGTGGGGGACTGCGGTGGAGCAGCGCTCCATAAGCACACACGGTGCTGCCTACCTTCACCCGACCAGCGCAGCCCAGGCTGGGAGGCACATCACACGAAGGACGGGTGGGAATAGTCCAACAGGGCCGCAGGCTAATAGCCCCGCTCACCTGCGAGAGAGTGATATTTCATGTCTTCGCAGTAAGCACTGCAGAGAAATCTGGGGATTTGTGGGAGGTCCCGGGTATTTGAGGGGCCGGGAGGAGCCTGTTTTACATGTCTCTGCAGTGCAGCGCCATCTGGCGGAGGATAACCCAAGTGTAAGTACTCTGTCTGGAGCAGGACGTACTGTATACTAAGAATAAATGTCCCTCTTTCCCACCCTGAAAAGTTGGCTGGTAAGAGTATATACACAATATTATATGTGTGTTGCAGCATCCACAGCACCAGAGACCAGGCAGATACAACTGTAACAAAAACATTACAGCAAACCACAAAACAGGAAACTCAGACTTTTGCAAGCTTCCGTCATTTGTTCTACATGCAGAAATAACAAGCCAATCACGAGTGTCGGTGTACGATGGGTGCAACTAGACAAACAAGACACATTTACTCAGCTTCCCCGAAACGTCTGAAAAAAACAGTAAGGTCATCGGCCCCATGGCCAGAAATTCAGATCCTAAATTTAGATTGTTTATGTGAAGCAGGAGGGAAAAACTCAGAGATATTAATGGCTTCTAATAGTTACTAATGTTCAGCATGACATGTGCAACCAATGCTCAAAGCTTTTTTTATTATTATTATTTTTATTTTTATTTTCTGTGCTTTGGCTGGATGTGGATGACAGCCCTAAAAATAGTCTAGTAAGAACGGTCATGAGCAAGTCCTTCTGCTTCCCAGTAATAATAAAGAAAAAAGAATCATTAAACCAGACCTTCACCCTAAATAAGAGTCTATCTTATATGTTTCCCACACCCTGTACATACAGATTGCTCACATTAATCCGGACCTTCATGCTGAATAAGAGCAGATCTTATATGTTTCCCACACCCTGTAGTCTAAATATATATGTATAATTCCGCACTACAAAATTAAATATTAAATAATAGTAGGATCTGTGGCCGTGCGGTGGTGGAAAACTATTCCTACAAGGGTTAAATTACAAGTATTATAATGATGAACCCAGCAATTCATCCAATATAGTCCCACACCATCGCACCTCCTCCACAGCAAAAATAATAAATAAACTAATTAATCATCATGAATTCATAAATAATTTATTAGAAACTACCCACAAAAAAATCACATGACAACACAATTAAAAAACATATAAGACAAAACCGCACATTTTTCTCAAGGGCATCCCAATCTATCCCAAATACCCATAAAACTCATTCATAAAGTGCATAAGTGCTAATCTGTGCAAATACAACATTAATAGTATAAATCAATAATATGAAATGTGGCAAGATGAAAAAATATAACAGTTTAAAAATAGCAAGTACAACAACATCAATTGAAAAACACACATCACCTGAGTGATAAATCCAAGTGTTCCACAGGAATGCCCCAGTCCAAATGTCGGTCCCCCAACGCGTTTCGTGGCCCCCCGCTCACAGGCCACTTTATCAAGGTCCAGGAGGCTACCCCATTACTGCCTTTATATAGGAGACTTATCTTTCAAATGCCGGGCGCGCGTCCGGGCGTGCAGCACGGCCCCGGCCGGAAGCCGGCCACACGCACACAGAGCGCTGAGCCCCGCGCTCCAATAGGAGTCCATCTGTCTGCTGCCGTCATGATCCCACCCCCCAGACCGGCCCTCCAGCCAGCCGCACACATAAGCACGATTGATTACCCGTGCGTGTTGCGGCTGTAGGAGAGACGGAGGGGATGGAATTCACCCCGCCACCAGTCCAGGTCTCAGAATATGTCACAGACATAGTAACCGGCAATACAATGTAACAGGGCAGTCTTCTACCAATGATCTACATAAAAAATGATACATACAAGTACAGTTCTAAACAAACATTTAAAAAATTTTTTTTTTATTATTTATTAAAGAATCTAAAATAATAATAATAACACCCATAATTACTCCCACAATATATACAAACAATTTGTATCTACAGAATTCTAACTACATACCATTCAATCATAATATAAGATTATAGTTTAGAGAATATACATAATATGATGGGCAATAGAGTATATCCCAAATCAGGGTATTTTATTCTCAAACATATTTAATTCTTTAAGAGGCTACAGGTTAAATCCCACCCCCTAAGGAGAGATGTTAAGCAGGGATTTAGATCAAATTTACAGATTACTAAGTGAATGACTTGGGAGTATAGTAAAATAAAGAAAAAATTAAAGAAAAAATTATTATTATTCTCAATCTTAATTTATTTATTTCCTTGATTTATATTACATCAAATCTAATCAATCAATGTTTATGTTACCCCTTTGTTTTATCCCGTTTATTTTATTTAGTCTAATTTATTTTATTTTATTTTATTTTATTGTAGCCCCCCAGCCGTATGAATTTAATATAACAATGTTATACATGCAACGAAAGAAAAAAAAATATATATATACATATATAATTATATACATATATATAAATCCATATCTAAAGATTAATTCATTAAATAAATTGAGTTAAATTAAATAAATACAATAAATCAAATTAAATTAAATTAATTTAATCAAATAAATCAGTTCAACCAAATATATTTAAATAAACCCATTAACCCATTATATTTTATAAATTATATATTCACAAAATTAAATGTGCAATTGAAAATAAATTAAATGCAATAAAGCTATATAATCGTAATAATTAATTTATTTAATATGAATTATTACATAACTATTATTTAGATAGTAGTAATAATAATAATAAATACCCAATTTGTGATCAATCAAAATCAAATCTATCCCTTCCGCTAATTAATAATTAAATAAATAAAAAATTATATATTATGTGTATATATATGTGCCCTCAAACCAAAATATACAATAATAATAATAATTAGAAAATCAATATAATATGAGAAAAGTGAAAATTATATACCGGTATGCAAGATGAAAAACAAGTGATAATGTTGATAATAATGATAATAATAAGTGGGAAATAAATAAAAAATATATAAAATATATAACAAATAATAATAAATAATAAAAATAATAATAAATATAAAAAAAAATAATTAAAAAAAAATAATAATAATACTAATAATAAATGATAAATAACAAAAAATATATTCATAATAGAAATGCAAAAAATAATAATAATAATAATAGACAATACATATAATGAAACAATGATAATAATTAAATATGAAATACCTAATATACATAATAGTATATAATTAAGCCTATTTACAAATGTTTTTACATTATTAGATATTACATATACTAAATAATATATCAAACAACTAGACACCATAAGCAGAACAATTAATACAAGTGAAAATATGGATATAATTCTACTTATTGCATATATACATCTAAATACATTCAATTTCAAAAGATGTTATTTAATTCCAAAGAATATTATTCTTTAAAGGATGTTTCCATCTTCAAACGGTCGAGAAGAGGGACAGATGGATATGCCCTTATTCCAATAAATCCTACTTTAAACTGAGAGAAAACAAAAGGGATTAGTCCACAAGATTAAATAAGGTTAATTAAAAATAGATATATATATCCTATTATAGATTAAACATATTTCACTGTCAGTGTAATCCTAATTTTTCTCTTATCAATATATATATTAATGCCCCAACAAGGAGTCCAAAAGAAAATGAAATATAATACGTAAATAAATATTCAATCGATTACATCTTATATTATTCTATTGTATCTTATGTCATTTTTATTATTATCGCCCTAAAAATGGTCCAAAAGCTATGTCCTCATTTAGACCCATAGGGGCCGCCGTACCCAATTTATAAATCCATCTGAGTTCTTTCTGGAGTAAAACCTTCTTCAGGTTACCCCCTAATTCCAAGGTTTACCTTTTCCAAAGCAATTATTTTCAGGGAGTCCGTTTTCCCCCCATGGGCTTTCAGAAAGTGATCCGCCACTGGTGATATAATTTTTCCAATTGCTATGTCTCTTGATGCTAGTCTGATATTTGATATGTGGGCCTGTATTCGCTTTCTCAATTCATTTTTTGTTTCCCCCACATATCCTAGTCCACATCCACATTCCAACAGATATATCATGCCCTCCATTTTACAATTCAAGTATTGTCCTATCCGGAAAACCTCCCCCGTGTTCTTATTTAATATCTGGTTTGTTTTTATCACAAACCTGCATATAGAGCATCTTCCACAAGGGTGACAGCCCGTTGTTGTTTCTCTTTCCAGCCAAGTCCTGGGTCGTATAAAATGACTGCTGCAAAGTCGGTCCTTCAGATTGGGGGCCCTTTTGGCTGTCAATCTTGGTTTCTGCGGAATGAATGGGTTAATGGAGGGATCTAAAGTTAGGATACTCCAGTGTCTACTTAGGATCGCTCGCAGTGATCCCCAATTGCTATTATACCCTGTAGTAAATCTTACCAGGTTGTCTTTCCTTTTCCTTCTTGGTGTTAACATTTCCACCCGATTTTTATCCTTTACATTCTGGAAGGCTCTTGAAACCAATTTTCTTGGATAACCCCGATCCAGGAAACGTTGTGTAAGATCCTTGGCCTGGGTTTTAAATGGGGCCTCATCAGAGCAGTTTCGTCTCAATCTTGCAAATTGACCACGTGGTATCCCACCTCTAAGATGTCTTGGGTGGAAACTCTGATAATGTAGGAGACCATTTACTGCCGTTTCCTTCCTGTATAATGTTGTGGAGATTCTTCCATTTTCCATACTCAGACTCAAGTCCAGGAAATTGATCTGGTCCTTGGATATATGATACATTAAAAAGATGTTAAGATCATTCTGATTAAGTTTTTTCAAAAAGTTCTCACATATATCCCGGGGACCCTGCCATAGGAGTAGTATGTCATCCAAAAAGCGGTACCAACCAATAATAAATGGTTGGTATTCGCTCATCTCCTCGCCAAAAACAATCTCCCTCTCCCACCATCCCAGGAAGAGGTTAGCAATGGATGGTGCACACCGTGCACCCATGGCCACCCCCCTGGTCTGGCGGAAGTGCTGTGAGTCAAATGTAAAGTGGTTATGTGTCAAGATGAAATCCACCAATTCCAGGATGAATTCATGCTTGTTATTTTGGGATGTATTCTCCATATTCAGAAAATATTTTACCACTCTAAGTGCCCAATCGTGTGATATATTGGTATAGAGGGATTCAACGTCTGCCGTTATCATTAGCGTATCTGTATCCCAAAGGGTTCCCTCTAATTTATTAAGGAGGTCAAGGGAATCTCGTAAATATGATGATAAAGCCATTACAAAACCCTGTAGATGAAGGTCTACAAAGGTACTGGCAAATTCCGTGAGGCAGCCTACCCCAGATATAATCGGACGTCCCGGTGGTGTTTGTAGACTTTTGTGCACCTTGGGGAGTAAATAGAATGTGGGAATTTTTGGGAAGTCCACCTTCAAAAATTCATAGGTGTGCTGATCTATAATTCTTTTTCCAATCGCTCTATCTAGGATACTATAAAATTCCTGTATGTATCCCGGTAGCGGGTTTGTTGGTAATTTCTCATAATTGTCCCTATTATTGAGTTGTCGCATGGCCTCTTTAACATAATCCTCAATTCCCCAGATGACAATGTTCCCACCTTTATCCGCCTCACGGATTATAAAGGTGTCATTCCTCTTAAGTGATTGAATAGCCTGCTGTTCCTCCCTTGTGATGTTAAATCCCCTTTTGTTAATAGGCATCATTTGAATCTCATTACTTACCACCCTATAGAAGGTTTGGACTGCAGCACATAAGCCAAATGGTGGGGCATATGATAATGGTCTTCTAAGGGGGAGTGGATTAGATGTAATTACTTCCTCAGTCTGAGTAGTAGGTTCCATTTCATCCCCTTCCATCCCACCATGCGAGGCTTCAGGGGTATTTTCCGTAATATTCACATCATATTGTCTTCTCAATAATAATCTTCTACAAAAGAGGTAGAGGTCCCTGGTTACATCAAATTTATCCATACTCATTGTTGGTGAAAAGTTCAAACCCTTACTTAACACACTTTTTTCAGGGGCGGATAATTCATAATCCGTGAGATTAATAATCTCCAGAGTCCTTGTGTGTGTGGCCTGATTTTCCGGGGTTGGTCCTAGAGTTAATGGTGGGTTTATAGGCGCCGACGTTTGTGGCGCTGGGGTAACATTCTCAAAGGTTCCCAATTGTTGTTGTTGTACTCCCACCGTCTGTCTCTTCTCCCTCTTGCCACATTTCCCCCCCTCCTAATCCTCCTACGGTTTCTCCCCTCTCGCTGTCCGATAAAAAATGATGATCATTCCCTGTGTATCTAGATGATTGGCTAGAGAAGGATGAATTTTCACTCCTTTCCTGACTGGGTTGTGTCCTAATTCTATTTTTTACATAGTTGTTTCTTTTATTTCCAGAGTGTTTCCATCTATAGATTCGATTATCTTCCCTATCCTTTTTATCCCTCCCCATCTTTGTCTGTTTGTTCCGTATTACACCTTCCTCATATTTATCCATGTCTTTTTTCAATGTGTCCTGAAAGTCCTGGAAGGATTCTTGAGCTGTACAGTCAGCAAGTTTATGATATAATCTTTGTAGGTCCTCCTTAACCTTAGCCAATATGCTCCTATCAAATTCAATAAGCATATCCATTAGTGCTTCTGAACATGAATGTAAGTGGGACTCCCATCTTTTTTGGAAGTTCTCATCTACCTCCCAAGCCGGAAAAATTTGGACTCGAAGGCCCCGTGGAATAAGATGTTGTTCCTTATACCAATTAAGAGTGTTAATATTCCACCAAAGGCGGATATATTGTTTTCGGGCCGTCTTCAATTGTCTAAAAATTTGTTTAATGTCATTCCCATCCCGGGGATCCCCTCTCCCCTCAATACTAAATTCCTCACTGGATAATAAAATTGAATCTGTTGTTCCAAGACTGTTCCTCACTCTCAAAATCAAAACCTGTAGCCATTTTTGATTTAAATGAATTTTAGTGTGCAGGAATTAATCCCAAAATATGGGATAGCTGGATTACTAAGTCTAAATATATATGTATAATTCCGCACTACAAAATTAAATATTAAATAATAGTAGGATCTGTGGCCGTGCGGTGGTGGAAAACTATTCCTACAAGGGTTAAATTACAAGTATTATAATGATGAACCCAGCAATTCATCCAATATAGTCCCACACCATCGCACCTCCTCCACAGCAAAAATAATAAATAAACTAATTAATCATCATGAATTCATAAATAATTTATTAGAAACTACCCACAAAAAAATCACATGACAACACAATTAAAAAACATATAAGACAAAACCGCACATTTTTCTCAAGGGCATCCCAATCTATCCCAAATACCCATAAAACTCATTCATAAAGTGCATAAGTGCTAATCTGTGCAAATACAACATTAATAGTATAAATCAATAATATGAAATGTGGCAAGATGAAAAAATATAACAGTTTAAAAATAGCAAGTACAACAACATCAATTGAAAAACACACATCACCTGAGTGATAAATCCAAGTGTTCCACAGGAATGCCCCAGTCCAAATGTCGGTCCCCCAACGCGTTTCGTGGCCCCCCGCTCACAGGCCACTTTATCAAGGTCCAGGAGGCTACCCCATTACTGCCTTTATATAGGAGACTTATCTTTCAAATGCCGGGCGCGCGTCCGGGCGTGCAGCACGGCCCCGGCCGGAAGCCGGCCACACGCACACAGAGCGCTGAGCCCCGCGCTCCAATAGGAGTCCATCTGTCTGCTGCCGTCATGATCCCACCCCCCAGACCGGCCCTCCAGCCAGCCGCACACATAAGCACGATTGATTACCCGTGCGTGTTGCGGCTGTAGGAGAGACGGAGGGGATGGAATTCACCCCGCCACCAGTCCAGGTCTCAGAATATGTCACAGACATAGTAACCGGCAATACAATGTAACAGGGCAGTCTTCTACCAATGATCTACATAAAAAAATGATACATACAAGTACAGTTCTAAACAAACATTTAAAAAAATTTTTTTTATTATTTATTAAAGAATCTAAAATAATAATAATAACACCCATAATTACTCCCACAATATACACAAACAATTTGTATCTACAGAATTCTAACTACATACCATTCAATCATAATATAAGATTATAGTTTAGAGAATATACATAATATGATGGGCAATAGAGTATATCCCAAATCAGGGTATTTTATTCCCAAACATATTTAATTCTTTAAGAGGCTACAGGTTAAATCCCACCCCCTAAGGAGAGATGTTAAGCAGGGATTTAGATCAAATTTCCAGATTACTAAGTGAATGACTTGGGAGTATAGTAAAATAAAGAAAAAAATATTATTATTCTCAATCTTAATTTATTTATTTCCTTGATTTATATTATATCAAATCTAATCAATCAATGTTCATGTTACCCCTTAGTTTTATCCCGTTTATTTTATTTAGTCTAATTTATTTTATTTTATTTTATTTTATTGTAGCCCCCCAGCCGTATGAATTTAATATAACAATGTTATACATGCAACGAAAGAAAAATATATATATATACATATATAATTATATACATATATATTAATCCATATCTAAAGATTAATTCATTAAATAAATTGAGTTAAATTAAATAAATACAATAAATCAAATTAAATTAAATTAATTTAATCAAATAAATCAGTTCAACCAAATATATTTAAATAAACCCATTAACCCATTATATTTTATAAAATATATATTCACAAAATTAAATGTGCAATTGAAAATAAATTAAATGCAATAAAGCTATATAATCGTAATAATTAATTTATTTAATATGAATTATTACATAACTATTATTTAGATAGTAGTAATAATAATAATAAATACCCAATTTGTGATCAATCAAAATCAAATCTATCCCTTCCGCTAATTAATAATTAAATTAATAAAAAATTATATATTATGTGTATATATATGTACCCTCAAACCAAAATATACAATAATAATAATAATTAGAAAATCAATATAATATGAGAAAAGTGAAAATTATATATGCAAGATGAAAAACAAGTGATAATGTTGATAATAATGATAATAATAAGTGGGAGATAAATAAAAAATATATAAAATATATAACAAATAATAATAAATAATAAAAATAATAATAAATATAAAAATAAAAAAAAATAAAAAAAATACAGATTACATACAGAATGCCCACATTGCCCACACCATCCTACCTGCATCTACTGCATTTTATGAGACTTTAAACATCCAAGATGGCGGCCCATGAAGGTGCAGGCTGCCTGCAAACATGAAGTGTCCTCTGACTGTGCCGCTCTGCATTCTGGGATTGCTGACCTTTTCCTGACCCCAGCTCTACTCTGTTTGTGCAAAGCACAGCTATAACTCCCTTGCACTTTTGCCCCCCCCTCCTCTCCTCAGTATGTGATGCTACTAAGCCAAGATGGCGGCGCCTGTATCTTAAAATCCCGAGCAGAGTTGCAGGCCAATGAGGGAAAGAATAAAAAGTAAGTGACTAAAAACATTAAACATATTAATTTTAGATGCTGGGGAATAGTTTTTTTAAGGGTTCGGGCTTTTCATTAAATTATGCTGAAGGTCCGGTTTAAAGAGGACCAAAACCCAGCAGTCAGGGCAGACATACTTTCTCAAACGCTCCCCTGGGACATACCAATTGGGGGTGCCCACTGTGTAAAACCCCCCAGGTTTCCCAAAAACTCACCTTTGCTCCCGGTCCAACAGTACATGTGCGAGCAGCAGCCGCACCCTCGCTATCCCTTTAGCAGGGTGCGTCCCCGTGCCAGGCAATTGTGATCAGGTGGCGCAGACACGCTCCCTGTTAGAGGAGAGCGGGGGATGCGGCTGCCAGAGCAGATGGATCCGCTCGCTTTACATGAGCTCCTGCCGAATGGGCTCAAGTGGATGAGCGCCCGCGTACGCGTCGTAGAACCGGGAAGAGGTGAGTTTGTTCAGGCAACCTAAGGGGTTTCACAGTGGGGCACGATCAGGGTTCCCCCGGGGCAAGGACCGAAACCCAGGATAGTAAAAATCCTGGGTTTTGGTCCACTTTAAATTGTCCCTATCCTTATAATGATTACCTGTGCTATGCCACTGGTGTGTGCCTAGCTAGAGGTATGCTGGGGATACGACCGCAGTTTGGATATACGGTGAGCAGATCAGGGTCATCCTGGGGGTAGAGAGGTGGACTAACCTCCAAGACTCTTGTTGCTCCTCTTTAATTGGGTTGTTGAACAATTTGGGATGAAAAAATACAACTCTGTGAAATACTCACCTGTAGAGTTGGTATTATACGCAGACAGCACGTCCTGCTCCAGACACAGTCCTTACATGTGGGTATACCTCCGCCTTCAGCGCCGTGCACTGCAGAACATGAAGAAGACAAGCTCCTCCCGGCCCTACATATACCGGGGGACCTCCCACAAATCCCCAGCATTAAAAAGCAGTGAGAATGAGAGGCCAGGAGAAACAGCCACCCAAAACTGGCAAACAATATCAAGGATAACAATCACCAAACAGGGGATCCAGAACAAAGTGAAATCAGGGTGGGGTGGAGCAGGACGTGCTGTCTGCGTATAATACCAACTCTACAGGTGAGTATTTCACAGAGTTGTATTATTCTAAGCAGAAAGCACGTCCTGCTCCAGACATAGTCCTTACATGTGGGACATCCAATAGCAGTGTCCGTAAAGAAGGGTGGGATCCCCAACAGAAAGGCAACAGCAAGCAGTTTAAACTACTGCCGCCTGCAAAACCTTGCGGCCAAACACAGCGTCAGCTGAGGCCTTAACATCAACCTTGTAAAACTTTGTAAAGGTGTGAACAGAAGACCAAGTAGCGGCCTTACAAACTTGCTCCACAGAGGCCTGGTGCTGAAAAGCCCAAGAAGCTCCAACAGCTCTAGTAGAATGAGCAGTAAGACGAAAGGGGGGGGGGGGGGTCTTCCCCTTAGTAGTATAGGCTTGAACCACAGCCTGACGAATCCATTTACTGATGGTAGACTTGGCGGGAGCCAAACCTTTCCTAGGCCCATGAGGCACAACGAAGAGAGGCTGAATAGACAAGGCAGCCAATTCATATACACGTCTGACCGAGGTAATAGCTACCAGAAACACCACCTTGAGCGTGAGAACAGCAAGAGCTGCTTCATGAATAGGCTCAAAAGGAGGACCCTGCAGGGCCGACAAAACCAAATTCAGATCCCAAACAGGAACCATAGGCTTCCGAGGGGGACGCACATGAGTGACCCCCTGAAAGAAGGTCTTGATAAGAGAGTGCTGGGCAAAGGTCTTCTGAAAGAAGATAGACAGGGCCGAAACCTGGCCCTTCAAAGTACTAAGCTTAAGACCTAAGTCTAGACCATGCTGTAAAAACTCCAGCACCCTGGAGACTAAGAATTCCCGGCAGGGAAGAGACCTGGATTCACACCAGTCAATGTAGGCACGCCATACCCTATAATATATAGCAGAAAAAGTCTTCTTCCTGGCTTGCACCATGGTAGCCACTACAGAAGCGGACAAACCCTTTTCTTTCAAGATGGTGGTTTCAATAGCCAAGCCGTCAAAGCCAGAGTTAGTAAATTGGGATGGACCACTCCCCCTGACAGGACGACCCCCTGCTCAGGGCATCTGCTAGCAGATTTTCCACCCCCGGAATGTACACAGCCGAGATGCATTGAACATTGGTCTCTGCCCATGTTAGAATCAGAGACACCTCCTGGAGAGCACCCTTGCTCCGGGTTCCTCCCTGATGATTGATGTAGGCTACTGCCGTCCTGTTGTCTGAGCATACCTGAATCGCCAGACCCTTCAGGTGCTGGGTCAATTGTTCCAGTACCAATCTGACCGCCCTGAGCTCCAGGACATTGATGGGTAGATGGGCCTCCTGAGGACCCCATCTCCCCTGGAAATGCAGGGACTTCCAGAATCCCCCCCAGCCCGAGAGACTGGCATCCGTTGTGACCGCCTCCCAGGAGGGAGCCAGGAAGGATCTGCCCCTTGTCAAGTTCCCGTGGTCCAGCCACCACGCAAGGGATTGTCTGACCGAGGAGGGAAGCACCCAGATTTCGTCCAAGGACGCTGGGTCTTTGTTCCAAACTGACAGAAGGTGAAGCTGCAGAGTTCTCAAATGAAATTGTGCAAAGGGCACCGCCTCGAAGCTTGCCACCATCGAGCCCACTAACTGCATTCCCTGCCTGATGGAGGGATGAGGGCTCGAGAGCAGGGATCTCACCTGCGTTGTCAGAGCTTCCACCTTCTGTGGAGGAAGGAATATCCTTGACTGAACTGAATCCAGAATCATCCCCAGAAACGGGGTTACTGAGGAGGGGGACAGAGAGGACTTTGGGTAATTGATCACCCAGCCGAAGGACTCCAGGGTGGTCACCACCGACCACGTGTCCAGCTCTGCCTGCTGCAGAGACTGAGATGAGATGAGTATATCGTCCAGGTAGGGCAACACTCGTATGCCTTTTAGTCTCAACAGAGACATTACTCCTGGAAGGACCTTGGTGAATACCCTGGGGGGCTGACGTAAGTCCTGAATCCACCGGTCTGGGACGTGGCGTCTCCAGAAATGCTGAAAATGCTGTAGACGTCCCCCCACCCTGACGGGCGAGGGCACCCCTTCATGCTTGGGGGGTCTTGGGAGAGGCGTTGGGCTTGGGCCCCCAGGAAGAACTGGGGCGGCGTCCTCTGTTCTTGTTCCAGGAATCTGTGCGAGCTCCGGCGAAGGACACCCCTCTTCCCTGTTTAGCCCCACGATAGGGGGTCGAGTGAGAGCCTGGGCCACGTAAAGGCCGAATCTGACGCTTGCGCTGGGGCAGCTTGCCACCTTTAGCGAAGATATCTAACCTTTCTCCAAACAGGCGCAGCCCTTTGAATGGAAGCCCCGTAAGAGCCTTCTTGGCGACATTGTCAGCGGCCCACTGGCGTAACCAGACCGCACGGCGTATGGCTACCACCAGAGCAGAGGATCTAGCACTCAGTTTAATAGCATCATCTGATGCAGACAGGATATAATTGATAAAAGTCTCACAGGTAACTAAAGCATTGGCGGCGTCAGACGGCAAGTCATCCGCCCCTTCAAGGGCAGTCTCCACCACAGTCCTGAGTGCCACCGCCGTGATGGCTAAGGCACAAACCGGGCGGAGCGAGGCTCCCCCAAATGCAAAGGCATGACATGCCAGTTGATCAACCCGCCGATCCTCCAGATCCCGCAGCGTAGTAGTGTCAGGGGAGTGCATAATAGAGGTATTGGACAGACCAAGGATCGGGGCATCGACTTCGGGCGGCGAAGTCCAACACTTGATCAGGTCAGCAGGGAATGGATACTTCTTATCCACAGTTTTAGGAACCCCCTGGAGTTTGCTGGGATGTTCCCACTCTTTTAAGACGAGATTATTACCGCACCCTAGCGGTATGGAACAGGTCACCTCTTTGCCGAGGAGCCGCAGGTGGGGAGAGAGGGATAACACATCAAAGATCTGGGCCAGCAATCTATCAACGTCATCTTGGGACCAAAGATCAGAACCAGATTCATCCTGACTCCTGGACTCATCGTCATAGGACCCCGAGTCAGAAAACAGTTCCCCTTCCTCTGAGGGGGAGTGTGCATAAGACAAATGTAAGTCGTCAGATTCTACAGGAAGAATAGTGGCTTCAGGATTCAAGTGGCGCTTTTTGGCGGTAGCCTTGCGCGCCAAGGAGCCAGCGATTAAATTTTCCACGCTAGCCAGTCTAGTGGCAAAATCAGCATGAGAGTCCCCGCTAGTATTGGGGGTTAGACTCAGGCTTGGGGGAGTAGGAGAAGCAAGGCAAGGTGCGGGCCCAGCCTCGGAAGAGGTGGGTAGGCCAGCTAGCGCCTGCTGGGCACAAGGGACGCAGACCCGTGCATTGTCACCACTGCTAGGTGTGACCCCACAAGCTACACACAGACGGGCTTGTCCCGAAGGAACCCTGTTCACAATCTCCTGAGATGCCTCCATATGGTGATTATTATATTCAATATGCCAGTAGGGATTAACGCTGTAAAGCAACCCTGGATGCCCCAAACACCCGCTGGGAAGTGGGAGTAATTTGTTTAAAATGGTCTGGACCGGATACTACGCCGGGCCGGGAGAAGCCACCGAAGTCCGCGGTCTGAAAGACACAAGGGGAACAGGGATGTCAGAGCCAAGCGCAAAGAAGCCAAAGCTAGGAAAGGAATCGCCCATGAGGGCACTTACAGTACAGCGAGGGGAGGACCGTCTTCACCACGCGCATGTGAGAAGGAAATGGCGCCAAGCGAACCTCGAAGGGCGGGCCAGAGCAGACGATGACGCGGAGCGCGCCAAACCGAACCACGCCCCCCCTACCGGAGAGCGCGAGGCCAATCAGAAGCGACAGTTATTGTCAGGGAGAAATCACCTCAGAGAAATCTGACAGAGTAAATACCGTGATAGAACGCCAAGCGTCAATCAAATAGAGCCAAAGCACGCGCCGAGTAATGCAATGAAAAGCGCTGTAGGAAAGCAAAAGCTGAAAGTGAAGCGCGGCTCTGACTCCAGTAACCAATTAAGACAATGGGTGACTAGTGTGATTAGGGCAAGGATTAGCCGTCGTACACACAACCCCCCCCCCCCTCTTTTTTCCCCCACGGAGGAATCTAGGGAGGAAGGTGATCGAATATACTGGGTTCACCGCTACACCGGGCGAGGGGCACTAGTGCGGGAGGGGCATCCAATTGAAGGCTCACCATACGCCTTAACCGCCTACCCTATGGAGGGGGATTGCGGTGGAGTCTAGCTCCATAAGCACACTAGGTGCTGCCTACCTTCACCCGACCCACGCAGCCCAGGCTGGGAGGCATTAATTCACAATAAGGACGTGTGGAAATAGTCCCGCAGGGCCTCGGGCTGTAAAGCCCCGCTCGCCTGCGAGAGCGTGATACTTCATGTCTTCGCAGTCTCAGCACTGCAGAGAAATCTGGGGATTTGTGGGAGGTCCTCCGGTATATGTAGGGCCAGGAGGAGCTTGTTTAATTCATGTTCTGCAGTGCACGGTGCTGAAGGCGGAGGTATACCCACATGTAAGGACTATGTCTGGAGCAGGACGTGCTGTCTGCTTAGAATAATGAATTTTAAAGCAGACCTAAAGCCTCCCCTTACTAAAAAAAGCCCTCTTAAAGGGTGATGCTTCTCTGCAGTTAAAGATAAAACGATAGTACAACCCCCCTCTAATGATGCCCCAATGACTAACTACCACCCAGTCTCACAGACACAGGCCACACACAGGTAGGCTGTAACTATTTAATTGTGCCATGAATGGTCACCTTAGTCCTGCTTTTAAATTGAACATTATGCTATAACCCTGTTGTTGTTTCACTAATGGTGAAATTGAATGTTATATTGTAAGCCCTTTTCATCACTACACTAAGTGTCACTTGTAGTACTGCTTTAAATTGAATGGTTTGCTGTAAGCTGCTCATCACTTCACTATTGGTCACTTTAGCCCTGCTTTAAATTGAATGGTATGCTGCAACCCTCTCATAGCTTCACTAAAGGTCACTTTACTTCTGCTTTAAAATGCATGGTTCACTGTAACCCTCTCAACACTTCTTTAAAGGTCACTTGACTTCTTCTTAATTGAATGTCTCACACACACACAGCTTTTTCAAGCACTATGTGTTTCCTTTAGGAAATGTAAATCTAATTAGTAGCATAATCTATTATAGGATTCTGTAGCACAGCTTCCTCACTGACCTAACCCCTAACCTTTCAGATAATAAACTGGACCTTCACCCGGAATAAGCGCCTATCTTATGTTTCCCCCACCCTATACATACAGATTGGCAACATTAAAAATGATCCTTTCTGCATCTACTGAGGCTTTAAACATCCAAGATGGTGGCACATGGAGTCTCGGGCTGCCTGCAAACAGGAAGTGTCTTCTGACTGTGCCGCTCTGCATTCTGGGATAGCTGTCCTTTTCCTGACCCCAGCTCTGCTCTGTCTGTGCAATGATATAACCCCACCCCCTGCACTTTTGACCCCCTCTCTTCAGTATGTGATGCTACTGAATCAAGATGGTGGCTCCCGTATTCTAGAGTCCTGAACAGAGTTGCAGTCCAGTGGCAAAAGAATAATAAGTAAGGGAATTCAGGGGAATTGTTTCTTAAGCCGGACCTTCAGCATGATTTAATGAGAAGCCCAAACCCTTAAAAAACTATTCCCCAGCATCTACAATTAATATTGTTTTTAGTCACTTACATATTATTCTTTCCGACACTGGGCTGCAAATCTGTTCAGCACTCTAGGATACAGGCGCCGCCATCTTGAATCAAAAGCATCACACATACTGATGAAAGGAGAGCAGGATAAAGTGCAGGGGGCGGGGTTATAGCTGTGTTTTCACAGACAGAGCAGAGCTGGGGTCAGGAAAAGGACAGCAATCCCAGAATGCTAAGCAGCACAGTCAGAAGGCACTTCCTGTTTGCAGGCTGCCTGATGTTCCATGAGCCGCCATCTTGGATGTTTAAAGGCTCATAACATGCAGATAGGATGATATTTATTGTGAGCAATCTGTATGTACAGGGTGTGGGAAACATATAAGATAGGCTCTTATTTAGGGTGATGGTCGGCTTTAACCTTGCAGATAATAAACTGGACCTTCACCCTGAATAAGAGCCTATATTATGTTTCCCCCCACCCTGTACATACAGATTGTCAACATTAAAAATGATCATATCTGCATCTACTGCATTTTCTGAGCTTTTAAACATCCAAGATGGCGGCACATGCAGTCTCAGGCTGACTGCAAACAGGAAGTGTCTTGCATTCTGGGACTGCTGTCCTTTTCCTGACCCCAGCTCTGCTCTGTCTGTGCAATGCACAGCTATAACCCCACCCCCTGCACGTTTAAACCCCTCTCCTTAGTATATGATGCTACTGAACCAAGATGGTGGGGCCCGTATTCTAGTGTCCTGAACAGAGTTGCAGTCCAGTGGGCGAAAATACCATTTTGTGATTACTCACTCACTCACCTAAAATGGGTATTATAAGTGTGTCACACACCCCGCTTCCAATATTCATGACATCTGGGTTATAGCCAGTAGAGGGCGAACTTCTGCAGAGATGACAGGAAAAAAAGAAACCACTCCCAGTCCATAAAGCAGGGTGTGTGACATACTTATAATACCCATTTTACAGGTGAGTAATCACAAAATGGAATTATTCCGAGTATGTCACACACCCCACTTCCAATATTCATGACATCTGGGACATCCAATAGCAGTGTCCAACCAGGCCCCTGAATCAGACAAACCTTCCTCCCTTAAGATGGAGGTTTCAGCAGCCACGCTGTCAAAGCAAGCTTATGTAAATTGGGGTAACGTAGTGGACCTTGAGAGATCAGATCCGGAAACAGGGGCAACTTGTACTGATATACCGCCAGCCTTACGATGTCTGCGAACCAAACCCGCCTTGGCCACCTTGGGGCCACCAGAATTGATGGCGCACACTCTAGAGCCAGCTTGCGCACCGCCATGCCTACCATGGAGAAGGGGGGAAACAGGTACAGGAACCCCAGATCCCTCCAGGCAAGAGACATGGCGTCCACTGCCAGGGCCAGAGGATCCTGAGACAGAGACACAAACTTTGGGAGCTTGTGATTGTGACATGAGGCAAAGAGATCCACCTCCGGAAACCCCCAACTGTGACAGAGGGACCGGAATAACTTGTGGTTGAGAGACCATTCCCCTCGGCGAGAGGATCCCCTGCTCAGGGAGTCCGCCTCCGTGTTTTCCACTCCCGGAATGTACACTGCTGAGATGCATGGAACATTGCTCTCCGCCCATGCAAGAATCAGAGAAACTTCCCTGAGGGCACTCCTGCTGTGAGTCCCTCCTTGGTGATTGATGTAAGCTACCGCAGTTCGATTGTCTGATCGAACCTGAACCGGTAAGCCCCGTAGGTGATGCGTCAAGCATGACAGAACCAATTGAACAGCTCTCAGCTCCAAGACATTGATAGGGGTGTGAGCCTCCTGAGGACCCCACAGCCCCTTGAACTGAAGATCCGTCCAGAAACCTCCTCAGCCCGTGGTAACCGTCTCCCAACAAGGGGCCAGAAAGGATCTGCCCCTCATCAGATTGCTTGGTTCCAGCCACCACTGAAGGGACTGCCGAACCCTGGTAGACAGCAGAAAGGTCTGATCCAAGGACCGGGGACATCTGTCCCAGTTCAGCAATAGATGGAGTTGGAGCGACCTCATGTGGAACTGAGCAAAGGGGACTGCCTCAAAGGAAGCCACCATCAATCCTACCAGTTTCATCCCTAGCCGGATAGAGGGGCGAGGATTGGCCAGGAGAATACGTATCAGATCTTGAACCCTCTGCACCTTTGGGTGAGGTAGGAACACTCTGGCCTGACTGGTATCCAGATTCATGCCCAGGAATGAGATCTCCCTTGATGGGGAGAGAGAAGACTTGGGGTGGTTGATCACCCATCCAAACCTTTCCAGCGTCGTCACCACCATCCTGGTGTCCAGCTCCGCCTGACATAGGGAAGAAGCTTTAATGAGTAGGTCGTCCAGATACGGCACAATGCGAATGCCCTGTGCTCTGAGCAGGGCCATTATGCCCGCCAGAACCTTGGTGAACACCCTCGGTGCCGAGGTCAGCCCGAATGGGTGGGCCACAAACTGAAAATGCTGATCTCCCACGGCAAACCTGAGAAATCTCTGGTGTGCTGGGAAGATTGGTACATGTAGGTAGGCATCCTTGATGTCTATGGATGTCATGAAATCCCTATGACGAAGGGAATTGATGGCTGAGCGCAGAGTCTCCATGCGGAACTTCTTGGTTCTGATAAAACTGTTGAGAAGCTTCAAATCCAGGATGGGTCTTATGGATCCATCCTTCTTGGGGACTGTGAAAAGGTTTAAGTAATAGCCCCGACCTCTCTCTGGGAAAGGCACCGGGCATACGACTTCCATGCCCTGAAGTTTCTTGAACAGCGAGCAGGAGCGCCTGCGCAGCCTGGGGATTCCAGGGCACTCAGGACCTTAGGAATCTGGGAGGAGGCCAGTACTCGAATTCCAGTTTGTACCCGGACGATACCACTTCCAAAATCCACTTGTCTGTGACCTCCTGGGCCCAGACCTGGAAGAAGAGCCGCAGCCGTCCCCCACCTGTAAGGGTGAGGGCGCCTCCTCATTGTTGAGCTGGCTTGGCAGCGGACTTGGGCTTGGAACCCCAGGTAGAGGCTGGACGGGCACGTCCTCTGCCTCTGTTCCAGGAATCACCCCTGAAGTTAGAGTAGACAAGAACTCTGCCCCCTCTGGCACCGTGAAAGGAAGGATTGAAGGAGCCTACCCCCCGAAAGGAGCGATGCTGCTTCTTACGCTGAGGTACCTTTCCACCTTTCGCCACAGAATCCAATTTGTCTCCAAACAGCCACGTACCCAGGAAGGGCAGTGCAGTAAGTGACTTCTTGGCCGCAATGTCAGCCGCCCACTGGTGTAGCCAGACCGATCGGCGCATGGCCACCAGCAGAGCCGAGGTTCTACTACACATGATAATAGTGTCGTCCATAGCAGCCAAGACAAAATTCATGAACAATTCACACCTCTTAAGGGCTGTGAATTCAACGCTGGCTGGGTTGAGCTGGGAACCATTTAACATGTCCCTAACCACAGGCCTGGTAGCCACAGCCGCGAGCAGCGATGCACAAACAGGCCGCAAGGCTGAACCCATGCTGACAAAGGCATGGCATGCCATCTGATCAATGCGCTTGTCCTCGCCATCTTTAAGGGTAGTGGCGTCAGGAGTATGTACAACGGAGGTGTTGGACACTCCTAGGATGGGCGCATCGACCTCGGGAGGGGAAGACCAGCGCTTCACCGCGTCAACCAGAAAGGGATACTTCCTATCCCATCCCTGAGGAACACCTGGAAGCCGGCTCGGCTTCTCCCATTCTCTAAGAATCAAGCTATCAAAATGATCCTGATTTGGAAACTCCAAGCGGAGCTTAGAGGACCCAAAGAATTCCCCCTTCTTCGGAGCGGCCTCCGCTGGTGGGGAAATATCCAGGACCTCTAAGAGATGGGCCAGGACTTTGGGGGTATCCACAGCATCCCCCAGCACCTGCCCGGCATTAAAATCAAAAAACTACAGAACCTCAGTCTCAGATTCCTCAAACAATTCCCCCTCCTCAAGCAGGGAATAATCAGACCAGTGAAGGGAGTCATAATCATCAAATTCAAGTACCGGCGCAGCCGGTGACAGATGCCTTTTCTTAGCAGGGGCCTTTCTGCCCACTGAGCTAGAAATAATTTTCTCGATGTTGGCCAGCCTAGCACATACATCAGAGTGCGACTCCCCGCTAATGACAGTGTCACTTGGGGTACGGATAATGTGGGGCGGGGTAGGAGATGAGACGGGCGGCACTGACCCAGACGCCTGGGACCCCGACTGCCGCATTATGGCCTGTTGCGCACATGGTATGCAAATCAGTACATTCTCCCCCGTAAGGGGAACCCCACATCCTACACATAGCCGGGATTGTCCCAAAGGGAGCCCGAGCCCGCTATCCTGTGTAGCCTCCATATGGTGATTTTAAGGTAGTTGCAATGACCAAAGGGAATTACGTTGATAAGCTACCCGGGATGCCCCTTTAAGTCCCAAGTGGGAGGATTTATAGGTGCCCAATTTACTGCTAGGGACCCTAGGACCGGGAGAAACCCCTTTTAATCAAGAAGCAGAAAGTCCTCCTGAAAGACACAAAGGAGTGGGCCATAAGCACATGCACACACACATATAAAATATCATAATATCATAAATCATAATACAATGTGAGAAAAGGGACCAGCGCTGTCCCCTGTCTGAATGGGGCACATGGCTAAGTCAGTAAACAATAAAAGGGGGGCCCCCGGAGGGCACTCACGTGGTCAGCCAGCTCAGCAGCTCAGAGAAGGAGAGAGAGAAGAAGAAGGGGCGGGCCAGCGCGGATCGTGCCCCGGACCTGGCCCCGCCCCCTTCCCTCACGACCAGAAACGTGGTTCCGCAATGGCGCCAAGGCAGGAGGGGGCGGGCCGCGGCAACGCGTGAGCGCCCGCCGCGCCCCCTCACCAACGCCGCCTGAGGGGGAGAAGCTCCCTTCAGCAAATAGCAAAAAGAGTGAAAAAATGGCGTCCAGCCCTGTAACGTGAAGCACCCAAGCGCACATCACACACACATTCACCCACAGATGAGCAAAAAGAATGAAGGAAAAAGTACATCCCCCCCCCCGACTGGAGGGTTAACCGAGGGGCCCGGAAGGGGGGAAATCCCGCACCTTGGGTGTAGGGGATATATATATATATATATATATATATATATATATATATATATACGTGGGGACAGGGCATCCCAGCCTAATAAGGTGTTGTCTACCCTCACCCGGACCTGCAGTATTGGGGCTAGTATTGGGCTTAAAGTATAAGGGTCCGGGCAGAAATAGAGCAAAAAATGGCCGGGTGTAAGCCCGGCTTACCTGCAAGGAAGATAAGCAGACATCTCTGACTTGCTCGCCATCCTGCAGAGAAGATACTGGGTAATGTGTGGGAGGTCCCAGGTATTTATGGACTGGGAGGGGCTTCTTTTTTTCCTGTCATCTCTGCAGAAGTTCGCCCTCTACTGGCTATAACCCAGATGTCATGAATATTGGAAGCGGGGTGTGTGACATACTTGGAATAGAATAATAAGTAAGGGAATGCTGGGGAATCGTTTCTTAAGGGTTTGGGCTTTTCATGAAATGATGCTAAAGGTTCGTTTTAAGAGCCACAAAATACAATGCTGTGAAATACTCACCTGTAGAATTGGTATTATACGCATACAGTACGTCCTGCTCCAAATATAATACTTACACATGGGTAATCCTCCGCCAGATGGCGCTGTGCACTGCAGACATGCAAAAACAGGCTCCTCCCGGCCCTTCATATACCCAGGGACCTCCCACAAATCCCCAGCATTGAAAAGCAGTGAGAAAGAAGCCGGGAGAAACTAACCACCAAAAACTGGTAATAACAACAATGATAACAATAACCATACAGGGGATCCAGTAAAATGCAAAACCAGGGTGGGGTGGAGCAGGACGTACTGTATGCGTATAATACCAATTCTACAGGTGAGTATTTCACAGAATTGTATTATTCTAAGCATACAGTACGTCCTGCTCCAAATATAATACTTACACATGGGACATCCAATAGCAGTGTCCATAAAGTAGGGCGGGATCCCCAACAAAAAAGGCACAGCAGACAGTTAAAAGCACTGTCACCTGCAACCTTGCTAACCTTGCTACCAAGAGCATGAAGAGACATGAGCAAGAGCTCCAACGTCAACCTCATAAAAACCTTTGAAAAGGTAAGAACAGAAAACAAGTAGCGGTCTAGCAAACTTGTTCAACAGAAACCTGGTGCTGAAAGGCCCAAATGTACTAAAGCACAAGCAGAATCAGAATAAAGTGAGAAGAAGATTTTCCCCTTAAAAGAATAGACCAGAGAAACAGCCTGACCAGTCCAAATGCTAACAGTAGCCTTGGCAAAATCTTAGAGCTCTCCCCAACGGGGAATTGAACCCTGGTCTCGGGGATACTGACCACTATACTAACAAGGATCAGCAAGAAGACGAAACCTTACTTAGGACCAGAAGGGACAATCCATCCAAGTAAAGACCAGGCCAAAGGGAGCATAACCCCTGGAAGCAGACGAGATCAGGCACATACGGATGGAGACGCCCGCAGACCCCTAGGGACATCAGTCCCCCTAATGGACAAGAGACAATTCAGGAAAAAACCTCCAACACCTGTTGAGGGACTGTAGACCCCCTTTCCTCAGCGTTACTAGGAATAAGGCCCAGAAGAAAGACAAGGTCTTGAATACATGAGCATAAGACACCACCTTAGGCATAAGGTCCGGCGTAAAGCGGAACACCACCACATAATGGGGTATATATCAATGAATGAGGGCTAGCTAAACAGAGCCGCCCGCTCAGGCACACGTCTGACTGAAGCAACAGCTCCCAGAAGGACAACTTGAGGGTAAGAACAGTTCAGACAGCATCCGGAATAGGTCCAAAGGGAACACCCCGCAAGGCAAAGAGAATAAAAATTAATCCCAACAGGGACCATAGAATTACGTGGGGGATGCACCTGAGCAATCCCCGAAAGAATGCTTAACAAAGGAAAGACTGAACAAAGACTTCTACAGGAAGGCGGACAGGGCAGAACCTGAACCTTCAGAGTACCGAGTTCAGAAGTTAACTCCAACCCATGCTGTAATAACTCTAGAACCCTGGGAACAGAGAACGTCCAACAGGGGAGAGAGCTAGACTCACACCAATCAATATGGGTACGCCATACCCTATAATAGACGGAAGAAGAAGAAGAGACTTGCTCCTAGACTTCCAATAGACACAGTCACCCAGAAGATAAACCCGTCACCATCAGGGTGGACGAATCAACCGTCAGGCCGTCCAAACTAGAGCCAGTAGATTGGGGTGACATTAGAAGGGGGCCTGAGTGGTCAGAACAGCACTCCTGATAGAACGAACAGGTCCGCTGTCTTCAGTAACACGTCTGCTAACCACACTCCACTAGATCACCCAGGGGCCACCAGTATCACTGGTCCCCCCTACCAGAGCAATCTTGCGCAGAACCCCGCCTAGCAGGGTGAATGAAGATAAGACATATAGAATAGAATGTCCAGCCATAACGTTACTAAGCCCCGTGACCACAGTCAGAATATTCTGGGACAAGAAAAAACAAGGGCCGAGCTCCTGTGATAGTGACGGGGCCCAAACAGAGCCACACTAGTTGGATCTCAGAGAGACACCAGGATTAGCACATCCTGACACTGAAGGACATCCACCGGAGCGAATACCACTGAAATGCCGGGAACGTTGTCCCCCGCCCAGATCAGGATCAGATACCTTCCTGGAGGATCATCCTGCTCCGAGTCCCACACAGATAAATAATACAGGCCACTGTCATCAGACAGACCAAGAGACCCCAAATAGACAGGTCCTGAAGAGGAGTAGTCCAGCAAGATAGAGCCAAACTGAAGGCTCACTGTTTCAACAAAAGCAGTAGGTAAATGGACCCCCTAAGGGCCCTACCTAGGAACCACGGGGGATTTTAGAAGAAACCCCCCCCCCCGTCAACCTGCTAGACTTGGTACCCATGGTGACCATCTACAGGAAGATGCAAGAAAAAGGGGGGGTGCCCCCAAAAGGGTTCCTTGAATTTAACCATCCCAAGAGGAACCACCGTACCAAGGGAGAATGTGCACAGACCCAGCTCCAGGGGTGCTGGAACCTTGTCCAGAATTAACAATATAAGTTGCCAAAGAGCCCAAGGGCACTGAGTATAAGGGACATCATCTGAGCAGCCACCAATGGGCCACCAGCTGCAATCCTGCCTGGTGAAAGCAAGATGAGAGCAAAGAGGGACAGAGCCCATGAAACCAGAAAATCCACTTATTGGCAAAGAAGAAGGTTCTAGCCTGAACCGAATCCAAATGCAAACCTAGGAATGGAGATACCGAATAAGTGGACAATGAGGAATTGAGGTGACTGAGCACCCATCCAAATGACTCCCAAAAGACACCACCAGCCGAATAACCCACTCGGCCTGACGTAGAGATTGGGAAGTAAAGAAGGACGATCAAGTAGGTCCTAGTGCGGACGCCCCACGGTGACGTCAGAGACATCACCCCCATCCACGCCTTGGAGAGCAGCCTGGGAGCAGAAGAGAGGCCAAGAACAAGGCCACAATCCGCAGTGTTGGCCCTTCAACACTGACCTGTAATGGCCTCGGAGTCCAGAAGACACAGGGGAACTAAAAAAGGATCTAGATCTCCACAGGCGGTAAGAGGCCCACTGGGCGCAGAGCGCCGGCGGCCCAACACAGAGATACCATGCAGGAATTACCTGTGAATGTAGAATTGCCGAGCCTACAAAATGCCAGCATGGGCCAGACCGCCTCATCCCTATGAGGGAAAGAGGAAGGTTAATGTAGAGGCCCTCGCCCCTGCCTGTTAAGGGTAACCTGCAAGTGAGCCCAGACCCTGCAGGCCGAGCGCGGCCTGCACCAACTCCTGAAGAGAGACAGGGACTAGAAGCACCCTGACAACCTCGGAAAGGGACCGCCCAGCAAACTCTATCCTGCATCCAGGGGAAACTATCTCCTGGATCCACCAGAGGGAGGCATGACGCCCCCTGATAGGAGCAAGGTCCTGCAGCAGTCCCCTCACCCAGAAGGGCGAGGGCGTCCCTTCATGCTTGGGAGGTTCTGGCAGACTTGGACTTAGTCCTGCCGGAGGGGCCAGGACGTTGTCTGCCAACCCTGGGGCGGGAATCTAGGCCGAATAGCTGGAAGCACACCCCTGGTTCGTGTTTGACACTAACATAGGGAGGGGGAGGGGTGTCTCTGCCCAGAGGAGGCTGAGACGGCCTTCTGCGTAGGGGTGTTTTACCCTTTTTACCAAAAAGGTCCAAACGGGCCCCAAATAGACGTCGCCCTCTAAAGGGAAGGCCAGTGAGAGCCTTTTTTGTATCATCGTCAGCACCCCACTGTCGCAGCCAGACCAGGCGGCGAATAGCTACCACAAGGGCAGAAGTTCTCGCACACATCTTAATGGTGTCGTCCAGCCAGCGCTAAGAGGATAAACCTCACAAACACATTTCAATTGGAGAGTGCATTAAAGACCTCCCAGGGGAGATCCTCAGGCTGGTGATCAAGTATCTTTCTGATGAGGGTCCTGGCGGCCACCGCAGTGATGGCCGCGGCACAGACCGGGCGCAGGGCCGTACCTGCACAAGAAAAGGCGTGGGAAGCCAGTCTATCAATGCGCCGGTCCTCAGCGTCCCGAAGGGTACGATAAGTAGGAGCTGTCATGAAGGGGGGGTTAGCAACCCCTATGATCGGTGCATCCACCACGGGAGGTGCTGACCAACAGTTAACCACATCAGGGGGAAAAGGGTACTTTCAATCCCAGTCTCCTGGAACCCCTGGAAGTTTACAAGGTGATTCCCATTCCTTGGATATAAGAGCATGGAAATGATCCTGCTCCAGAAATTCCAAGCACGGTGTCGCTGTGTGGAAGCTCTCCCTTCTAGGCTTGGGAGCCTCACCAGGGGGAGAGATAGACAAGACCTCAAATATCTTTATCAGTAATTCATCTGTGTCACACAGGCCCCAGGAATCAAGGCCAGAATCATCACAACTCCCCATCATCTCATCAGAGGATCCCGAGTCGGAGAACAGCTTGCCTTCATCAGAAGGGACAAGGCCCTGGGGAGCAGCGAATTCCTCAGTTTCAGTAGGAAAGAGAGAACCCGGGGGCATCAGGGACCGCTTCTTCCCAGAGCCCAAGCGCTCTGCCAACCTCGAAATAACCTGATCAGCCGTGGGCAGGCTGCGCGGCACGACTTGCTGGTCATCCCCACTCGAGTGCGACTCATCGGGCGTGAGATTTAAGCACGGGGAAACAGGAGTATTAAACCGAGGTGCAGCCACTGGCAAGCCTGATTGAAGGGCCAGTACTTGTTCAGCACACAGTCCGCAGACCCGTGCTCTATCAGCATCAGCATGGGGCTGTCCACACACTGTACACAGCCGGTCTTGTCCCCGAGGGACCCCGGACACATAATTCTGAGATGCCTCCATATGGTGATTTATCAAAGCAATAAACCAGCAGGGATTTATGCCATAGGCAACCCTAGATACCCCAAGACCCGCTAGGAATGTGGGAGTATTTATTGTGAACCCTTTATGATTATGTCAGGCCGGGAGAAGCCACCGGAATCTTTGGCGTCTGAAAGACATAAAGAGAATAAGGGGTGTCAGAGCCATACGCAGCAGGACCAAAAAATCATAAAGAACCACCCTCGAGGGCACTTACAGACCAAGGGAGGAGAAGGACCGCAACCACACGCGCGCGCGCGCGAAGATCATCAAAATGGCGCCAAGCGAACCTAGAGGGGCGGGCCCGATCTGGCCGTGACGCGGAGCGCGCCAAGTCAGGGCACCGCCTTCCCCAAAGAGCGCGAAGCTCTGAGCCAGCGGTCAAATCTGACAAGCAGAGGATAGATATACATAGTATAAGCTAATGTAGACGCCGTAGCTTCTGAACGCCGCTGCCGCCCGGCGCAGCACACTTCAGGAAAATACACACGCACGGCAACAGCTAAAGGCTAAGAGGAGCAAGCAGCGTGGCTCTGACACCCAGTTGCCAGTCAAGGGCAAAACAACGGCCATAAGCGTGTACAGCATTACACTCAGACCGCCACACACATACCCCCCCCCCTTTCTTTTCCCCCGAGCTACGGGGGGGAAACGAGGGAGGAAGGCGACCCTTTACACAGGGTCCACCGCTACACGGGACACGGGGCAATAGTGCGGGAGGGGCATCTACTAGAGGCTCACCATCAGCCTAAACCGCCTACCCTATGGTGGGGGGCTGCGGTGGAGCATGGCTCCATAAGCACACATGGTGCTGCCTACCTTCACCCGACCAGCGCAGCTCAAGGAGGACATCACAAGGAGGACGGGTGGGAATAGTCCAACAGGGCCGCAGGCTGTAATAGCCCCGCTCACCTGCGAGAGAGTGATACTTCATGTCTTCGCAGTCAGCACTGCAGAGAAATCAGGGGATTTGTGGGAGGTCCCTGGGTATATGAAGGGCCGGGAGGAGCCTGTTTTTGCATGTCTGCAGTGCACAGCACCATCTGGCGGAGGATTACCCATTTGTAAGTATTATATTTGGAGCAGGACGTACTGTATGCTTAGAATAGAGAAGGTCTTGAGCCACATACATTGTGGAAAAATTGTCGATTGCTTAAGCTCCCCCTACTTCAGAAGCAAATCCTCTACCTCCAAATGGCGGCAAAGAAATGTGTCAGCTCACCCTTCATCTTACCTTCTGCTTCCAGCACAATACTCAATGGGAGTTGATGGAAGACTTAGCTAAGTATGTGGTCTGTATCTATATTGCTAGATTAATGCAGTTTACATTTATGACAGTAGATGGTGCAGTTACATATATCTATGGTAGTCTGTTTCGTGCATTATCTACATGTTGTATTTCCTGTATATTGAGGTGATCTCTATGAGTTCTTTTTCCTGTCTGTGTTAGGTACCAGGTAAGGTGACATTTTCTTACTGCATTCATGTTTCAGTAAAGACAGTTCCTGTTACACCAGAAATGTCTATTTGGACTTGACTCCGCTGCGCTCAGCACTCACACTCTGCGACAGGTGAGACATGGGAATCTGCAAAGACAAGTATCTAGTGAGCGTCCCCACTCATTGAACCAAGACAGTCCATGTTTCATACAATGTAACTACATTGGTTGCAGGGGTTATGACTGCATTGGGGCCCATGAGGTCAGAGGGCCCGGTCACCACTGCTTCTCCGAAAGTCCCGCCTCACATTTGTCCACATGGTCTTCCATGAAAAATATCTCTGATTGTGGATCCGAATGCACTGATAAATTCTATCCACCATTATGTAAAAGTCTACACATCGTACTTGCTCACCAGTGGCGTTACCAAAATGTGATGGGGCCCCTGGTGTGAACATTAGATGTGGCCTTTTCATGGCTAATACAGTAAACTTTTAAATGAATTCGATGCAGCTAGACAAACTGAAACAGCAGATACAAATGGTGCTCCCTTTATCTAAATGACCCCAAGTGCACATGGTAAATAAGGTGGAGAAAAAAAAAATGATGGGGCCCCCCTGACCTTCTGGGCCCCAGTGCAGTTGCACTTCCAGCATCCCCTCAAGTTACCCCCCTGTTGCTCACTCTTCAGCCTATCATCCTTTGTCTCCAGTTCTCTAATGAAACCAACTACGAGTTTAAATCTAAGCCTTTCCCTGGTCCATGTACTCCTGTTGAGGTCCCAGATGCACAAGATCTAGCCGCCAGTTTTACCTCTACTTACCTACAACCTCGGACTTCTCTATGTCTGACTCAGGACTGATATTAGAAAAATGCTGACACCCATCGCATTGCAACTGAAATGTATCCATTGGAGTGATCCACTGGGCCCTAATTACAGACTGGGAGTGAGATTGCCTTTGAACTAGATCTACCCAACATCTTAAAGTGGATCAGTGACTAGGTATGTTTTACTAAAAATCTGAGGGGTTTCACATTATTATTATTATTGTTTATTTATATAGTGCCATCGTCCACTCGACAGGTCCAGTCAAAGTGCCAGATTTTGTTATGATTGTTGTCTTTTTTCTTGTGTTTTCGAAATCTTTATGTACTCAGCTATATAATTTCAAAGTTCTGGTAAGGTGACAGCCAGCACTGACTCATTCTATTCCAGTGAAGTCCTCTTGCATCACCGTGTACGGGAATTAGTTGGAAAATGCAGCATGTTCCTGCATGGAATATGGAGGAATTCATCCCCATAGATTAGATGTTAGTAAAACATATGGAAGACGTTATATCTGCAAATCTAGTCAATATCAGTCCTGTTCATGTACATGATTTTACAGGCTTGTGTTTCAGATATTGCCTTGCAATGGAGAACATTGGTCTAAACTCAGTAACAATTCATTGTCACTCATATCATTTGAATTCTAATATAACTTTTTTGCTCTTTACTTCACTATTTTTTCTATTTAAATTAAACCGCAATTTCAGCATCATTTAAAAAAAAAAGCCCAAACCTGTATACCTGTATGCCCCAGCGCAGGCATACTCGCTCCCCCCTGATCGTGGTGCCCCGGGGGCAAGGACCAAAACTCGGGATAGTCAAAATCCTGGGTTTTGGTCCACTTTAATATAGGAAATCTGTATATACAGGGTGGGGGGGACATATAAGATAGACTCTTATTCAGATTGAAGGTCCGGTTTATTATAGCTCATTTGTATATTGCTTTATTGTTTATTATGCATTTACACTTTGGAGGTTATCCACGTGATTCTGAGAGCATCTGCAATTTTTGGAGTGTTTAAAGTGGACCAACACCCAGGATTTTGACTATCCTGGGTTTTGGTCCACTTCGGCTGTGTGAAACCCCCCAGAAACCCCAAAAAACTCACCTCTCAACGCTCCCACGTGAACGCCGCAGCCAATCCCCGCCAACGTCCAGGCGGGGATCAGGAACGTCCAAGCCGCTTCCGCCGCCGCCTCCCGCGCGTCACTCTCGGCGCCGGTCATTCACAGAGGGCCGGCGCGGGCGCGCGCACGTCTGGAGGGGCGCGCGGGAGGCGGCGGCGGCGGAAGCGGCGGCGGATCAGGTAAGATGTTTTTGGGGTTCCTGGGGGGTTTCACCCCGCGGGACGTCCCGATCTCGGATGTCCCGCGGGGTGGGAGGTGATCGGCCCGGGAATCTTATAGATTTCCGGGCCGATCACCCCTGGGTGTTGGTCCTCTTTAAAAACCTATTCTCACTTATGACTCAATAAAAGGAGAACATAAATTTTCCTCCTTTTTTTTCAAAGGGACATTCCAGGCAAAGGGTTAAATAAGCCTGCTTACATCAGCGGCTCTGAGCACACTGATTGGATGAACGGGCGCACATGCGGCATAGAACTGAAAAGAGCTGAGTTGATTTTGGCGACCTGGGGGATTTCACACAGCGGGGCATCCCTGCTCGGTGTGCCCCGGGGGTTAATATCTTGGGTTTTGGTCCACTTTAAATCTCTTGAACCAAAAGTTCAGCGAGAATGCCCACATGTCACACTAAAAAAATGCTGAAATAATAAATGCTTTATCTGCAAACCATATTAAACACAAAAACAGAAAATGTAAATATTGTAGCCAATATATTAAAGTGGAAAAAACTTTCCTAGGTTTTGTTCTGTGCATCCCGAAGTAGGATGCCCGCTGTGTGAAGCCCCCCAGGAAGCCAGAAACTCACCTGTCCAGGGTTCCACCTTACCCAGAACCTTGCAACTCCCTGGTTCACCTGCTGGTGGCTCTGTTCCTGTTTTCTTTGCGTTACTCCTTGCCACCAGCAGGCACCCCTGCTGGCCCATTCCCCAGCCTGCCAGCAGGTTATAGTTCTGGAGGCCGTTAGCCAGAACCTGGGCTTGAGGAAGCTGGGTCTTTATTAGCTGACCAGCCCTCAGCCCATTATGTGTCATTTTGGAGCTGCTGGTTAGAGGCTGTTTCATGAATTCTGTTTCTAGTTTTGGATTTCTCAATCCCAGGACTTTGTTTGAACTTTGCAAAAGGACTTCTATGAACATTCTCTGTTCACCAAAGTTTGCACTTTGGACACATTGCTGTGATCATGCCTGGGCTGTGAACATGGCTGAACACCAGCACTCCTGGTACCTCTCTATTGAGTTCCGTCCTGTCCAAGCACCATTCCATTCCCCTCTGATTATTTATTATTATTATTATTGTCACTGTGTGCCTTTGCTCTGATTACGTTTCAAACTGCCACTATTCTTTATTCATTAAAACAGATTCCTCACAGTACAGGTTTGGTCTCAGTATCTCAGTTTTCATTTACCCATCCTGGGGATCGGAATTCCTGACATCGAGGCTGCATGAGTGCAGGTTTTGTTATGTAAGTAATGTAAGTATGTAATATGTGCTTCAATAAAATAATTTAAATTATCTTATTTTAAATTAATTTTTACCTTATTATAATTTTGTTGGTTTCATTGTCAGTAAAAAAAGGGTCACGGCAAAATGTATCTGTTTGGGTTTTTTTCACACTGAACAACATAATACAATTCTGTGAAATACTCACCTGTAGAATTGGTATTATACGTATACAGTACGTCCTGCTCCAGATATAATACTTACACTTGGGTAATCCTCCGCCAGATGGCGCTGTGCACTGCAGACATGCAAAAACAGGCTCCTCCCGGCCCTTCATATACCAAGGGACCTCCCACAAATCCCCAGCATTGAAAAGCAGTGAAAAAGAAGCCGGGAGAAACTAACCACCAAAACTGGTAATAACAACCATAATAACAATCACCATACAGGGTATCCAGAATAATGCAAAAACCAGGGTGGGGTGGAGCAGGACGTACTGTATACGTATAATACCAATTCTACAGGTGAGTATTTCACAGAATTGTATTATTCTAAGTATACAGTACGTCCTGCTCCAGATATAATACTTACACTTGGGACATCCAATAGCAGTGTCCATAAAGCAGGGTGGGATCCCCAACAAAAAAGGCACAGCAGACAGTTAAAAGCACTGTCACCTGCAACCTTGCTACCAAGAGCGACATGAGCAAAGGCTCTAACGTCAACCTCATAAAAACCTTTGAAAAGGTATGAACAGAAAACAGGTAGCGGTCCAGCAAACTTGTTCAACAAAAACCCGGTGCTGAAAGGCCCAAAGATACCAAAGCACCAATAGAATCAGAAATAAAGGGAGGAGAAGATTCTTCCCCTTAAAGGAATAGGCCTGAGAAACAGCCTGACCAGTCCAAACGCTAACAGTAGCCTTGGCAGAAGCCGAAAACTTTTCCTAGGACAAGAAGGGACAACCCATCCAAGTAAAGACCAGGCCAAAGGCCGCTTAACCCCTGAAAGCAGATGAGATCAGGCACATACGGATGGAGACTCCCGCAAACCCCAAGGGGCATCAGTCCCCCTAAAGGACAAGGGACAATCCAGGAAAAACTTCCAACACCTGTTGAGGGAATGTAGACCCCCTTTTCTCAGCATTACTAGGAATAAGGCCCAGAAGAAAGACAATGTCCTGAATACATGAACATAAGACACCACGTTAGGCAGAATGACCGGCGTAAAGTGGAACACCACCTCATCTTGGTGTATATAACAATGAACGAGGGCTAGCTAAACAGAGCCGCCCACTCAGGCACACGTCTGACTGAAGTAACAGCCCCCAGAAGGACAACTGGAGGGTAAGAACAGACAGACAGCATCCGGAATAGGTCCAAAGGGAACACCCCGCAAGGCAAACAGAATAAAAAATCAATCCCAACGAGGGCCATAGAAATATGTGGGGAATGCACATGAGCAATCCCCAAAAGAATGCTTAACCAAGGAAAAAGTGAGCAAAAGACTTCTATAGGAAGGCGGACAGGGCAGAACCTGAACCTTCAGAGTACCGAGATGGAGAGCCAACTCCAACCCATGCTGCAATAATTCTATAACCCTGGGAACAGAGAAAGCCCAACAGGGGAGACCTAGACTCACACCAATCAATATGGGTATGCCATACCCTATAATAGATGGAAGAAGAAGAAGAAGCTTGCTCCTAGACTTCCAATAGTCACAGTCACCGAGAAGATAAGCCCGTCTCCATCAAGATGGAAGAATCAGCCGTCAGGCCGCCTAGACCAGAGCCTGGAGATTGGGGTGACATAAAAGGGGCCTGAGTGAGCAGCCCAGCACTCCTGAGAGCACGTACAGGTCCGCGGTCCTAAGTACCACGACTGCAAAACACACTCCATTAGGCCACCCAGGGGCCACCAGAATCACTGGTCCCCCCCCCCCCCTTCCAGAGTATCTAGCGCAGATCCACGCCTAGCAGGGTGAATGAAAATAAGACATAAGCATAGAATGTCCAGGCACAACTTAAGTAAGCCTCAAGACCACAGTCAGGAATTCTAGGGCAGAGAAAAGAGGGCCGAGAACTAGTGATAGTGACGGGGCCCCAACAGATCCACCCTAGTTGGATCTCATAGAGACAAAAGGATTAGCACATCCTGTCACAGAAGGACATCCACCGGAGCGAATACCACTGACATGCAGGGAACGTTGTCCTCCACCCAGATCAGGATCAGATACCTTCCAGGAGGATCATCCTGCTCCGAATCCCACACAAATAATTAATACAGGTCACCATCGTCAGACAGACCAAGAGCCCTCAAAGAGACAGGTCCGGCAGAGGAAAAGGCCAACAAGATAGAGCCAACCCGAAGGTTCACTGTTTCAAAAATCGATAGATGTATGGGCCCCGTAAGGGCCCTACCTCGGAACCACAGGGGATTTTAGAAGGAAACCCCCCCCTGTCAACCTGATAGATATGACATCCATCTACAGGAAGACGCAAGGAAGGGGTGCCCCCTGACTGGTTCCTTGAGTATAACAGTCTCAGGAGGAACCACCTTACCAAGGGGGAAGGTACACAGACCGAGATCCAGATAAGCTGGAAATCTGTCCATCATTAACAATATAAGTAGCAGAAGAGTATAAGGGACATCCTCTGCGCAGCCACCAATAGGCCCACCAGCTTCAATCCTGCCTGGTGAAGAGACGGGAACAGCAATGAGGGACAGAGCCCCTATAACCAGATTGTCCATTTTAATGTCAAGGAAGACGTTCTCGCCTGAACCAAATCCAAACTCAACCCTAGAAATGGAGATACCGATAAGGGGACAAAGAGGAATTGAGGTGATAGCGCACCCATCCAAGGACTCCCAAAGGACACCACCAGCCGAGTAACCAACTCGGCCTGACGTAGAGATTGGGAAGCAAAGAAGGACGACCGGGTAGTTCTTCGCGCGGACGCCCCTTGGTCTCAACAGAGACATCACCCCCTTCAGCGCCTTGGCAAGCACTCTGGGAGCAGAAGAGAGGCCAGGTAACAAGGCCACAATCAGCAGTGTTGGACCTCCAACACCAACCTGTAAGAGCCTCAGTATCCATAAATACACAGTGGAAACTAAATAAGCATCTTAGATCTCCACAAACGGCAAGAGGCCCCCGGGCGTAGGGCACTGGCGGCCCAACTCAGAGAAACCATGCTGTGAACGTAAAATTGCTGAACCTATGGAAGGCCAGAATGGGCCAGACTGCCTCATCCTTCTGGGGGGAATGTGGAAAAAGGTAGGTGTAGAGGCCCCTGCCTCTGCCTGTTAAGGGCAACCTGCAAGTGGCCCCAGACCGTGCAGGCCGTGCAAGGCCTGCACAAACACCTGAAGAGAGACAGGGACCAAAGGCACCCTGACAATCACGGGAAGGGACCGTCCAGCAAACTCTATCCTGCATCCAGAGGAAACTACCTCCTGAATCCAACGGAAGAAGGCATGACGCCTCCTGATAGGAGCAAGGTGCTGCGGCCATCCCCTCACCCAGAAGGGCGAGGACGTCCCATCATGCTTGGGGAGTTTTGGCTAAAGATTTGGACTTAGTTCTGCCGGAGGGGCCAGGGCGTTGTGTGCCAGTCCTGGGACAGGAATCTACACCAAATAGCTGGAAGCACACCCCTGGTTCGTGTTTGACACTAACATAGGGGGGGGGAGGGGTGCCCCTGCCCCGAGGAGGCCGAGACGTGGGGGTGCTTTGCCCTTTTTTCCAAAAAGGTCCAGACGGCCCCAAATAGGTGTTGCCCTTTAAAGGGAAGCCCAGTAAGAGTCTTTTTTGTAGCATCGTCAACACCCCACTGTCGCAGCCAGACTAAGCGACGTATAGCTACCACAAGGGCAGAAGTTCTTGCACACATCCTAATGATGTCATCCAGTGCTAAAAGGATAAACCTTACAAATACATCACAACTGGAGAGTACATTAAACACCTCCCAGGGGAGATCCTCAGGTTGATGATCAATCATCTTTCTGATGAGGGTTCTAGCGGCCACTGCAGTGATGGCCGCGACACAGACCGGGCGCAGCGCCGTCCCTGCACAAGAAAAGGCATGGGAAGCCAGCCTATCAATGCCCGGGTCCTCAGAATCCTGAAGGGTACGATAAGTAGGGGCTGCTATGAAGGGGGGATTAAGAACCCCTATGATCGTAGCATCCACCACGGGAGGTGATGACCAACAGTTAACCACATCAGGGGGAAAAGGGTATTTCCAATCCCAGTCCCCTGGAACCCCTGGAAGTTTACTAGGGGATTCCCATTCATTGAGTACAAGAGCCTGGAAATGATCCTGCTCCAGAAATTCCAAGCGTGGCGTCGCTGAGTGGAAACTCTCCCCTCTAGGCCTGGGAGCCTCACCAGGGAGAGAGATAGACAAGACCTCAAAGATCTTTATCATTAATTCATCAGTGTCACACAGGCCCCAGGAACCAGGGCCAGTATCATCATGACTCTTCGGCCTCTCGTCAGAGGAGCCCGAGTCGGAGAACAGCTCACCTTCATCAGAAGGAGCAAAACCCCGCGGAGCAGCGAACTCCTCAGTTTCAATAGGAAAGGGTGAAACAGGAGGCGTCAGGGACCGCTTCTTTCCTGGGCCCAAGCGCTCTGCCAACCTCGAAATAACCTGATCAGCCGTAGGCAGACTGCGCAGCACGACATCCCCGCTCGAGTGCGACTCATCAGGCGTGAGATAAAAGCACAGGGAAACAGGTGTATTGAACCGAGGTGCAACTGGCAACCCTGATTGCAGGGACAGCACTTGTTCAGCACAGGGTCTGCAGACCCGTGCTCTGTCAGCATCAGCATGGGGCTGTCCACACGCTGAACACAGCCGGTCTTGTCCCCGAGGGACCCCGGTCACATAATTCTGAGATGCCTCCATATGGTGATTATCTAAGCAATATGCTAGCAGGGATTTATGCAATAGGCAACCCTGGATGCCCCAAAGACCCGCTGATTAATGTGGGAGAATTGTTTGTAAGCCCGCTAAATATATATGAGGCCGGGAGAAGCCACCGGAGACTTTGACGTCTGAAAGACATAAAGGGAATAAGAGGTGTCAGGGCCATGCACAGCTGGAAAAAAATATAATAAAGAATCGCCCGCGAGGGCACTTACAGACCAAAGGAGGAGGGGGACCGCAACCACGCGCGTGCGCGAAGATCATCAAAATGGCGCCCAGCGAACCTTGAATGGTGGGCCCAATCTTTGGGCGTGACGCGGAGCGCGCCAAGCCAAGTCCCCGCCCACCCCGAAGAGCGCGAAGCTCTGAGGTAGCAACCGAACACGCAAAGGATAACATACACTTAGTATAAGCCTTTGCCAAAGGAGACGCCGCAGCATCTGCCCGACGCCGCCGCCCGGCACAGCACACTATTCAGTAAAAGAAAAGACACGCACGGCGGCAGCCAAAGAATAATAAAGAGCAAGCAGCGCGGCTCTGACACCCAGTTGCAAATCAAGGGCAATACAATGGCCATAAGCGTGACATTACGGTACACTGGGACCGCCACACACATACCCCCCCTTTCTTTTCCCCCTAACTACTGGGGGAAACGAGGGAGGATTGCGACCCTTTACACAGGGTCCACCGCTACACGGGGCAATAATGCGGGAGGGGCATCAACTAGAGGCTCACCATCAGCCTAAACCGCCTACCCTTTGGTGGGGGACTGCGGTGGAGCATGGCTCCGTTAAGCACACATGGTGCTGCCTACCTTCACCCGACCAGCGCAGCCCAGGCTGGGAGGCACATCACAAGGAGGACGGGTGGGAATAGTCCAACAGGGCCGCGGGCTGTAATAGCCCGCTCACCTGCGAGAGAGTGATACTTCATGTCTTCGCAGTCAGCACTGCAGAGAAATCTGGGGATTTGTGGGAGGTCCCTGGGTATATGAAGGGCCGGGAGGAGCCTGTTTTTGCATGTCTGCAGTGCACAGTGCCATCTGGCGGAGGATTACCCAAGTGTAAGTATTATATCTGGAGCAGGACGTACTGTACACTTAGAATAAATCTATTTCTGTGCAAAGTGATCAGATTTTTTTTAAGCGGACCAAAACCCACTTACATAAATTTGGCCAAAACCCCTGCCGATACTCCCTTTTTAGGGTGTAGAACTAGAAATTGATATTTTTATATATATATTGGTGGGCGATCAGTCATTGCATAGGTGTGGTAATGACATCATTGCCACACATAACAGTGGCAAAGAATGGAATAGGCATTATCTAGAATTAGAGTGAAGCAGGAGCAGTGAAAATTGGCAAAAGGTAATCCTCATGGGGGGAGCAAGTCAGGGGATGCTAGTTAAAAATGCGGGTTTTGGTCCACTTCAAGTAAATTCTCATAAATTATCAATAAAGGAGCCAAATATTTTTCGGAGCGCAAACAATGATTGCCTTTATTTAGCTAAAGTGTTCACATTCCAAGACTTGATACAGACTGTCTGGCCTCATCACTTTTAGCTTTGTAACCATAGAGATTTTCACTTTTTTTGTATTGGCAATGGCCAGAAATAACAGGTAGAAAAGCATAGATGTTCCAGAGCAGTCCCACCATGACAGCTGTTCCAAAGCATTATGCAAATTTCAAACACCTCTGCCGTACTCTAGCAGGAATGTGTTCTTGAACTGCAAAGTACTGAAAAATATGACTGTGTAGCTGCGTGTTCAGACATATCTGTGTAAGGCTTTCACAAACAACTGTACTCACTTGTGGATAGAAAACAATAACAGTCTTATTAATAATGATGGGCTAGACCAGTGATGGCAAATCTTTTAGGAACCGAGTACCCAAACTGAAACCCAAAACATTTAAATGCCAACATGATGGCTCTGGTGCCAGGGGGATGATAAAAAAAAGACAAAATGCATGTGCTGAAAAGATGTTGAATGTCCACAGAGAGGGCTATGAGTGACAGACATGTGGCCAAATGAGATCCGGCAGTCATCCGGCCAAATGAGATCCGACAGCCATCCGGCCAAATGGGATCCGGCCAAATGAGATTCGGCAGCCATCTGACCAAATGACATCCGCCATCTGGCCAAATGAGATAGGAAATGCTGTTATCCAGAGATAACTTGTGGAAGGTTATCACTACAGAGAGGCTCCAAGACAATAATCAAGACTGGAACAAGAAAAACAAACAGGCACAACCTTTGGGAGGGGTAAAGCAGAGTCCTGCTTACACACAGAGAAATTGGCAGACAGATGGATCTATGTGGTCATTTATGTAGACGATATCCCAATTTATTTTGAGCAAGAAGGGGATCAAGCTGAAATAATACAAACCCTGAATTAGCAGTTTGAGACCAAAGACCTTAGAAACATAAAGAATTAACTCAGCATTCAGATTGAAAGAGAGGACGATGGCAGAGTTCTTCTGAACCAAAAGTACAAAATACAAGAAATATTTGAAACCTTTGGAATGGAAGATGCCAAACCAGTAAAATCTCCAGTGGAAACCAACAACCTGAAGGAGATAAACAGCCAAAATACTGCACTACCAACTAACACTCAGTACAGGAGAGCAATAGGGAAATTGCTGTACATTATCACTGCTACAAGGCCTGACATTGCAGTAGCAATTGGAATCCTATGTGCAGTCAGATGGACTGGAATGCTGTAATGTGATTAATTCGCTACCTTAAAAGGACTCACATTACAAGCTAAAGTTACCAGCGAGTAATGAAAGCATCCTGACGGGATATGTGGATGCCCACTGGGCTGGAAACACCAGTGACAGAAAATCTACCAGTGGCTACTTCTTTCTTCTTTCAGGAGAACTAGCAGGAGCAGCTATCTGTTTCACTATCATCTACTGAAGAAGAGTAGGTTGCAGAAGTGCATTCAAGCCAAGAAGTTATATCACTGAAACGATTAACAGGCTTGGGTCAACCACAGTTGGAATCTACAACAATCTTTAAGGACCATCAATGATGCCTTGCACTTAGCTAGAGAACCAAGCACATTTATCTGAAGTCCCACTTTTTGAGGGATCTTCAAGAGCAGGGACTTTAAGAGTAAATTTATTACTCTACTGAGGATATAACAGCAGATATCCTTACAAAGCCCCTGACTGCTGGAAGACACTCAAGGCTTACAAAGAAGATGAGCTCTACAGACTAAGCCCCAGCTGTTAAGAAGGGGTGTTGGAAATGCTGTGCAACAGCTTACAGCTTGTCTACATTTATGACAGTAGATGGCATTGTACATCAGAGACTACACATAGATGTATGTAACATGTTCTGCTGCATGTTGTATTTCCTCTACATTAAGCTGCGCTTCTTTTTTCCTGTCTATGTTACCCACCATGTAAGGTGACCTTCTCTTACTGCACTCATGTTCCTGTAAAGCCAGTTTCTATTACACCACAGATGTCTATATGGATTTGACTGCTGCACCTAGCACTCACACTCTTCAACAGCGCCATGGTTTACGCTCGAGCCACCGGGATTAGCGCACAATGCAGAGTCGACCCTAATGTGCTGATTGGCAATGTAAACCTTTTCATATTTTGAAGAGCCTCTTAAAATAATTGGGATAACCCTCAGAGACCTTTGAAATTATTTGGCTACCCCTCCATATTTTATCTGGCTTTGTTTTGCACATCTCCTGTGCTGATTTTGGCGGTTGGTCCTTTCTTGCTGTACAACACGATGCCTTATGAGTGTAATCCTACCAGCTCTGCACATTCTGGACACCCAAAGTAGCTTAGGTTTGTTTGTTCGTTTATTTTAACAGTTTCTTCCATAATTGTTGTACAGATTCTTTATTAATATTGAAATAATTCAGTTTTTCAAATAACCAAAGGGTATGTTAGAGGAGTCCATTGCTATGTAGGGATAGACTCAATTTGTGCAACCTGGTTAACAAAGGCAAACAATTAGGATAGGAATTGTCCTATGCAGAGGATCATTCCTACTCTGATGCTTTAAATCCTCCCTGATCACATAATCCAAGCTCTGCACAGCCTGTTCTGCATTCATTACAATGGAGGGGGTATGCCAGGTCTTGACACACCCTCAGTTGCAGGGAAGGGGCAAATCTTTGTCCCTGTAACTGAAAGTGGGAGACAATACCCCATTGAGAATGCTGAATAAATTGAAGACTGGGCTAGGTGGCGTGGGACTTTGATCTAGTTATCAGGTAAGATTTAGAGTGCCGGAGAAGAAACTATAATCTTTGGGGGACAAAGGGCGAGTATAAAATGTTTTGTTTTTGCTTGGACAATCCACTGAAGAGTGGATGCCGAACCTACTGCTGCAGATCCATTCACCGGGAGAAAAGGCCACCCACAAGAAGAGAAGCCACCACGATGGACATGTAGCTAAGTTGGTGTAGCCATTTACTAAAATGTTCATACAGCATCAGCAGCAAAGGCTAACTGCAGGCTCTTTGTATGCCTCCCACCAGCAATGCTTGGAGTCAATATCCTGGGGGGCGACCTTGCTTTTTCAGATTTCATTAGTTTTTTCTTGTTTGCATATAGTTTTTTTTAGGAAAATGTGGCTTTAATTCTTCTTTTTTATTCTTTTTTAGAGAAACTCTGTGCAACCAAAGAATTGAGGGAATCAAACTTCCAGAAAACTACGCTCACGTAAACAAGCCTGGTACGCCTAGAAAGCTTGAGGTGTGTGCATAGAGAATATATAGTTTGGAGAGGTATTTCAAATGTTAAGGGTTGTTTTTTTTACAAAGGTGCACATAGCATAGTTGTATTTTATCAGAAAACCTCCTAAAGCGCTGTTTCAGTTTGGGGGAGTCTCCTGGGCAGGGAAGGGTGCCTCCCAACATATGTGGTACCGCTTTAACCAAGAGTAATTGGGATTTCACACGCAATAAAATTTTATTGACAAACTTACATTTTTATTACAAAAAAACACTACAAATTGCAAAAAATAGATTTTTTATATATTTATTGGACATATTTCACGCAAAAGTATTGAGATTACACTAAAAAAAAGGCCAAACAAGACATTTCATTTTGAAAAAAATACAATTCTGTGAAATACTCACCTGTAGAATTGGTATTATTTGTATACAGTACGTCCTGCTCCAGATATAGTACTTACACTTGGGTTATCCTCCGCCAGATGGCGCTGCACTGCAGAGACATGCAAAACAGGCTCCTCCCGGCCCCTCAAATACCCGGGGACCTCCCACAAATCCCCAGCATTGAAAAGCAGTGAACAAGAAGCCGGGAGAATTTAACCACCAAAACTGGTAACTATAACAATGATAACAATCACCATACAGGGGATCCAGAATAATGCAAAAAAACCAGGGTGGGGTGGAGCAGGATATACTGTATACAAATAATACCAATTCTACAGGTGAGTATTTCACAGAATTGTATTATACTTAGTATACAGTACGTCCTGCTCCAGATATAGTACTTGGGACATCTAATAGCAGTGTCCATAAAGTAGGGTGGGATCCCCAACAAAAAGGTAACAGCAGACAGTTTAAACCACTGCCGCCTGCAAAACTTTGCGGCCAAAAACAGCATCAGCTGAGGCCCTAACATCAACCTTGTAAAACTTTGAAAAGGTATGAACAGAAGACCAAGTAGCGGACTTGCAAACCTGTTCAACAGAAGCCTGGTGTTGGAAGGCCCAAGAGACACCAATAACACAAGTAGACTGAACAGTAAGGTGGAAGGGGGAACCCTTCCCCTTAGCAGAATAGGCCTGAATCACGGCCCGACAGAGTCATTAGCTAATAGTAGACTTGGCAGGAGCCAAACCCTTCCTGGGCCCGGAAGGGACCACAAAAAGAGCATCAGTTTTCCTGAAGGACGCAGTGACCACCCGGTAATACTTCAGACACCTGGCCACATCCATGGAATGCAGAACCCTTTCCTTAGCGCTGCTAGGATTAGGGCACAATGAAGGAAGAACAATATCTTTATTCAAATGAAAGGCAGACACCACCTTAGGCAGAAGGTCCGGCTTAAAGCGGAACACCACCTTATCCTGGTGTCTCTCAAAGTATGGGGGCTGGATAGACAGAGCCAGCTCAGACACACGCCTGACCGAAGTAATAGCCACCCGAAAGTCAACCTTGAGGGTAAGAACAGCCAGAGCAGCATCCTGAATAGGAGCAAAGGGAGCACCCTGCAAGGCAAACAAAACCAAGTTCAATCCCAGACAGGGACCATAGGTTTACATGGGGGGAGCACCTGAGTAACCCCCTGAAAGAAAGTCTTAATCAAGAATGCTGAGCAAAAGACTTCTGAAGAAGACAGACAGGGCAGAAACCTGACCCTTCAGAGCACTGAGTTGGAATCCCGACTCCAACCCATGCAGTAAGAACTCCAGAACCCTGGGGACTAAAAACACCCTACAGGGAAGAGACAAAGACTCACACTAGTCAAGGTAGGCACACCATACCCTGTAATGGATGGAAGAAGAAGTTTCCTTCCTAGCCTTCACCATGGTATCAACCACCGAGTCGGACAAGCCTTTTTCCATCAAGATGGAGGTTTCAGCAGCCAGGCCGTCAAGGCCAGAGTTTATAGATTGGGATGGCGTAAGGGGCCCTGAGGGAGCAGATCTGGCACCCTTGGCAGAACGTACTGGTCTACTGCCATCTGCACCACGTCTGCGACCCACACTCTTCATGGCCACCTGGGGGCCACCAGAATTGCTGGCACCCCTTCCAGAGCAATCTTGCGCAGAGCCCTGCCCAGCAGGGAGAATGGAGGAAGACATACAGGAGCCGAAATTCCTGCCATGACATTGCTAGGGCATCCATGGCCAAGGCCAGAGGATCCTGGGACAGGGAGACAAGGGCCGGGAGCTTGTGAATGTGATGGAACGCAAACAGATCCACATCTGGTTGACCCCTACGGTGGTACAGAGATTGGAACCCCCTGTTGCAGAGGATCTGCCAGCAGATTTTTCACCCCCGGAATGTACACCGCTGATATGCAGGGAAAATTGACCTCCACCCAGTTCAGGATCAGAGACACTTCCTGGAGGGCCCTCTTGCTCTCTTGCTCTGGGTTCCTCCCGGACGATTGAGGTAGGCAACTGCCGTCTGGTTGTCCGAGCGCCAACTGAACAGGCAGGCCCTAAAGATGAGTAGTCAAGTGAGCCAGAACTAACCTGATTGCTCGCAGCTCCAAGATATTGATAGGTGTGTGGGCCTCCTGAGGGCCCCACCTCCCCTGGAACCACAGGGACTTACAGAACCCCCCCCCCCAACCTGATAGACTGGCATCCACGGTGACCGTCTCCCAGGAAGGGGCAAGAAGGATCTGCCCCCCAACAGGTTCCTTGAGTCCATCCACCACAAGAGGGAACTCCTGACCAGGGGGGAGAGCACACAGACCCTGTCCAGGGACGCTGGGTCCTTGTCCCATACAGACAATAGGTGAAGTTGCAGAGGCCTCAATTGGAACTGAGTATAAGGGAGAAAATGTCCTTCCAAGGGAGGAAGCATCCACAGCCTTTATGCTCTTGGAAGACCGATAGTCCATCAAAGGGCAAGTCAGCAGATTTGGTTTCCAAGAGAAATCCCATGTGGTGTGGGCTGTGGGAACATGTCATTCTTATGTTAAAAGATGAACTGTAGATGGGAGGTGTAGATCCTTTTCGAAGGACGCCGCCATCAGGCCCACCAGCTGCATTCCCTGCCAGAAGGAGGGATGGGGACAAGCAAGGAGGGACTGAGCCTGTGCAATAAGATTATCCACCTTCTGCTGAGGAAGGAAAATCCTTGCCTGAACTGTATCCAGATTCATTCCTAGTAATGGAGTTACCAAGGAAGGGGACAGTGAGGACTTGGGGTGGTTGATCACCCCTCCAAATGACTCCATGGTGGGCACCACCAGCTGAGTATCCAACTCTGCCTGATGTAGAGACTGGGAAGTGATGAGGATGTCGTCCAGATAGGGAAGCACGCTGACACCCTAACCTCTGAGTAGAGACATCACGCCAGCCAGCACCTTGGTGAACACCCTTGGAGCTGAAGTGAGGCCGAAGGGCAAGGCCACAAATTGGTAATGTTAATCTATAAGAGTGAACCTGAGGGACTTTTGATGACCTGGGAACACAAGAATATGAAGGTAAGCATCTTTGATGTCCACAGAAGCCATGAAATCCCCTTGGCGCAGGCACACAGATGGCCGAGCGCAGAGTCTTCATGCGAAAGCGCCTGCCCTTGACAAAGACTTTGTTAAGAATCTTTAAGCCCAGGATGAACCTGAAAGAACAATCCTTTTTGGGGTACTGTGAATAGGTTGGAATAAAAGCCCTTGCCCTTTTCTCTTAAAGGCACCTGGCAGATGACCCCCAGCTCCAGGAGGCCTTGCACCGCTTTCACTAGCTCCTGAGCTGACACAGGGTCCTGAGGAATCCGGGACCTGATGAATCTTGGAGGAGGATCGGCAGCAACTCCAACTCGTAACCGGAGGACACTACCTCCTGAATTCACCGGTCTGAGACATGAATTCTGCAGACCTGAACGAAGTGCTGCAGCTGTCCCCCCCACGCGGATGGGTGACGGCGCTCCAACATGCCTGAGGGGGCTTGGGAGAGGATTTCGCTTTTGGGGTCCCAGGAGGAGCCAGGATGTCCACGTCCTCTGCCTCTACCGCAGAAATCTCCCTGGGCCCTAGGGAAGGATACCCCCCCTTCCCTGTCTTGTATCACGGTAAGGGGAGGAGAAGGAACCCTGACCCCTAAAGGGCCGAGGTTGCTGCCTGCGCTGGGGTAACCTGCCTCCCTTAGCAAGAAAGGTCCAGGCGGTCCCAAAACAGATGCCGTCCTTTAAAGGGAAAACCAATGAGGTCCTTCTTGGCAGCATTGTCAGCGGCCCACTAGCGCAACCAAACCCGAGCGGCGCACCGCCACCACGAGGCCAGGATTTCTGGCACACATTCTGATGGTGTCAACCAATGCTGGCAGGACAGAATTTACACCAAACATCCTAGAGTGTGCAATAAACACCTCACAAGGCAAATCATCAGGGGCACTATCAAGCATATTTCTGATAAGGGTTCTAGTGGCCACAGCAGTAATAGCAGAGGCACAGACCGGGCGCAGCGCCGTCCCCGCACATGTAAAGGCGTAGGAGGCCAGCTGGTCAATGCGCCGGTCCTCAGCATCCCACAGGGTAGTAGAATCAGGGGAGTGCATGACAGAGGTGTTAGATAGCCCTAGGATCGGGGCATCCACCACGAGGGGGGGGGGCTGACCAAGCTTTACCCCCTCAGCAGGAAAGGGATACTTCCTATCCCAAATCTTTGGAGTCCCGGGAAGTTTACTGGGGCGCTCCCATTCCTTGAGCACAAGATTATGGAAATGTGCCTGCCCTGGAATTTCCAAACTTGATTTTGCTGTATGGCAAAACTCCCCCTTTTTTGCCTGGGAGCCTCAACAGGGAGAGAGATAGACAGAACCTCAAGGTCTGGGTCAATAATCTGTCAGTGTCATCCAGGGTCCAGGGGTCAGAGCCAGAATCGTCATGACCCCTTGGTCTCTCATCAGATGAGCCAGAATCAGAAAGGAGCTCCCCTTCATCAGCAGGGGTATCCTCAGTTCCCATAGGGAAAACAGTAACAATAGGCGTCAAGTGCCGCTTCTTACCAGGGCCCTTACGCTCCAAAGACCTTGCAATAATCTGTTCAACAGTAGCCAGTCTAGAAGACACATCAGGCTGAGAATCCCCACTAGGTATGCAACTCAACGGGAGTGAAATTTAAGCTTGGGGGAGTAGGTGAAGTGAAACGAGGCGCAGCCACTGGCAGGGCAGATTGCAATGCAAGCACCTGCTCAGCACAGGGTACACAGACCCGTGCCTTGTCAGCGTCAGCATGAAGCTGCCCACGCACTACACACAGCCGGGCATTTCCCAAAGGGACCCCGGTTCCTGGGATGCCTCCATATGGTGATTATTAGGCACAATATGCCAGTAGGGATTTACGCTATAAGGAACCCTGGATGCCCCAATGACCTGCTAAGTGGGAGTAATTATACAATTATCAATTACACCGGGCCGGAAGAAGTCAATGGCTTCACCCGTCTGAAAGACACAGTGGGAAGAAGGGGTGTCAGAAGCAAACACACTACAATGAGTATAACACCGCCCGCGAGGGCACTTAAGGACCGCGTTAAGTATAACCGCCGCGCGCGCTGACAAAATAGCGCCGAGAGTACCTCGAAGGGCGGGCCAGAGCGGGCCATGACGCAGGGCCCCACCCCCCCGAAGAGCGCGGAGCTCACAGACAAGCAGCCAATGATAACGCAGAAGCGTCTGGGGTAAAGCCACCGTCCGTCGCGGAACATCCAAATGAAGGAAAAGACGCGCGCGGCCGCGGCGGCATTTGCAATAGTAAAAAAGCCAAGTCAGCGCAGCGGCAGACACCACATATACTAGTCAAAAGACATGACAAAAGCCGTATGCACGAATCATGCTACACGCTAACCCACACCCCCCCCCCTTCTTTTCCTCCCGAAGGCTACAGGGAGAATGAGGGAGGATGGCGGCCCTTTGTACAGGACCCACCCCTACACGGGGCATGGGACAATAATGCGGGAGGGGCATCCATAAAGGCTCACCATCAGCCTATACCGCCTGGTGCTGCCTACCTTCACCCGACCAGCGCAGCCCAGGCTGGGAAGCACACGAAGGACGGGTGGGAATAGTCCAACAGGGCCGCAGGCTTAAAAGCCCCGCTCACCTGCGAGAGAGTGATACTTCATGTCTTCGCAGTAAGCACTGCAGAGAAATCTGGGGATTTGTGGGAGGTCCCTGGGTATTTGAGGGGCCGGGAGGAGCCTGTTTTGCATGTCTCTGCAGTGCAGCGCCATCTGGCGGAGGATAACCCAAGTGTAAGTACTATATCTGGAGCAGGACGTACTAAGGATCTTTGGAAAAAAATTGCCAGAGCTGACACCTGCCCCTTGAGGGTACTAAGTTGAAAGCCCGAATCCAAACCATGTTGTAAAAAATCCAGAATCCTGGGGATAGAAAACACCCGCCAAGGAAGAGACTTGGACTCACACCAGGCAATGTAAGCATGCCATACCCTGTAGTAAATAAAGGACGAGGACTTCTTCCAAGCCCGAATCATAGTATCAACAACAGAGGCTGGCAACTCCTTATCCATCAAGATGGAGGTTTCAGCAGCCAAGCCGTTAAAGCCAGCGTTTGTAAATTGGGATGGCACAGCTGTCCCTGAGTGAGAAGATCTGGATCCTTGGGCAAGATGTACAGGTCTACTGCCAACTGCATGACGTCTGCGAACCACACCCTCCTTGGCCAACAGGGGGCCACCAGAATGGTTGGTACCCCCTCCTGGGCTATCTTGCGCAGCACCCTGCCCAGCAGAGGAAAGGGAGGGAACACATAGAGGAGCCGAAACTCCGTCCAAGGCATTGCCAGCACATCCATGGCGAAGGCAAGAGGATCCTGCGACAGGGAGACAAATCTTGTGATTGTGGCGGGACTCAAACAGGTCCACATTCGGCTGACCCCAGCGATGACACAGGGAGTGAAATAACTTGTTGCTGAGGGACCATTCCCCCAGCCGAGACGTCCCCCTGCTCAGGGAGTCTGCCTCCTGGTTCTCCACCCCCAGAATGTAGACCGCCGAGATGCAAGGGACATTCTCTTCCGCCCAAGACAGTATCAGGGACTCTTCCTTGAGGGCTCGCTTCCTCCGAGTCACTCCCTGATGATTGATGTAGGCAACCGCAGTCTGGTTGTCCGAGAGGATCTGAACAGCCTGACCCCGAAGGTGTGTGGTCAGCTGAGAAAGAACCAACCTGATCACCCTCAGTTCCAGGACATTGATGGGAGCATGGGCCTCCTGGGGGCCCCACCGACCCTGGAACTTCAGAGACTTCCAAAAGCCCCCCAACTGGTCAGACTGGCATCTGTGGTAACAGTCCTGCCCACTAGAAGATTTCTTCAGTCCAGCAATTACGAGAGGGACTGTCTGGCCAGGGGGGACAGAGCAAATTCCTGATCCAGGGACACAGGGTTCTGATCCCAAACTGACAAGAGGTGCAACTGAAGAGGTCTCATGTGAAACTGAGCAAAGAGGACCGCCTCGAAACAGGACACCATCAGGCCCACTAACTGCATCCCTTGCCAGATGGAGGGATGGGGACACAAGAGCAGAGCCCGTGCCTGCTTCTGAAGGCCCCCCACTTTCTGCTGAGGCAGGAATACCTTGACCTGAGAGGTATCCAGAGTCATGCCCAGAAAGGACCTCACCAAAGACGGAGATAGTGAAGACTTGGGAAAGTTGATCACCCAGCCAAAGGACTCGAGAGTGGAAGTCACCACCAGAGTATCCTTCTTGGCCTGATGAAGAGACTGAGCCGCAATCAGAATGTCGTCCAGGTAAGGGAGGATGCGAATGCCCTAATTCCGCAGCAGAGCCATCACGCCCGCCAGCACCTTGGTAAACACCCGAGGCGCCGAGATGATACCGAACGGTAAGGCCACAAACTGGTAATGCTGATCCTCTAGAGCGAACCTCAGGAATCTCTGATGACCCAGAAAGATTGGCACATGAAGATAGGCATCCTTGATGTCCACGGAGGTCATGAAGTCGCCCGGGCGAAGGGTACTGACAGCCGAGCTTAGCGTCTCCATGCGAAAGTGCTTGCACCTGACAAACTTGTTGACCCTTCAAGTCCAGGATGGGCCCCAAAGACCCGTCCTTTTTGGGAACCGTGAAACGATTGGAGTAGAACCCCTGACCCCGGTCCTGGGAAGGCACCAGGCAAATGACTCCTGACTCCAACAGGCGTTGAACTGCAAGGCGCAAACCCTGAGCTGACAGAGGGCTTTGAGACATCCGGGATCTGAGGAATCTTGGGGGCGGCCAGGCTGCAAACTCTATCTTGTAACCGGAGGACACCACCTCCTGAATCTACTGGCCTGAGACGCGGAGCCTCCAGACGTGAGCAAAGAGCCGAAGCCGTCCCCCCATCCGGACGGGTGAGGGCGCCTCCTCATGCTCACCAAAGAGCCACAGCCCCGCAAAGGGGAGCCCAGTGAGAGCTTTCTTAGCAGCAGCATCAGCTGCCCACTGAGGCAACCAAACAGAGCGGCGCATAGCCACCAAGAGGGCAGAGGCCCTACCACCCAGCCGGACCGCATCATCCATGGCAGTAAGGACAAAGACAACAAAATCAGAGCAAAGCAAGAGGGCCCTATAATCCTCCCTCCTCCCACCAGCCATAGCGCCATCAGTGAGATGCTTGAGCTTTTTCTTAAGGGCAATAGCTGTAATGGCAGCGGCGCAGACCGGATGCAGCCCAGCCCCCACAAATGTAAAAGCATGGCAGGCCAAGTGATCAATATGCCGGTCCGCGCTGTCCTGCAGTGTAGTAGTGTCAGGTGAAGGCATGACCGAGGTGTTGGACAGCCCTAGAACGGGAGCGTCCACCTCAGGGGGACACGACCATCGCTTGACCAGGTCAGCAGGAAAGGGATACCTCTTATCCAACCCTTTGGGCACCGCGGACAGTCTATTAGGACGTTCCCACTCCTTGAGCACCATATTAGAGAAATGGCCCTGCTCAGGGAACTCCAAACGCTGTTTATCAGGATGAAAAAGCTCACCCTGCTTCCTCTTAGCCACCTCAGGGGGGGCAATTTGCAAGGTTTCAAAAATGTCAGACAACAGTCTATCAGTGTCATCAGGGAACCATGAGTCCTCCTCGGATGCAGACCCAGGGTCACTGTCGTACCCCTCCTGCTGGTCCCCAGAGGAGTCAGAGTCCTGGAAAAGCTCCCCCTCCTCTAGGGAGTAACGGCCACCAAAGACATCAATTCCCTCATCCTCCTCAGCAGAGAGGGAGGGCGTGGGAGCCAGGTGCCACTTCTTGCCAGAGGCCTTACCTGGAACAGGCCTGGCAAGCTGCCTTTCAATGCTGGCCACACGAAGTGCCAGATCAGATTGTGACCCCCTGCTAGTATTCCCCTCACTGGGGGCTAAATGCAGGCGCGGAGGGGTAGGTGATGCCGAAGGGGGCGCAGAACTGGGAATAGAAGCGCTCAGCCCAGCCTGGGCCGCAATTATACCTTGGGCGCACGACACGCACACCGCGGCACTGTTACGCAAAGGGGATGCCCCGCACATGGCAAACAGACGGGATTGCCCCGAAGGATCCCCGAGCACGCTATCCCCAGAAACCTCCATATGGTGATTAACACAGGCGCAATAGGCCAGCACAGGGTAAGGGCTAATAAAAAGCCACCAGGGATGCCCCCCAAGGGATGCCCCCAGAAGAGCCAGTAAGGGGGAGATGAGGGGGGGTAAGGAGCAGAACCGGGAGAAACCACAACCCACAGTTGTCCCACCTGAAAGACATAAGTAAAAATACAACTCTGTGAAGTACTCACCTGTAGAGTTGATATTATATGAATACAGCACGTCCTGCTCCAGATATAGTAATAACGCGTGGGTAATCCTCCGCCTCGGGCGCCGTGCACTGCAGACATGTAGAAAACAAGCTCCTCCCGGCCCTACATATACTGAAGGACCTCCCACAAATCCCCAGCATTGAAAAGCAGTGAGAAGAGAAGCCGGGAGAAACAAACCACCCAGAAACTGGCAATAATACCAAGTGATACCATACAGGGGATCCAGAACAAGTGAAACCAGGGTGGGGTGGAGCAGGACGTGCTGTATGCACATACAAAAGCAGTGTCCATAAAGTAGGGTGGGATCCCCGTGAGAAGGGCACAGCCAACCGTAAAGCGCTGTCACCCTCAACCATGCTACCAGAGCAACGAGAGCAATGCTCTAACCTCAACCTTTGAACCTTGTAAAGGGAGAACTAAACCCAAGCAGCAGACTAGCCAACTTGCTCACCAGAACTTAGTGCTACGAGTCATAAGATCAATCACAAGTAGTGAGAGAATGAAAACAGTAGAGAAGAAGAATCTTCCCATAACAGAATAGGCCAGAAGTAATGGCCTAACCATGCTACTGTAAGGAGTGCAGCCATGGCAACATCAAAACTTTCCCCGACAGGGAATATGAAACCTGGTCTCAGTCAGGACCAGCAGGAATACTAATAACAACACTCAACAGAAGCCGAAGGTATACTTCTTGGCACAGCAGGTCAAAACTAGCCGAGTAAGACCAATCCAAGGGCACCTCACCCGTGGAGGTAATTAGAGCCGGTACTTCATAAGAGGACATCGAACCCCTAAAAGGCAAAATCCCTCCAGGGACAAAAGACCATTCAGGAAGATCTCCAACCCTGTAGAGAGATGCAAATCCCCTTTACCTCATAGTAAGCAGGACAATAGCCCGGAGAATCTGGAATAATGAGAGTAAAGACCCTCGCCTGGAACCAGACTCAGCGTAAGGCGGCACCCTCACCTCATGGGGTACAGATATAATTAACAACGTACATATATGGAATAAATAGAACCGCCACAGAGCCATACTGTATGGCACACTTCTGACTGCAGCAACCGCCCTGGAGGAGTGATATGATGGAAGGAACGGTTCAGACAAGAACCTGAATAAGAATCAAGGGAACCCTAAGCAGGGCATCGGGATAAGAATCCCCCCAAAGGGAAACCAGGAATTCCCCAAGGAATGCAACTGAGCAGACCCTGAAGAATGCTCAACACAAGAGATTGGATCAGGCTTTTTGCAATAGGTGAACAGGACAAGCCCTGAACCTTTCACAGAACTAAGTTGGGAGCCAATACCAACACCCTAATCCCCAGGAACAGAGATCGTCCAACAAGGGAAAGAGCTTAGACCCAGCAAGACAGTATGGGTACAACATACCCTAACATAGCGTGGCAGAAGGAAGAAAACGAAGAGGAGGAACTAGGTCCTAACTCTTCAAAAGAACAAGACACCCCGAGATATGTCATCTCCAACAGGGTAAGCACAAAACCTGCCAAACGCCCAGGTAGAGCCTAAGATAAAGGCCTAACTATGTAAAATAGACCTCGTGAGGGAACATACAGGCTTACTGTTCTCAGCAGAAACCTCCGCGGACCACACCCCACTGGGCCACCCAGGCCCCTAGCATAACGGTTCTACTTGCCGTCGGAGACTTGCGAAAACCCCCGCCCAGTAGGGCAAGGGGATAAGACATTTCAAGAATAATATCTAGCCAGACCCACTAACCCGAACTTAGGGCAGACCAATCTGGGCCAATAATAAGGGTAGAACCCTGCGATAGGGACGGAGTACAAAAGGACCATACCAGTATGAACTCAATGGAACAATAGAGAACCTCCTGCAGAAGAGGGATATTACAAGAAAGGGCAAGGAATATTTATTCTCCCATAGAAGGAATCAGAGCTCCCCTGGGATAGAGCTAGACCCAAGAATTCCACAGGGAACAAGGGACATGCCACTGTCCTACAACGGACCAAGAGTCCCCAACTGGACAGGTACTGAAAGGGAGTAGACCAGCAAGCTAGGACCCACCGAAGCTCATTGTGACAACAAACAAACCATAGGTAACTGGATCCTTCAAGGTCCCTACCTAGGAACCACCGGGGGTTTCAGAAGAACAAGCCCCTCTTGTCAACCTGCAAGATTTGGTACCATGGTAACACTCAACAGGGAGAAACAGAAAGGTAGGGAATGATCCCTGACAGTTTCCTCGATTAAACCAGCGGAAGAATAACCGCCTCCACTAGAAGGAGGGTAAACAGACCTAGATCCAGGGGGCTGAACCCTCATCCAGGACTTATAGCTAAAATGCCTCAGAGCCCAAAGGCACAGAGAAACAAGGGATGTCAACAGACCAGCCGCCAACGGCCACACCAGGTGCAATTCTGACTGGAGATAATAACAAGACAGGACGGAGGACCAGAGACCTCATTCCATTAAATTCCCTTATAGCCAAGAGAAAAGGCACTAGTTGAAACCTAATCCAGAAACAATCCTGGAACTGGAGGATGGAACAGAGTAGGGCTTGAGTCAACTTAAGGTCCATCCAAACGACTCCCTCTTGTAAGTAAAGAGGAGGCCTGATAGGTCCCCTGGTAGCTGCCCCCTGGTGTTGTGCGAGACATCACACCCATCCAGAGCCTAGCGGGCACATGAACGCAACAGGGGACCCAGCCAATGCCACAAACGGTGGCGATGACCGCCAATACCCAGCAGTAGTGGGCTCAGTATCCAGAAGACACCTTGGAGTCAGAATAAACATCTCAGCACGCCACGGCGGCCAGAGGACCCCTGGTATATAGGGCGCCGACGGCCCATTCAGAGGCTCCAAGCCTGAATGCCTATGAATACAGATGCTAAACCCCCCCAAGGGGTTAGAAAAATAGACTCCCTCATCCTCAAGGGAAAGGAGGAGCAACTGGCGCAGGGGCCCCAGTCTCTATATGATAATGGCGTTCTGGCAAGGAAGCCATACCAGACAGGCCCAGGAAAACCTGCACCCATACCTGAAGAAAAACAGGGGACCGTAGTCCTCCTGACCGACTCAGGGAAGGACCACCCAGCAAACACTATCCCATATCCGGAGGGACTACCTCCTAAAGCCACTAGAACGAGGCAGGATGCCTCCTGATAGGAGTAAGGTTCTGTGGCCTTCCCCTCACCCAGGTGGGTGAGGGCGCCCCATCATGCTTGAGGGTTTTCGGTAAATGATACGGGCTTAGCCCGGCCAGAAGGCCCCGAGCATTGAATGTCACTTCTGGGACAGGATACCATACCAGGCCCCGCAAAGGGCATCCCCGGTTCCTGCTTAACACTATGATATGAAGGTGGAGGGGTATCCCTGCTCCGAGGGGGCCGGTGAACTGTCCTGATTTCCAAATAGGTCCAGACGGGCCCCAAACAGGCGATGCCCTCTAAAGGGGAGCCCCGTCAGGGTCCTTTTAGCATCATCGTCTGCCCCCCACTGTCACAGCCAGAGCAAGTGACGTATAGCTACCACTTGGGCAGAGGTCCTCGCACACATTTTGATGGTGTCATCCAGGGCTAAAAGGATAAATTTAACAAAAATATCACAGCTGGAGAGTGTGTTAAACACCTCCCAGGGTAAATCTTCAGGTTGATGCTCCAGCATCTTTCTTATGAGGGTCCTAGCGGCCACTGCAGTGATGGCCGTGGCACAGACAGGGCGTAGCGCCATTCCAGCACAGGCAAAGGCGTGGGAAGCCAGCCTATCAATGCGCCGGTCCTCGGCGTCCCGCAAGGTGCTATAACCCGGAGCTGTAAGGAAGGGGGGGTTAGGAACCCCAATAATCGGTGCGTCTACCGCCGGAGACGAAGACCAAATATCAACCATCTCGGGGAAAAAAGGGTATTTCCAAACCCAATCCTCTGGGGCCCTTTGAAGTGCAGTGGGGCATTCCCATTCCTTAAGTACAAGAGCATGGAAGTGAGCCTGCTCGAGAAATTCCAAGCGCGCAGGCGCAGTATGGAAGCGCCCCCCTCTCGGCCTGGTGACCGCACCAGGAGGCGAAATGGACAGGGCCTTACAAAATCCTGAGTAACATACCACCAATCAGTTGCAAAATATTAAATAAACACAGAGCTAATTAAGTGCATCAAATCGTGAAATGTCCCAAACGAAATAATTGTGTGATATCCACCGCTGCGTGCCCGTCACCGGTATCGCAAAACTCTTACCAGATCAACAGATCATAAATGCATTAAATATAGGTGCAGACTCCTCCAGAGAGTAAGATTAATTCACATCAACTTGGGGACAGCCCGTTAAAAATAACTCCAATTCTCCTTTATGTACAATATGTGGCTTGGATTCCAACATCACAATCCCATAAGGACGACAAGATGCTCCAATCACATGTAACAAGATATGAATAGAAAAAACTAGTGCAACATTGCTAGATATAAAGACTGCCCACGTTAATATCAACAGAAATGCACTCACAAACAGATAAAATCATTCAGCATGTAAAAGGTTAAAAGGTATTTATTATTTAGAGCGCGGTATCTTTTAAACAGCCTGTTTGTTTAATCACTTTATTAACATACCACCAATATCAAGCTGGTCCCAGTCATCCTGACCAGCATCATCCTGACACCTTGGCCTCTCTTCAGAGGAACCTAGGTCAGAGAACAGGTCTCCATCTTCCGACGAAGCACTGGCACTCTAAAAGGCGCGAAGCTCTGAGGTAATAATAAAGGCAAGGATACAACCACACACCTGAAGTTAAATAGAACAGTTACATTAATAAAGACGGGCACCGCAGCATCAAGACTATGCAGCAAGCAATGTATAAACATACGGCGGCAGCCGAAATAAAGAGCAAGCAGCGCGGCTCTGACAACTCTGAGTTAATAATAGGCAGAATAAAGGCCCCGAGCGTGACACACCGGTACACTGGGACCGCCACACACCTACCCCCCCTTTCTTTTCCCCCTAATAGTTGGGGAAATGAGGTAGGATGGCGACCCTTTACATAGGGTCCAGCACTACGCGGGGTACGGGGCAATAATGCGGGAGGGGCATCCGTTAGAGGCTCACCATCGGCCTAAACCGCCTACCCTATGGTGGGGGATTGCGGTGGAGCATGGCTCCGTTAAGCACACACGGTGCTGCCTGCCTTCACCCGACCAACGCAGCCCAGGCTGGGAGGCATATTCTGATCACAAGAAGGACGGGTGGAAATAGTCCCGCAGGGCCTCGGGCTGTAAAGCCCCGCTCGCCTGCGAGAGCGTGATACTTCATGTCTTCGCAGTTCCAGCACTGCAGAGAAATCTGGGGATTTGTGGGAGGTCCTTCGGTATATGTAGGGCAGGGAGGAGCTTGTTTTCTACATGTTTGCAGTGCACGGCGCCCGAGGCGGAGGATTACCCACACGTTATTACTATATCTGGAGCAGGACGTGCTGTATGCTTAGAATAAGCACATAAACATCCCGCAGCCCATGCCCCAAGGAAACAAAACCCCCAAAGGGGACTCACGGACCAAGGGGACCGGAGGATCACCAAGCCGCCAGACCACGGTAGGAAGCGACACAGGAAGAGATCACCACCACAGCCCAGGGAGGAAAAGGGGCCCCAGACTCGCAGCAGACTCAGAAATACAATTCTGTGATTACTCACCTGTAGAATTGGTATTATGAGTATACAGTACGTCCTGCTCCAAATCTAATACTTACAGTTGGGATATACTCCGCCAGATGGCGCTGGACTGCAGAGACATCGAAAATAGGCTCCTTCCGGTCCCTCAAATACCCGGGGACCTCCCACAAATCCCCAGCATTGAAAAGCAGTTAATGAGAAGCCGGGAGAATTAAACAATCCAAACTATCAACTATAACAATGGTAACAATCACCATACAGGGGATCCAAGAAAATGCAAACAAGGGTGGGTTGGAGCAGGACGTACTCTATACTCATAATACCAATTCTACAGGTGAGTAATCACAGAATTGTATTATTCTTAGTATACAGTACGTCCTGCTCCAAATCTAATACTTACAGTTGGGACATCCAATAGCAGTGTCCATAAAGTAGGGTGGGATCCCCAAGAAAAATCAGCAGCAGACAGTTTAAACCACTGCCACCTGCAGAACCTTGCGGCCAAAAGCAGCATCAGCTGAGGCACTAACATCAACCTTGTAAAACCTTGAAAAGGTAAGAACAGAAGACCAAGTAGCGGCCTTGCAAACTTGTTCAACAGAAGCCTGGTGCTGAAAAGCCTAAGAGGCACCAATAGCACGAGTGGAATGAACAGTAAGGCGGAAGGGAGGATTCTTCCCCTTAGCAGAGTAGGCCTGAATCACAGCCTGACGAATCCACTTGCTGATAGTAGACTTGGCAGGAGCCAAACCCTTCCTAGGACCCGAAGGGAACACAAAAAGAGCATCAGTTTTCCTGAAAGGTGCCATAGCCACCAGATAGTATATCAGACACCTAACCACATCCAAAGAGTGCAAAACCCTCTCCTTAGCATTGCTGGGATTAGGGTACAAAGAAGTAAGAACAATATCCTGATTCAAATGAAAGGCAGACACTACCTTAGGCAGAAAGTCAGGTTTGAAAAGAAACACCACCTTGTCCTGGTGTCTCTCATAGTATGGGGCTGAATGGAAAACGCCGCCAACTCAGAACACATGCCTGAAAGAAGTGATAGCCACCAGAAATACAACCTTGAGCGTAAGAATGGCCAAGGCAGCATCCTGCACAGGTTCAAAGGGAGCACCCTGCAAGGCTGACAGAACCAAGTTCGGATCCCAAACAGGCACCATAGGCTTACGTGGGGGGTGCATATGAGTGACCCCCTGGAAAAAAGTCCTGATCAGAGAGTGCTGAGCAAAGGACTTCTGGAAGAAAAAAGCCCCATCTCCAACCTATGCTGCAGGAACTCCAGAATCCTGGGAACAGAGAACACACGACAGGGAAGAGCCTTAGACTCACACCAGTCAATGTAGGCACGCCAAACCCTGTAATAAATGGAAGAGGAAGACTTCTTCCTAGCTTTAATCAAAGTATCCACAACCGAGGAAGACAGCCCCTTCTCCATCAAGATGGAGGTTTCAGCAGCCAAGCCGTCAAAGCCAGAGTTGGCAAATTGGGATGGCATAGTGAGCCCTGAGTGAGCAGATCTGGCACCAAGAGTGTACTGATCTACTGCCAGCTGTACCACGTCTGCGAACCACACTCTTCTTGGCCACCTGGGGGCCACCAGAATTGCTGGCACCCTTTCCAGAGCAATCTTGCGCAGAACCCTGCCCAGCAGGGGGATTGGAGGGAAGACATACAGGAACTGAAAGGCCTGCCACGACATTGCTAGTGCATCCAAAGTCAAGGCCAGAGGATCCTGAGACAGAGAGACAAAAGCTGGGAGCTTGTGATTGTGGCAGGACGCAAACAGATCCACATCTGGTTGGCCCCAACGGTGACACAGAGATTGAAACACCCTGCTGCATAGGGACCATTCTCCCTGGCGAGAGGTCCCCCTGCTCAGAGAGTCCGCCAGGTGATTTTCCACCCCCGGGATGTACACAGCAGATATGCAGGGGACATTGGCCTCCGCCCAAGTCAGGATCAGAGACACTTCCTGGAGGGTCCCCTTGCACCGGATCCCTCCCTGATGGTTGCTGTAGGCAACTGCCCTCTGGTTGTCCGAGCGCACCTGAACAGGCAGACCCCGAAGGTGAATAGTCAAATGAGCCAGAACTAGCCTGATTGCCCGCAGTTCCAAGACATTGATAGGTGTGTGGGCCTCCTGAGGGCCCCACCTCCCCTGGAACCGCAGGGATTTCCAGAACCCCCCCCCCCAACCTGACAGACTGGCATCCGTGGTGACCGTCTCCCAGGAAGGGGCAAGAAAAGATCTGCCCCCCAACAGGTTCCTTGAGTCCATCCACCACGAGAGGGATTTCCTGACCAGGGGGGAGAGCACACAGAACCTGTCCAGGGACGCTGGGTCCTTGTCCCATACTGACAATAGGGGAAGTTGCAGGGGCCTCAAGTGGAACTGAGCATAAGGTATCGCTTCGAAGCATGCCACCATCAGGCCCACCAGCTTCATCCCCTGCCTGATGGAGGGATGGGGACAAGCTAGGAGGGACTGAGCCTGTGCAATCAGACTGTCCACCTCAAAAATCTGGGTCAATAATCTGTCAGTGTCATCCGGGGCCCAGGGGTCAGAGCCAGAATTGTCATGACCCCTTGGTCTCTCATCAGATGAGCCTGAATCAGAAAAGAGCTCCCCTTCATCAGACGGGGTATAGCCACAAAGATTCCAAAACTCCTTAGTTCCCATAGGGAAAACAGTGACATTAGGCGTCAAGTGCCGCTTCTTAGCAGGGGCCTTACGCGCTAAGGACTTAGCAATCAACTGCTCAACAGTAGCCAGTCTAGAAGACACATCAGGCTGAGAATCCCCACTAGTGTGCAACTCTGCAGGAGTGAGATTTAAGCTTGGGGGAGTAGGCAAAGTGAAACGAGGTGCAGCCACTGGCAGGCCAGATTGCAATGCAAGCACCTGCTCAGCACAGGTCACACAGACCCGCGCCTTGTCAGCGTCAGCATGATGCTGCCCACAAGCTACACACAGCCGGCCTTGTCCCGAAGGGACCCCAGTCAAAATATCCTGGGATGCCTCCATATGGTGATTATAGCGGCGCTATACGCCGATAGGTAATAACGCTATATAGCAACCCCGGATGCCCCAATAACTTGCTAGGGAAGTGGGAGTATTATTTTTACAAAGCCAACAAGTTATATACTAATACAGGGCCGGGAGAAGCCAAAAGGGTTTGCCCCGCCTGAAAGACATAAGCAGACAAGACCTGTAAGCACATAGCATCAAAAAGTGAAAGATATAAAGCCGCCCGCGAGGGCACTTACGGACCGCGGTAGGTCGGGGTCCGTCGCGCATAGGCCAAAGGCAGGATAAAGATGGCGTCGGTATACCTCGAGGGACGGTCCGATATCAGCGATGACGCGGAGCGCACCATAGACGGGCCCCGCCCCCCCCGAAGAGCGCGAAGCCAGAACGTGCAAGCAGCCAATGATGGCGCATCAGCATCTGAGGTAATGCCACCACCAAGCGCGGAACCAAGTCAGCGCGCGGCGGCGGCAATTTTAAAAAAAGACAGTAAGGACAAGCCAGCGCGGCGTCTGACACAAGATTAAACAGAATGGAAAAAAGGTGTAAAACACAGAATGCAAAGCATACATATTTACACCCCGCCCTCTTTTCCCCCCCAAAGACTACAAGGAGGATGAGGGGGGACAGCGGCCACTTAAACGGGGCCCACCGATGGGCAGGGACAAGGGGGCACTAGTGCGCGAGGGGCATCCATAGAGGCTCACCATAAGCCTGAACCGCCTACCCTTTGGTGGGGGATCGCGGTGGAGCAGCGCTCCTAAGCACCTAACAGCGGTGCTGGCTACCTTCACCCGACCAGTGCAGACAAAGCTGGGAGGCATATTACTAGTGGAACGGGTGGAAATAGTCCTACAGGGCCGCGGGCTAATAGCCCTACTCACCTGCGAGTAGAGAGCCATTTCACGTCCTTCGCAGCCAGACTGTAGAAAAATTCTGGGGTTTTGTGGGAGGTCACCGGGTATTTGAGGGGCCGGGAGGAGCCTATTTTCGATGTCTCTGCAGTCCAGCACCATCTGGCGGAGTAAATCCCAACTGTAAGTATTAGATTTGGAGCAGGACGTACTGCATACTAAGAATATGGCGCCGGCAGAAGAACCTCGAGGGGCGGGCCGTGGGGGGATGATGCGGCCCGCCCCCTCGAAGAGCACGAAAACGGTGCTCACGTGACCGTGCTGGCGCCATCACAATACAAAAAAAGCCTCACAGCTATGCCGGGCCAGGGAGGGGGGGGGGGGACCCCAGAAACCAAAGAAGCAAGGCACACAGTCCCCAAAACACTCACCCCCTCAGAAGCTAGGACAGGAACTCTGCATCCCTCAGTAGGCTCACCATAAAGCCTATGGCCGGGTAACCTTTGTGGTACAGGGTCTGCGGCTTGGAGCAGCGCTCCTTGAGCACCTGACCCTAGTGCTCCTCTACCTTCACTCGACCCGTCAGCAGAGGCTGGAAGGCACAGAGGGTCTGGAAACGGGTGGAAATAGACATGCAGGGCCGCAGGCTTGGTTGCCCCGCTCACCTGTGCAATATAAAGAGCCATCTTCTATCTTCGCAGTATCACTGCAGAGGAAACACTGGAGAGGCCTATTGGTGATCCTGTTTTTATAGGGTACCGGGAGGAGCCACAACTCTTCTGCAGTACACTGCGCAACCTTGTGGCGGAATATCCCATACGTAAGGACTTCTTGAAGCAGGCCGTGCCATGCAATAGGAGAAAAGAAGTTACGTTTTCAGGCAGTCGCAGGGTATACACATAGAACCAGCCCCAGGAACAAATCTTGATAGTGAAATCTAAGGTTTTGTTCTATGTCCTATTTAGAAGCAAAACAGGCTAATTTGTAGCAGCTGCTCCTCCAACCCGTCCCCCACCCACCACCACCTTTCACCTATTTACAGTAGAAACAAAATATTCCAAAAATCACATATGGTAGATTTATTGATACAAGCTGTATACTATAAACAAAGAAACCTTCTGCACCAGAATACTGGCAGCATGGCCCCAGAGTAGGGGGCGTGCATGGTTATGGCTGCATGGTTAGGAGAGGATATTCTCTACCCCTCTGAATTTTTCCTTCAAGAGAGATTATTTAGATTTGATTTATGAAGCGTCAGCACCTGTTACTATCACACCATTTTTTTTGCCCCAGCAGCACTCAGCGTGCAATTTAACAAACTAAATAATTGGCAGCGCTGATGTGTCCACCAGCCTGCTTCTAATTTATCACCAGCGGCACAGTTTATAGTGCCGCTGTAGGTCAAGATCCCATAGAGCACAATGGTCAGAACTGTAATGCTGTGTTTTATGCTTATAATTAATATTACAGCCATTTATTTGTACAGAACTTGCATGGTGACTTGTCAATAATGGAAACGCAGGACCTAGATGTCACCAAATGTCATTTGATTTTTTTTCTGGTAAAATAGTTTTTCATGGCTTCTTGTGCTTCCCAATGTGTAATCTGGACGACTAAAACGCAGCCTAAACACGCTGTAAAGTTTGCCCCCTTTTTCCCCAGCAGTGATATCTTTTAACTGCAATTATGAAACCCTGACAAGCGCTGGAAAATTAGAGTGCCAATCATTTCAGGGTGCCAATAATTAATAAATTATGCTGTACACCACTGAAAAGGCTGCGGCACAAAGTGGTTCACACTGGCACTGTTGTAATCCGCAGTTGGGTCCAACAGGCACTGACACATGCTACCCAATACCTACTGCAACAATCAAAGCGAATTAGTTAACACCAAGCGCTGTGACTTCTAGCACCATTGTAGTCAAAATAGCAGGGCCAATGAAGAAAGAGATGCCGGCTCTCAAAAACTGACACTATAACCACCAGAAAGGTGCTAAACCGTGCACTTCATAATTAAGGCCCTTAACTACACCTCTGATACTCTCCTCCTGCTGCCATCACTGAGATAGGCTCCTGGGCCTTCCCTGTTATTCTTTATGTTTGACCAAACCGGTAATTAATGTGTGTATGTGTGTCTGCTTGGTGTAAACCACTAATTTCTTGTCCCCCCTCTCACTTCATCTTCATCTCACCCTCACAAATATACATGCCGGGTCAATGGTGATAACCCCTCAACTGTCTCCTACTCACTTCTTCCCCCCTCCCACCTAGTAATTAATACAAAGAGGTTTTGGGGTAGTGAAACCCCCAGCGTGGTTGGAAACCAAATAAACAAATCATATCAACAGATCACAAAGTCCCAACGTTCCTCTCCTGCTTGTGTCACCCCCTCCCTTGGAATGTGTTCAGTCGGTATCATATAGCAGAAATGGGATTGGAATATTCAGGACAGGCCCCCTGGTGGGAGGGGTAGGGAGACCCCCTCGCTAGGGCCTATAAACATGGCTGGCAAGAATGGCCAGAGACACTCTAATCTTACCATCAAGGGTGACACATGCCTCCTTTTAACATCTAAGGAGGAGACCAGGAACCGTGGGTCTTTGGTAGACTTGTGAGGACTGAGAAACAATTGATTTGATCGAACCGCAGCACAGACAGACTCTTAAGTATTTTTCCCTTTTTTTATTTGTATTGCTATCTATTTATCTGCACCATGTTTTATAGTTAATCCTGTGTTTTTGTGTTTTTTTACAGTAATTCTGAAAATAAAGCAGAGGGTCACTGATGTTCTGAATTAAGGATCTAAAAAGCTCACGCTAGTTATGAAGAGCCTGGCTACATTACTTGCCTAGGACACTCGATCGTCCCCTGCCTGGAAGTGGTTGTGGGTCATTCGATTCGTTCGATCTGATTGTGTTGTGTGTGGCTTAGATATAGGCAAACACTGTTCGTGTTCTGGTGGCAGCATTTTATAGCCACGCGTGTTGCCATTTGAACGATGTCTAAAGTTGCAGTGACACACGTGGAGTACGATTGGCCGGTTTGATCAGATGAACGATCAATTGGTCTGATCAACCTGTGCAATCATCACAATATCCATCCCCCTGATCAGCTTATGCTCACTAAAGCTCCCAAGCATGCCTTAAGAGTCACTAAGATTTACTCTATCCCTCTGATTGTTCCGCTTACCTCGCACAAGCTCACCTTCTCTGTGGTCCTATGGCGTAAGCGCAGGCTCTCGGACAATCAGCAGTGTATGTTGTGCATATTAATGCATGGTATAGGGCTTTGTTTGAAAACAGAGCTCCAGCATAAAAAAAGGAGGGCATCCACATCCCTGTTCTCCCTGCATCCAGGGATGCGCCCCCGTCCCCAGCCTACCAGAATAACCCTAGCTCATGATGTACCAGAGGACCAGATGCTTTCTCACTATAAACACTATTAGCCTATATAATATATATATATATATATATATATATATATATATATATCTTCCCAAATATCCTCTACAACAGATAGATACATATACTGTATATAAAAAAACACTAGAGCTAGCACTCCAGCAGGAGTGCATCTGTAATAAGGCCAGGTAAGGCAGCGTCTAGAGCACTGTTTCTTAACCTGCAATACACATACCACAAAGGGTACTCGGAGATGTTTAGGGGTTCACCATCAGGGGGTGTCTTACAGGTCTAGTAAAGTATTTTACCAGCAAAACATTATTTATTCTTCCTTTAAAAGCGGAACAGAACCCGGGAATATGATCCCGGTTTTGTTCCATTCCCTGTTGTGTGAAATCTCCAAGAATGGTGCTTTTCACTCACTCCTTCCTGGTTTCAACGGCGCAAGTCATTCGTCAAACGGCTCTCATTGAGTAGAATGGGGAGCGTGCGCTGCTGCATCCCTTGCTGTCTCTCCAAAGACAACAATGAGAGCAATTTGCTAAATGATATAATCAAGGCAAATGGATCTCCTTAGACAAGAGCCCGCTCATGCGGCGTTAGAACTGGGAAACGTGAGTGTTTGTGGGAGGGTTTCACAGAGCGGGGTATCCCGATTTGGCCAGCCCCTGGCCATGGAACCTTTTAGATTCCATAGCCAACCTGGGTGGGTTTTGTTTCACTGTAACTATTTCATAGGGTGATGGGGGGCTCCTTTCTATTCTCCTTAAGGCAGCAGAGAGAATATGTATATGTATAAACGGATGAACGGGCCCTGATTGGCCTCGAAATGTTGCATATCTCTGATGATAATCTAATAAAAGAAAGGAACTCCATGAAGAATTCTGTTGTGCTGATGGAATATTTCTACAGTTTTGATCCCTCTATTGCACTGCTGCGACCATGCTGATCTGTACTACTAATCTTTAAATTATTGTATGTTTCCCTAGGTCAGGGTTCCTCAACCTTCTCCTCAAGGCTCACCAAAAGGCCATCTTCACATAGGCGGCTCTGTAATGCTGTCTGAGTACTAATGACTTTACCTGTGCATCACCTTGAGGAGGGTTTGGGACCATTGCCCTAGGTAACAAGCACCCGGTATGCTCCTTTGCCGATCTCAATACTACACTGACTATATAAATTTTTTATTTTCGGACAATATTCTGACCCTTTACAAGAGACTGGTACAGCCGCACTAGGATGAATAAAAATGCATCATTTGCAAGAAGCTTAAAGCTGACCAAAACCCAGGATTTTGACTATACTGGGTTTTGGTCATTACCCACCGGGGCAACCCGATCAGGGATGCCCCGCTGTGTGAAACCCAGGTCGCCCGAACTCACCTCTTCCCGGTCCTACAAGGCATGCAAGGCTTCTCATCCAATCAGTGCGCTGGGATCCGCTCAAGCCCCTTCGTCCATGATGTCTTTGCCACACCTATGCAATGACTGACCGCCTGCCATCTCACACCTAAGGACAGCAAATAAATCAGTGTTCCAGGACAATTTGAAAAGCGATAGTATCCATTTCCAGTTCGACAACCTAATAAGGGATTATCGGCAGGGAATTTGGCCAAATGTATTTCACAAGTTTAGTGGGTTTTGGTCCGCTTTAAAAGGAAAGTCCACCTTCGATTAAATAATTGTAAGCGTATCTTTTTGTGTGCCAAAATATCATCATTTGTATTTGTGCATTTAGTAATTTTTAATTTTTTTTTTTCTTTTGTTAGAAAATGTGGGTTTTATAAGACCAGTTCATCATTCCATTTAATCTGTTGCCATTGGCAATGTAATGTACACCAAGAAGAGAGAAATCACCCTGTATATACAGGGTTCATGTCTCTCTTCTTGGTGTATGGTACCAGCGGCAATAGTTTGCAGGTAGTGAGAACAACTTCCATAAAACACATAGAAAAAATAAAAATACTAAATAAGCTCGGCACCTTAGGGACATCATTTTGGCTAAAAAAATACAATTCTGTGATTACTCACCTGTAGAATTGTTATTATGAGTATACAGTACGTCCTGCTCCAGATACAATACTTACTATCGGGTAATACTGCAGAGACATTGAATACAGGCTCCTCCCGGCCCCTCAAATACTCAGGGACCTCCCACAAATCCCCAGCATTGAAAAGCAGTTAACGAGAAGCCGGGAGAATTAAACAATCCAAACTATCAACTATAACAATGATAACAATCACCATACAGGGGATCCAAGAAAATGCAAAACCAAGGGTGGGGTGGAGCAGGACGTACTGTATACTCATAATACCAATTCTACAGGTGAGTAATCACAGAAATGTATTATTCTTAGTATACAGTACGTCCTGCTCCAGATACAATACTTACTATCGAGACATCCAATAGCAGTGTCCATAAAGTAGGGTGGGATCCCACAAAAAAAGGTAACAGCAGGAAGTTTAAACCACTGCCGCCTGCAAGACCTTGCGGCCAAAAACAGCATCAGCTGAGGCCCTAACATCAACCTTGTTAAACTTTGAAAAGGTAAGAACAGAAGACCAAGTAGCGGCCTTGCAAACTTGTTTAACAGAGGCCTGGTGCTGAAAAGCCCAAGAAGCACCAATAGCACGCGTAGAATGAGCAGTAAGGCGGAATGGAGGATTCTTCCCCTTAGCAGAGTAGGCCTGAATCACAGCCTGACGGATCCATTTGCTGATAGTAGACTTGGCAGGAGCAAAACCCTTCCTAGGACCAGAAGGGACCACAAAAAGAGCATCAGTCTTTCTGAAAGGTGCAGTAGCCACCAGATAGCACTTCAGACACCTAACCACATCCAAAGAATGCAAAACCCTCTCCTTAGCATTACTAGGATTAGGGCACAAAGAAGGAAGAACAATGTCCTGATTCAAATGAAAGGCAGACACTACCTTAGGCAGAAAATCAGGTTTGAAACGAAACACCACCTTGTCCTGGTGTCTCTCATTGTAGGGGGGCTGAATGGAAAGCGTTGCCAACTCAGACACACGCCTAACAGAAGTGATAGCCACCAGAAAGACAACTTTGAGAGTAAGAACGGCCAGGGTAGCATCCTGCACAGATTCAAAGGGAGCACCCTGTAAAGCTGACAAAACCAAGTTCAAATCCCAAACAGGCACCATAGGCTTATGATGGGGACGCACATGAGTGACCCCCTGGAAAAAAGTCCTGATCAGAGGATGCTGAGCAAAGGACTTCTGGAAGAAAACAGCCAGGGCAGAGACCTGCCCCTTCAGAGTGCTAAGTTGGAGCCCCATCTCCAACCCATGCTGCAGGAACTCCAGGATCCTGGGAATAGAAAACACACGACAGGGGAGAGGCTTAGACTCACACCAGTCAATGCAGGCACGCCACACCCTATAATTAATGGAAGGAGAAGACTTCTTCCTAGCCTTTATCATGGTATCAACAAGAGGCAGACAGCCCCTTCTCCATCAAGATGGAGGTTTCAGCAGCCAGGCCGTCAAAGCCAGAGTTTGTAAATTGGGATGGCGTAAGGGAGCCCTGAGCGAGCAGGTCTGGCACCATAGGCAGATGGTACTGATCTACTGCCAGCTGCACCAAGTCTGCGAACCACACTCTTCTTTGCCCCCTGGGGGCCACCAGAATTGCTGGAACTCTCTCCAATCTTGCGCAGAACCCTGCCCAGCAGGGGGAATGGAGGGAAGACATATAGAAACTGAAAGTCCTGCCATGACATTACTAGAGCATCCGTGGTCAAGGCCAGAGGATCCTGGGACAGGGAGACAAAGACCGGTAGCTTGTGATTGTGACGGGACGCAAACAGATCCACATCTGGTTGGCCCCAACGGTGACACAGAGATTGGAACACCCTATTGCAGAGGGACCATTCTCCCTAGCGATAGGTCCCCCTGCTCAGAGAGTCTGCCAGGAGATTTTCCACCCCCGGGATGTACACAGCTGATATGCAGGGAACATTGGCCTCTGCCCAGGTCAGGATCAGAGACACTTCCTGGAGGGCCCTCTTGCTCCGGGTCCCTCCCTGATGATTGATGTAGGCAACTGCCGTCTGGTTGTCAGAGCGCACCTGAACAGGCAGGCCCCGAAGGTGAGGGGTCAACCGAGCCAGAACTAACCTGATCGCCCGCAGTTCCAGGACATTGATAGGTGTGTGGGCCTCCTGAGGTTCCCACCTCCCCTGGAACCGCAGGGACTTCCAGAATCCCCCCCCCCCAACCTGACAGACTGGCATCCGTGGTGACCGTCTCCCAGGAGGGGGTAAGAAAGGATCTGCCCCCCATCAGGTTCCTTGGGTCCATCCACCACGAGAGGGACCTCCTGACCAGGGGGGAGAGCACACAGACTCTGTCCATGGGACGCCAGCTGGTCAATGCGCTGGTCCTCAGCATCCCGCAGGGTAGTAGAGTCAGAGGAGTGCATGACAGAGGTGTTAGATAGCCCTAGGACCGGGGCATCCACCTCGGGAGGGGATGACCAACACTTTATCACGTCAGCAGGAAAGGGATACTTCCTATCCAAACCCGGTACACCGGGAAGTCTACTGGGGCGTTCCCATTCCTTGAGCACAAGGTTATTGAAATGTGCCTGCTCCGGAAATTCCAAATGTGATTTAGCTGTATGGAAGAGTTCCCCCCTGCCTGGGAGCACAGGGAGAGAAATGGACAAAACCTCAAAAATCTGGGTCAGCAATCTATCAGTATCATCCGGGGCCCAGGGGTCAGAGCCAGAATCGTCATGACCCCTTGGCCTCTCATCAGAAGACCCCGAGTCAGAGAAAATACAATTCTGTGAAATACTCACCTGTAGAATGGAGTTACCAATGAAGGGGACAATGAGGACTTGGGGTGTTTGATCACCTATCCAAATGACTCTCAAAAGGACACCACCAGCCGAGTATCCAACTTAGCCTGACGTAGAGACTGGGAAGTGAAGAGGACGTCCAGGTAAGTCATCACGCAGACGCCCCTTGGTCTCATCAGAGACATCACCCCCGTCAGCACCTCGGTGAGCACTCTGGGAGCTGAAGAGAGGCCAGATGACAAGGCCACAAATTGGCAGTGTTGGTCTTCCAACGCGAAGAACCTCGGTGTCCTGAAGACACAGGGATGTGAAAATAAGCATCTTTGATCTCCACAGACGGCAAGAAGCCCCCGGGGCGAGCGCAGAGTTTCCATGCAGAAACCGCATGTAATTGACGAATTGCTGAAAATCTGTGAATCCAGAATGGGCCAGACTGACCCATCCTTTTGGGGAACTGTGGAAAGGTTGGTGTAGCGTCCCCTGCCTCTGTCTGTTAAGGGCAATCTGCAAGTGACCCCCAGACCCCGCAGGCCTTGCATGACCTGCACCAGCACCTGAGCAGAGGCAGGGACCAGGAGTATCTGGGACCTGATAATCTTGGGGAAGGCCGCACAGCAAACTCTATCTTGTAGCCGGAGGACACTACCTCCTGAATCCACCAGTCTGAGGCGTGAGGCCTCCTGACATGAGCAAGGTGCCGCAGCCGTCCCCTCACCCAGACGGGCGAGGGCGCCCCATCATGCTTGAGGGAACTTGGGGGAAGATTTGGACTTAGCCCCCCCTGGAGGAGCCGGGGCGTTGCCTGCTGCTCCTGGGGCAGGAATCTGCGCGAGCCCCAGCGAAGGACACCCCTGGTTCCTGTTTAACACTATGGTAGGGGGTAGAAGGGGCGCTCTGGCCCCGAAGGGGCCGAGACAGCCGCCTGCGGTGGGGTAACTTACCCTTTTTACCAAACAGGTCTAGACGGGCCCCAAACAGGCGTAGCCCTTTAAAAGGAAGCCCGGTAAGAGCCTTCTTTGCAGCATCATCAGCACCCCACTGTCGCAGCCAGACCAAGCGACGTATAGCCACCACAAGGGCAGAAGTTCTTGCACACATTCTAATGGTGTCATCCAATGCTAATAGGATAAATTTTACAAACACATCACAACTGGAGAGTGCATTAAACACATCCCAAGGGAGATCATCAGGGGGACGATCAAGCATTTTTCTGATGAGGGTTCTAGTGGCCACGGCAGTAATGGCAGAAGCACAGACCGGGCGCAGCGCCGTCCCCGCACATGCAAAAGTGTGGGAGGCCAGCAGGTCAATGTGCCGGTCCTCAGCATCCCGAAGGATAGTATAAGCAGGGGCTGTAATAAAGGGGGGGTTAGGTAGCCCTATGATCGGGGCATCCACCTCGGGGGGGATGACCAACATTTAACCACCTCAGGGGGAAAAGGATACCTCCTATCCCAATCCCCTGGGACCCCGGGAAGTTTACTGGGGCACTCCCATTCCTTGAGCACAAGGGTATGGAAATGTGCCTGCTCTAGAAATTCCAAACGTGATGTTGCTGTATGGAAACGCTCCCCCCTTTGCCTGGGAGCCTCACCAGGGAGAGAGATAGACAGAACCTCAAAGATCTGGATCAATAATCCTGGGCCCAGGGGTCAGGGCCTGAGACTTCATGACCCTTCGGTCTCTCATCAGATGAGCCTGAGTCCAAAAAGAGCTCTCCTTCATCAGAAGGGGTATAGCCACACAGATTCATAAACTCCTCAGATCCCATAGGGAAAACAGTAACATTAGGCGTCAAGTGCCGCTTCTTACCAGAGCCCTTACGCGCTAAAGACCTCACAATAATCTGTTCAGCCGTAGGCAGTCTATGAGACAAATCAGGCTGAGAATCCCCACTTGTGTGCGACTCAGCAGGAGTGAGATTTAAGCCTGGGGAAGTAGGTGAAGTGAAACGAGGTGCAGCTACTGGCAGGCCAGAATGCAAGGCCAGCGCTTGCTCAGCACAGGGTACGCAGACCCGTGCCCTGCCAGCGTCAGCATGGGGTTGTCCACACGCCATGCACAGCCAGTCTTGTCCCAAGGGGACCCCGGTCACATTATCCTGAGATGCCTCCATATGGTGATTTTTTTAGGCACAATATGCCAGTAGGGATTGACGCTATAAGCAACCCTGGATGCCCCAATGACCCGCTAGGGAAGTGGGAGAATTTTACAAGGCCCTACTATCAATTACACCGGGCCGGGAGAAGCCAATGGATTCACCCGTCTGAAAGACACAATGAGAAGAAAATGGTGTCAGAACCGAAACACTACAATGAGTATAAAGCCGCCCACGAGGGCACTTACGGACCACGGTAAGCAAGAACGTCACACGCGTGCGCGCGTGAACTGACAAAATGGCGCCGGGTACCTCGAAGGGCGGGCCAGAGCGCGCCATGACGCGGAGCGCGCCAGGCCAGGCCCCGCCCTCCCGATGAGCGTGAAGTCCAACATGCAGCCAATGAGGACGCAGAGGCGTCTGAGGTAACGCCGCCACACGGCGCGGAACATCCAATGAAGGAAAAAGCGCGCGCGGCGGCGGCAGTTACATGAGTAAAAATACAAATCAGCGCGGCGGCTGACACCACATATACAAGTCCAAAAGACATTACAAAGGCCATATGCATGTAATCAAAATACACTGACACCAAACACCCCCCCCTTCTTTCCTCCCGAGCTACGGGGGGAACGAGGGAGGATGGCGGCCCTTTGTACAGGACCCACCGCTACACGGGGCAATAATGCGGGAGGGGCATCCCATAGAGGCTCACCATCAGCCTATACCGCCTACTCTTTGGTGGGGGACTGTGGAGGAGCAGCGCTCCATAAGCACGCATGGTGCTGCCTACCTTCACCCGACCAGCGCAGCCCAGGCTGGGAGGCACATCACAAAGAGGACGGGTGGGAATAGTCCAACAGGGCCGCAGGCATTAATAGCCTCGCTCACCTGCGAGAGAGTGATACTTCATGTCTTCGCAGCCAGCACTGCAGAGAAATCTGGGGATTTGTGGGAGGTCCCTGGGTATTTGAGCGGTCGGGAGGAGCCTGTTTTGCATGTCTCTGCAGTGCAGCGCCATCTGGCGGAGGATAACCCAAGTGTAAGTAATCTATTTGGAGCAGGACGTACTGTATACTAAGAATAAGCTCCCCTTCATCCGAGGGGGTATAGCCACATAGATTCCAAAACTCCTCCGTTTCCATAGGGAAAAAAAAGAGTGACATTAGGCGTTAAGTGCCGCCTTTTTGCAGGGGCCTTACGCGCCAAGGTATTAGCAATCAACTTCTCAACAGTAGCCAGTCTAGAATACACATCAGGCTGAGAATCCCCACTTGTATGCAACTCAGTAGGAGTGAGATTTAAGCTTGGGGGGTAGGTGAAGTGATACGAAGTGCAGGCCCAGCTACTGGAAGGCCAGATTGCAGTGCAAGCACCTGCTCAGCACAGGGTACACAGACCCGCGCCTTGTCAGCGGCAGCATGAGGCTGCCCACACGCTACACACAGCCAGGCTTGTCCCGAAGGAACCCCGGTCACATTATCCTGAGATGCCTCCATATGGTGATTATAGCGGCACTATAGGCCGATAGGGATTAACGCTATAAAGCAACCCTGGATGCCCCAATAACCTGCTAGGGAGTGGGAGTAATTACACTAGGCCTAACAAATTAGCAACTAATAGAGGGCCGGGAGAAGCCAATGGATTCGCCCGCCTGAAAGACATAATAAAAGGGGGCCGTAAGCAGACAGTAATAAGGAGGTGATAATAAAGCCGCCCGCAAGGGCACTTACGGACCGCGGTAGGTAGAGGACCGTCGCGCATAAGCCAACCAGGCAGACAAAGATGGCGTTGGTATACCTCGAGGTATACCTCGAACGCGCCATAGACGGGCCCCGCCCCCCCCGAAGAGCGCAAAGCCAGCACATGACAAGCAGCCAATGACGGCGCGTCGGCGCCTGAGGTGACGTAACTTAGTGACAGAAAAGGCGCATGGCGGCGGTAATTTTAAGTACGGTAATAGTAAGGCTGACACAAGGCAAATAAAGTATAAGTCTAATACACGTAAATGCATAGCATAAACGCCGACATCCCCCCTCTTTTCCCCCCGAAGGCTACAAGGAGAATGAGGGAGGACAGCGGTCTCTTAAATAGGGCCCACTGATAGGCTGGGGCAATAGTGCGGGAGGGGCATCCCATAGATGCTCACCATAAGCCTGAACCGCCTACCCTTTGGTGGGGGATTGCGGTGGAGCAGCGCTCCTAAGCACCTAACAGCGCTGCTGCCTACCATCACACGACCAGCGCAAGGCTGGGAGGCATATTACTAATGGAACGGGTGGGAATAGTCCTACAGGGCCGCAGGCTAATAGCCCCGCTCACCTGCGATTAGAGAGAGCCATTTCTCTTCCTTAGCAGTCCAGACTGCAGAGAAAATCTGGGGATTTGTGGGAGGTCCCTGGGTATTTGAGGGTCCGGGAGGAGACTTAAACTCCAACTACAGGATTTTTTGCCCTATAAGACACATCTGCCTACAAGACACACCTAGGATTTGAAACAGGAAAACAATAAAAAACAATAAAAATTTTGTGAATACTCACCTGTAAAATGGGTATTATAAGTATGTCACACACCCCGCTTCAAGACATTCATTACACTTGGGTATACTGACCTGTAGATGGCGATCTTGCAGAGATGATAACAAAAAAAGGTCAGACCCTCCTGGCCCATAAATACCTGGGACCTCCCACTCATTACCCAGTATAAAGAAAGCAGTAAGATCAAGGGACCAGGAAAGCCAATTAAAACTAACAAAGGTTCACCATATAAAGGATCCAGAATATAAAAGGGCAGGGTGAAGCGGGGTGTGTGACATTATAATACCCATTTAACAGGTGAGTATTCACAAAATGGTATTATTCTAAGTATGTCACACACCCCGCTTCAAGACATTCATTACACTTGGGACATCCAATAGCAGTGTCCAAAAAGGGCGGGGATCCAAAAAACAAGGCACAAACTTAAACCACTGCAGCTTGCAGAACTTTGCGGCCAAAAACAGCATCCGCTGAGGCCCGAACATCAACCTTGTAAAACTTGGAAAAAGTGTGAACCGAAGACCAAGTAGCAGCCTTACAAACCTGCTCAACAGAAGCCTGGTGCTGGAAGGCCCAGGGCGCCCCAACAGCACGAGTAGAATGAGCAGTAACACGAAAAGGGGGAACCTTCCCCTAGGCAGAATAGGCCCCAACAATGGCCTGGCGATTCCATTTACTAATGGAAGACTTGGCAGGAGCCAAACCCTTCCAGGCGAAGGAGAAGTAGCCACCAAATAGTACTTCACACAGCGAACCACATCCAAAGAATGCAAAACCCTCTCCTTGTCATTGCTGGGCTTAGGACACAAGGCGGGAAGAACAATAACCTGATTCAAATGAAAAGCAGAGACCACCTTAGGAAGGAAATCTGGTTTGAAGCGGAAAACAACCTTGTACTGATGCCTCTCAAAGTAGGGAGCCTTAATAGACAAGGCTGCCAACTCCGAAACACGCCGAACGGAGGTGATGGCGACCTGACAAACAACCTTCTGAGTAAGCGTAGAAAGTGCAATACCCTGCAAAGGTTCAAAAGGAGGACCCTGCAAGGCAGACAAAACCAAATTCAAATCCCAAAACTGGGAGCAAAGGCTTCCTAGGAGGCCGCACATGCGTAACCCCCTGGAAAAAGGTCTTAACCAGCGGATGAAGGGCAAAGGACTTTTGAAAGAAAACCGCCAGGGCAGAAACCTGCCCCTTCAGCGTACTAAGCTGCAAACCTTGGTCAAGACCATGTTGCAGAAATTCCAAAACCCTAGGGATAGAGAACGCCCTGCAGGGCAAGGCCCTGACCTCACACCAATGAATATAAGACCCCCTAGTCCTATAATAGATGGCAGAGGAAGACTGCTTCCTAGCCCTAACCAGAGTCTGAATGACAGCATCAGAAAGACCTTCCTCCCTCAAGATGGAGGTTTCAGCAACCACGGCGTCAAAGCAGCGTTGGTAAATTGGGGTAGAGCAGTGGCCCCTAAGTGAGCAGATTCGGCAGAAGGGGCAGGTCTAACTGATCCTCCGCCAACCTTACCACGTCTGCGAACCCCACCTGTCTTGGCCACCTTGGAGCCACCAGGATTGCTGACGCTCCCTCTAGGGCCAGCTTGCGCACCACTCTGCCCACCATGGGAAACGGAGGGAACAGGTACAGAAACCCCAGATCCCTCCAGTTCAGAGACATGGCATCCACCGCCAGAGCCAGTGGATCCCACGAGAGAGACACAAATGCCGGAAGCTTGTGATTGTGACGAGAGGCAAAAGGGGGCCACCTCCGGAGACCCCCATCGTTGGCAAAGCGACCGAAACACCTTGGGGCAGAGCGACCATTCCCCCAGGCGAGATGACCCCCTGCTCAGGGAGTCCGCCTCCGTGTTCTCCACTCCCGGAATGTACACCGCCGAGATGCATGGGACATTGCTCTCTGCCCAGGCAAGGATCAAAGACACTTCCCTGAGGGCACGCCTGCTGCGAGTCCCTCCCAGGTGATTGATGTAAGCGACCGCCGTCCGATTGTCCGACCGAACTTGGAACGGTAGGCCCCGCAACTGAAGAGTCAAGTGAGCCAGAACCAGCCTGATGAGAAGATCGTCCAGATAGGGCACGATGCGGATACCCCTGGCTCTGAGAATGGCCATCACTCCTGCCAAACGGAAGAGCCACAAACTGAAAATATCGATTGTCCACGACAAAACCTGAGGAATCTCTGGTGTGCCGGAAATATTGGAATATGCAGGTAAGCATCCTTGATGTCTATGGACGTCATGAAGTCCCCCTGATGCAGTGAGTGGATGGCTGAGCGCAAAGTTTCCATACGGAACTTCCTGGGACGAACAAACCTGTTGAGCAACTTCAGATCCAGAATGGGACGAACGGATCTGTCCTTCTTGGGCATCGTGAACAAATTGGAATAGAAGCCCAGGCCCTGGTCTGAGTGGGGCACCGGGCAGATGACAGCCATGTCCAAGAGACTTGCTACTGCCGCCCGCAGCCCCTGGGCGGCCAGAGGATCTGACGGCACCCGAGAACTGAAGAATCTGGGAGGGGGCCGGAACTCGATCTCCAGTTTGTAACCGGAAGACACCACTTCCTGAATCCACCTGTCCGAGACCTCTTGAACCCAAACCTGGGAGAAGAGTAGCAGCCGTCCCTCCACCCGCAAGGGTGAGGGCTCCCCCTCATTGCTGAGCCGGCCTGGCAGCGACTCTAGGCTTGGAGCCCCAACTGTGTCCTGGACGGGCCCGACCCCTGCCCCTGGTCCAGGAATCACTTCTGGATGAGGGGAAAGCCGAACCCCTACCGACTCTAGCCCCATGAAAGGACTGAGAGAAGGAAGCCGCCCCCTGAAAGGGGCGACGGTGCTTCTTACGCTGAGGTAACTTACCTCCCTTTGCCACCGAATCCAATTTTTCTCCCAAGAGCCGCAAGCCCACAAAAGGGAAGGGCCGTGAGCGACTTTTTGGACACAAAATCAGCCGCCCACTGGCGTAGCCAAACCGACCAGCGGATAGCCACAAGCAGAGCCGTAGCTCTGCTACACATCACCAAAGTGTCGTCCAGGGCGGACAGTACAAAGGATAAGAATAACTCACAGCGCTTAAGGTCGGCAAACTCCTCACTAGCCGGGTCGAGCCCGGACGAGGTCAACAATCCTCTAACAACCGACCTGGCAGCAACCAGTACAATCGCAGAAGCACAAACTGGCCGCAAGGCCGATCCAACAATGGCAAAACCATGACAAGCCATCTGGTCAATGCATTTATCCTCACCATTCTTGAGAGTAGTGCACTCCGGAGAATGGAGGACTGAGGAGCTGGACAACCCCAAAAATACAATTCTGTGAAATACTCACCTGTAGAATTGGTATTATACGTATACAGTACGTCCTGCTCCAGATATAATACTTACACTTGGGTATTCGCCGCCAGGAGGCGCTGTGCACTGCAGACATGAGAAAACAGGCTCCTCCTGGCCCCTCAAATACCCAGGGACCTCCCACAAATCCCCAGCATTGAAAAGCAGTGAACCAGAAGCCGGGAGAAATCAACCACCAACAAAACTGGTAACTACAATAATGATAACAATCACCATACAGAGGATCCAGAATAATGCAAAAACCAGGGTGGGGTGGAGCAGGACGTACTGTATACGTATAATACCAATTCTACAGGTGAGTATTTCACAGAATTGTATTATTCTAAGTATACAGTACGTCCTGCTCCAGATATAATACTTACACTTGGGACATCCAATAGCAGTGTCCATAAAGTAGGGTGGGATCCCCAACAAAAAAGGCACAGCAGACAGTTAAAAGCACTGTCACCTGCAACCTTGCTACCAAGAGTGACATGAGCAAAGGTTCTAACGTCAACCTCATAAAAACCTTTGAAAAGGTATGAACAGAAAACAAGTAGCGGCCTAGCAAACTTGTTCAAAAGAAACCTGAGTCTCGATTCAGAGACACATTCGTCCAGGCTGCCGTAGCTGTCTGTGAAAGTTTTGGTGGGTGTTTGTCATTTTTTTGCTTTTTTTCGTTCATTTTTCATTCGTACGAACGTTCGAGAATGCGATTTCGATGAACGGAAGCAAATCGGATCAATTTCCGTTAGTTCGGATCATTTTCCGAGCAAAATCGGAAATTTTCCGCTCGTTCAGAAAACTTCCGTTGTTGGGATGGGTTTCTGTCTGATTCAGAGAGCTGATTTCCGACGGATCACCACCCTATAAATTGCATGTATGTATCAGCATGGCCGAGGCCATAAATTGTATAGCAATGCATACCTGAATTAATACATTTCATGTATGCCTTATAGATGCATTTTAATGCTGACCTAAATTAGTCCTTAGCATGTAAACATTTATTTTTCAACACATCCATATAACTGCTATATTTTTTTAGACTTATGTCCTTTGTGAATTATATTTGGATTGTTGAACTTGAATCTTAATTTGTTGTAGGAGTTATTGTTTTAGTTGGTTACCTTTGCTTTGTGTAATTATTTTATATTTGGTTGCAGGAACTGCAAGATGTGCCACTCGCCCTTGCTCCTGATGCCCGTTCTTTGCCTGCAGAATGCGGGCCAGGGGTTCTCTAATCGGGCACTATGCAAAACCCGGCCCCTGGTGGCGAGGGCCCTCTGGCTTTTGAAGTCCAGATTAAGGTGTTTGGACCATACAGGGGGGCACTGCAGTATGACCCCAACAAGGTTATACCAAAATTTTAATGTACGTTTTTTAACAGGGACCACACGTGCCAGAGTGGCACAACTGAGTGTCAGGGTCCTTCAGTTGGTGGGCGAGATGCAGGAGCTGCGCAACTCGTTGGGGACCACAGATGAAGAATAATGTTCAGTGGCCTGCCATTGCTATGTATTTTTTTTATAGTTGTAAAAATTTGAAATTTACAAAATTTTTAAAAATTTAATATTTGATGATGGTATAAAAAAATGTTACATTGTCATTTCGTTTACAAAATACATTAACACAAAACTAATGGGCCCAGAAATATTTAAAGATGAATATTCACATGACCGAGAAGTGATTTGGGTAAGTTTTAGGGGGCTAAAATGGAAGAAGAACCTAACCGAGAAGTGGTTTGGGTGAGCTTTATGGGTCCAAAAGGGAAGATGGAGGATAGTGCTAAGTGATTTAGCTAAACATTGTAGTAGAAGTGAGGGTGGCAAATATGTAGGCGAGCACTTTAATGAGTGAAGTTTGTAGTGCGCAAGATCGTAAGGATTTCCGTCTGGATGATTATTTTTTGTAAAATGGAAACAGAATCTATCGGGAAACGTAAAGGATTCGTTGGAGGATACGATGGGAAAAGGGCAAAAACTAAAGCCTACGTTGTAACATGTGGAAATGAAACGGAAAAGTCTGGATGGAAAATGACATCCTCGTAATTCGTAACCTGCCGTACGAACAGACGGAAACTTTACACAAAGTTTTCAATGCATGCATAGAATCGCTCGTACGCTCATACGAGAACAGAAACATTTCACAAAAAAAACAGATCGGCACGAAAACGGAAGTTTTTTTGTGTCTCTCTGAATCGAGCCTCTGGTGCTGAAAGGCCCAAAGATACCAAAGCACAAGTAGAATCAGAAATAAAGAGAGAAGATTCTTCCCCTTAAAAGAATAGGCCTGAGTAACAGCCAGACCAGTCCAAATGCTAAACTTAGAGCTCTCCCCATCGGGGAATTGACCCCTGGTCTCCCGCGTGACAGGCGGGGATACTGACCACTATACTAACAAGGATCAGATAGAAGCCGAAAACTTTTCCTAGGACCAGAAGGGACAATCCATCCAAGTAAAGACCAGGCCAAAGGGCGCCCTGGAACCAGACGAGAACAGGCACATACGGATGGAGACGCCCGCAAACCCCAAGGGGCATCAGTCCCCCTAAGGGACAAGAGACAATCCAGGAAAAAACTTCCAACGTCTGTTGAGGGAATGTAGACCCCCTTTCCTCAGCGTTACTAGGAATAAGGCCCACAAGAAAGACAAATGTCTTGAATACATGAGCATAAGACACCATCTTAGGCATAAGGTCCGGCGTAAAGCGGAACCCCACCACATCATGGTGTATATATCAAAGAACGAGGGCTAGCACACGTCTGACTGAAGCAACAGCCCCCAGAAGGACAACTTGAGGGTAAGAGCAGTCAGACAGCATCCGGAATAGGTCCAAAAGGAACACCCCGCAAGGCAAACAGAATAAAATTCAATCCCTACAGGGACCATAGAATTACGTGGGGGATGCACTTGAGCAATCCCCGAAAGAATGCTTAACCAAGGAAAGACTGAACAAAGACTTCTACAGGAAGGCGGACAGGGCAGAACCTGAACCTTCAGAGTACCGAGTTGGGGAGCCAACTCCAAGCCATGCTGTAATAACTCTATAACCCTGGGAACAAAGAACGTCCAACAGGGGAGAGACCTAGACTCACACCAATCAATATGGGTCCGCCATACCCTAAAATAGACGGAAGAAGAAGAAGAAGAAGAAGATTCTTCCCCTTAAAAGAATAGGCCTGAGTAACAGCCAGACCAGTCCAAATGCTAAACTTAGAGCTCTCCCCATCGGGGAATTGACCCCTGGTCTCCCGCGTGACAGGCGGGGATACTGACCACTATACTAACAAGGATCAGATAGAAGCCGAAAACTTTTCCTAGGACCAGAAGGGACAATCCATCCAAGTAAAGACCAGGCCAAAGGGCGCCCTGGAACCAGACGAGAACAGGCACATACGGATGGAGACGCCCGCAAACCCCAAGGGGCATCAGTCCCCCTAAGGGACAAGAGACAATCCAGGAAAAAACTTCCAACGTCTGTTGAGGGAATGTAGACCCCCTTTCCTCAGCGTTACTAGGAATAAGGCCCACAAGAAAGACAAATGTCTTGAATACATGAGCATAAGACACCATCTTAGGCATAAGGTCCGGCGTAAAGCGGAACCCCACCACATCATGGTGTATATATCAAAGAACGAGGGCTAGCACACGTCTGACTGAAGCAACAGCCCCCAGAAGGACAACTTGAGGGTAAGAGCAGTCAGACAGCATCCGGAATAGGTCCAAAAGGAACACCCCGCAAGGCAAACAGAATAAAATTCAATCCCTACAGGGACCATAGAATTACGTGGGGGATGCACTTGAGCAATCCCCGAAAGAATGCTTAACCAAGGAAAGACTGAACAAAGACTTCTACAGGAAGGCGGACAGGGCAGAACCTGAACCTTCAGAGTACCGAGTTGGGGAGCCAACTCCAAGCCATGCTGTAATAACTCTATAACCCTGGGAACAAAGAACGTCCAACAGGGGAGAGACCTAGACTCACACCAATCAATATGGGTCCGCCATACCCTAAAATAGACGGAAGAAGAAGAAGAAGCTAGCTCCTAGACTTCCAATAGTCACAGTCATCCAGAAGATAAGCCCGTCTCCATCAAGGTGGATGAATCAACCGTCAGACCATCTAGACCAGAGCCTGTAGATTGGGGTGAAATAAAAAGGAGGCCTGAGTGAGCAGATCAGCACTCCTGACAGAACGTACAGGTCCGCTGTCCACAGTATCACGTCTGCACACCACACTCCACTGGGCCACCCAGGGGCCACCAGTATCACTGGTCCCCCCTTCCAGAGCAAACTTAGCGCAGAACCCCGCCTAGCAGGGTGAATGAAGATAAGACACACAGAATATAATGTCCAGCCATAACGTAACAAAGCCTCCTGACCACAGTCAGAATATTCTGGGACAGGGCACAAGGGTCGAGAACCTATGATAGTGACGGGGCCCAAACAGATTCACACTAGATGGATCCCAAAGTGACACAAGGATTAACACAACCTGTCGCAGAAGGACATCCACCGGAACGAATATCACTGATATGCAGGGAACGTTGTCCTCCACCCAGATCGGGATCAGATACTTTCCTGGAGGATCATCCTGCTCTGAGTTCCACACAGATAAATAATACAGGCCACTGTCATCAGACAGACCAAGAGCCCCCAAATAGACAAGTCCTGAGAAGGAGTAGTCCAGCGAGATAGAGCCAACCTGAAGGCTCACCGCTTCAAAAATAGAAAGGTGTATGGACCCCTAAAGGCCCCACCTCCCCTGGAACCACAGGGGATTTTAGAAGAAAACCCCCCATCAACCTGATAGATTTGGAATCCAACTACAGGAAGATGCAAGAAAGGGGGTGCCCCCTGACTGGTTCCCTGAGTTCAACCGTCTCAAGAGGAACCACCGTACCAAGGGGGAAGGAACACAGACCCAGCTCCATGGATGCTGGAACCCTGTCCAGTATTAACAATATAAGTTGCAGAAGAGCCCAAGGGCACTGAAGTATAAGGGACATCCTCTGAGCAGCCACCAACGGGCCCACCAGCTGCAATCCTGCTTGGTGAAGGTACGGGGACAGCAATGAGGGACAGAGCCCATGTAATCAGATTGTCCACTTATTGCCAAGGAAGAAGGTTCTCGACGGAACCGAATCCAAATTCAACCCTAGGACTGGAGACACCAAATAAGGGGACAATGAGGAATTGAGGTGACTGAGCACCCATCCAAATGACTCCCAAAAGACACCACCAGCCGAGTAACCAACTCGGCCTGGCGTAGAGATTGGAAAGTAAAGAAGGACGACCAGGTAGGTCCTCGCACGGTCGCCCCTTCAGTGCCTTGGCGAGCACTCTGGAAGCAGAATAGAGGCCAGAAAACAAGACCACAATCAGCAGTGTTGGCTCTCCAACACTAACCTGTAAGAGCCTCGGTGTCCAGAAGACACAGGGGTGTTAAAATAAGCATCTTAGATCTCCACAGACGGCAAGAGGCCCACTGGGCGCATGGCACTGGTGGCCCAACTCAGAGATTCCAAGCAGGAACTGCCTGTGAATGTAAAACTGCCGAACCTATGGAAGGCCAGAATGGCCCAGACTGCCTCATCCTATTGGGGGAATGTGGAAAGGATGGTGTAGAGGCCCCTGCCTCTGCCTGTTAAGGGCAACCTGCAAGTGACCCCAGACCTTGCAGGCCATGCATGGCCTGCACCAACACCTGAAGAGAGACAGGGACCAGAAGCACCCTGACAATCTCGGGAAGGGACCACCCAGCAAACCCTGTCCTGCATCCGGAGGAAACTACCTCCTGAATCCACCAGAACGAGGCATGACGCCTCCTGATAGGAGCAAGGTGCTGCGGCCATCCCCTCACCCAGACGGGCGAGGGCGTCCCATCATGCTTGGGGGGTTTGGGTGAAGGATTTGGACTTAGTCCGTCCGGAGGGGCCAGGGCGTTGTCTGCCACTCCTGGGACAGGAATCTACACCAAATAGCTGGAAAGACACCCCCGGTTCGTGTTCGACACTAATGTAGGGGGGGGGGGAGGCGTGCCCCTGCCCCGAGGAGGCCGAGACAGCCTTCTGCGTAGGGGAGTTTTGCCCTTTTTTCCAAACAGGTCCAGACGGGCCCCAAATAGGCGTTGCCCTCTAAAGGGAAGCCCAGTAAGAGTCTTTTTCGTAGCATCGTCAACACCCCACTGTCGCAGCCAGACCAAGCGACGTATAGCTACCACAAGGGTAGAAGTTCTTGCACACATCCTGATGGTGTCATCCAGCGCTAAAAGGATAAACCTTACAAATACATCACAACTGGATAGTGCATTAAACACCTCCCAGGGGAGATCCTCAGGTTGATGATCAAGCATCTTTCTGATGAGGGTCCTAGCGGCCACTGCAGTGATGGCTGCGGCACAGACCGGGCGCAGAGCCGTCCCTGCACAAGAAAAGGCGTGGGAAGCCAGCCTATCAATGCGCCGGTCCTCAGCATCCCGAAGGGTACGATAAGTAGGGGCTGCAATAAAGGGGGGTTAAGAACCCCTATGATCGGTGCATCCACCACGGGAGGTGATGACCAACAGTTAACCAAATCAGGGGGAAAAGGGTATTTCCAATCCCAGTCCCCTGGAACCCCTGGAAGTTTACAAGGAGATTCCCATTCTTTGAGTACAAGAGCCTGGAAGTGATCCTGCTCCAGAAATTCCGTGTCGCTGTATGGAAACTCTCCCCTCTAGGCTTGGGAGCCTCACCAGGGAGAGAGATAGACAAGACCTCAAAGATCTTTATCAGTAATTCATCAATGTCACACAGGCCCCAGGAACCAGGGCCAGAATCATCATGACTCTTCGGCCTCTCATCAGATGAGCCTGATAAACTCCTCAGCTCCAGTAGGAAAAGGTGAAACCGGAGGCGTCAGGGACCGCTTCTTACCAGGGCCCAAGCGCTCTGCCAACCTCGAGATAATCTGATCAGCCGTAGGCAGTCTGTGCGGCGCGACTTGCTGGTCATCCCCGCTCGAGTGCGACTCATCAGGAGTGAGATTTAAGCACGGGGAGACAGGTGTATTGAAACGAGGTGCAGCCACTGGTAACCCTGATTGCAGGGCCAGTACTTGTTCAGCACAGGGTCCGCAGACCCGTGCTCTGTCAGCATCAGCATGGGGCTGTCCACGCGCTGTACACAGCCGGTTTTGTCCCAGAGGGACCCCAGTCACATAATTCTGAGATGCCTCCATATGGTGATTATCTAGGCAATATGCCAGCAGAGATTTATGCAATAGGCAACCCTGGATGCTCCAAAGACCCACTGTTTAATGTGGGAGAATTGTTTGTAAGCCCGCTAAATTTGTGTCAGGCCGGGAGAGGCCACCGGAGTCTTCAATGTCTGAAAGACATAAAGGGAACAAAAGGTGTCAGGGCCATGCGCAGCAGAAAATTTTTTATAATGAAATCACCAGCGAGGGCACTTACAGACCAAGGAGGAGGGGGACCGCAACCACGCGCGCGAAGATCCTCAAAATGGCGCCCAGCGAACCTCGAAGGGCGGGCCCAATCTTTGGCCGTGACGCGGAGCGCGGCAAGCCAAGTCCCCGCCCACCCCGAAGAGCGCGAAGCTCTGAGGTAACAGTCAAACATGCAAAGGAAGATAAATTTAGTATAAGCCTTTACTAATGGAGACGCCGTAGCCCGGCGCAGCACACTATTAATAAAAGAAAAGACACACGCACGGCGGCGGCCACACAATTATAAAGAGCAAGCCGCGCGGCTCTGACACCCAGATGCAAGTCAAAGGGCAATACTACGGCCATAAGCGTGACAATACAGTACACTGAGACCGCCACACACATACCCCCCCCCCCCTTTCTTTTCCCCCGAACTACGGGGGAAACGAGGAAGGATGGCGACCCTTTACACAGGGTCCACCGCTACACGGGGCACGGGGTAATAATGCGGGAGAGGCATCCACCAGAGGCTCACCATCAGCCTAAACTGCCTACCCTTTGGTGGGGGACTGCGGTGGAGCATGGCTCCATAAGCGCGCATGGTGCTGCCTACCTTCACCCGACCAGCGCAGCCCAGGCTGGGAGGCACATCAGAAGAGGACGGGTGGGAATAATCTAACAGGGCCGCAGGCTGTAATAGCCCCGCTCACCTGTGAGAGAGTGATACTTCATGTCTTCGCAGTCAGCACTGCAGAGAAATCTGGGGATTTGTGGGAGGTCCCTGGGTATTTGAGGGGCCGGGAGGAGCCTGTTTTCTCATGTCTGCAGTGCACAGCGCCTCCTGGCGGAGAATACCCAAGTGTAAGTATTATATCTGGAGCAGGACGTACTGTATACTTAGAATACAGGAGCATCCACCTCAGGGGAAGACGACCAGTGCTTCACTGCGTCCGCCGGAAGGGGATATTTCTTTTCCCAACCCAGTGGGACACCCGGAAGCCGCGTCGTTCTCTCCCATTCCTTGCGAATGATACCATCAAAATGCTTTTGATACGGAAATTCCAAGCGGGGCTTCATCTCTTCAAAGAACTCCCCCTTCAGCGGAGGAGCCGCCTCGGGGGGAGAAATAGCCAGGACCTCGAACACCTGAGCCAGGACCCTGGAAGTATCTAAGGAATCCCCCTGGCCCTGCTCGGCATCAGCGCCCACAAACTGCTGATCGTCGGAGTCCTCAGACCCCTCATACAGCTCCCCTTCCTCACGTGGGGAGCAATCAGACCAATCCAGGGAGTCAAAGTCCTCCCTATCAAAGGCCTGTGCAGCCGAATACAAATGTTTTCTCCTTGCCGAGGCCATTTTGGCGACGGCACTGGAAAACAATTTTTCAAGATTGGCCAATCTGGCACACACCTCAGATTGCGACTCCCCGCTAATGACCACATCACACGCACGTGTCAGGCGAGGGGGAGACGGGGAGGAGACTGGCGGAGCAGAACCAGATGCCTGAGATCCGGTCTGCCGCGTAATAGTCTGCTGCGCACAGGGTACACATAAAAATACATCATCCCCCAAAAGGGATACCTCACACCCCAAACACAGCCTGGATTGTGCCGAGGGGGGCACAAGCCCAGAATCTGGGGGAGCCTCCATATGGTGATTTTTTGTACTAAATATGGTATATACAATAAATGTGTACAATGCGCATTATATTGTTTGGGAATTACGCAATTATGCCACCCGGGATGCCCCTTTAAGTCCCGAGTGGCAGGATTTTAGGCCAGCTAAATTTTAACCAGGGACCTGGACCGGGAGAACCCCCCTTTAACATGCTCAATGGTCCACCTGGAACAAGAACACAAGCACACATTCAGCACCATGAAAATGTAGGAAACCAGTAACAATTGATAGTGACGGCCATCAGGCCCCTCACCCGACCACCGGAACCGCAGGAAGCGCGCGCAGTGTGCAGTAGGAGGAGGGAGGGCGGGCCGGTGCGATACGCACCCGGCCCGCGCCTCCCCATTCTCTCCTGGCCAGAAGCCGGGACGTGAAAGCCGCACTCTCAGCACGGGGGCGGGCCGAAGGCGCGCGCGAGATAACGGCTCGGCCCCCCCCCCCTTGGAGGAGAAGAAGCCCTCATGGGCTCGCCGCCGCCATTGCGCCGCGGGACCTCCGGAGCCATGCAAATAACGTAAAAGCACACACAAGTAAACGAACACACACACACACACACACACGAATAAAGGAATCCGTAAGGGACCCGCCCCCCCCCCTCTAAGGGTACCTGGGAGAGGGGGAATCCATACCAGGGAAGGGCCAAGGGACGGGGCATCCCAAACCGGGATCACCAACCCGGATAGCCGCCTACCCCTTGTTATGGGGTCTCACGGCTCCTAAGCACCAGGGGTGCCAACTACCTTTGCCCGGACCAGCAGCCTAGGCTGGGAGGCAGGGAATATAAAAACAAGGGGATCTGGGCAGAAATAGAAGAATAAAAGTGGCCGGAAGTCATCCCGGCTACCTGCAAGGAGGAGACATCATCTTCTGACTTGCTCGCCTCTGCAGAGATGAAAGACTGGGTAATGAGTGGGAGGTCCCAGGTATTTATGGGCCGGGAGGGTCTGACCTTTTTTTGTTATCATCTCTGCAAGATCGCCATCTACAGGTCAGTATACCCAAGTGTAATGAATGTCTTGAAGCGTGGTGTGTGACATACTTACATATTCTGAACCTAAAACACCATCCCCCAAGAACCAAATAATAGGCAAGCTGCAGAATCCCCCCATTTACAGACAGTGTGGTATTCTCCCCCGGATCGCATTGCTCCCATAAGCAGTGTGGCATCCCCCCATCCAATTCCCATAGGCAGTATCGTATTCCCCCTCATCTGATTCACATAGGCAGTATGGTATTCCCCCTCCCATTCCCCATAGTCAGTGTGGAATTCTCCTCTCCCATTCCCCATAAACAGTGTGGCATTCCCCCCTTCCCATTCTCCATAGGCAGTGTGAAATTCCCCCTCTCCCATTCCCCATAGTCAGTGTGTCATGCCATTTCCTATAGGCAGTGTGGAATTCCCCCCACCCCATTCTGTATAGGCAGTGTGGCATTTTCCCATCCCATTCCCCATAGGCAGTATAGCATTCCTCCCTCCCCATAGGCAGTGTGGCATTATCCCCCTCCCATTTCCCATAGGCAGCGTGGCATTTTTCCCCTCCCATTCCCCATAGGCAGTGTGGCATTCTCCCCCTCCCATTCCCCAAAAGCAGTGTGGCATTCTCCCCCTCCCATTCCCCATAGACAGTGTGGCATCCCTACCCCATTCCCCATAAGCAGTGTGGCAGAAAGCAAACATAAAAATACAATTCTGTGAAATACTCACCTGTAGAATTGATATTATATGCATACAGCATATAGTAATGTAGTAAATACATGTGGGTATCCTCCGCCTGAGGGCGCTGTGCACTGCAGACACGTAGAAAACAGGCTCCTCCCGGCCCTACATATACCTTGGGACCTCCCACAAATCCCCAGCATTGAAAAGCAGTGAAAAGGTGAAGCCGGGAGAACCAACCACCCAAAAACTGGCAATAACAACAATGATAACAATCACCAAACAGGGGATCCAGAACAACGTGAAACCAGGGTGGGTTGGAGCAGGACGTGCTGTATGCATATAATACCAATTCTACAGGTGAGTATTTCACAGAATTGTATTATTCTAAGCATACAGCACGTCCTGCTCCAGATGTAGTAATTACATGTGGGACATCCAATAGCAGTGTCCATAAAGTAGGGTGGGATCCCCGTGAGAAAGGCACAGCCAACAGTAAAGCGCTGTCACCCGCAACCATGCTACCAAGAGCAATGAGAGCAATGCTCTAACCTCAACCTTTGAACCTTGTAAAGGGAGAACTGAACCCAAGCAGCGGACTAGCCAGCTTGCTCGCCAGAACTTAGTGCTAAGAGGCCCAAGCCAAGCACAAGTAGTAAATAACAAAAAACAATAAAGAAGAAGAATCTTCTCTTAACAGAATAGGCCAGAAGAAAAAGCCTAACCATGCTACTGCAAGAGAGCAGCCATGGTAACCTCAGAACTCTCCCCAACAGGGAATACTGACAACAATACTTCAGCAGAAGCCGAAAGTGTACTCTAGGCTCAGAAGGTCAAAACCAACCGAGTAAGACCAATCCAAAGGTCACCTCACCCGTGGAGGTAATCAGATCCCGTACTTCAAGAAGGGGACACCAATAGGCCCCAAAGGCAAAATCCCTACCAGGGACAAAAGACCGTTCAGGAAGATCTCCAACACCTGAAGAGAGATACAGATCCCTCTATCTCATAGCAAACAAGCCAATAGTCCAGAGACCGGAGGATCTGGAGTAAGGAGAATAAAAAACATCGCCTGGAGCCAAAAACGGCGTAAGGCGGCACTCGCACCTCATGGTGTACAGATATATAGCAATGTATATATATATATATATAGAATGACTAGAACCGCCCACAGAGCCATCCTTTATGGCACACTTCTGACTGGAACAACCGCCCAGAAGAGTGATATGATGGAAGGAACAGGTCAGACAAGAACCTGAATGAGACCCAAGGGAACCCTTAGCAGGGCATCAGGATAAGTAATCTCCCCAAAGGGGGACCAGGAATTTCCCAAGGAATGCACCTACAGCAAACCCTGATGAATGTTCAACACAGAAGATTGGATCATACTTCTGCAATAGGTGGACAGGGCGAGCCCTGAAACCTTCACAGAACTAAGTTGGGGAGCCAACACCAACAATGCTGTTAGAGCCCTAGACCCCGGGAACAGAGAACGTCCAACAAGGGAGAGAGCTTAGGCCCAGCAAGGTAATATGGGTACCACATACCCTAACACAGATTGGCAGAAGGAGGAAGACGAAGAGGAGGAGCTAGGTCCTAGCTCTCCAAGAGAACAAGACACCCAGAGATGTGTCATCTCCAACAGGGTAAAGAACAAAACCGGCCTAACGCCAAGTAGAGCCTGAAGATAGGGGCGAATAGAAGGAGCCTGACTATGCAAAATAGACCTCTTGAGGGAGTATACAGGCCCACTGTCCTCAGCAGAAGCCTCTGCGGACCACACCCCACTGGGCCACCCAGGCCCCCAGCATAGCGGTTCTCCTCGTCGTCAGCGAACTAGCGCAAACCCCCGCCTAGCAGGGTGAAGAAAATAAGACAGTACAGGTATAATGTCTAGCCAGAAACTACTAACCTAAACGTAAAAGTCAGACTAATCTGGGCCAATAATAAAGGGTAGAACCCTGTGATAGTGACGGAGTCCAACAGGTCCATACCAGTATGAACTCAATGGAACAATAGAGAACCTCCTGCCATAGGAGGGCATCCATCGGGGCTAAGTTAGTCCCAGGACTCTCACAGGGAAACAAGGGACAGGCCACTGTCCTACAACAGACCAAGAGTCCCCAAATGGACAGGTCCCGAAAGGGAGTAGTCCAGCAAGATAGAACCCACCGAGAGCTCATTGTGACAACACAAACAATAGGTAATTGGACCCTTTAAGGTCCCCATCTAGGAACCGTAGGGGATTTCAGAAGGAACAAGCCCCCCCTGTCAACCTGCAAGATTTGGCACCATGGTGACCACCAAACAGGGAGAAACAAGAAGGTAGGGGATGATCCCTGACGGATCCCTTGAAGAAACCCGCGGAAGAGTAACCGCCTCCACTCGAAGGAAGGTACACAGACCTAGATCCAGGGTGCTGAACCCCTATCCAGGGCTAATACCTAAAGTGCCTCAGAGCCCAAGGGCACAGAGAATATGGGATAACAGCTGAGCAGCCACCAACGGTCACGCCAGGTGCCATTCTGCCTGGAGATAATAACGTGATAGGAAGGAATGCCAGAGACCTTGACCCAGAAAATCCCTTATTGCCAAGAAGAGGGCACTGGCTGGAACCGAATCCAGATGCAATCCTAAGAAACTGGAGGATGGAACAGAGTAGGACCTGAGTCAACTAAAGTCCATCCAAACGACTCCCTCTTGTGAGTAAGAAGGAGGCCCTGATAGGTCCCTTTGTAGCTGCCCCCTGGTCTCAAGCGAGACTTTGCTCCCTCCTGAGCCTAGCGGGCACATGAAACCCAAAAAGGGGACCCAGCCACCGCCACAAACGGCGGCGATGACTGCCAATACCCAGCTGTAGTGGGCCCAATGTCCAGAAGACACATAGGAGCCAGAATAAGCATCTCAGCCCTCCACGGGCGGCCAGAGGACCCCTGGTATATAGGGCGCCGACGGCCCATGCAGAGGCACCACGCCTGAATGCTTATGCATACAGATGCCAAACCCCTGAAGGGTTAGAATGATAGACCCCCTCATCCTCAAGGGGAATGAGGAGCAACTGGCGTAGAGGCCCCAGCCTCTATACGTTAAGGGCGTTCTGGTAAGGAAGCCAGACCTAACAGGCCAAGGAAGGCCTGCACTCACACCTGAAGAAAAACAGGGGACCAGAGGCCTTCTGCAGAGGAAGGAATATCCTTGACTGAACTGTATCCAGAATCATCCCCAGGAACGGGGTCACTGAGGAGGGGGACAGAGAGGATTTGGGGTAATTGATCACCCAGCCGAAGGACTCCAGGGTGGACACTACCAACTGAGTGTCCAGCTCTGCCTGCCGCAGAGACCGAGAGGTGATGAGTATATCGTCCAGGTAGGGCAACACGCGTATGCCCCTTAGTCTTAACAGGGACATCACCCCTGCCAGCACCTTGGTGAACACCCTGGGAGCCGACGTGAGGCCGAATGGCAGGGCCACGAACTGGTAATGCTGATCCAGCAGCGCGAATCTGAGAAACTGTTGGTGTCCTGGAAACACCGGAACGTGCAGGTAAGCATCCTTGATGTCCACAGATGTCATGAAGTCCCCTGGGCGCAGCAAGGCAATGGCCGAGCGCAAAGTTTCCATACGAAAATGCTTGTTTCTGACAAATCTGTTGAGGATTTTTAAATCCAGAATGGGTCTGACTGACCCGTCCTTTTTGGGTACCGTAAAAAGGTTGGAATAAAACCCCACGCCCCTGTCTCTTAAGGGGACCTTGCAAATGACCCCTAGATTCAGAAGGTCCTGCACAGCCAGCATCAGGACTAGAGCTGAAGCAGGGTCCTGTGGGATCCAGGACCCAAGGAACCTGGTTGGGGGCCTTACAGCAAATTCTATCTTGTAACCGGAGGACACTACCTCCTGAATCCACCGGTCTGAGACGTGGCATCTCCAGACATGCTCGAAGTGCTGCAGACGTCCCCCCACCCTGACGGGCTTTGGGCTTGGGCCCCCAGGAGGAGCCGGGACGGCATCCTCTATTCTTGTTCCAGGAATCTGCGCGAGACCCGGCGAAGGACACTCTTCTGCCCTGCTTAGCCCCACGGTAGGGGGTCGATTGGGAGCTTGGGCCACGAAAGGGCAGCATCTGACGCTTGCACTGGGGTAACTTGCCACCCTTGGCAAAGATATCTAACCTTTCTCCAAACAGGCGCAGCCCCTTAAATGGAAGCCCCGTAAGGGCCTTCTTGGCGGCGTTATCAGCGGCCCACTGGCGCAACCAGACCGCTCGGCGAATGGCTACCACCAGAGCAGAAGATCTAGCACTCAGCTTAATAGCATCGTCCGATGCAGATAGGATAAAGTTCACAAAAGTTTCACAGGTGGCCAGAGCATTGCCAGCATCAGAGGGCAAGTCATCCGCCCCTTCAAGAGCCGTCTTAACCACAGTCCTGAGCGCCAACTGGGCGGAGCAACGCTCCCCCAAATGCAAAGGCATGACATGCCAGTTGGTCCACACGCCGATCCTCCGCATCCCGCAGCGTAGTAGTGTCGGGGGAGTGCATAATAGAGGTGTTGGACAGACTTAGAATTGGGGAATCGACCTCTGGTGGCGATGTCCAACACTTGACCAGGTCAGCAGGAAAGGGATATTTCTTATCCACACTTTTAGGAACCCCATGAAGTTTGCTGGGGTGTTCCCATTCTTTCAGCACGAGGCTATTAAAATGGGTTTGTTCGGGAAATTCCAACCGTGCCCTAGCGGTGTGAAACAGATCACCCCTTTGCCGGGGAGCCGCGGCAGGGGGAGAGAGGGACAATACGTCAAAGATCTGGGTCAACAGTCTATCAATGTCATCCGAGGACCAATGATCAGAACCAGACTCTTCCTGTCCCCTGGACTCGTTGTCGTATGACCCTGAGTCAGAGAACAGTTCCCCTTCGTCTGAGGGGGGATGTGCGTAAGAAAGAAGTAAATCATCCGATTCTATAGGGACTATAGTAGATTCAGGATTCAAATGTAGCCTCTTGGCAGTGGCCTTGCGCGCCAAGGAGCCAGCAATTAAGTTTTCCACATTAGCCAGTCTAGTGGCCAAATCAGTATGAGAATCCCCACTGGTATTGGGGGTTAGGCTCAGAATTGGGGGAGTAGGGCAAGCAAGGCGAGGTGCGGGCCCAGCCTCGGAAGAGGTGGGAAGACCAGCTAGCGCCTGCTGTGCACAAGGGACGCAGACCCGTGCATTGTCACCACTGCTAGGCAAGACCCCACAAGCTACACACAGACGGGCTTGTCCCAAAGGAACCCCGTTCACAATATCCTGAGATGCCTCCATATGGTGATTATTAGGTACAATATGCCAGTAGGGATTGACGCTATAAAGCAACCCTGGATGCCCCAATGACCGGGCCGGGAGAAGCCACCGAAGTCACGGTCTGAAAGACACAATGGGAACAGGGATGTCAGAGCCAAGCGAAGAAAGCAAGGAGCTAAAGAAAGGTCGCCCATGAGGGCACTTACAGAACAGCGAGGGGAGGGCAGTCTTCACCGCGCGCACGTGAGAAAGAAATGGCGCCAAGCGAACCTCGAAGGGCGGGCCAGAGTTGAAGATGACGCGGAACGCGCCAAGCCAGACCACGCCCCCCCCCCCCCCGGAGAGCGCGAAGCTCGAAGAGCGTAGCCAATCACAAAACAGTAGTTAGTAACTGAAAACAGTAGAGTGAATCACCTCAGAGATTAAAGCATGACAGGATAGAATACAGAGAAAAGGACAGTAGCGTCCGTGAACAGAGCCGCCATGCATGCCAAGTAAAATACATTCAGGTGCTGCGGCCCACGTTACCATAAAGTGAAAGTGTGGCTCTGACACCCGGTGACCGTAAGGTCTATAACTTACTAGCGTAATAGGGCAAGGATAGGCCATTGTACACACAACCCCCCCCCTCTTTTTCCCCCCAATAATGGGGGGAACTAGGGAGGAAGGTGACCCAATACTCGGGGTTCACCGCTACACGGGGCGTGGGGCGCTGATGCGGGAGGGGCATCCTCTGAAGGCTCACCATTAGCCTTAACCGCCTACCCTATGGTGGGGGATTGCGGTGGAGCCTAGCTCCGTAAGCACACAAGGTGCTGCCTACCTTCACCCGACCAAAGCAGCCCAGGCTGGGAGGCAGTTCTTCACAATGAGGACGGGTGGAAATAGTCCCGCAGGGCCTCGGGCTGTAAAGCCCCGCTCGCCTGCGAGAGCGTGATACTTCATGTCTTCGCAGTTCAGCACTGCAGAGAAATCTGGGGATTTGTGGGAGGTCCCTCGGTATAAGTAGGGCCGGGAGGAGCCTGTTTTCTACATGTCTGCAGTGCACAACGCCCTCAGGTGGAGGATACCCACATGTAATTACTACATCTGGAGCAGGAGGTGCTGTATGCTTAGAATAGTATACTTACATAACCGGCACCCCCACACTCCTGGCCAGGCTGCCACAGCCACCAGGAGGCCAGAAGATGAAGGAGCGTTGAGCAGGCAGGGATAGGTCAGGGTGACTGATCCCTGTCCCTGCTATTCCTCAGGTTCGGTGAGGTGCATACACCCGGATCTATGCAGAGGTTGGGTGTGGCCTTTGCCAAGCATTCATTGAGGATAAGAGGCACTGCTGCAGGCCACGCCCACCCACTGCAGTGACCCTGGTGTTTGCATGTGTGCATGCACCAAACCTGAGGAACAGCATTGGCGGAAACAGCGGGCAGGGATCAGTTACTCTGCCCATCCACCGCTCCCCAATCATCTGGACTCCCAGTGGCTGCGACAGTGTTTAAGTTACTGTGTTTTGTTTTTACATTAGTGCCATAAGATGCCCTTCCCCCCCCTCCCCCCCTTTTGGTGGAAATAAAAGTGTATCTAATTGGGGGGGGGGGGGGGGAATAGGTAGTTCTTTGTTGAAGTACATTCAGTCTGATTGGGTAGAAGTCACATTGTGAGGACATCTCCTGTGTATGGCCCTCTTTAGGCCAACCCACAGATTTTCAGTTGGATTTGGGCATGGGCTCTGGCTGGGCCATTCTTTTGTTGATGTGGGGAAATATGAAAAAGTATTCGGGAACCAGTTGGGGTAGTGGTAAGGTGCTTGATCCTAAATATACACCTCATCAATTAAGTAATAGGTCACAGAGCATGGTCTAGAAAAACAATTGTAATACTCTACCCACTGTAATTTACAAAGCTTAGGCCAAATGGCTTCTGTTAACAATATTTATCTCATAAATTGAAAAAAGAAAAGCGAAGGAATGAAATGGAAAATGTATTAGGAAGTTGTTCCTCTCTACAATAGAATGATCACATAATATGAAAAAGTTTTTTGCTGTCCCAACGTGTTTCAATGCATAGCTTCATCAGGGGATTTTGTGTGTTGCTAACATTGCAAAAAAATGTATGGCAATATATAATATGAACAGATAACTGACAAATAATTATTTGACAAAAATAAAAGGTGCAGTAATCTGCATAGCGTGGGTGCACTATCCAGATGCACATACATTTTTTAAGGGTGTTATCCTGGTGTAAAATATCACAACCCCCCCATACATACAATCACTGGAGTATGAAAAATACCAGAACTCCTCATCAGCAAACTGTTGTCAGCACTCATTTTTTTTTAGTCTAGTATCTTTCTAGTCAGTCCAGGCCAAAAGTCTAAATTCCTAATTCACGATGTGCTGCTCTGTTTGCAGGTTTACTGAGTTTAGATCCTATCTGCCAGCACAACTGCCCCTGCTACCCCCCCCCCCCCTTCCTGCTTGGTATACTGGCAGTCTTTGCAGTCTGCTGGGTTCAGATAGACCCCAGAACAAAGATATATAGGGATTATATAGGAAGAACAATCGCATTGCAGGAGTGCTGGTGAGGTAAGCGGGTAGCCTTGTGCCCGTTGGCCCTTGTCTGAGATTAAGTCTTTTGAAAAGTGCACCAAAGGGGACTTTTCATTTGAATTGATTCTGCAGTGAAAAACAAACCTTATGTTAATAATTTATTGATTCCCCAGCATCCTCTTTACTTCTCTCAGCAATGCGTAACGTATTATCTGCTGTAGATTCCCTGTTTCCCAGAAAATAAGACCTAGCAATATTTTTCAGCTTGTTTTGCTAATGCGAGAAATATAAGCCCTAACCCGAAAATAAGCCCTAGTTACAATTCATAATCCAGTTGCCTAAGCTTCAGCAGAGGGACGGGAGCGGCTGTAAAGGAGGCTGAGGACACATCAAGTCACACAGGTAAGTTTGTCTGTTGGTACTGAAATGTCTGACCTTGCTGGCTCTACTCCAGCCTGCCGCCATGCTGGGCACATGGCTGAATCTCCCCCCTGGAAGCAGGCTCTGTGCGCATACTGTACTGGAACTGCTGTACTGCCGACATCATCTCGCCAGCTGCCAGCCGGCTATAAGACATCCCCTGAAAATAAGCCCTTTATTTAAAAAATCACAACCCACAACTAATCTGACTTACCCTTCCCCGGTCCAACGGTGTGGCCTCTCATCCAATCAGCATGTTCAGATCTGCTCCCGCCCCCTTCGTCTAAGCTATCGTCTAAGGGAGCAGACCTGAGATGCCCCCTGGTTGTTGTCAATGTGGTCAATTTAGAGCCAGGTGAGAAAACCCACCACCCTCCATGATAAAAAAAACGCCTTCCACCCCCACCGTCCACCCCGGGGCCGACCCAGAGCCATCTGGCTGTTGAATCAGCCCCAAAGGAGACAACGAAAGGGAATGGCAGCCCCTCCCCCCCAAAAAAAGGAGCAAGCCCTCTTGGCTCCGAACCGAGGCCAATGTCACCAGCATACCTCCCAACTTTTGAAAGCAAAAAAGAGGGATTTTTTTTTTACCATCAAACCACACCCCTAGCCACGCCCATAAAGAGAAACACCACCTAAGTATTACAAAATAATAATACTGGCAATCCCACACATACATACACATACAAAGGAAGAAAAGGAGAGGAAAAAAAGAAAGCGAACAAGAGAGGGAAGGGAAAATAAAAAGAAGGAAGTGAGTGAAGCAAGGAAGAGGGAAAACAGAAGTGGGAAAGGTAATGAAGAAAGAAAGAGAGAAAGAGGAGGGGATAGAGAATACATAAAGAAAAAAAGTATAGCATTAGTGAGTTAAAGAAAAGAGAAAGGGAGGAAGGAAAGAGTGAAGGGAGAAAGAAAGAAATAATAAAATGGGAGTATAGAGATGTGAATGAGAGAGGAAGGAAAGAGGAGAGGAGGAATGTAAGAGTAAGAAAAGAAACAGGGAGGGAAGGGAAGGAAGACGATAAGGAAGTAAGGACTAAGGAAAGAGAGTAAAGATGAGGAATAAGAAAGAGGGAGTGAAAGAACAAAAAGGAAAGAAGGGGGCCGTAGGGGAGTGAGGGAGAAAGAGAGGGCAAGGAAGGAGGGGAAGAACGTAAGGAAGAAAGAAAAGGTGAAAAAAGAAAGAAAGGAAGGAGTGGGAGAAGAAAAAAAAAGAGAAGAAATGCAAAAAGGAGGGAGAGAGGGAAGGAGGGAAATTACGAAGGTAAGAAAGAACTAACGAGAAAGAGATAGAATAAAGTGTGGTGAAGAGAAAGAGAAAAGCATGGAAGAAGGGAGAAAAAAGAACGAGAAGAACACAGCAAGAAATGTGGTGGAGAGAGAAAGGGAAAAAGAAGGGAGGGACAAATAAAGAAGCGAGAGAGGACAAGAAAAGGAAAGCTGGGAGAAAGAAAGAGAGAGAGATGGGCAAGGGAGAAAGAAAAGGGAGGACAGTGATAAAGTGAGAGAGGGAAGAAGAGAGAGAATGGAAAAGAAACACAGAATTGGCTCACTAAATGGGGCAGCAGGCAGGGGCACAGTACTTGCAATCTGTAACCTGTATAGAAGTGAATGAGGCAGATTGGCCACAACTAAAACATCACCCCCCTTTGGGACTTGCCTTTTTACTGTTTACTGTCCCCTTTACTGGGGGGGGGGTGCTCATCCTCACTCAAAGGAGGCCCCGGCGGCTGGTGGGATCTCTGCAACTTCTTTTTTCTTTGTGCAGAGTCTGCCTTGCCATTTCTCTCCCTAGCTACCCTGTCCTCAGCACTGATCCCGGGGGGTACACTGATGTTTTGCCAGCACAGAAGGACGTCCGCTCTGGCCACTCCTTCGTCATTGGCCAAGTCATAATTGTGCCTGCCTCGGCCCCCACAAACCATCTACTCCTTCCCTGCCCAGGAGAGGGATGGTCTGCCAATGCCGTCTCACAGCAGGTTACTACCCTGGCCGTGGTGGCCTCAGGCACACCCCCACAGTCAGGCCCGGATTAACGTAGGGGCGGACGGAGCTGCCGCTCCAGGACCCTACGTTAAAACAGGCCCAGCAGCCTGCAAACGCGGCCCGCATAGGCCGCCCGCTACAGAGCCGTAGCAGCCATGAGGCGAATGAGGCACTGGCCTCGGGCGCAGCCTGGGGTGGGGCGGCCTTTTTAGGGCCACAGTGGCACTACAATGTCTTCCTTGTGATCACTGGGCAGCTGCCTGCTCGCACTCACACACAGTGCCGCCGTTCGTCTGCCCATAGACCGCAATGCAGCCAGCTCACATACAGGAGAGAATGGCTCGGCTCCGCCCACCTGATGTCACACAGTCCTCCCAGCACAGAAGACACGTGACTGTGCCGCAGGGGCTGCTCTCTGGCTCCAGACAAGTATAAGGTAAGGGGAAAACGGGTGGGGAGTCAGTTTATGGGTTAATGTGTGTGTGTGTGTGTGTATCTGTGACGCTGCCGCTGTACTGGCTGTGATTGATGAGGCTGCTGGACACGCTGGGGTGGCTCAAAGCAAGTGACGTCACTGTCAGCATTGACAAAGTAAATACAGATGCTGGAGCATGCTGGAGTTTGCTAATCATCAGTGTCAGACAGGTACAGCAGGGAGGGAGGGAGAGGCATGGAGTTATTAAAGTGGACCATCACCCTCTGGTGATCGGCCCGGGAATCTATAAGATTCCCGGGCCGATCACCTCCCTCCCCGCGGGACATCCGAGATCGGGATGTCCCGTGGGGTGAAATCCCCCCCAAACAGCCTTACCTTGTCGTCGGCGGCGGCCGGCCGCCGCTGCCTCCCTCACGCCCCTCTAGACGTGCGCGCGCCCGCGCCGGCCGTCTGTGAATGGCCGGCGCGGGCGCGTCAAGAGTGATGCGCGGGAGGCGGCGGCGGAGGAGCCGCTTGTCCGCGGCTGTCAAACCGCTTGTCTGTCGGCGCTGGGAGCGGGGAGAGGTGAGTTTTTTGGGTAATCGGGGGGGTTTCACAAAGCGGGGCAGCCAGATCGGGGGTGCCCCACCGAAGTGGACCAAGACCCAGGATAGTCAAAATCCTGGGTGTTGGTCCACTTTAACCCCTGAACGTCAAAGCAGAATAGAGACCACAGTGTTTTGCAGCATAGGGGCCCTGCTCTTGGCTTGGGGCCCGCCCCAGGATCATGCCATTCAGCTGGGGGCAGGGCCTCCCTTCGCAACCCAAGTCCCAGCTATCTGGAAACCATGCCCAGGGACCCCGATTACAAAGAGCCCCCTGCATTTAGGGCCCGGGGGTGTAAGGCTGGTTGATATGGGTGATGTGGAGAAAGACTGTTTGTTGGCAAACACCCATGAACCCCGGAAACCCCCACTCTCAGAGTCTTAGGGATGGCAGAATGGGTGAGGGAGGCTTAGGGATGGCAGAGTGGGTGAGGGAGGCTTAGGGATGTCAGAGGGTGTGAGGAAAGCTTATGGATGGTAGAGGGGGTGAGGGAGGCTTAGGGATGGCAGAGGGGGTGAGGGAGGCTTAGGGATGGCAGAGTGGGTGAGGAAGGCTTAGGGATGGCAGAGGGGGTGAGGGAGGCTTAGGGATGGCAGAGGGGGTGAGGGAGGCTTATGGATGGCAGAGGGGGTGGGGAAAGCTTATGGATAGTAGAGGGGGTAAGGGAGGCTTATGGATGGCAGAGGGGGTGAAGGAAACTTAGGGATGGCAGAGGGGGTGAGGGAGGCAGCCCTGGGGGTGTATATATATATATATATATATTGGTGTATGTGTGCATAAACGGGGTGTGTAATATCCTGAATCAAGATGCCCCAGTGGCATTATCTTACCCCAGGTGGGGAGTCGCACTCGGATGTATGTGCTAGGCTGGCCAACCTCGAGAAAATTATTTCTAGCTCAGTGGGCAGAAAGGCCCCTGCTAAGAAAAGGCATCTGTCACCGGCTACGCCGGTAATTGATTTTGATGATTGTCTCCCCTGACTGGGCTGATTATTCCCCGCTTGAGGATGGGGAATTGTTTGAGGAATCTGAGACTGAGAGAACAGCAGTTCTTTGATTCTGATGCCGGGCAGGTGCTGGGGGATGCTGTGGATACTCCCAAGGTCCTGGCCCATCTCTTAGAGGTTCTGGATATCTCCCCACCAGAGGAGGCCCCTCCGAAGAAGGGGGAATTCATTGGGTTCTCTAAGCCCCGCTTGGAGCTCCACAGTGTTCCTCAGGGATGGGATAGGAAGTATCCCTTTCCGGTTGACGCGGTGAAGCGCTGGGCTTCTGCTCCCGAGGTTGATGCGCCCATCTTAGGATTGTCCTTAGGATACTCCTGACGCCACTACCCTTAAGGGTGGCGAGGACAAGCGCATTGATCAGATGGCATGTCATGCCTTTGCCAGTGTGGGCTCCACCTTGCGACACTATTACCATGTGTAGTAGAACTTCGGCTCTGTTGGTGGCCATGCGCCGGTCGGTCTGGCTACGCCAGTGGGCGGCTGACATTGTGGCCAATAAATAACTTACAGCTCTGCCCTTCCTGGCTACGCGGCTGTTTGGAGACAAATTGAATTCTGTGGCGAAAGGTGGAAAGCTACCTCAGCGTAAGAAGCAGCGTCGCTCCTTTCTGGGGGCAAGCTCCTTCAATCCTTCCTTTCGCAGTGCCAGAGTGGGCAGAGGTCTTGCCTACTCTAGCTTCAGAGGTGATTCCTGGAACAGAGGCAGAGGACGTGCCTGTCCAGCCTCTACCTGGGGTTCCAAGCCCAAGCCCGCTGCCAAGCCAGCTCAGCAATGAGGAGGCGCCCTCACCCCTACGAGTGGGGGGACGGCTGCGGCTCTTCTTCCAGGTCTGGGCCCAGGAGGTCACAGACAAGTGGATTTTGGAAGTGGTATCATCCGGGTACAAACTGGAGTTCGAGTACTGGCCTCCTCCCAGATTTCTAAGGTCTCGGGTGCCCTCGGATCCCCAGGCTGTGCAGGGGATCCTGTTGGCTGTGAGGAATCTCCTGGATATGGAGGTCATATGCCCAGTGCCTTTCTCAGAGAGAGGCCGGGGCTACTATTCCAACTTCTTCACGGTTCCCAAAAAGGATGGTTCAATAAGACCCATTCTGGATTTGAAGCTTCTCAACAGGTTTATCAGACCCAAGAAGTTCTGCATCAAGGATGCTTATCTCCATATACCGATCTTCCCAGCGCACCAGAGATTTCTCAGGTTTGTGGTGGCAGATCAGCATTTTCAGTTTGTGGCTCTCCCGGTCGGGCTGACCTCGGCACCGAGGGTGTTTACCAAGGTTCTGGCGGGCATAATGGCCCTGCTCAGAGCCCAGGGCATTCGCATTGTGCCGTATCTGGACGACCTGCTCATTACAGCTTCTTCCCTATGCCAGGCGGGGCTGGACACCAGGATGGTGGTGACGGCGCTGGGAAAGTTCGGATGGGTGATCAATCACCCTAAATCTTCTCTCTCCCCATCTCGGGAGATCTCTTTTCTGGGCATGATCCTGGATACCAGTCAGGCCAGAGTGTTCCTACCTCAGCCAAAGGTGCAGAGGGTTCAGGATCTGATTCGTATTCTCCTGACCAATCCTCAATGTCTTCCAGGGTTCGGCAGTCCCTTCAGTGGTGGCTGGAACCAAGCAATCTGATGAGGGGCAGATCTTTTCTGGCCCCTTGTTGGGAGACGGTTACCATGGATGCCAGCCTGTCAGGCTGGGGAGGTTTCTGGAAGGATCATCAGTTCAAGGGGTTGTGGGGTCCTCAGGAGGCTCACACCCCCATCAATGTCTTGGAGCTCAGAGCTATCCGTTTGGTTCTGTCACGTCTGACACTTCACCTCCAGGGCTTACCGGTTCAGGTTCGATCAGACAATCGAACTGCGGTCGCTAACATCAATCACCAGGGAGGGACTCGCAGCAGGAGTGCCCTCAGGGAAGTCTCTCTGATTCTAACATGGGCGGAGAGCAATGTTCCTTGCATCTCGCAAGTGTACATTTCGGGAGTGGAGAACAAGGAGGCGGACTCCCTGAGCAGGGGGTTTTCTCACCGAGGGGAATGGTCTCTCAACCACAGGGTATTTCGGGCCCTGTGTCACAAGTGGGGGACTCCGGAGGTGGATCTCTTTGCCTCTCGGCACAATCACAAGCTTCCATCCTTGTATCTCTGCCTCAGGATCCTCTGGCCCTGGCAGTGGATGCCTTGTCCCTTGCCTGGAGGGATCTGGGGTTTCTGTACCTGTTTCCCCCTTTTCTCCATGGTAGGCAAGGTAGTGCGCAAGCTGGCTCTAGAGGGGGCACCAGCAATTCTGGTGGCCCCAAGGTGGCTAAGACAGGTTTGGTTCGCAGACGTAGTAAGACTGGCGGTAGATCAGTACAGGCTGCCCCTGTTTCCGGATCTGATCTCTCAGGGTCAACTACGTTACCCCAATTTACAAACGCTTGCTTTGACGGTGTGGCTGCTGAAACCTTCATCCTGAGGGAGGAAGGTTTGTCTGCGGCGGTTATTCAGACCTTGATTAGAGCTAGGAAGAGGTCTTCCTCTAACATTTACTATAGGACTTGACGGTCCTATATTGACTGGTGTGAGGCTAGGGCCTTACCTTGCAGGGTGTTTTCGATTCCTAGGATTTTGGAGTTTCTACAACACGGTCTGGATCTGGGGTTCTAGCTCAGTACTTTGAAGGGTCAGGCTACTGTCTTTTTTCAAAGGTCCTGTGCTTTGCATCATCTGGTCAAGACTTTTTTCCAAAGGGTCACTCATGTTCGGCCCCCTAGAAAGGCATTGGTTCATGTCTTAAATTCATGACTTAAATTTGGTTCTCTTGGCCCTCCAGGGGCCTCCTTTTGAGCTGGTGCAGGATGTGGCACTTTCTGAGCTCACTCAAAGGGTTGCCTTTTTGGTGGCTATTACCTCTGTTCGACGTGTCTCTGAGTTGGCGGCTCTGTCTATTCAGGCCCCTTACTTTGAGAGACACCGGGATAAGGTGGTTTTTCGCTTTAAACCAGATTTCCTTCCTAAGGTGGTTTCTGCTTTCCATCTCAACCAGGATGTAGTTCTCCCTTCCTTGTGTCCTAAGCCTAGCAATGACAAGGAGAGGGTTTTGCACTCTTTGGATGTGGTGCGTTGTGTGAAGTACTATTTGGTTGCTGCTTCTCCTTTTTGTAAGACGGACGCCTTGTTCGTGGTGCCCTCCGGGCCCAGGAAAGGTTTGGCACCATTAGCAAAAGGATACGTCAGGCCGTTGTTGGGGCCTATTCCGTTAAGGGGAGGGTTCCTCCTTTTAAGATCACTGCTCATTCTACTCGTGCTGTTGGGGCTTCATGGGCCTTTCAGCACCAGGCTTCTGTTGAACGACTTTGTAAGGCTGCTACTTGGTCTTCCGTTCATACTTTTTCCAAGTTTTATAAGGTTGATGTGCGGGACTCAGCGGATGCTGTTTTTGGCCGCAAGGTTCTGCAAGCAGCAGTGGTTTAATTTGGTGCATTTTTTGCTGTATTTGGATCCCCACCCATGACGGACTTTGCAATTGGATGTCCCATATATCATGAATAGTGGAAGCGGGGTGTGCGACATACTTGGAATAATACCATTTTGTGATTACTCACCTGTAAAATGGGTATTATAGTATGTCACACAGCCCGCTTCATCCTGCCCTTTGGTATTCTGGATCCTTTATATGGTGAACCTTTTATTGTTAAGAATATATTCTGAATACAAGATACAATAGGAGTGAGAGAGCCCTGCCCCTGAGGAGCTTACAGTCTAAAGGATGAGGGGTGGAGATGAGGGGGAAGGATCACAGTAAGTATTGAGCTTTGTGCCCTTTAAAGAATTGCTTAAACTAGATTGTATGCTTATAAAAAGAAAGACAAACACAGAGCTAAATCAATTGTCCATTAAAAGTCCAATTTCAATCAAATTCTTCCAGAGAGCGGAACACCAAGTGAATATCTTCAATTTCAGTGCCTAATCCACCACCAGATACACAGGGGGCTTACCAGATGTAAAGCATTAGAAAGCTTTCTTAAGTAGGTACATCCCGGATTTAAACGATGAAACCCATCTCAGCGTGTGGGGAGGTAAATCTCAGATCAGATGCTGAAGAGTCCCCTTCAAAGTGGAGAGCAGCCAGGGCGATGTCAGGAGTGCATGCCAGGAGCCAGTCCCCTGCCTGCCCACACAGTGCCTGAGAGCAGGAAAGCTGATCTGCTCGGCGCCGAGATTGTATGCTTGTCTGAAGAGATTTTAAGGGCACCTTTAAAAGCTTTGAGGGTTGGGGAGTGGTGGGGATTGGGGGGGGGAAATGTAATCTAACATTTCCTGTGATCCCATGGAACATGCACATACCGTTCTGTGGTTCGCATTCCATTTCGATTTTTTTGTGCCGCCCAGAGTTAAGAACAATCAAATTATGAATGCACACCTAACAACTGAAGGTAGTATGCCAAAAAAGGTAGAATTTATTTATATACAACACACACTGTTGTAGTGGGTTAAGGTCCACATGAAGGATTACAAATCGTCAAATAAGGGGAGAAAAGGGTCCATACACCTGTGCACTCTTCTATCTATACACATAATATATACAATATTTACAATGAGTGTCTGCCGACGGATCCTGCATACTGCAAATTCTAAAGTAATTTTGGGATGCTGGTTTTAGCAGTAGCAGTATCAGGGTTAAAGGTATGGTGATTAGTCTCAAAGGAGAGTATTGCTTAGTTCTTGCTATTATGCAGTGTTGCAAGCAGAGAAATATCAGGCGAATTGAAGCAATACCTTGCAAGTGTTTATGAGGCACTTGTTATTGTGTGAGTCTCTTCCCATAAGCAGGTAACAGGAAAAATGTCCACAAGATGGAAAGCGCTGCTGCACGGTGCTACACTTCTCGCTGACACGTGTTTCGGTTGTAGGTAAACCTTCGTCAGAGCGTGATGTTTGTTGCCAGATGGCCCCAAAGGTGCGGTGCCTGTTAGCTGTGCGGCTGCCTACTTTTTAAATAGCCCTAATGGCGCGATTTCCCCCAGGGCCGGCCCTGTGGCGTGATGACGACGCGAACGTCGTTCGCGTCATATCACGTCACTTCCGGCGGCAGTCGTCCCGGCCTGGCGCCAACCAGAACGCGGCCGGCTGCTTGCCAGCCGCAAGATGGCGGCGCGCAGGCGCACGTGGCGCCTGTCGCAACGGAGATTAGCGGAACGTTGTAAGGTGAGTACAGCCAATCGTGGGGGGTTATGGAGATCGGGGGAATGCCATGTCCATCTATAAGAGAAGAAAAGATTTAGTTATTACAAAACAAGGTACTTAATGTACGTATGCAGATAAGCTCAAGCGCTAAACAGAAGTGGACATAGTTATAATATTCTAATTAATCAAATGCTAATAAGTGGGCAAAGGAAGGGGAAGCTTTAAAAATAGGAGAGGGTTATTCTTATCATAGAAAATGTGTATATTCCAATTATATGGAATACAGGGGTAATCGCTATTGTCTCTGAACAAAGATACATCATATGAAAAAACACTGGTGAGATCATAATAGATCTTGAGGTTTTATGGAGCTAAAGGTGTATACCATGGATAATACCTAGATACATGGTTAGATGAGCAAAAACACATCTCAAGAGTAGGGAAATCTACCCATGGGAGTAAAAATTAACTGAGCAAGCCCCGCCCATAAGGGGGACCGTGATCCGTGATTAGCTGAGCGAGAGTGTAACTAGAAAATGGAGTAAGCTACCTATAGGAGTGAAATTGATATAGTGTAGGTCCTGCCCATAAGGGGGACCTAAATAAAGCTGCTAGTGAAAAATATGTAAAAAGCCAGTAGGTTATCAGTATATACTGGCTGTTAATATTAAAGGATGCACAAATTAGATATCATGGTCATATATACCTTGGGATAAGTAATAGGCACCTGACAAGGGACAGTCAGTCACAATTAAACGGGGTGGTACCAGGTTCTAAAAAAGAGAGTCAATTGGTAGTACAGAAGTAATTTGATATACATAAAAAAATATAAGAAAATCAAAGAAATGGGGACAAGTCACATTCCTCATTCATGCCGCTAGGATGTCGTGTATTTAGTTCATAAATCCAGAACAGTTCCCTTCTAGATAGTCTGTTGGATAAGTCACCACCTCGCTTATGGGGGTGTACCTTCTCAATTACTAAGAATCGTAATTGAGACACTTGGTGGTTGGCCTCTGCTAAATGCCTAGCAACGGGTGAGTTGAAGTCAAAACGGCGGATGTTACTGCGGTGTTCACTAATGCGGGTTTTGATTTCTCTTTGTGTCTGGCCTACATAGGCTTTCCCGCACGGACATTTTAGTAAATAGATGACGTTGTTTGTGTTGCAATTAAAGAAACCCTTTAAAGGATAAGATTTGCCTGAAGAAGGATGGTTAAACGAATTACAGCGGATCACTGAGTTGCATTGTGCGCAGTTACCGCATGCAAACATCCCAATAGGTTTGGGTAAAGTGCTTAGCCAATCACCAGTCGAGGAAGCGGGAACTTTATCAGATGTGTCAGCTTGTATCAAAGTATCCTTAATGTTTTTGGAACGTTTGTATGTGAACATGGAGGGTTCTGAGAAAGTCTCTTTGAGTTTATCATCACATGTTAAAATGTTCCAATGTTTGTGAATGATATCACTCTGTCTATTGTATGTCAAGATACAAGGAATGCGGTTCGGTTGCTGTTTAGGTTTGTAACGTAAAAGTGAGGATCTATTAAGTGATGATGCTTTCTGTAGGGCCCTATTAATGGTCGAGTGTGTGTAACCACGTGTTTCAAAATCCTGAGCCATGGCCTTGGCCCTTATCTGAAAAGTGTCATCATTATCAATTATTCTCCTAAGGCGGACAAATTGACTGTAAGGTAAACCAATTCCAATAATGGAGCAACCTATATCAAGGTCCTCCAATTATGTGACCCACATATATGTATAGAAAGTGTCGATTGGTACATGGTCAAGCGTCATAAACACACTGCTGAGTCTGGGTTCAGGCAATTCCCAGAAATTCTAAATACGCTTTTGACCAGGACCACACCATTTATTATTCAAAATTGATTTATTAATATATTATTCATTAAAATAAATAGATTTACAAAATACATACTCTTTGAGCTCTCGATTATTCACATGATATTCATAATTTAAACACATTGGTACATTATATTGAATAAATCACATTTGTCAGATGTATATACAATATATTACTCCCTGCTGTCTTAGTGATCAGTTGGATTCATAATCCCTTCATGATTGGGCAGACATGTTTCGCCTCTTATATTGGCTTCCTCCGTGCCCTTATTTAAGAGAAGGGGAATTATCATTACATGAGAGCATTTATATTGTCAAACACCATCTTTTTTACAATCGCATAACAATGTCATTCTTTGTGCATATATACCTAGTTAAGGAAATTTTGGGTGCTCTTTATCATTTCCTCATCATCTTCTATCATGTGATTGTTCAATCTATATATCATGTTGGTGTTCCTTGTACCTCAGATATGAATCCAACTGATCACTAAGACAGCAGGGAGTAATATATTGTATATACATCTGAAAAATGTGATTTATTCAATATAATGTACCAATGTGTTAAAATTATGAATATCATGTCAATAATCAATTGAGAGCTCAAAGACTATGTATTTTGTAAATCTATTTATTTTAATGAATAATATATTAATAAATCAATTTTGAATAATAAATGGTGTGGTCCTGGTCAAAAGCGTATTTAGAATTTCTGGGAATTGCCTGAACCCAGACTCAGCAGTGTGTAAGGTAAACCATCTTTAAGTTTTCTGGGGTGATAGCTAGTGGCATGGAGGTAAGTATTACGGTCTGTTGGTTTAGTGTATAAATCAGTATGCAGAGAATCACCCGATAAGCTCACCCAAACATCCAGAAAATGTACATGGGAAGGATCCGCTTCTAATGAGAACAATATAGTGGGCCAGGCCCGGTCAAGATCATCTTTAAAGGTAAGTAGGGTGTCATGATTGCCTGTCCAGAGAAAGAAAATGTAATCGATGTATCGAAACCAAATCAATGCATGCTGTAAATATAACGAATGTGGATATACGACAGTTCTTTCGAATTCTGCTATGAACAGATTGGCATAGGCCGGAGCAACATTAGAGCCCATGGCGGTACCTTGTTTTTGAAGATAAAACGTGCCATTGTAGCAAAAATAATTTTTGGTGAGGATTATCTCAAGTAGATTCATGCAGAAGGTTTTATAGGCAGGGGACAATGTCGTGTTGTCTAAGCAATTACCAATAATCTCGATGCCTTCTCGATGTGGGATGGACGTATATAGGCTATTAACATCCATACTACAAAGTATGGTTTGAGGTGGAATAGAGCCTAGTGATACCAATTTAGACAGAAAGTCCCCTGTATCCAAAAGGAAAGAAGGAACCTTGAGAACAATCGTTTGGAGAATTTTATCCAAGAAAATAGCTAGGGGTTGAAAAAATGAATTTGTCCCTGCTACTATTGGACGTCCTGGAGGTCTAATGGGGTTCTTGTGAATTTTGGGCAGAATATAGAAAAGCGGGGTCATTGGATGTGAGGGTTGCAGAAAATCTCTTAGCTTGCGGTCAATAAGTGATTGAGAGAAAGCTCTCTCAACCAATCTATTGACTTCATGCTGAATGTTGGGTAGGGGATCTCCCTGAAGAACTTCGTATACCTGAGTATCTCTAAGTTGTTCCAATACGATTGAGTTATAGTATGTAGTGTCCAAAATGACAGTGGCTCCCCCTTTGTCTGCTGCCTTTATTATGATGGATTTATCATCCACTAGGGATTGCAGAGCTAAACGTTCAGACTTAGGTAAGTTGCTGTGATAGCGGAGACCCTGGGGGTGCCACTTCAGATTGGACACATCTCTTTGTACCATCTTGATGAATGTTTCCACACTTTGTGGCATAGATGGAGGTAGCCACTTACTGGGTGGGCGGCACTTGCTCAGGTCCACTCCCATTGGTGTCACTTCTGATGAGGAGGTGTTGAACGTTACCAAAGAGGTGTCAAAATAGGAGAGCAATCTGAGAGAGCGAAAAAATCTATGTAAGTCAATGTCTAATTCTAACGAGTCGCCCCAATGGGTTGGCACAAATCCCAACCCCCTCTGTAGTACCTTGGTTTCTATTGGTGAGAGTTCCCTTGAGGAGAGGTTGATTACTAGGGACGAAGTGGTTGCGTCTGGCTCCGTAGGACTCTATGTGACCCTGGTGGTCCTTGAGCGTTTCTTCCCCCTCCTCGTTTGCGAATGTTTGGGCCTTGTAGGGTATGGGTATTCTCTAAAAAAGGCTGTTCTTGGTCGTCCGATGATCTACTGGAATCAGTGTCACTATTGCTCCCTCTCTGTCGGTCTCTTCTGGGTTGATATCTAGGTCGCCTAAAGTCACGCCAGGAATATACGCGATTTTCCTCGTAGCCGAGGGTGTCTCGCCGGTACTTATTCAATTTAATAGCCAAAGTGTCCTTTCTATACTGCTCAACTGATGCTTCCAGGGAGCGAAGGTAAGTCTGTAGTTCCTGGGTGGATAGGCTATTGGTAAGTTTCTCTTTAGTGGCAGTGATGGAATGTTGGAGTGTAGTCAGTTGTTCCTGTATGCCCTGAATCGTTAGGGCAATCAGGTCCAAACTGCATTTATTAAGGACCTGGTTCCACTGATTGCAAAATTTTGGGTCTTCCCGACAAAAGGAGGGTTTTAAGTTAATCTTAAGGCCTCTAGGAATTATTTTATTCCTTAGGTACTCCACCAAGGTTACAGAGTGGAGTTGGAACTGTACCAACTTCTTGCGCTGTGTCTCAAAGTGGCGTTTCAAAAGGATGTTATCCTTATTCAAGGGACTAGGGATATCCCCATATTGGGATACTATTGCATCTAATTCTGATTGTGAAAAAGTTAGTGTATCTGCCCTTTTTGATGTTAGTGAATTTACATCTTTAAAGACATATTATGTGATTCCGCCTGTAATACCTTCACTAATAATACTTCCAGAGGTGCCGTCCAGAGTTGAAAGAAGAGCTGGAGAACGTCCCGCTGCTGACACCCCCACTTTACCACATACCCTCATAACCATTTAGAAATGGTTGGTGTGGGTACGTGTTCACAATAAATGTATAGCAAGGACGCGGCATGGAATTGCCGGTGAAGTGAGTTTACCGGGCAATCCCCAGGGATACATACAGCGGGGCATCCCAACTATGGTTATCCTATAAAGAGGGAGCCCACTGGTTCCAAGGTCTTATAGACTCTAGGTCGTTGGTTGCTCATCTAAAGGACTGTCCAGTTTAATAAAAAAGCAAATCCCTTTATTCCCTGCAGATCATCAGTGTCAGTTTTATGGTCTCTGGTTTTATTTAATTTACCACTTTTCTATTGTTTACAAAAAGAGAAATCTTTTTTTAATAGATTTCTGTTATGGCACTTTATTGGTTATTAAAGTTGTTGAAAGTGCATCTGTCGTACGTTTTATGTATATTAAATTGCTAGCATAGCCAAAAAAGATGTTGGTATATGGATACTTTGTATATCTTCATAGATATTGTTTGATTCTTTAGTTTGTTAAACTAAAATACATTTTTTAGGGGTGCATTGAGTGTCAAATAGGTGTGCTTGAGTGTGCTGTGCTACAGGGCTGAAACACTTCTCGTGTTTCAGCCCTGTAGCAAGTCCTGTGTGTTAACCAAAAAAGCTGCGGGTGTGACGTCACATCGGATAGGTGTTACAGTCTGGGGGCATAGCGAACCCTCTACAACACCTCTTTGACACTCTGGGCCCCCCCCAAAAACAAGTTGATTATTTTTCTTTTTTTTAGCTAAAGAACAAACTCTATGAAGATATGCACATTTTTCATACACCAACATGTATTCAGCTGTTCTGGTAATTTAATGTACATTAGACATGTGACAAATTGCTTTGTGTTGCGTTTTCATTTTATATACTTCGTTAAATAGCCGTCAAAATCTACAGCACCAAGCCCGGGATGCTCTTAATCTCCCTGCCAGTGTCATGACTCCCTGGCACCTAGCATTGCTATATGTTAGGAAGTGGCATTGCAGGGTACATACAAACTTTGTTTCTCTGTCTCTTTACCCCATCCAATCCAATTTTGTCTGGGGAATCTATAGCCCCTCCCCCAGTGTTTTTTTTCTAACTATCTACCCCTCGCGACAGCCCTCTGCCCGGACCTCTCACCGGATGCCTTTAAATGGACCTTTACAAGAAGTGGTTGAGTACCACTGCTCTATTACATTCGAGGTTCATAGGGCAGATTTATCAAACCATAAGGAAAACTCTCAGACCTTGATACCCAGGACAAGACATATAAAAAAAATCCTCCATGGCAACTACATGCGGTCCAATTAATTTATTAGAATGAATAAAGCTAGTAGTAGTAGTAGTAGTAGTAGAGAGCACTGACTTAAAGTCTTCATAATGTTCAGTCAAACAGACTGTGACCCATAGGCTTCACAGGCAGTCTTCTAGGCCGCTACTGGACAAGACTGAAGCCTTCTCGCTCTTGCCATTTAAACAAGAGCATGCTATAATCTCCATAAACCTCCCGGCGCTGGCACCCTTAAATTTTAGATGAAGAAGAAGCAATGGCATTTTGACAAGCACTGAAAAATGTGCCCATTTTGGGCATCACAGGGTTAAACTGCAGTTGTGTTGGTCTGGCAGTAATTGGCAAGCCCGGAAAAAATGTTTTTTTTATAAAAACATGTCATTGTTTAGGCCTAGTAGTAGTAGAGGGTTGCAGCGAAGGGGCTGTTGGTGGTAGTACTGACATTAGCGGTACTGAAAGACTAGACATAGGGACAGGAGACCTGTGGTGGTTGCGTAGGGCTGGCAGCAATGGCAAGCCCCCAAAAAACTACACAATTTTTACAGCAATAGCAACGGGATTGGAATCTTGACAGCTTAGTTGAGGAAGACCAAACAATGGCTTTTTTTGCAGATCTGGCACTGTGCTAAGTTTTGTTCTCCAGTGAAGGTACTAAAGAGGTACTAAAAAATACAGATGTGCCCTAAACAGGAGGCGTAGCTAGGGGAGAGGGGGACATGTGCCCCAGGTGCAGCAGGTTGGGGGGTGCCTGATAACAGGTGCGGGGTGCCATTTTGAATCTTTGCCCTGGGTGCTAGAAAGCCTAGCTGCGCCTCAGCCTAAAATATCGCTTGGCAGGTGAAAAAGATTGTTTTTTCTAAACTGTATTTAACAAAGAGGCACTGTAGACCCCAACAGGTCCTGCACAGCTAAAACAGAGCTGCCCCCCCAAAAAAAATCCTTGGCAGGTAAAAAAGATTGTTTTTTTTTAACTGTATTGAACTCTAAGGCACTATACCTCAAGTTTCCCAACACAGTGACTGTGGCCAGATAAACCAGACAGATGTGGCCAAAAAAAAAAAAAAAACCCTCACTGAAGTTTTCAGACTTTACAGGGTGGACTACAATGACTAGCAAATCCCAGCACAGGCAGATACTGTTTTTCTGTGCAGCGACCCCCCCTCAGCATCCCACTGTGCCCACTTCCTTTCCTGTCCCTTCTTTTCACCTATGCTTTGGTTTAAAATGCCCTAAACTGTCCCTGTAAAGCAATGCTCTCTCTGCAACAGCCAGCTCAATAATGTTGGATATACAGTGCATCACGCTCCTGTAATAGCACCTCCTGATTGGCTCAGCTACCCTGACCATGTGTCTCTCTGCATCTCCTTGGCTGGCTGTGACCCATGGGGTGGGGCTGGTATAATCCCAGCAGTCCGGCGCTTTGCCACAAACCACGTGATGTTCGGGTTCGCGGTGAACCAAACTTCTCCTGAAATTCAGTTCTACCGGTTCAGTTTGCTCATCTCTAACTATGAACTACAAACAAATAGGTAAGGTCAGCCCGCATAGGGTGCTTACAGCCACCTGTACACATACAGAAATAAGGCAAAGAAAGTAGTACTGTAAATTATAAGGGTTACTAGGTTTCCCACAAACTTACAAAGCCAGCAATAGGCTCTATCATGCTCACTTAAAAAAAAGAGAGACTACTTGGACTGAGGTGTCTGGGGCCCACCCTACAATTGCAAGTAATCATTGGTTTATATTCACAGAAACATTATGTCAAATGGTATTGTCTGTGAGTGTGCACTTGGGATGCAACAGTTATACATAACTCAGGCTTTGATGCTGAGGATCCCCAACCAAGGGATTCCCTGGTAACCTTGTAGGCAAGTTCGAACCTGGACTCAATTTACTGGTGTCTGTAGCCAGCAAAATTATGCAGCATACTTGTCGTTATGAAACAACCCCCATAATCTAACGGCAGGATAAGTAATACAGCTTTACCAGTTACAACAGATAGCTGTGCAAACTAACGGTGACTGGATTTCACCATGGTAGTGAAATCGGTGTCATAAGTTAATTAGCCTACTTGTAACTTTAGGCACACCTGACCCAGTGGTATCACTGCCATTGTGTAAAAATGCCTGAAACCCCTGATACAAGGCCAGCCAGCCATAAACATGCACTGGACCTAATCTTTCCCGAAAGGCAAATTAGCATCTGTGAGTTGCTGATTTTCTTACACCTCTGGGCTGGGAAGGCCCCACTGAGTCTGAAGCAGAGGCAACCCCTGGAGAGAGCTCCCTCTCATCAAACGCCAGTGTCTCGGACATCCGGAATTGGCAAATATTGGATCATGGCTGGGGCGCTGTATGCCCCAGCACTGAGCCAGATAACGAACTAGAAGGGGCCCACAAAACCGCATGCAGACATACATGTCTCAGTGCTGTGCGGCCACTGAAACACAGAGAATTCTCAGATTCAGACCCATCTAGGGAATTTTTGGGCTCATCGGACGCCCGGCATCCAGCCCTATCTTTTGGTGCCATATGCAGAGCCATAGTTATCCTAACAGTTTTTAGGTATTAGAGAAAGTTCCCCAGGGGAGGGAGGGAACAGTCTGCCACCCAAAAGGGAGGGGCGAGAGGGCCCGGAGGCATAATGGGGGATGAGCCCTTGTTACTCTCTAGGGGAGGCCATGTCGCATGCTGCAGGTGCCCGGATTTTCCATAAGCTGTCCACGCACTTCCCTGTGGGAGCCCATCATCACTACTCTGCATCTGAATTTTACACTGGACCTTCAGCATGATTTAATGAAAAGCCCAAACCCTTAAAAAACTATCCCCCAGCATCTAAAATGAATATATTTTCAGCTTTTAGTCACTTACGTATTATTCTTTCCCCCGCTGGGCTATAACTATGGCTATGTGCCTGGCTATGTGCAGGACTCAAGGATACGGGCACCGCCATCTTGTCTCAGCAGCATCACACATACTGAGGAGAGGAGAGCGGGATAAGGTACAGAGGGGTGGGTCATAGCTGTGCTTTGCACAGACAAAGCAGAGCTGGGGTCAGGGAAAGGACAGCAATTCCACAATGCAGAGCGACACAGTGAGAAGGCACTTCCTGTTTGCAGGCTGCCTGATGCTCCATGAGCCGCCATCTTGGATGTTTAAAGAGTCATAACATGCAATAGATGCAGGTAGGATGATTTTTAATGTGGGCAATCTGTATGTACAGGGTGGGGGAAACATATAAGATATGCTCTTATTCGGGATGAAGGTCTGCTTTAAGGTAACTCTGACTGTTAAATCTCTGCTTGTAACTCACTGTACCTGTAAACTATGTATCCCACTACTCAGAGAGGCATTTGTATTAATTCCATCATAGTCAAATGTTTGTAATAACAGTCCAGTGTGTGCTTATTGCATTAAAACCTATACTTAACTTGAACAATCTTTTTGCCTTAATCAATAATCTGTGTGTCCGTGGCCTTACTGTGCCTTGTAGTCCTGCTAGATGGATGAATGGACGGTGCTTTGGGAAAGCAGGCTGCGCCATCATAGGTGCTAGGTTGTTGGTTTGATCCTGACACACCCTGACTCAATATTCTAATGTACTAATAGCATGTGAAGACTTGATTAATAGAGTGCAGCAGACTTAGCCAGACATGAAAATGTATAAGTTCAGTCATATAATGTAATAGAATATCAAAAACAGGAGCACTTTCATACTACCAGCTTTGAAAAACAAAGGCAGTCTTCCTGATAGTACATATTATTCCAAAAACACAGAGCAATCAATGATAAAACAACACACTTTAGGTCAGTTTTAACTCTCTAACTATATAAAAAAGTCCAAGCTTCTGGGGTGGTTCCCCAATCTGAGAGTATCCTCTAGTGACCTTCTATCACAGGAATGTTCAAAACACTGTAGCAAATTCCACCACGTGTATATAACAGCAAATTGATGAGAATCTCGTGCCCACCACCTCCTTCAAAATACTCTTACCAGATAATAATAAGCTTTAGTGCCTTATTAAAAATCCTCCATGATTTATTCCTCTCTTATTGGATAGGAGAGCCGGTTAAATATTCTGGTCCCGCTTTAACAGGTGGAGGTGCGCTTGAATGCCATATTAGATCCTCAATATTCCATTCCTCTCTTGTTATTAACAGAGCCGATTTGATATTCTTATCCCACTTTGGCTTTTAAAATTGTCCCAGATTGGACAAACCACATAGAAAGGAAAACCAAATCGAAAAATCTAGCGTAATATCGTTTTAATCATGTGCACTGATTAAGTTAAAAATGCACTCACATAAAAACAATGTATATCAAGTATTTAGGAGACGCCAGGCAAGATTCTCACCAAACCCTCAATGTGTCTAGGCCGATTGATGTCTCAAAGGGAGGGAGGGGAAGTGGAGTATCCCTGGAGTGTAGCTTGCCCGCGTACTGATAAGATCCGTCTGCCGCCGTCAACACGTTTCGTTGGTAACCTACTTTCTCAAGACTGTCTTCCTGATAGGGCTACAGCAGCCCACAGAATATAAAGCACAACAAAAAGCAGGCAAACTGCAGCTTAGACAAATATATTAAGGTGTAAAGAGATGCAGGTGACTTGCCGCCATTGCTGCTAAGCTCTAATTTGCAGGCTTGTGGTTACGGATGTGGAATTCACTAATGAAGCCAACCATCCTGGACCCTGTATCAAACGTAGGGGAAGGGCTGCAAAACTGCCTTTCCTGATAGGTGCTCCTGCAGTAATTCTATCAGAAGCAGACTCATTTTGCACAGAAAAAAGCAACCGAGGGCTATGTGCACCACATACATTCCCCCTACAAGCCAGTCCCCCCCCCCCCCTGCAGGCCTCAAAACAAGGAGACAACTCTTAGACCCCTTATCTGGAAGGACCTCCAGCAAGCATGAGTTGCATAAAACTTTAAAGCGGACCTTCACCCTGAATAAGAGAATATCTTATATGTTTCCCACACCCTGTACATACAGATTAGAAACATAGAAGGTTGACGGCAGAAGGAGACCATACGGTCCATCTAGTCTGCCCTTATGTGTATACTGTATGTTCTCTTTATCTTAGGATAGATGTGTGCTTATCCCAGGCATGTTTAAATTCAGTGACTGTTGATTTTTCAACTACCTCTGCTGGAAGTTTGTTCCAAACATCTACTACTCTTTCTGTAAAATAGATTGCTCACATTAAATCATCCTACCTGCATCTACTGCATGTTATGAGCCTTTAAACATCCAAGATGGCAGCTCATGGACCATCAGGCAGCCTGCAAACAGGAAGTGTATTCTGACTGTGCCACTCTGCATTCTAGGATTGCTGTTCTTTCCCTGACCCCGCCCCCTGCACTTTATCCCGCTCTCATCTCCTCAGTATGTGTGATGATGATTCTGAGGCAAGATGGCGGCGCCCATATCCTAGAGTCCTGAACAGAGTTGCAGCCCAGTGGGGGAAAGAATAATAAGTACCGGTAAGTGATCAAAAACTTAAAGTGGACCAACACCGAGAGGTGATCGGCCCGGAAATCTATAAGATTCCCGGGCCGATCACCTCCCACCCCGCGGGACATCCGAGATCGGGATGTCCCGCGGGGTGAAACCCCCCCAAACACCCCAAATCACCTACCTTATCTTCGGCGGCGGCCGGCCGCCGCCGCCTCCCTCGCGCCCCTGTAGGCGTGCGCGCGCCCGCGCCGGCCGTCTGCGAATGGCCGGCGGGGGCGCGCGCGCGCCGAAAGTGACGCGAGGGAGGCGGCGGCGGCGGCGGCAGCCGCCTGGACGTTCCTGATCCCCGCCTGGACGTTGGCGGGGATTGGACCGTCCAGTCACGTGGGAGCGGGGAGAGGTGAGTTTTTGGGGCTTTCTGGGGGGTTTCACACAGCGGGGCACCCCCGATCGGGGTGCCCCGCCGAAGTGGACCAAAACCCAGGATAGTCAAAATCCTGGGTGTTGGTCCACTTTAAAATATATTAATTTTAGATGCTGGGGAACAGTTTTTTTAAGGGTTTGGGCTTTTCATTAAATCACGGAGAAGGTCCAGTTTAACTGTAAATGTCTACATGAATAAATGTATATATTAAAAACTCACTGTGGTCCAACAAGATGAGACATCTTGTGGAGTAGTTACACCAGAGCAAATGGAGGCATTACCCCGTAAGTATGTTTTTGACATTGAAATGTTGCACACAGATCATTAAATGCAAGATAGATAGATATTTTGCAGGGCCGTTCCTACTCCCAGCGAGTAGTGCAGGTGTTACAGAGCCTTGTAGATTAAGGTTAGAAAATTGAATTGAATTCTTTAAAGTGGACTATTTTTGTTGGTTTTAAAGACTTTAAATGCTAAGTAAAAAAAGGACATTGACAAGCATGCAAACCGCTGCATGCTTATCAATGACCTGGTCACCTTACCTGGCCAGCATTCTGCAAAGAGAATCCACATTCCATTCCACATTCCCTCCTTTCTTTTTCACACTGTCTCTTTTTTCTATTTTTCAACATTCTCTCCACCTTTCTCACTTTTCCACATTCCCTCCTTCCTTTTTTTCCACATTTCCACATCCACATTCCTTCCATCTTCTTCTCTATTCTACCTTCTCTACACATTCTCTCTTTTCTACATGCCTTCCTTCTTTTTCCTTTTTGTATCCCTCTCCCTTTCCTTACCGACATTTCACTTCTCTGCCTTTCTCTCTTTTCCAAACTTTCCCTCCCCTTCCCTCGTAAGCTATAAGAGGCTTCTAAGGTGTTACCCCTGAACCGTCCCCTCACAAGTTATAAGAGGCTTCTAAGGTGTTACCCCTGAACCGTCCCCTCACAAGTTATAAGAGGCTTCTAAGGTGTTACCCCTGAACCGTCCCGTCACAAGTAATAAGAGGCTTCTAAGGTGTTACCCCTGAACAGTCCCCTCACAAGTTATAAGAGGCTTCTAAGGTGTTACTCCTGAACAGTCCCCTCACAAGTTATAAGAGGCTTCTAAGGTGTTACCCCTGAACCGTCCCCTCACAAGTAATAAGAGGCTTCTAAGGTGTTACTCCTGAACCGTCCCCTCACAAGTTATAAGAGGCTTCTAAAGGTGTTACTCCTGAACAGTCCCCTCACAAGTAATAAGAGGCTTCTAAGGTGTTACCCCTGACCCTCACAAGTAATAAGAGGCTTCTAAGGTGTTACCCCTGAACCGTCCCCTCACAAGTAATAAGAGGCTTCTAAGGTGTTACCCCTGAACCGTCCCCTCACAAGTAATAAGAGGCTTCTAAGGTGTTACTCCTGAACAGTCCCCTCACATGTTATAAGAGGCTTCTAAGGTGTTACCCCTGAACCGTCCCCTCACAAGCTATAAGAGGCTTCTAAGGTGTTACACCTGAACCGTCCCCTCACAAGTTATAAGAGGCTTCTAAGGTGTTACTCCTGAACAGTCCCCTCACATGTTATAAGAGGCTTCTAAGGTGTTACCCCTGAACAGTCCCCTCACAAGTTATAAGAGGCTTCTAAGGTGTTACACCTGAACCGTCCCCTCACAAGTTATAAGAGGCTTCTAAGGTGTTACTCCTGAACAGTCCCCTCACAAGTTATAAAAGGCTTCTAAGGTGTTACCCCTGAACCGTCCCGTCACAAGTTATAAGAGGCTTCTAAGGTGTTACCCCTGAACCGTCCCCTCACAAGTTATAAGAGGCTTCTAAGGTGTTACCCCTGAACCGTCCCCTCACAAGCTATAAGAGGCTTCTAAGGTGTTACCCCTGAACCGTCCCCTCACAAGTAATAAGAGGCTTCTAAGGTGTTACTCCTGAACCGTCCCCTCACAAGTTATAAGAGGCTTCTAAGGTGTTACCCCTGAACCGTCCCCTCACAAGTAATAAGAGGCTTCTAAGGTGTTACCCCTGAACAGTCCCCTCACAAGTAATAAGAGGCTTCTAAGGTGTTACCCCTGAACCGTCCCCTCACAAGTAATAAGAGGCTTCTAAGGTGTTACCCCTGAACCGTCCCCTCACAAGTAATAAGAGGATTCTAAGGTGTTACTCCTGAACAGTCAGCTCACAAGTAATAAGAGGCTTCTAAGGTGTTACCCCTGAACCGTCCCCTCACAAGTAATAAGAGACTTCTAAGGTGTTACTCCTGAACCGTCCCCTCACAAGTAATAAGAGGCTTCTAAGGTGTTACTCCTGAACAGTCCCCTCACAAGTAATAAGAGGCTTCTAAGGTGTTACTCCTGAACAGTCCCCTCACAAGTAATAAGAGGCTTCTAAGGTGTTACTCCTGAACCATCCCCTCACAAGTAATAAGAGGCTTCTAAGATGTTACCCCTGAACCGTCCCCTCACAAGTTATAAGAGGCTTCTAAGGTGTTACTCCTGAACAGTCCCCTCACAAGTTATAAGAGGCTTCTAAGGTGTTACCCCTGAACCGTCCCCTCACAAGTAATAAGAGGCTTCTAAGGTGTTACCCCTGAACCGTCCCCTCACAAGTAATAAGAGGCTTCTAAGGTGTTACCCCTGAACCGTCCCCTCACAAGTAATAAGAGGCTTCTAAGGTGTTACTCCTGAACCGTCCCCTCACAAGTAATAAGAGGCTTCTAAGGTGTTACTCCTGAACCGTCCCCTCACAAGTTATAAGAGGCTTCTAAGGTGTTACCCCTGAACCGTCCCCTCACAAGTTATAAGAGGCTTCTAAGGTGTTACTCCTGAACCGTCCCCTCACAAGTTATAAGAGGCTTCTAAGGTGTTACTCCTGAACCATCCCCTCACAAGTAATAAGAGGCTTCTAAGGTGTTACTCCTGAACAGTCCCCTCACAAGTAATAAGAGGCTTCTAAGATGTTACCCCTGAACCGTCCCCTCACAAGTTATAAGAGGCTTCTAAAGTGTTACCCCTGAACCGTCCCCTCACAAGTAATAAGAGGCTTCTAAGGTGTTACTCCTGAACCGTCCCCTCACAAGTTATAAGAGGCTTCTAAGGTGTTACCCCTGAACCGTCCCCTCACAAGTAATAAGAGGCTTCTAAGGTGTTACTCCTGAACAGTCCCCTCACAAGTAATAAGAGGCTTCTAAGGTGTTACTCCTGAACCGTCCCCTCACAAGTTATAAGAGGCTTCTAAGGTGTTACTCCTGAACAGTCCCCTCACAAGTTATAAGAGGCTTCTAAGGTGTTACTCCTGAACAGTCCCCTCACAAGTAATAAGAGGCTTCTAAGGTGTTACCCCTGAACCGTCCCCTCACAAGTAATAAGAGGCTTCTAAGGTGTTACTCCTGAACAGTCCCCTCACAAGTAATAAGATGCTTCTAAGGTGTTACTCCTGAACAGTCCCCTCACAAGTTATAAGAGGCTTCTAAGGTGTTACTCCTGAACAGTCCCCTCACAAGTAATAAGAGGCTTCTAAGGTGTTACTCCTGAACAGTCCCCTCACAAGTAATAAGAGGCTTCTAAGGTGTTACCCCTGAACCGTCCCCTCACAAGTAATAAGAGGCTTCTAAGGTGTTACTCCTGAACAGTCCCCTCACAAGTAATAAGAGGCTTCTAAGGTGTTACTCCTGAACCGTCCCCACACAAGTTATAAGAGGCTTCTAAGGTGTTACCCCTGAATCGTCCCCTCACAAGTAATAAGAGGCTTCTAAGGTGTTACCCCTGAACCGTCCCCTCACAAGTAATAAGAGGCTTCTAAGGTGTTACCCCAGAACCCCTCCCTCACAAATTATATAAGGCCACCAGCATATTAATCCCAAACCTACCTCACACAAGTTATGACAGGCCTCTAACATGTTTACCTGCAGCCTTTCCCTCACAAGTCATGTTACCCAAGAACCCTCCCCTCACAAGTTATAAGAGGCCTCTAAGGTGTTACCCCAGAAACCCCCTCACAAGTTATAAGAGGCCTCTAAGGTGTTACCCCAGAACCCCCCCTCACAAGTTATAAGAGGCCTCTAAGGTGTTACCCCAGAACCCTCCCCTCACAATTAATAAGAGGCCTCAAAGGTGTTACCCCAGAACCCCCCCTCACAAGTTATAAGAGGCCTCTAAGGTGTTACCCCAGAACCCCCCTCACAAGTTATAAGAGGCCTCTAAGGTGTTACCCCCGGAACCCCCCCTCACAAGTTATAAGAGGCCTCTAAGGTGTTACCCCAGAACTCCCCCTCACAAGTTATAAGAGGCCTCTAAGATGTTACCCCAGAACTCCCCCTCACAAGTTATAAGAGGCCTCTAAGATGTTACCCCAGAACCCCCCCTCACAAGTTATAAGAGGCCTCTAAGGTGTTACCCCCGGAACCCCCCCTCACAAGTTATAAGAGGCCTCTAAGGTGTTACCCCAGAACCCCCCTCACAAGTTGACAGGCCCCCAGCATGTTAATTCCAAGCCCACCTCACACACGTTATGACAGGCCTCTAACAGAAACATTTTAACTGAGCTCCGGGATAGTGCTGAATATTGCTGGAATACAGCACCTTTTAGTTTAATCTCATTTTATTAAAATTTTGATTCAAAGCATACAATTGGAACCAAAGAGACAGTTAAGAAAATATAGTAAAGCAAGTGGGGAGGTTACGCACCATTTTGAACAACTACATTTATAAAGGGAGTACGCCCCCCACAAGGAAAAATGGCGCAAAACCCCCAAATCTTCCATGAGGCAGAACAATGCAACAATTACAGCTGCAGATAGCGCTGTTAATGCCTGTGCTGTCATCGGGCAAGCCTAGAAACATCTTGGGCGTTTTCTTGAAGAACTTCCTCAGGCGTCTAAAATTCATATTAAACATGTACTGAACATGTCGAACAACTTTCAAACTAGGCACTGAGTTTCAAACAATTCACTGTTTCTGCACCTAGACCAGAACCATAATCTTTCCTCAGATACACCCTAATATACATGTCATCCCTCACATGGAGTAACACAGCCACCTGCTGGTTGGAAATAGTACATGCTCTTTATTGATTTTAAAGTGGAACAAAACAGCGCATTTTATTAGATTCATTAATATGCATGGCATGTGAAGCTGATTGGACGAGAGACCCCTGCATGCACTGTAGAACTGGGGAAAGGTAACATTTTATAGCCGATCTTGAGGGTTTCACCGATCAACATATCACAGAGGCAAGGAACAAAACACCGGGATAGTCTAAATCCTGGGTTTTGGTCAACTTTAACAGCAAAAATAGGGCAGCAAGGAGCTCACCTGATGTCTGTCAAACATTCCTCTCCTCTATTTCCTGCAGTGCCAGGTAGAAGCCGTAGCAGGGCTCCAAAATCTGCCCTCCATTCAATTTCATTCCAGAAGGTCTAACAGCCAACTCTGTCCCTTGGTGCTCCCAGCATGAGCAAGCACAGCGAGCCTTAGCAGTCCCACAGATGTCCATCCACAGCTGAGCATGCTGATGACACCATAAAGCTGCGCCATGATACTCCCTCCCTCCTGCCAAGATGGAGGCGAAATAAGCGCCATTGTTAGAATACACAAGCTATTTACATATAATCAAAGATTTCTCATTTAACATTGTACAAGTATAACAATAAATACTATACAGCAGTAACCTTCATGTGTGGAGGCTGCCATTGTTTTTAGATGGCTGTACCAAGGCCACGCCCACCAAACCCTGGAAGCACAGATCCCAGCGCCACAAAGCGGGGCTGCGGGAGGGCGATCTCAGGGCATGAACGAGGTTAAAGTGGTCCTTCACTCTGAATAACAGTCTATCTTATATGTTTCCCACACCCTGTACATACAGATTGTTCACATTAAATCATCCTACCTGCATCTACTGCATGTTATGAGCCTTTAAACATCCAAGATGGCAGCTCATGGAACATCAGGCAGCCTGCAAACAGGAAGTGCCTTCTGACTGTGCTGCTCTGCATTCTGGGATTGCTGACCTTTTCCCGACCCAGCTCTGCTCTGTCTGAGCAAAGCACAGCTATAACCCGCCCCCCTGTACTTTATCCCACTCTCCTCTCTTCAGTAAGTGTGATGCTTCTGAGTCAAGATGGTGGCGCCCGTATCCTAAAGTCCTGAACAGAGTTGCAGGCCAGTGGGGGAAAGAATAATAAGTAAGTGACTAAAAACTTAAAATATATTAACTTTAGATGCTGGGGAATCGTCTTTTAAGGGTTTGGGCTTTTCAATAAATCATGGTGAAGGTTTAAGGTCGCGGATCTGATAGTTACCACTGGTGCTGATTGGCCATGAAGTCTTAGGAAAGTCTACAAAAGTGGACTTTTCCTTTAATACAGCACTCCATGAGCGTAAAAAGGGTGTTTTAGGGGCTCACAGACAGCAAGGTAGGTGGAGCCGGACCCCTGCCATGAAAAGTTTAACATTAAAGTGGATCAAAACCCACTCTTGGAATCTATGAGACTCCAGGGCAGGCTTACTACCTCCCCCGGGGGCATCCTGAACGGAGATGCCCCGCTGTATAAAGTCCCCCAGGGTGCCCGATAATCTTAACTTGCCCCCCCCCCGAGCCTACGGGCCATGTCTCCCTGCAGATGTGCATGTGACAGACTCTGCCTTTGGATTTTAAAGGCACTGTTTTTGCATAGACCCATTACTTTCATTTTCTTGAGCATGTCCCAAACAGACTGCCATTGTGTTATTGATTGAGTTACAGACTGCCATTGTGTTATTGATTGCGTTACAGACTGCCATTGTGTTATTGATTGCGTTACAGACTGCCATTGTGTTATTGATTGCGTTACAGACTGCCATTGTGTTATTGATTGCGTTACAGACTGCCATTGTGTTGTTGATTGTGTTACAGACGGCTATTGTGCTGCTGATTGCGTCACCGGCAGAGTTGAGGGACTGTGTGCCCTGCTCCCATTGGTCTGTGGGTTTGTCATGCAGTTCTCCATCAGGTCCACGGGGGAGGTCCCCTTGCATGGAGCCTTGCATATAAGGCACAGGGTGGCACTAATAAAGTCAGTTCATATTCACCCTCAATACTGAGTTCTGTCTCTTATTGGGGGAAACGCTATATTACAGTTCACTAGCCCTTGTAAGGGCTGTTCCTGGTTCCTCACGGATAACTCTGGAATTCCTGCAGCACCTCTCACCATTGGGAAAAGGACGTCTCTGGCGGGGAAGCCCTCCGGCGATAAAGGTTATCGCTACAGTGCAGATATACTGTAGGAAAATGAAGTTCAAACAAGGCACCCAGCTGTTATATTATAAATTATACAGGACCCAGACACAATATAACCTTGAGCTCTCATTAGGGGCTCAGCCATTACATATAGGTTATAGGGTGAGGGGTAGACACCCTCTATCATCAAGTGTCCAACCTAGGGCGATGCAACCCGATTTGTGATGGCTGGCTGTGTGCACCCCTCATGATTGCGCAGTATACTCATGTAGCCAGGGATCCCACAGTGCATGCACAGGCCATGGCCGCCTCCCCACTTTACTCCTAGCTGAGGTTTGTACCCTGGCCAGGCATATATGCCAGCGGTATGATTGGGGAGTGCTGATTGGCCGGCGACCTGTGCATGTGTTGTGGGATCAAAAGAAGGTGCGGATTCCCAGACTGTTTGTAGGATTTCACACCGGTTATCCCAAATCAATTGGGGATGTTCCAACATGTGAAATACCCAGTCAGTGTGGCAAGACGTACCTTTCCTTTGATGCCACGGGGTATATGTGAGGCACATACCGTTTGTACGTGGCTGGCACGGGTACGCAATGTAGAGAGGGCTGCGGGCAGTGGAAGACGCTCCATTTAGCTTTAGTTCATCCAATTCAAATCTGAAGGGAACATGCGGCGGTAACTGGCCAATACATACACCATGGAAACAGGAAAAAAGATGAGTTTAACCATATTCCCACAATCCAAACTGGGATGCCCCTGGCAGGAGGAACGAAACCAGAGGTAGTGAAAATCTGCAAGCATGGGATGGGTGAGAGGTACTTAACCACATCCATGTTCCCATGCTGATCGTTGCTGCTGTGGCTGGTTTTATTGGACTTGAGGTCTGCTTTAAAGTGGACCAAAACTCATCCTGGAGTCTATGGGACTCCAGGGCAGGCATGCTCACTCCCCACCGGGGCATCCAGATTTGGGATGCCTCACTGTGTCAAACCCCCAGGTTGCCCGGGACTCACCTTAGTTCCTGGTCCAACGACGCATGCGCAAGCATGCACATCCACTCCCGCCCCTTCGTCATAGAGCTTGTCTAAAGCGAGCGGATCCGAGCACCCTGGTGGCTGCATCCCCGCTACCCTTTAGTGCACGCTTCCTGTTAAAGGGTAGCAGTGGATGCAGCCACCAGGGTGCTCGGATCCGCTTACCTTAGACGAGCTCTAGGATGAAGGGACAGGAGCGGATTCAAGCGCGCTAACTAGTCGCGAGGCTAAAAGGACCGAGGAAGGGTGAGTGAGATCGGATGACCTAGGGGGGTTCACACAGTGGGGCACCAACGATCAGGGTGCCCAGGGGCAAGGACCAAAACTGAGGATAGTTAAAGCGGACCTTCACTCTGAATAAGAGTCTATCTTATATGTTTCCCACACCCTGTACATACAGATTGTCCACATTAAAAATCATCCTACATCCAAGATGGCGGCTTATGGAAGCCGCCATCTTATCAGGCAGCCTGCAAACAGGAAGTGCCTCCTGACTGTGCTGCTCTGCATTCTGGGATTGCTGACCTTTACCTGACCCCAGCTCTGCTCTGTCTGAGCAAAGCACAGCTATAACCCGCCCCCCCTGTACCTTATCCCACTCGCCTCTCCTCAGTAAGTGTGATGCTTCTGAGTCAAGATGGCGGCGCCCGTATCCTAAATTCCTGAACAGAGTTGCAGCCCAGTGGGGGAGAGAATAATCAGTTAGTGACTAAAAACGTAAAATATATTAATTTTAGATGCTGGGGAACCGTTTTTTAAGAGTTTGGGCTTTTCATTAAATCACGCTGAAGGTCCGGTTTAAGGCAAAACAAAACCCTGCTGGTCAGCTTCCTCTGGCCTTAATTTGGGTCATTAAAATCGGTATGCTTTGCTTTGTGAAACCCCCAGATCAGCAGTAACAACTTACCTGGTCCAATGACACATGTGGGCTCTCGTCCAATCACAGCCGTTTGTGGTGCCTATGTCATTTGGCTGTATTTCCAACCTGGGGTGAGAGCAGCTGCATCCCCTGCATCTGCTCCTGTCGCAGCCATTCAGCAGGTCTGCTTCTGTTCCCCATTGAAGACAGAGGCATTGGCCAAATGATATAATCTTGGCAAATAGCTCTGAGTGGACGGGAGCCCACATGTGACGATGGACTGGGAAGATGTGTTTTGCTGGGTGATCTGGGCGGGTTCACACAGCAGGGTATTCAAAATCAGAAAGCCGCAGGGGAAAGGAATAGAACCCGGGATAGTCAAAATCATGTTTTGTTCTGCTTTAAACGAGAAAAAACACAGAATTTGTTTTTTCCCCCATGTCCCTGGGGCATCCCCAATCGGGATGTCGCGCTGTATGAAACCCCCGTTTGCCCATAAAAATTTACCTTTCCATGCTACAATGGCGCATGCGCGGGTTCTTGTCCAAGGACAGCCGTCTGCTGTAACCAAATCATTCGGCAGCAGGCTCTCATTCACTTGAATGGGGGACGCAAGCTGCTGCATCCTCTGGCTGTGCACATACTCCCACTCCAACCTCTCTGAATGGCTGGGACGGGAGCGCGCACACGATTTTCGGGAACGCAGCAGCACGCACTCCCCATTGTAAACAATGAGAGCTGTCCGCCAAATGACGCAGTCACAGCATGCACCACTGGATTCTGGAAAAATTAAAGTTTATGGGAAAACTGGGGCATTTCAAGCATCTTGGGATGCCCTGTCAGGTCGGTCGCTGCTGGGTTTTGTTCAGCTTTAAAGAGGAACAAAACCCAAGAAATTCACTTTATGAGTTTTGTTCCTCCCCGCAAGGACATCCGGATTATGGATGCCCCACTGATTGCAGCAAAGCTCACCTCTTCCTGGTGCCCACGGGGGCTGCTCAGCCAATCAGCAGCTCTCATTCCATTCAGATTTCTGAAATTTGGCGCAAGCACTGCCGGGCGCATGCCTGCACCTGCCACTCGGACAGGCATGGCACAGGCGTGCTCACAGATGGAGGTAGCCAGGGATGCCGACCACGACAAGGTCTCCAGGAAGAGGTGAGTATCAGGGGGAGGTAGGGTTCAAACAGCAGGACATCCCAATTTGGGATACCCCATAGAGAGGGGAAGACCACCACCCCTCTAATATTCTGTTACCTATTGAGGCATTTGCCAAAAGACAGTCATGGCAAAAGGCTCTGACTGGATGGAAGCCTGTGCATGTGACTTTGGACTGGGAAGAGGCATTTTTCCCAATGATCTGGGGGGGGGGTTTCACATAGCAGGGTATGCAAAATTAGGATGCCGCAGGGGCAAGGAATAGAACCCGGCAGAGTCAAAATCACAGGTTTTGTTCCACTTTAAAGGGGAAAAAGAATTTGAGTTTCTGTTTTTTTTTTTTGCCATGTCCCCCGGAGTATCCCCAATTAGGACGTCGCGCTTTATGAAACCCCCGTTTGCCCATAGAAACTCACCTTTCCATGCTACAATGGCACATGTGTGGGTTCTTGTCCAAGGACAGCCGTCTGCTGTAACCACATCATTCGGCAGCAGGCTCTCATTCACTTGAATGGGGGACGCAAGCTGCTGCATCCCCTGGCTGTGCACATACTCCCACTCCAACCTCTCTGAATGGCTGGGACACTATCCCGGGGATGCAGCAGCACGCACTCCCCATTGTAAACAATGAGAGCTGTCCGCCAAATGACGCAGTCACAGCATGCACCACTGGATTCTGGAAAAATGAAAGTTTATGGGAAACCTGGGGGGTTTCACGCAGTGGGGCATCCCGATTCTTGGGATGCCCTGTCAGGTCGGCCGCTGCTGGGTTTTGTTCAGCTTTAAAGAGGAACAAAAAACCCAAGAAATTCACTTTATGAGTTTTGTTCCTCCCTGCAAGGACATCCGGATTTTGGATGCCCCACTGAGTGTATTCCCCAGGATTGCAGCAAAGCTCACCTCTTCCTGGTGCCCACGGGGGCTGCTCAGCAAATCAGCAGCTCTCATTCCATTCAGATTTCTGAAATTTGGCGCAAGCACTGCCGGGCGCATGCCTGCACCCACTCAGACAGGCATGCTCACAGATGGAGGTAGCCAGGGATGCCGACCACGACAAGGTCTCCAGGAAGAGGTGAGTATCAGGGGGAGGTAGGGTACAAACAGCAGGACATCCCAATTTGGGATGCCCCATAGAGAGGGGAAGACCACCACCCCTCTAATATTCTGCTACCCATCGAAGATAGACAGAGGCATTTGCCAAAAGACATAGGCCCTTATTTAACAAGGGATAGCGACAGGTAGCGCCTGGTGAGCGACCGGTAATGACGGGCCCCGCCACGAGAACGCCGGCTCCCCACCACAATCACACATTTATCAAGCTGATCCTGCTTAGCGACTGAGATAGCGCCATATAGCGACTCATTCATCATTATTCCAGCCTCAGCCCACAGCGCCAGCGTCCGACCTTGAACAGCGACAGGTATGACCTCTCGCTACCTGGCGCTCTCCAATGCATTTCAATGGAACAATCTTTAAATATTCATAATTAATTGCTATTAATGTGTTTTTTTTGCACTTTGTGCAGACTTGATATTACAAGTCTGATATTAATGTATTCATATTACAAAATGTAATAAAAAACTTTTTTTTTTGGTTTACAAAAATATGGTTGTTTGGGGGTTAAAAAACTACTTTTAACCCATCGCCGCCAGCGCTCTGGGGTTTAAACATGCATTTTACAGCGCGAGAATTTTTGGAGCGTGATTTGTTAATGAATATGGTGGGAGCCGGTCGCTAGGGCCAGTCGCTATCATGCGCTCCCATACAGCGCAGAACCTGTGAAATAGCGACTCCCCACCCAATATTCAACATTACTGCACACCGACTGAGTCGCTGTCAACAACCGAACAACGGCCAAGCACAGCGACTACTAGCGGGCGCTCTGAAAATGCCGCTACTGTTGCTATTAATGAATCGGCCTCCCCGTCATGGCAAAAGGCTCTGACTGGATGGAAGCCTGTGCATGTGACTTTGGACTGGGAAGAGGCATTTTTCCCAATGATCTGGGGGGGGGGGGGGGGAGGTTTCACATAGCAGGGTATCCAAAATTAGGATGCCGCAGGGGCAAGGAATAGAACCCGGCAGAGTCAAAATCACAGGTTTTGTTCCACTTTAAAGGGGAAAAATAATTTGAGTTTCTCGTTTTTTTTTTTTGCCATGTCCCCCGGAGTATCCCCAATTAGGATGTTGCGCTTTATGAAACCCCCGTTTGCCCATAGAAACTCACCTTTCCATGCTACAATGGCGCATGCGCGGGTTCTTGTCCAAGGACAGCCGTCTGCTGTAACCACATCATTCGGCAGCAGGCTCTCATTCACTTGAATGGGGGACGTAAGCTGCTGCATCCCCTGGCTGTGCACGTCTCCCACTCCAACCTCTCTGAATGGCTGGGACGGGAGCGCGCACACGATTTCCGGGAATGCAGCAGCACGCACTCCCCATTGTAAACAATGAGAGCTGTCCGCCAAATGACGCAGTCACAGCATGCACCACTGGATTCTGGAAAAATGAAAGTTTATGGGAAACCTGGGGGGTTTCACGCAGTGGGGCATCCCGATTCTTGGGATGCCCTGTCAGGCCAGCCGCTGCTGGGTTTTGTTCAGCTTTAAAAGAGGACCCCGGAGTATCCCCAATCAGGCTGTCGCGCTTTATGAAACCCCCGTTTGCCCATAGAAACTCACCTTTCCATGCTACAATGGCGCATGCGCGGGTTCTTGTCCAAGGACAGCCGTCTGCTGTAACCACATCATTCGGCAGCAGGCTCTCATTCACTTGAATGGGGGACGTAAGCTGCTGCATCCTCTGGCTGTGCACGTCTCCCACTCCAACCTCTCTGAATGGCTGGGACGGGAGCGCGCACACGATTTCCGGGAATGCAGCAGCACGCACTCCCCATTGTAAACAATGAGAGCTGTCCGCCAAATGACGCAGTCACAGCATGCACCACTGGTTTCTGGAAAGAAGTTTTATAGGCAAACTGGGGGGTTTCACACAGCGGGGCATCCCGATTCCTTGGGAAAAGCCAGTGGCCGGCCCTGGAAAGATTTCAGGCTGGCTGCTGCTGGGCTTTAAAGTGGACCAACACCCAGGATTTTGACTATGCTGGGTTTTGGTCCACTTCCCCGGGACACCCTGATCGGGGGTGCCCCGCTATGTGAAACCCCCCCAGATCGCTCGATTCTACTCACCCCGCTCCTACGGCGCATGCGCGGCCGCTCGTCCAATCAGTGCGTTTGGAGCCACTGAGGTATACGCGGTCGGGCGCATTTCGCTCTTCCCTCTAACAGGGAGTGCACCCGCACTGGCCATTCACAACTGGCCGGCGCGGGCATGCGCCCTGATAGAAACGCGAAATGCGACGGCGGCCTGCGCATGCTCCGTTGGACCGGGATTCAGGTAAGTGCAGCGGGCGTCCTGGGGGGGTTTCACACGGTGGGGCATCCCAATCTTGGATGCCCTGCGGGAAAGGGTTTGGATCGGCCCGAGAATCTCAGGCTCGGTGTTGGTCCACTTTAACAATGAGAGCTGTCCGCCAAATGACGCAGTCACAGCATGCACCATTGGATCCTGGAAAGATTACATTTTATGAGCAAACTGGGAGGTTTCACATCTGGGGATCGGGATTCCTTGGGAAAAGCCAGTGGCCGGCCCTGGAATCTTTTAGAAATTGGCTGCTGCTGGGCTTTGTTCTGCTTTAAAGAGGGACTATATTATATTTTATGAAATGTCTCACCTCCTCTTGGTTCCCCATGGGGGCTGCTCAGCCAATCAGCAGCTCTCATTCCATTCAGATTTCTGAAATCTGCCGGACACATGCTCCACCTGCCACTCAGACAGACATGGCACAGGAGGAGGGATTCCAGGGATGCCGACCATGGCGAGGGTTCCAGGAAGAGGCAAGTATCTAGAGGAGGGGGGTTCAAATAGATGCCAATTTGGGATGCCCTATAGAAAGGGGGAGACCACCACCCCTTGGATATTATAGACTTGCTGGGAGGGGGAGGGGCGCTACTGTTTAAATACATACAATATAAATGACCCTCATATTCGTTTCTTCTGAGCTGGAGGCTGCTGCCCAAAGCTCCGTGAGGGCGAGCCCCGCCCGTTTCTCTGCTCCTCCAATGAGCACCTTCAATGGCTCTGCTGACGCAGCCCACCCCCGTGTGGGCGGGGCTTACTGACGAGAATTTTTAGGCGCGAAACGCCATTTTCTCTTCTTGAGACTGAGGAGAACGGGCGTCTCATGGGGAAGGGAAAGAGGCTTACAAACGACGGGTATCTGTGACTGAGGGCAAAGCAGACCTACACACACAATATATATATCTTCTGGAAACGCAAACCTAGGAAGACCAAACAGGAAGAAATGTGTAATAATCACTGACAGCAGCAGAGCTAAAGGAAACGCAAATAGTGCCTGGAAGTTGTGACTGGAAAAAATATCGTATATAAAAATATATGGGGGACTTTAAAATGGGCTGGATACTTAAATAGAGCTTTAACAGGAAAACATATTTAATATATATATGTTAATAGTGGGCATGAGAACAAAATAAAAGCAAAAATGAAGATAAATGGGGGCTTTAAAACTGAATGAAACCTTAATAGAGCAAGGTGGGGGTAATATACATATTATATATTTATATATAGGCTTGAAAGCAAAATTAAAGCAAATGTGAATAGATTATTGGGGTAATTAGCACTTATAGACAATATATATATATATAAACAGAAAACCCTGGGCTTTCGACTATCCTGCGTTTTGTCCTGTCCCTAGGGGCATCCCATTTTGGGATACGCTGCAGACAGCCTCTAATAACCCTTTTCCCGGTCCAGCTGCATATGCGCAGGCTCTCGTCCATTCAGAGCCTTTATATCATTCAGCAAATCAGGAACAAAACAGGGGAAAGGAACAAAACCCAGAATAGTCAAAATGTGAATCTGGATGGAAGCAAGAGGGGAAAGTAGGAGAGCCCTGATGGCTGTTATTGGTTTGGTTCTGCTTTTAGTGTTTACATGGTAGATTCCCCAGGTCATTCATCAGTCTACTTACTGGTCTGCAGCAGAGGAGCTTACACTCCAATGCCCCCTCCACACACGCACATGAATGAATGGTTCTGACGTGCTGCACAGAGGACACAGCATCAATCCTATCCGAGGAGCTTACGCTCTAATGTCTCCTTCACACTATTTTGTTTAATGCACTTATTAGAAAGCTGAGACATATTCAGTAGCGGTGTCCAGAGAGCCATTCCCATCCATGTCTGTGCGGGTGAAGAGCTTGCACTCCAATGCCGCCTCTACACTCACACACGTTATGGATCGTGCTGAACAGAGGACAGGCAGCCATTCTCATCACAATTCTCAGAGATTGCACTCAGTGGTGTAACAAAATGTGGCCCTGGTGCGAACATTAAAGTGGACCAACACCCAGGATTTTGACTATCCTGGGTCTTGGTCCACTTCGGTGGGGCACCCCTGATCGGGGTGCCCCGCTGTGTGAAACCCCCCCGAACCCCAAGAAAAACTCACCTCTCCCCGCTCCCAGCGCCGCCTCCCGCACGTCACTCGACGCGCGCGTCAAGGTAAGGAGTTTGGGGTGTTTGGGGGGGTTTCACCCCGCGGGACATCCCGATCTCGGATGTCCCGCGGTGAGGGAGGTGATCGGCCCGGGAATCTTATAGATTCCCGGGCCGATCACCTGTGGGTGTTGGTCCACTTTAAATGGGCCCCTGTCAAGGCTCATACAGTAAACTTTTTTTCTGTCTTAAAACGGACCTTCCCCATGATTTATTGAAAAGCCCAAAACCCTTAAAAAATGATTCCCCGGCATCTAAAATTAATATATTTTAAGTTTTTAGTCACTTACTTCATTACTTACTACATTATTCTTTCCCCCACTGGGCTGCAACTCTGTTCAGGACTTTAGGATACGGGCGCCGCCATCTTGACTCAGAAGCATCACACATACTGAGGAAAGGAGAGCGGGATAAAGTACAGGGGGGCTGGTTATAGCTGTGCTTTGCTCAGACAGAGCAGATCTCGGGTCAGGAAAAGGTCAGCAATCCCAGAATGCAGAGCAGCACAGTCAGAAGGCACTTCCTGTTTGCAGGCAGCCTGATGTTTCATGAGCCGCCATCTTGGATGTTTAAAGGCTCATAACATGCAGTAGATGCAGGTAGGATGATTTTTAATGTAAGCAATCTGTATTTACAGGGTGTGGGAAACATATAAGACTCTTATTCAGAGTGAAGGACCGCTTAATTCAGTTGGATGCAACTAGTTAAGCAGCAGAGATAAATGGAGCTTCCTTTTTCTGAATGATGCCAAGTGAATCCAAATTTGATAAAAATGATGGGCCCCATCCGAACTTTTTCTTTATTTTATCTATCACTGTACACTAAACAGAGCCACTTCCCATCATTCATTGCCACAATGAATATTGTGCTCTCTTTTTGATGCTTCTTTATTCTAAGTAGATTTTTTTTACAGCGCTTTAGAGAAAAAACAGAAACCACTGACCAACAGTCAAAACAACTTTATGTCCCTTTTAACACTCTCCTCCGGGGCATCACAGTTTGGGATGCCTCTCAATGTAAAGTTTTGTAGGAATCCAAAATTATTCTTGATAGCCTCCTTGTTCTATCATTTAGTTTCTTCTTAAAAACACTTCCCTCCTGAACCTTATTGAATCCTTTTACATATTGAAAGGTCTCAATTATGTCCCCCCTCTCTTTTTTCCTCGAGACTGTACAAATTAGTTCTTTAAGTCTCTCCTGGTCTCCTCCTTTCAGTAATCAGTACCCCCCAAAGTACTGCCCATACCAGGGGTGGGCAATTATTTTTTCCATGGGGCCACATGAGAAACTGAAAATATTGTGGAGGGCCGGACCAAAAGGCTGAACTCAATTCTGCATAATATAATTGTATTTCTTTATAAAAAGCAGTAAATAGCATTGTTATGCAAAGCTGGTACAAGTATATGTTATAGTTAAACAATGAAAAAGTGAGCAAATAAAACTTATAAAGTTCTACAAAACTGCGCTTTAGACCAATTAAATTGTCCTAATACAAAGTCTTTCGCTCCAAGCCTTTAGACTGTTGTCACCTCAGTCTCAAATTTCAGCATGTATATATGTATAAGAGCTGTGTATAAGGCTCAGCGAAGCAGTAATATCACCACAGGTGCTCTTCAAATCAATTCAGTGACTTCACTTCACCACCACCTTCCTATATATAACGTACCAGATATATTCTTGATATTTTGCACATATAATCTCCCTTTTTTAAGGGCTCCACAATTTCTCCTTTAACTAGGAAGGGACACTTATCTATTTAAGTGCTTAGTTTTTCACCTCCTCATAAAAGAGACCAAGGAACTCCAATCTCCACACAGGAATAAATCAACTTGCTCCGGATTTATTGTAACATATACCAAAGACATAAAAAACACAAAGTGCTCCAATAGCGTAAGTACGTTCCACACAGAGGGAATCAGCTCTATGGCCACTGGCCCTTTAAAAAGCCGCTCACCAGATATTAAAAAGAGCACCTGTGGTGATATTACTGCTTCGCTGAGCCTTATACACAGCTCTAGGGCTGTGTATATACATATATACATAATGAAAAAGTGAGGTTGCCTTACAAAAAAAATGTAATTTATTAAATAAACCATTATTATTATTATTGGTAAACCAGAGCGCTCTCATCTGTGTTTTTATCAGCAATCTAATAGGAGAACATGAGTCGTATTTTGTCTGGGGAAATATAGGGAAATCCAAAGGGCTATTACAGCACAGAAGTCTGGAAGCGAAATAATGCCGAAGATAAAGGTGCCTTTTTGTGCTGCACACTGTACACAGGTGATCACTGTCTTAAACTGGACCAATGACTGTAGGGGTGAATAAAAAAAAAGAAAGGTACAAAAATATGTTTAACTTAGACCACTTTTTAATATAGCCTACGTTTACCTTCTTCTGGAGTGAAAATCCCATGCCTGCGCAATGAGAGCGAGTCATCTATCTCGACTCGACAGGTCTGGCGCTTTCTCTCCTCAGAGGAAGGGAGAACGCTCCAGACCCGACGAGCCGAGCGGCCGATCGGCTGCTGCTTATTTACTTAAGTGATCATCTGTGTACAGTGCGGGAGACGCCGACCCACTGTGAAGAAAGCTGCGGGTGCCTCGCAGGCAGCACGAGCGGAGGGACTCCGCCAACCAGCTCAGCCCGGGCCGGTAAGAGGCAATCAAAGGGCCGTATACGGCCCGCGGGCCGTACAATGCCCAGGTCTGGCCCATACGGTACTCAGAGCAGGGATTCCTTCTACCCAAGTGCATGATTTTACATTTAGAGACATTAAACTCTAGTTTCCACAGTTTTGGCCATTTATCCAGTAAAGCCAAATCATTTTCCATGTTGCAGACACCTCCAGTGCATCTGGGGGTGCTGGTATAGGAACAAGGAGAGCGGGAAGGAGCACAGCCAAAGCAAGTTCTCGAGCTCTTACAGACTCCGCCTATTATGCTGATTATAATGCAGCTTCACAACTCCAGGGGGCCACGCCCACTTGCTTCAAAAGAGAAATCATAAGGTAAAACTGTAAACCTCAATATTTCTTCTTCAATTGAAAAACAGAAAACATTTTAGGAGAAATAGGTCAAATGTAGCCTGACACAATTGGCTAACAACTGCCTTTGCCTGCTCTATCACTTCAAGTTCTGTATGATGGGGGCATGCTGGGTACTTCAGTGAAGCATGTCTCCTATTGGCTGCTGATTCCGCATATGTGTAGCTATTAACTGTCCCACAGCTGTACCAAGTAAAAGTCAGTATTTTTGTAATGTAGGGCTCACTGATGGTGTTAGGGGGGAGGTTAGTTTAGCGTCACTTTGAAAATTGCAAATAACAAGCAACCCTAAAGGGAATCTAAACCATTAAAAGCATAAATGCTAATACTATTGTCAAGTGCCCATATGGTGAAACTACAATAACTATAATTTATGTGAGTTAAACCAATAATATAAGGCATATAATGAATGTGGGGAGCATTGGGTGCAGGGGGGGAGGGGACCCCAGTGCATCTGGCAAAACAGATTGTTAAAAAGTGCAAACACCTATATTACAAATATATATAATCCAAAGGAGGAGCGAAAAAAAAAAAAACACGCAATCCCTGCGCCTGTGAGCCCCCGTCGGCCGGAGACGCTGCACGCGCCAGTGCGAGCGTAGGGACTTTGTTTATAGGCTGGAGGGGGGTATTTAAATGGAGGGCAGGACGGCACAGAGTTATATTCTGAAGAAGTGGCTGAGCATTTAGCCACGGAACGCGTGGAATCGAATCTCCTGTTTCGGGATGGCGGGGCACCATCCATTTGGGCATCACATTTAGGTGATTTATATAATTGTACTTATTCTTAGCACTTTGTTCAGCACTACTTTGTTTCTTAGATAATTAGAATCATGTCTTGCACATAGTAGATACATTCATTAACTTGTGATTAGGATTCAGTTAAATTAGAAAAATATCTTTGTTCTTTGGCCTTTCTTGCCCAGTGGTGGCCCCTGCTATGAAGTTATGTATGTATGTGAGTGGATGTTTTTTATGATGTAGTGAATGGAATTCTCTTTTTTATTAATAAATTACATTTGGATGAATTGGATTTAATTGGATTAATTTGAGGGCTTTTGGTGCAGTGGGTTTATTCCTTAGCGGCAGCTGGAGCCGCAATAAATTGCAATTGTCTTTGGATTACCTTTTAAGGGAATTACCCTCACCACATAGCCCTCCTATATTATTTATGGATTGGTGGTTCACTGAGCAGATAATTCTTAGGTGTCTTAGTAATGTCAAATGGTGCGTTAGATATACAGATCAGAGACTACCTAACTATGACTTGCTAATCACCTAATTGGCTTAGGCAGGGGCCACAGGTTAATGGCCGGCGCGGGCACGCGCACGTCAAGAGTGACGTGCGGGAGGCGGCGGCGGAGGAGCCGCTTGTCCGCGGCTTGTCCGTTGGCGCGGGGAGAGGTGACTTTTTCCGGGGGGTTTCACACAGCGGGGCACCCCGATCGGGGGTGCCCCACCGAAGTGGACCAAGACCCAGGATAGTCAAAACCCTGGGTGTTGGTCCACTTTAAACCCATTCTGCTAAAATTCAACTTCTTCAGTTTGGAAAGATCCTACTCTTGTGTTCCAGTAACAATGGGCACTGTATGCAAAACCACATTTAAGAAAGCGAATCTGGTGAGCGACTCTTAACAGCGCCATGTAGTGTCACATGTATTACTAGAGGCAGCTCAGCGTATAGCGCCAAGATTATTACCATGTATTACCTTTCGCTCAGTAGCGCTCTCCCATACATTTCAATGGGCTTTTGTAATTATTGTTTTTTTTTTTGCTCAAATCATTGTTTGACCTCTCCTGGCTGCAATTTTTTTTTGACATTTCTTTGACTTTTTATATTTTTTTAATGCAGAAATGTCATTACAGGTCTGGCACTAAAGTGTCATTGTCACAGTGTTAAAACAATGTCATTCCATGTGTTTTCGCTTTGTTACTGGACTTTGGACTTTGATCACACAGCGTCTGGCGCTCTATGCTACAGCGCCCAGCTTTAGAGCGCTGTGTGTGTGTATAGTTTCATTTAATTGGTGCTACCTCTCGCTCGCTGCAGCGTTATACTGTTGTTAGAGCACCCAACACATATCACATTCATCAATACCGGCCAGATTACTAAAGCGACCGCAACGCTAGGTTACAGTGCCCGATACCTCTGCTTACAGTGTCTACTAGCGGTCGCTCTAAGTGCCGCTATACAGACGCTCACATGCCACATACGTGGCGCTAGTAGTAAATCAGCCTCTCAAAATCAAACAGGACATAAGACTGACCTGAACGGACCGCACCACTCAAAATGTTTAATTAGAAAAAACAACACATACAAAAATACACATTTAAAATCCAAAACAGAAATGAGGTGGTCCTCTGCTGGTAGAAAACTATTCATACAATATAGCAATCTGTTTTGACCAAATGTTTCTATCATAGTTCCATTATTTTTCTTGGAACGTATTTTTTCCCAGCCTTAGAGAAGTCTAATTTTGATTGTGGCACGCCAGCTTCTTCTATTTCCCCTGTGGGAAAGCTCACTACTGCTTGTTGTCTTGTGACATTTCAGTTCTGTGCAAAAGTCACTAGTTTCATTGAGTCCATGTGGAAATGAAGATGCTTTGAACAATATATTTTAGTATCAGACTTGATAGGTTCCCAGCCCACCAGTCTGGCAGAAATGTTTCAAATGAGCAACATCCTTATCCAAGCATCCGTCCTTGACTATGAATGAAAGCATGCCAAAATGTTACACCAGTACGCCAGGGTTAGGGGGTTCTTAGGAGAGGAGTTGGTTACTTTGGGATCCAGGTCATCTGTGTGGGACAGCTGAAAGGAAAGACGTATAGAAGGGAACCAAAGTTACTCACAGTTCTGTGGCCTGCTGGTGTCCTGGAGTAAATCCACACAACACTTGGGCCCTTATTTAACAAGGGATAGCGACTGGTGAGCGGCCGGTAATGACGGGCACCGCCACGAGAACGCCGGCTCCCCACCACAATCACACATTTATCAAGGCAATCCTGCTTAGCGACTGAGATAGCCACTCATTCATCATTATTCCAGCCTCAGCCCACAGCGCCAGCGTCCGACCTTGAACAGCGACAGGTATGACCTCTCGCTACCTGGCGCTCTCCAATGCATTTCAATGGAACAATCTTTAAATATTCATAATTAATTGTTATTAATTTTTTTTTTTTTTAATGTGAAAAATTCTGTGACCACTTCTGCCATTTTAAATAATTTTTTAAGGTAAAAAAAAAAAAATGTACAGAATTGATATTACAGGTCTGATATTAATGTATTCATATTACAAAATTATTTTAAAAAACTTGTTTTTTTTGGTTTCCAAAAATATGGTTGTTTGGGGGTTAAAAAACTACTTTTCACCCATCGCCGCCAGCGCTCTGGGGTTTAAACATGCATTTTACAGCGCGAGAATTTTTTGACCGTGATTTGTTAATGAATATGGTGGAAGCCGGTCGCTCTGACCAGTCGCTATCATGCGCTCCCATACAGCGCGGAACCTGTCAAATAGCGACTCCTCATCCAATATTCAACATTACGGCAAACCGACGGAGTCGCTATCAACTACCGAACAACGGCAAGCACAGCGACTACTAGCGGGCGCTCTGAAAATGCCGCTACAGTCGCTCAACTGTCGCTGCCTGCCGCTGTTAATGAATCGGCCTCCCCGTTGACGCTGAAGCAGGTTGTCTTTATTGATCAGTTCCAACAATCCACATGAGGGCAATACAATCCAATATCAGCTTTGCATCCACATCTGGTGCACACTCTACATCTGGTCACTGCTGGACTTATCCCAGGCTAGGCTACCAATGCAACAGGGTTTAGGTCCTCCTCGTCACTATGCTGGTGAACCAGTGGTCTTCCAGGCAATCGCCTCCCAGATGGATTCTAGCAAAGCTCCTCAGATAACAACTCTGGGCAGATGTCTCAGCCAAAAGTATATGCCCTTTGTTTCCTGCCATTGTTGCTAGTTGTTTCCCTCCAATTCTGTCTCTACCAACAAGTGGGCATCCAATCAAGAATTTAACATCAGTCCTTCCTGTTGACAGCCTTCTGTTAAACTGTTCCTATTCTATTTCTTATCCTATACTACCATCTTGTGGCCTATTTACATTACTGTACTCAGCTCCTTGCTGTTACTTGTAGTTCTATTAGTGACAATACATGGGCCTCACAAAAAGCATTAGATTCACAGTCTACCCACTTGCGTTTGAAACCCTCAATGGAGATAGAGCTTTGCAGGCATCTCTTTGTTTCATTATTTCCTGTCCATACATGCTCATCCGTTACGTGATGTAAAAGTCCAAGCCACAATGATCTGAAAGTTTCTTCATCTCCTCGAGAAAACATAATTGGCATTTTCTTTAGATTTTCGACAGTCTGTGCCAGTCATGTCTGCATCGAAACCATCCTCCATAATTCACGTAAGATATATTCCAAAGCCTAATTTTTCCATTGCCACTGAGGATGTCATGAAACTTGAAATATAGGAAGTGTCTTAGCGACACGCAACGCGTCGGTGGCGGCTGCGGCGGGGGATCCTCTGTGACACGGTGATGTAATTCAGTGTTTGTTATTTGTCTATGGTTGCTGCCGCTGTTACTTGCTACTTGTTACTTATGATTGATTGTCTGGCGGCTGCGCCCGGCTTTGTTTTATGTGTAGCCGGTTCCCGGCTCACACATTTTGCTTATCAGCACCATCCACTGCTGTTTTGACCTTTTGCACATTTGTCACATTGCTATTTTGCACATTCTAATGCTGCTATTTTGTATATATTACACGGTTTGTACATATTTATGTAGATATAGTATATGTTTTTAGTTTTTCTCCACATATGTTAGTTTTTTTCACATTATATTAGCACATTTACTACCATATTCCTTTTATTGTCACAAGTACACACATACGCTGCCGGACCTTGGTACATTCCTTACATTCAGCTCTTTGCATTATACAAACATGGCAGCACCAACTTAATTGTACATTTTGTAGTCACTGTATATTGGATCCCCTTAGCCTGTGTCTTTTATGTTTTTTAAGCTTGTATATGTGTAGATAAGTGTTCCCTTTTATTCGTATTACTTCTATTAAAATTATACATATATTTTTTATAATTAGTGTGCGGCCTCTTTAAGGGTTTTTGGGGTTCAGTCTAGGATCCCCTCCTTTGTATACTTTACATCTCCTCGAGAAAACATAATTGGCATTTTCTTTAGATTTTCAACAGTCTGTGCCAGTCATGTCTGCATCGAAACCATCCTCCATAATTCACGTAAGATATATTCCAAAGCCTAATTTTTCCATTGCCACTGAGGATGTCATGAAACTTGAAATATATAAACAGCAGAATACTCAGCAAGAAATCAAAAAAGCTCACGCATTCCGTTGTACCTAAACCACTGCATCAGGGAAATAAACCTCATGGAATAGTAATGAAAGGAGAAATTAACTGGTGGTACAAACACATCAGGATGGTAGCTGGGATAATTTGTATTTGTGAGTACACTTGACACATGTTGATGCGCAACTAGTTTCATTGTGGCAGAGGGACCAGTAACTATTTTGAATGGTATAGAAGGAAGGACAATTTCTTATATCTCATAGCTTGCTCAGAACATAATGATTCTTCAGCAACCATATTCTGCTGAGGTCAATATCTGCATCCTCTGTGGTAATACTACTCGGCAACTGATACTTTGCTTGTCATTGTTACAGTATGTCGTTATCTGATCTCTGGGGTGTAAATGTGTTAAAGCGGACCTTCAGCATCATTTAATGAAAAGCCAAAACCCTTAAAAAACTATTCCCCAGCACCTAAAACTAATAAATTTAAAGTTTTTTATCACTTACTTTTTATTCTTCCTTTCACTGGTCTTCAACTCTGTTCAGCACTCTAGGATACGAGCGCCGCCATCTTGGCTCAGTAGCATCACATACTGGGGAGAGCACAGGGGACATAAGTGCAGGGGAGCGGGGTTATAGCTGTGCTTTGCACAGACAGAGCAGAGCTGGGGTCAGAAAAAGGTCAGCAATCCCAGAATGCAGAGCGACACAGTCAGAAGACACTTCCTGTTTGCAGGCAGCCTGCACCTCCATGGGCCGCCATCATGGATGTTTAATGTCGCAGAAAATGCAGTAGATGCAGGTAGGATGATTTTTAATGTGGGCAATCTGTATGTACAGGGTGTGGAAAACATATTAGACAGGCTCTTATTTAGGGTGAAGGTCCGGTTTAAGTTTTTTTTTACTCTTGCCACGAACTTCTGGGTTAAGAAACAAATTTCTGTTGGTTTTGGAAGTTTAGAGGGGATAGTTTTAGGTAACAGGGTTTTCTCTTTGTGGGACACAGTGTAGCATTTGTTTCTGTTCTTGTTGAGCATTTTTATTCCTTTCAGTTCCTGTAGTTACTGCAGGTTTAACATCTCCTGCTTCCAGCCATTTGTTCAGGAAGTTTTGTTCTGTTGTGAAAAGAGGCTATATTCTACTCCTCTTGGCAAGGCCCAGAAGTTGTGTGACAACTGTTGAAAAAACACTTACAGGCTGATTCATTAATAGCGACAGATGAGCGAAAGTAGCGTTATTTTCACAACGCCCGCTAGTATTCGCTGTGCTTGGCCGTTGTTCGGCTGTTGACAGCGACTCAGTCGGTGTGCGGTAATGTTGAATACGGGGTTAGGAGTCGCTATTTGACAGGTTCTGCGCTGTATGGGAGCGCATGACAGCGAATGGCCATAGCGAACGGCTCCCAGCATATTCATTAACAAATCACGCTCAAAAAATTATCGCGCTGTAAAATGCTTGTTTAAACCCCAGAGCGCTGGCGGCGATGGGTTAAAAGTAGTTTTTTAACCCCCAAACAACCATATTTTTAGGAAAAAAAAAAAACATGTTTTTAAAAACATTTTGTAATATGAATACATTAATATCAGACCTGTAATATCAATTCTGCACAAATTTTTTTTTTTTACCTTAAAAAAAATATCTAACATTGCAGAAGTGGTCACAGAATTTTTGACATTTAAAAAAAAAAAAAAAAAAAAAAAAAATTGCAATTAATTATGAATATTTAAAGATTGCTCCATTGAAATGCATTGGAGAGCGCCAGGTAGCGAGAGGTCATACCTGTCGCTGTTCAAGGTCGCTCGCTGGCGCTGTGGGGTGAGGCTGGAATAATGATGAATGCTTCGCTATCTGGCGCTCTGTCAGTCGCTAAGCAGGATCGGCTTGATAAATGTGTGATTGCGGAGGGGAGCCGGCGTTCTCGTGGCGGTGAGCGTCATTACCGTTCGCTCACCATTCGCTACCTGGCGCTATCCCTTGTTAAATAAGGGCCTTAGACATATAGGTCAATAATAAGAAAGAAAAATATTAATTATTAATGTACACTAAATAGAATCACAATTCTGTTCCATTACTAAGGCCCAGTGATATGATTGTGGCCTATTAATGTTCTGTTAGAACATAGTCCAGACAGTAGCAATACCAATGCAGCCAGTAGCTTACTTGAAGCTGCTCACATATGCCTCCCCTGTATTTACTTTAGCATTCTAGCTATAATACCTGTATTAGTGCTCCTTCCCTTTAAATAGCTGAAGGACCAGGCTAAAATGTGTTCTTGAGGCAGCACCTGTCTGTCAGCAATCTGAGCATGAGCAGGTAAAGGCACATGTTCCTCTTAGCAGAACACGTGCATGACACTTCAAATTCAGCCATGGGATGCCCCTTCCCATGTCAGTAAAACAAAAAAATGAAAGAAGCTAATAAAGCAGACCAAACCTCAGTTTGTTTACTTCTGCAAACCCCCTTCTGCCCCATTACTCCGTACCTTGTTCACTGTGGCAGCGGTACAGTTCTCAAAACATAAAAAGTGATTTTCCACGACTGAGGCCGAATTTGCTGGGTGGTGTTGGTTAGTCGGCGGTCTGTATCCTCTTGGAAAACGTGGGCAGAAAATGCGCCATGGGGTCAGTCAGTAGGGTTTACCTCGATTGGCTCCCACAGCAGGGCATTCAGATTTGAAATGACACAGAGAAAGGCCAGCCTGGCCCTGGAATCTTTTGAAATCAGTGGCAATCTGCAGAGATTTAGTCTGTGTCATGTTTCAGGCAGGGAATTCAAATTAATTGTATTATTCTGGGTTATCGCACAAAGTCCTTTTAATTTTTACTATAGACCAGCTGTAAATTACTCAAAATATGACGGCTTTTTTGGTTACTGCCATCACACATCCTTGTAGAGAAACTAGTATTATAAAAAGACTTGTAGCCCATTTCCACTGAAAAATTAGCAAATGAATAATCACTAATGAAAAATTTTCTTTTTTTGTGATATTTCTTTCCCTTGTTTTCCTTAACAAGGACTGTTTTGGGCCATCCAGAATCTGATCTCAGCTATAGTAATGTAAGCAAAGTATTGGCCGAAACCCAAAATCAATAAATGGATTTAATATAAATAGAGCTGATTACATTACAGGAATATAATATGATATGAAGTTGCAAAGCAGAAATGTAAGCAGTGTCCATAGGAAAATCAAACTAGGGTCTTTGTCTCTCTCTCCCAACCCCCACCATACTGCCTGGCAAACTCCTACATGTCTCACATGTTGTCCGTTCAGAGACCCAAAGCAAAGAGACCCAAGAGAAGAGAAGAGTGACCCCTTCCCCTACATTCTCCTCCTTAAATGTTATTCCTAAATCTCTCCTCCTCCAACTGTCCTCCTATTACAAAGAAGCAGTCATGTGGTTTCAGTTAAATAGTTGAAGTAAAAGTAATTACTAAGGGGAAACTAACCCAAACATTACTTGAATCCGTGTATACACACATAATGAACATTGAGGCAATTCACCAAAATAAACCTTATATTACATTATATGTGCATCAGCCAGCCCTGGATCAGAATCATAATAACCAGGTAAAAATCCACAGACTCCATTCATCCAAGTTACCTATTTTCCAGTAATATTAGTGATTTAATAATAATTCATTAATAATTGAGATCATAAACCTTTTATTCCTCTGGAACCTTCTTACAACTAAAGTGAATACAATCGAGCCTAGTTAAAGTTGCCCTTGGCAACGAAACGCGTCGGCGGTGGCGGAACATTATTGAGCAGCCTAGTTAAAGTTGCCCTTGGCAACGAAACGCGTCGGCGGTGGTGGAACATTATTGAGGTACCTACATCTTCATTTTCGGCTGACACAGCCCTCCTGTTGGCATAAGCTGCTTCACTCCAGGAGTTGGTGAGATGAACGTCGCCCGATTTTGATTCAATGCTGTTTTTAATCATTTGTTTGTGAGTGCACATTTTATATATCTATTAAATTGTCTTGGGTCTAAACGGAGTTACACGAGATCCTTTTTTATTGTTATTATCTCCCGGTAACTGGTTGGCTTGGTCTATCTGTGAATGCTGTCGGTTGGCCTGATGTATTCGTGAATGCTGGCGAGCAACATCTGACGATAGGACCTGCTTGTTACCCACCTGCGGACATATTATGAAGGCACTTGTTATCCTTCCCAGTCGGTAAGGATCTGCACTATTGGTGGTGGTTTTGGTTGGACTTTTCACCGTGTGAAGGAGCATGCGTTATGGGATAGAAATCATCCCTCTGCACTCATTTAAATCAAAGGCTGCTCTGTGTTCTTAAAAATTATTGCTTTTTTATAACTGGTCTTTTGGGATTGAGGACTATCACACGTTGAGCACCTGAAGTTGGACTTTCATTTTGTATATATTAATTTACAGCGCGGTGTTTGTACTTTTATTGCAATTTGTAATTTCTGTACCTTTTTCACAATCAAGCAATAATTGATCCGTGGAAAAGCCTACCGCAATCAAGCAATCAGCGAGCATTCGCTCATTGGTTGAGCGTTGTATAGTTTTGGCCGACGTAAACTTTCTCTTTAGCAATGTAATGTCGGTATGTGGAGACAGAAATTGGATATAAGTAGGAACATACAAATACCTTAAAGGGCAAATACAATTTCAATTGAATTTTGAAAGTGTATATATTTGTGTGGCGAAATGATGTCTTCAAGGTGCTGAGCTGATTTAGCATTTTTAAAGTGGACCAAAACCCAGGATTTTGACTATTCTGGATCTTGGTCCTTGCCCCTGGTGCAAACTGGTCGGGAATACCCCGCTGTGTGAAACCCCCTAGGTCGCCCAAACCAACTCACCCTTCCCTGGTCCTACGGGGCATGTGCGGCCTCTCATCCAAACAGTATGTTCAGATCCACTCCCGCCCTTTCATCTAAGAACATGTCTATGGCGAGCGTATTTTGACTCACCAGATGGGAATAATGTAAATCCTGTAGACAGCTTCACCTTGTCTGTGTGTGGTCTGTGACGGATGTGTTCTTACTCCATAAGGCTTGGCAGATAGCTTGCTCAGCTTGTCATGAGGATACATAGATAAGTTTCAGAAGCTTTATTGCAGTATCTTGCAATAAACACTTCTTACAGCAGGAATCTTGCAATATATTTTCAATACAGCAGGAAATTTGTGATGTAAACCCATAACAGCAGCAGGTAAAAAGACTGTTGATTGCTTGCATTACAGCTAGACTAAGGGGGTTATTTAAGAACCGATAGCGCCAGGTAGTGCTTCGTAGTGGCAGGCAGCGTCTGGGCAAAACCACATTTCAGAAAGCGAATCTGGTGAGCGACTCTAACAGCGCCATGTAGCGTCACATGTATTAATCCAAGCGGCTCAGCTTATAGTGCACCACACACAGTGCAATGAGAACAAAGCTTTTTTTTTACCCCAGTAAGTAAGCAATAGGATCGCTCAAGGAACGTTTTGAGGCAGTGATGCCTCTTCCTCAGCCGACCCATGTCTATTTGCTGTAGGAGCGCCATTTTTAAAGTGGACCTTCACCCTGAATAAGAGCCTATTTTATGTTTTCCACACCCTGTACATACAGATTGCCCATGTTAAAAATCATCCTACCTACATCTACTGCATGTTATGAGCCTTTAAACATGGTGGCTCATGGAGCATTAGGCAGCCTGCAAACAGGAAGTGTCTTCTGACTGTGTCGCTCTGCATTCTGGGATTGCTGTCCTTTTCCTGACCCCCAACTCTGCTCTGCTCTATAACCCCGCCCCTGTACTTTATCCCACTCTCCTCTCCTCAGTATGTGATGCTTCTGAGTCAAGAGGGCGGGCCCATATCCTAGAGTCCTGAACAGAGTTGCAGCCCAGTGGGGTAAAGAATAATAAATAAGTGACTAAAAACATAAAATATATTAATTTTAGATGCTGGGGAATAGTTTTTTAAGGGTTTTGGGCTTTTCAGTAAACCATGCGGAAGGTCCGGTTTAAGCTCCTGCGTCCCCCTGGCCGGCCAATCAGTGATGAACAGCGCACATCCAATCTGAGGCGCACTGATGTCACTTCCGCCCAGGGCCGTCCCGGCCATCAGCCCACCAAGTGGTTTAGCTAACCAACAGCGGCGGCGTACAGGGTGGCGACATGCACCAAATTTTATGCATGCGCCAAAATGTACAAAAAGCATATTATCTCTAAAATGTGCACACTTTGAGGACCTTGTTCTAAGTTGGGTTTTCAGATCTGCTAATTGCACCCGAACCTGCATAGACTTCCATTAAAGTGGACCAACACCCAGGATTTTCACTATCCTGGGTTTTGGTCCACTTCCGCGGGGCACCCCGATCGGGGGTGGCCCGCTGCGTGAAACCCCCCAGATCGCCCTAAAAAACTCACCTCACCCCGCTCCTACGTGACCGCTCGTCCAATCAGAGCACTTAGAGCTGCTGTGGTATGTACGGACAAGCGACGGACAACCACAGCGGGTCTGAGCACGCTGGAGGCTGCATCTCACGCCGCCGGCTGCATCTCACGCCGCCCTCGAACAGTGAACGCGCCCGCGCCGGCCATTCACAAACGCGCGAGATGCGGCTCGCGCATGCGCCGTTGGAACGGGGATAAGGTAATGTTTCTGGACGTCCTGCGGGGTTTCACACAAGGGAGGGATCTGATCTGCCCGGAAATGGTGTTGGTCCACTTCAAGGTGATTTATCCACTTATGTAAATATTTCAGTAGCTATGGCCCTTTTATATGCCCACTTTAAACTTTCGTTGGTATAACCTCTGGCCCGTAGACATTTCCTAATTGTATTTGCTTCAGCCCAGAAGGTCTCCATGGATGAGCAGTTCCATCAGGCCCGCAGATATTCTCCAATGGGAATACTGGCTATTAAGGGCAGCGGATGTGCGTTCTCAGGATTCCATTAGAGGCAATAGGTTTCCTGTATGCCTTATAAAGCATTCCTGATTCATTCATGACATTTCCAGGTTGCGGAAAACAACTTAATGGGTACCATGATTCAAAGTAAATTTCAAATTAGATTCATTAGTATTCAGAATAGAAATGAATTCTTTCCAATCTCTTTGGGGGGGGGGCATCCAGAACAGAAGGATATCGATGCACCTATGCCAAGACTGTATGTGGCACATGTATAGTGACAAGTCCTCCTTGCTCCAGACATCCCTCTCCCATACCCCCAGGTGCAGGTTTGCGTACGATGGCGGACAGGCTGTTCCCATCGCCATTCCACGCACCTGGAGGTATTGGCCCCTATTAAAGTAAAATGTATTGTATTGTATGTAAATGTATTGTAAATGTATTTCCTATTGTATCTTGTATTCAGAATATTCATTGTAAACTCTGTAACACTGAATCTGTAATAGTCACTATTGGCCGCCCCGCAGGGTTTTGTTTATCTTTATGTATCTTGGGTAAAGCGTAAAATGTTGCTACTTTAGGACAATAGACATTTAGATCCCAGATTTGTTCACTCACCACCAGAACACCAATCTCCAGGGTCACTTACCAAGCGGTTATGAGCATGTAATTCCTCCAACAACTCTCATATGAATCCGACAAGTAATGCTTTGTATGATAAACAGGATTCCTCTCCATACCAATTCTCACTCCAGTAATTTCAACTCAATGTGGAACAAGAAAAGGGAAGCGCTTAGCATAACCCTGTATTACTTAAAAAACACAATTAAATAAATGAACACACTCACGTGATTTTTCATTCAAATAAAACCTTCAAACAACAGATTGCAACTACAGCAATCCTTCCCCTAGTTCTTTATGGCTGTCAGATAGAGGGAAGCCTATGGTCACATGGCCACAATAGACCCAATGAGCAGCAGTGGCGCATTTCGTTGATAACAGCAACTTTTGCAAGAGGTGCTAACCACTGCTGCCAGCTGAATTCAATAGATAAGGGTCTTATCCAGAGGCGTGGTGTTCCCCCTGTAACGTCCTCCCCGCAACAAGCTGTCCAGCATGGTGCTTCCACTCCGCCTGTGTCTAGTCTACTGCCCTTGCCTCAGCTAATTCTTAGTACCCCCTGGGATGCTTCATCCTTCAGAATACCTCCAATGCACCTTCTTTCTTTGTGTTCCATCCTGTAGCTGGCCAGTCTTGACGTGGGGGCCCTCTGATACCAATCTGAGTTTTGTAGTATCCTATTACACATACATTCATATTGTTGGATAGACATGATCACCACATTTCTGCCTTTGTCTGAATGCTTTATAGTGATTGAATTATTCATTTGTAACTCCTGGATTGTACATTGTACTTCAGTGGGAATGTTACTTTTTGTACTTTTTTTATTTGCTTGTTCCATTTGTAGGCATAGTTTTTATCATGCGCCTGCTTATCGTGTATACATTTGCTTTCATTTTGTTTCACTAAGTTATATTTTTCTATGAATCTTTTTCATTTGTTTGGTTTTTGTATGTGTAGCTGATGAGTTTTGTGACACTCTAAAGAGACGTGTTCTGTATAATGATCTTTAAGCGTTTGTAGCTGTCACGGTTTTCTCAGCAGATAAATCCTGTATTATAGAATGACCAGTAATTGAGAGCTGCGAGACAGAGACAGATATGCGTCAAAATCGTGGTTAATGGTGATAAAAAGAAACAAATATACATAGCACACACCAACCAGGCTGCAGTACAAATACACAAGTGAACATAATAACATACACGTGCTGAAGTAACAGTACAAGAATACAGATGAACACTGCATGCTACGGCTGCTGTGCAGAAATATAGGTAAACACGCTCAGGCTGCTGTACATATACACAGATGGAGTATAGGGATCCAGTGAAAGTCCAAAGGGGGATACAAGGCTGAGACAGGGAGAGCAAATCACAAAGGCTGTGTCAGGAATCCTGGGTTCAGAGTTTGGGTCCAGAAAGACAATGAAATGCTGATTCAGCGGCTGCAGGGGTGGATCAGCTTATAAAGATCAGGAAGTGACACAGGTGCAGATTGATTACCAGCACCTCTGCAGGGGAGGGCCACTTGCTGGCGCTGCAGCATATAGCAGAGGAAAGTCTAGCAAAGGGAGCCAGCAAAAGCAGAACATAACATATGCATGCTGCCATGTTGCTGAGGAACTCCAGATCTGACAGTAGCTTGTTCATAGAGCATTCTTGGGAGTTCTATTGCTAATTCTGAACATATATTGCTGATCTGGGGAAAAATTGTATTTGTAACCCCCTGGTACACAGGCCTCTAGATTACTGGCGTGGTGCACCAGGTATTGCAAGCCCAGAGCCAAAAGGCCGAGCAGACTGCCTCCGGCCCTGGCAATTTATGGGCCAAGGTTTAGCGCTTTTCCTGGTGTGTAGCTTTAAAGTGATTGGCAAGTCAAATGGTAAAAAGTATCAGTAGCCTACCTTACATTGAGCACTTCCAGCGCGCTCCTTCCTGCAATATGGGTCTTAGTGCGGAAATCACTTCCTCATCCAGCTTTCAGTCTCCAACCCTGCTGACCTGGTCCTTCAATCAACCTTTAGTAGACCGAGAACGGAAACACCCCCCACTCGCTCCAAAAACGTCCTTATTTGCTGCCTCCCTGCAGTTATGAAACCCTGCCCTCCTGTCTGGTCACACTATGTGTTGGCAGGCTGGAGACACTCTTAGCCTGCCGCATCTCTCACCCCCTTTTTCTGGTCACACTATGTGCTGGCAGTAATAACTAGAGGCACAACAATGCGTTTTACTATGATATATGTAAAGCACACAGTGTGCTTACATCGCTGTTGCCACACCCACTGTTTCTCCTCAGTTTTCCTTCGCCTCTCCAATGCTCTAATATTTTTACAAATAACTACAGGGTCTTTTTGAAAACAGATTAAAGTTTGGGACAGTGCAACATGTAGCCCATGACAACGGGACAACAACTGGGCGCTCGCCTTTAGTATAAGTTTAATATTTTTTTTTAAACCATAATTAAAAAATTAAGGTTATCATATTAACATATGTATTTAGTAACTGGTCAAGGGAACCGGACTTGCTGTTTTTTTTGTTGTTGCACATTCATTCGATCGGATGTATGTATGAGTTCAACATTGCCAACTGGGAAAGGCTGCTGGTGACTTGTGAAATGAAGTAATAAAACAACAGCTGGTGGGGGGTTATTTTTAGACTGAAATTCCATGGTTCCCAGGTTTATTGGCTTTGTGATGAGGACCATATATATTTCTTGATTTCATTTGGACCTGGGTGGCCCTGTTAAAATGAAAAAAGCTAAAGTTTTTAATCTAATATAAAAGAAAAGATCAAATGTACTAGCAATAGCCCCGTCCATCTTTGCTGGCTGCAAACAGCAATTAAAAAGTGGTTACTTTGGGTTATTAACTGGCCCTCATGCCTATTATATCCCAGTCACAGGTTGGAATAGTTGGAATAGTTGAATTTACCCTATTTTCCACCTTATAAGATGCACTTATGTCTCCCCAAAATTGTGGGGGGCAATGTTTGAGCGTATCGGGCGAATGTAAAAAAAAATGGCGGCAGATGCAGCGAGGATGGCGGGGACAGTGCGAGCAGCAGACAGGGATTGGTTGTCCTGACCGTCTGCCTGCTGCTCCTCCATCTTCTGGTCTCCCGTGGCTGTGGCAGCCTGGCCAGCAGCACAGGTACAATGAAAAGGTGAGTTTACATTTTTTTTCTTTTGCCGATGAGGAATGGGAGGGGGGAATGCCACACTACCTATGAGAATGGGGGGATGCTGAACTGCCTTTGGGGAATTGGAGGGGGGATGCCACACTGCCTATGGGATTGGAGTGGGGATGCCACACTGGCTATGGGTAATGGAGGGGAGAATACCGCACTGCCTATAGGGATGTGAGTGGGAATTGCCACACTGCCTGGGAATGGGAAGGAGGGATGCCACACTGCCTGTACTGGGGGAATTTTGCACCTTGCCTATTTAGTTCTTGGGGGGATGGTGTTTTAGCACAACATTCGATTCAGAATATTTATATTATTTTCCTCCTCCAAATCCTAGGTGCGTCTTATACAGCCGAAAATACGGTATGCCACAGCTTATTAGCAAAATCTTTTACTTATTAGTATATTGTGTTATTATGATTATTTAATTCAGTTTTTACGTCTGAAACGCAATTGTTCGTCAACGGAAGAGTTTTCATGACAAACAAAGGGATTGATGGAGAGATTCCATAGGAGAGGATACCCTAAGGCGATAGTAGAAAGTGCAGTGACCAGAGCGCGGAATACGCCGAGGGACACACTATTGGTCCCTAGGAAACGATCAAAAACAACAGAAGAGGTAAGGTTCATCTCGAGGTTTAATACTAATTGGGCACAATTAAGGGGTGTATTAGTGAAACACTGGAGTATCTTGAAGAGCGACCCGATACTTGCGAGATGGACCAGGAGGGGCCCACTTATGGTGGCCCAGCGAGCACCTAGTCTCTGTGAAAAAATTTGCAGGGGTCATTATATGGGTTCCCAGTTACGATCACAGAAGGAGCTTGTAATTAAGGGGAGCCACCCTTGTGGGAACTGTACAATCTGCCCATTAATGCAAAAGACTAGGGAGGTTACCAATAGGAGGACAGGTAGAAAATATTATATAAAACAATTCATAAACTGTAGAACAGTAGGGGTGATTTACCTCATTACCTGTGGATGCCCCAAAAGTTATGTGGGGGAGACGAAGAACGCCCTGAAGGCTCGTCTAAAGGCACACCTATCTTCTATCCGGCTAGCTAAGAGGAACAGGGGTAAGGGTAAGTTCATACCACCAGTGGCGGCCCATTTTTTAGATGTACATCAGGGCAAATTGGACGGACTTAGGGTGATAGCACTTTAAAAGGTAAGTTTGGGCCCCAGAGGGGCGGACCTCAAAAAACTCCTGCAGCAAAAAGAACTGCGGTGGATTTTTGACCTCGATACACAGACCCCGCTGGGACTTAATGAAGATGTGTCATTCACTCCATATTTGGGATAGACATTATGTGGTGTGGATTTGGAGGGTGGGTGGGGGGAAAAAAGGGGGGGTGAGGGAGCGTGGATAACAAGTTGATATATTATACACTGAGGTGTTAAAGGTTATTGTTTGGTTTGTTTTGGGAAGATAGAGAAGAGGGGTGAATATAATTGTATTCAATGGTCGGTCACACTCGCTTAGGGGGGTTGTTTGTGTGGGGGATTCACTTTGGCACGGGGTTTGCACCTTTGGCATATTATATGAGTAGTTGAGTTTAATGTTAATAATTGATTTTTTCAAGTTATTAGTGTTTGAGCACCATGCACAGTACACGTCCTCTATTATGTCCCAGTGGTGAACCGTGGATGCAGGAGTCAGAGGTCCATAAAGATCGAGAGAAAAACTGTTAATTTTGGAGACATCTCTGAGCTGTGGGATCAGCATGTGCTGGATGACGATTCATGCGGGGATTATGCATATTCAATGTTAAAACATCCGGTGTATTTCTGTGGGTCCCCCTCCGGCCCCCCCCCCTACATTTTGGGGGGTAGGTAGGGGGACTGGTTTGGAGCAAGACCCCACAAAGTGAATTATATGTCCTAGAAATGATGTGGATTAGGATAATAGCATTCATTCTTGTGTAAATGTCATTATTTGCATGATCTGTGAGTGAAGCTAAAATATAGGTAGCCATGTTACATGTTTGGGTAATTATATAGAATAGGTTAAATATGTAATCAAGTAATTGTACATGAGATTGCACACAGTAGCCTTGTTTTTATTATAAAGTGTCACTACAATATTTTTGCCATAGTAAAAGTTAAAAGTTGCTCGTTGCCAGCGGGGCGTACTCACCTCTCCAGTGGTCCGGTCCTGCGCCGAGCTCGCAGCCCACTGAGCGGCGGCGCCTGTTCTGTCCCCCCTACGGCCGCGGGGGGGCGAGTGGGCGCCGCGCTCAGCATGCAGGAAGAAGATCAGCGGACGTCTTGCGCTCCAGGCTGGAGCGCAGACGTCTGCTACCTGTTAGGCGGACTGACGCAACGGGTGAACGTGCGGAGAGGTGGGGATGAAAGGGGATATGGGGTACCCCCTGTTGGATACTTACCTGTGCCTTGGGAAAGAGACCTGTCCAGATCTCGGAATGCATGGGCTTGGCCTGTGGGGTTGCAGCAATCTAACCTTAGCAAGTAAGAGGGATCTTGTGTTGTATTATATTGTCTTTGAATGCACTTTATTGCCTATACCTGGAATTAAACTTTGCACATATTGGTTGTAAATTGATGCACCTTTTACTGAGCACTGGCACTTTAATTATTTGAGAATAGGATTGATTAGCATGTAAAAAGTATTTAATGTTTGTATATAGTATGAGGAATTGGTTAGATAGCTCCCCCTTTTGGCGTATTAAGTAAGTGACAATTAGGTTTTTAAAATGTTTTAATATTGCTGCTGATGAATTTAATGATGAAATAAAAACTATATGATAAATTTAAAACATGGCTCTTGGTAGGGGGGTATTAAGGGGTAACCCTCACATTGGTTTATTATTTAATCATTTGTATGGCTCTGTGGAAGATTCTAGCCCAAATATAAATAAGGCACAAGAAGACATTTACTGCGTTTTAATCTTTTATTACCAAACATAATAAATATATAAAAACAGAATTGTACATCCCTTTTAAAAATAAAGGAAAATCATGTTTGGGTGATGTCTACAAATAACATCGGCATATAACTAAGATGGTAAGAAAATATAATAATGTAACTCCAGACATTATGAAAGCACACGGTGTGGTACAAAGAGCAATCAAAACGTGTACATTGTCCAACATCAAAAAAAGGCTTCTATCTAGTACAAGGATGTGAAACTCAAATACACACTGGACCAAAATTAAACACTTGGACAAAGTTATGGGCCAACCTTAATAGCCAAAATGCTCTAAAGGGGACCTCCACCCTGTTAAGTGCATCTTTGCACCTAAACACCTCTTCTACTGCCCCCAGTGATTGTTACTTATCTATGGATAGACCAGAAGCATACCTTCCAAATTTTCAGGGTGGGAAATAGGGACAACCATTAAATGATGCCACACCCCCTCAATGATTGATGGATATGAGATAGGGTATAAAAAGACAAATGGATCTTTTATTGATGCAGATCTGCATGTTACACCTCAAATAGGGGTCATGGAGAGACCCTCCCAATTAGGGACACTTGGGCGGTATGCAGAAGTGACAGGGAAACCGCAGCAGTAGGAGACGGTGGCTGATGTAGTGTCTCCTGCTATTTCCAGTTAGATAAAATGTATCACACACTGGGGGGGGGGGGGGGGGGGGGGGGCTGTGGGAGAGGTGTTTGAGTGCAGAAGTGTACTTAAAGTGCACCAACACCCTCCCATGATCGGCCCGTGAATCTATAAGATTCCCGGTCCAATGAGACTCCTGACTGCAGGGCACCCCGATCGGGGGTGCTGTGTGAAACCCCTAAATCCCTACCTTATTTACGATCCAGCGGCACCCGCCGCCTCCCGCGCGTCCCTCTAGCAGGACGCGCACCCGCGCCAGCCGTTTGTGCCCTGTAAGAGTGACGCGCGGTGGGCGCGCTCTCTTGTCCGTCGCTGCCTCCCGCTTGTCCTTCGGCGGGGATTGGCCGCGGCGGTCACGTGGGAGCGAGGAGAGGTGAGTTTTGCGGGGTTTCTGGGGGGGTTTCACACAGCGGGGCACCCCCGATCGCCGAAAATCCTGGGTGTTGGTCCACTTTAAAATGGAAAACAAAACCCTTGCGGCACGGCCTTCTAATCTAAAAGATTGCAGGTCTGGCCACTCGCCTTCCTGGGGCATCCCAGATTGGGATGCTCCACTGTTCCAAACTCCCTCTCACCTGCTTCCGGGCTCCCTTGCCATTGTAAACACAGCAGGGGCTGTGAGCGCGCTTCCGCCCCCAGCCATTCAAATGGGGATGCTGCCACTGCTCTCCCCATTACCGAAGCCCTGCATGGCTCTGATTGGGCAAGAGCCCGCACATGCACAATAGAAGCAGGAAGTAGGTGAGATGTTCTGGGCGATCCTGCGGGTTTCACACAGTGGGGCATCCCAGTTCAGGAAAGTCAAAATCCCAGGTTTTGTTCTGCTTTAATAGAGTGCAGGTCCCTTTTAAATGAGAGTAGGCAGATCAATGTGGGGTAGGTTTCTCCTCAGAACCCTTAAAGGGGACCAACACTGTACATACCCACATGTATTGCCTTGTTACTGGCCTCTAGTTCAATACCCAACAGGACCACCATATGACCAAATGAATTTACATGGCAGGCAGTGGTCATGTAGGCTGACCAACCAGTGGCTAGCTACAATGGAGTGTGTGCAGGTGTTGGTATCCTAAACAGTAATGTCCCCCTCCCCAGCAATCTAAGCTGACCAGAAATAGTTTTAAAGCAGACCAAATTCAGGTTTTTCACTATCCTGGGTCTTGGGTAACTTTAGCGAGGGCATCCCAAATCATCTTATGGGCCAAATCTGATGGCGCATGGGCCAATGTTTGAAATCTGTGATCTAGGGTGACTGAAAGGCAAACGGCTCTGACTGGCTGTGTGCCGAAGCATGTGCCTTTTGGGCTCAGGAAGGGGTTCCCAGGGGGGTACAAAGCGGGGCATCCTACCACGGGTAAAAGGCAGTGGCTGTCCGCTGTCCTCATTTTTGTTCTTGGTTGGGCTGATAAACAGGTTGTGGCCTAAAAATGGATGCAGGGAAGTTACAAAGTCTTTAACATTATCTACTGAATATATCTCAATTACCATTTTTTGATGTAGATTTACTTAGTTGCCATCATGTGTGCTGGCAAAAGCCTCATAATCCAGCGTGGCATCTTGCGTGCTCCTCTCGTGAGCATTGTCAAAGCTGTTTTTGCCATGCAGCTGTTTGAGATGCTTCCTCAGCACGGGTTTGTGGGCAAACACCATGTCGCAGTAGTTGCACTTGTGCGGCTTATCCCCGCTGTGCAGGTTCAGGTGATCCTGCAGGGAGCACTTCTGAGAAAATGTTTTGCCGCAGATCTTGCACTGGAAGGGTTTGATGCCCGCGTGCACGCGCATGTGCCTGTGCAGGTTGCCTTTCTGTGTAAATGTTTTGCCACATAACAGGCACATGAAGAGCTTGTGCATTTTCAAATGGTTGGCGTAGTTCTCCAAGTGGCGGAACACGCGAGTGCACTTTGGACACTGGTGATGCCACTGTAGGGTCTTGTCCAAAGTCCTGTTGCTGGGCCCATACAGTTCTTTTGCAGCTGGCCCCATGTTGTCACTGCTGTTGTCAGACACAACATAGTTGTGTACAGGGTTGCTGTCTGTATCTCCGCCTCGGTTCTCTACTGTGGAGTTGATAAGGGAGTGTTGGGGCTCTAGAGAGTTGTGGGCACTTTGGTCAGAGGGCAGAAACTGACTTTGGCTCACCTTTTCTTTTTCAGTGGACATTTCAGCAATAGACTCGATTTTTACAATCTGGATATCATCGTTGTCTGTGCTTTCATCTGAGTTAGAGGCCACCGGAGAGTCTGGTTGCATGGCGTCCTCAATGTCTTCTATTGGCTCTACAGCCTCGGGGCCTATGGGGGCCTCCTCGTCATCTGTCTTCTCCACCACAGCTTGCTGAGGTTTAATGAATTTCCACAGTGCTTGCGTGCACCTCTCCACAACATGGCTCATCTGCAGAAAGCTGGCGGCTGTCAGGTAGTTCACCAGCTCCATTTCAGGAAAGTCAAGGACCCCAGTGTAACAGGACAGGAGCAGCTGCTTGCCAGCTTGAGAGTTTTGTAATATGGAGATGTGGACCTCCTGTGAATTGCTCAGCAGGAACTGGTCCCTTAAATATGGCGAACCAGCTGCAAACACCACTTTGTGTCCTGGTACTTCGATATTATCAATGTATACAGTGACATCGCAGAACTTGTTCTGCTCCCTCAGGGCATTCATTTTCCCCAGCATGGCATCTCCATGATTGTCCAGCTTGAAGTGAAGCGCTCCCTTTCTTTCGCACATCTTGTGTATGAGATTAACTAGGACTTATCCTGAAAAATCCGTCAACCACATCTGAAAAAAAAAATGTATGAGATTAACTAGGGCATACCCTAAAAGATCCATCAACCACATCTGAAAATAAATGTATGAGATTAACTAGGGCATATCCTAAAAGATCCATCAACCACATCTGAAAATAAATGTATGAGATTAACTAGGGCATATCCTAAAAGATTCATCAACCACATCTGAAAATAAATGTATGAGGTTAACTAGGGCATATCCTAAAAGATCCATCAACCACATCTGAAAATAAATGTATGAGATTAACTAGGGCATATCCTAAAAGATCCATCAACCACATCTGAAAATAAATGTATGAGATTAACTAGGGCATACCCTAAAAGATCCATCAACCACATCTAAAAATAAATGTATGAGATTAACTAGGGCATATCCTAAAAGATCCATCAACCACATCTGAAAATAAATGTATGAGATTAACTAGGGCATATCCTAAAAGATCCATCAACCACATCTGAAAATAAATGTATGAGATTAACTAGGGCATATCCTAAAAGATCCATCAACCACATCTGAAAATAAATGTATGAGATTAACTAGGGCATATCCTAAAAGATCCATCAACCACATCTGAAAATAAATGTATGAGATTAACTAGGGCATATCCTAAAAGATCCATCAACCACATCTAAAAATAAATGTATGAGATTAACTAGGGCATATCCTAAAAGATCCATCAACCACATCTGAAAATAAATGTATGAGATTAACTAGGGCATATCCTAAAAGATCCATCAACCACATCTGAAAATAAATGTATGAGATTAACTAGGGCATATCCTAAAAGATCCATCAACCACATCTGAAAATAAATGTATGAGATTAACTAGGGCATATCCTAAAAGATCCATCAACCACATCTGAAAATAAATGTATGAGATTAACTAGGGCATATCCTAAAAGATCCATCAACCACATCTGAAAATAAATGTATGAGATTAACTAGGGCATATCCTAAAAGATCCACCAACCACATCTAAAAATAAATGTATGAGATTAACTAGGGCATATCCTAAAAGATCCATCAACCACATCTGAAAATAAATGTATGAGATTAACTAGGGCATATCCTAAAAGATCCATCAACCACATCTGAAAATAAATGTATGAGATTAACTAGGGCATATCCTAAAAGATCCATCAACCACATCTGAAAATAAATGTATGAGATTAACTAGGGCATATCCTAAAAGATCCATCAACCACATCTGAAAATAAATGTATGAGATTAACTAGGGCATATCCTAAAAGATCCATCAACAACATCTGAAAATAAAAAGTAACACTGAATGGCATATACGTTACAGTAGGCCAACTGTGAACTAATGCAGGGGGCCCCAACCCTCTCCTACAAGACCCACCCATAGGCCAGGTGTTGCAGTTCTTCTCACAGAAGCACAGGTGAAGTAAACAGCACCAGCAGAGCTATAGAGGCATCAGTGTGGAGATCCACAAAGCATGTTTGTGGGTCTTGTAGGAGAGGGGCAGGAAACACTGAATTAAAACATAGTTACCTCTCTTCCTATACAACTGATCCTTTCTGATCTGCTCTCGGGAGAGTTTAGAGTTCTAACTCCAGTTCTAGAAAAGTATAAGAAGAGCTGTGGTCTGAATCCTAAACTTTCCTGCACGACAGTGTTTTGGCATTCATTGTCAGTAGCAAAATCCTTCTAACAAACCGGTATTCCTCCAAACTACTCTGAATGCTGCTGCTCACCTCATCCACCTCCTCCTGCTCATTCAGCTCTGCTCTCCACTCTCAGTCCCTTCTCTGGCTGCTAGTAGCACAGTGACCCCTGTTTAAAACTTAAACTCTAACCTACAGGGATCTCTCTAGCCAGGCTCCTACCTACATTTCATCTCTAATCCAACAATATTAAGCTAGACATGGCCTTCTCTTTGCCTTTCTCCTTTCCGCTACCCTGGTCACCTCCAGGACTTCTCACGCACCAATCCCAATTTTCTCCCCCGCTCAGTTCGCCACTCTCCAAGCTTTCAAAAGTGCAGTCAAAACCACTTTTTTTACACAAGCATACAACCTGGCTTAAGGTGGACCAAATTCCTGGATTTTCACTGCTGGGTTTTGGTTTCTTCCCCAGAGGCACCCCCGTTTTAGGATGCACCACTGTGTAAAACCCCACCATTCACCCAGGAAATGTACCTGGAGATGAATAAATGGAATCAACCCCAGCCTCATACAACAGTGGCGTGCGGCATCAGTCACATCCTTTGACTGTGCGGAGTGGCCATGCACAGCTATTCAGTTGCGGCAGGCGTGGATTATACCCTGTACAGCATGTGTTCACCTTGTCTGTAATTATACCCTGTGCAGTATTTTTCACCTTGTCTCTAATTATACCTTGTATAGTATGTTTCATCTTGTCTGTAATTATACCCTGTACAGCATGTGTTCACTTAGTCTGTAATTATACCTTGTATAGTATGTTTCACCTTGTCTGTAATTATACCCTGTACAGTATGTTTCACCTTGTCTGTAATTGTACCCTGTACAGTATGTTTCACCTTGTCTGTAATTGTACCCTGTACAGTATGTTTTACCTTGTCTGTAATTATACCCTGTACAGTATTGTTTCATCTTGTCTGTAATTATCCCCCGTGCATTAGGTTTCACCTTGTCTGTAATTATACCCTGTACAGTATGTTTTACTTTGTCTGTAATTATACCCCGTGCATTAGGTTTCACCTTGCCTGTAATACCCTGTACAGTATGTTTTACCTTGTCTGTAATTATACCCTGTACAGTATTGTTTCACCTTGTCTGTAATTATACCCTGTACAGTATGTTTTACCTTGTCTGTAATTATATCCCGTACAGTATGTTTCACCTTGTCTGTAATTATACCCCGTACAGTATTGTTTCACCTTGCCTGTAATACCCTGTACAGTATGTTTTACCTTGTCTGTAATTATACCCTGTACATTATTGTTTCAACTTGTCTGTAATTATACCCTGTACAGTATGTTTTACCTTGTCTGTAATTATATCCCGTACAGTATTGTTTCACCTTGTCTGTAATTATACCCCGTACAGTATTGTTTCACCTTGTCTGTAATTATACCCTGTACAGTATGTTTTACCTTGTCTGTAATTATACCCTGTACAGTATGTTTCACCTTGTCTGTAATTATACCCCATACAGTATGTTTCACCTTGTCTGTAATTATAACCAGTGAATTGCCCGTATGAATCAGCTATGCTGAAGCAAAGACATTGTTTTCACATCGGCCCACTGATGCCCTTTAAAGTAGACCAGAACCCACGGCATCGGCCCGGGAATCTAAAGGATTCCCTGGCCGATTGATTCCCTCCCTCTGGGGCATCCAAAATAGGGATGCCCCGCTGTGTAAAACCCCACAGGTCGCCCCATACACTTACCTTGTTTTCCGGTCCAATGGCACATGCGTGAGCCATGGCCTCATCCCCATTATCCCTCTAGCACGGCGCGGGCCCCCGACAGCCATTTGTGAATTGTCAGCTTGGACATGCTCCCTGTTACAGGGTAGCTCTGAGCGCACTGATTGGACAAGTGGCCGTGCATGTGCCGTAGGACCAGAAAGAAGTGATTTGGCATCTGGGGTGTTTCACACAGCAGGGCACTCCTAATCAGGGTGCCCCGAGGGTAGTCAAAATAAGTAAATAATCAGTTATTTTGTCCTCAGTGTTCCACTAATTGTTCATATTACGATTGATCAGTAACTGCAATAAAATCTGCGCTCTGCTCCCAGTTTGATGTGATAAGCAATCAGTTAATGCTTGTATAGTTGTCATGCTAGTGAGATAGGGAGCGCTTTCCTTTCCAGCCCCCCTGCTGTGCCCGGTAACAGACAGCCCCTCCTTTACTGACTGCAGGTTACAGGACAACGCTTGCAGGCACAGGAATCACAGCTTAATCTTTCACTCCACCATGAGCCCCATCTTATCGGGGACACCGCAGCCTACCTCTCTGCACAGTTACAGCTGCAGCCCCAGGTTTCCTCGGTCGCTCGGGAAGTGACGTCCTCTGCACTGTGAAGCCGCAGAGATGTGTTTACATGGAAGCCTGGCCACGTGATCAACAGGGGAGCTATTAAAGGGAAAGAGCTTTGTTTAGCTTCAAGCTGTTACAGTAACTGGTTGGGACAATGACATTCCATTCCAGCTTTCATCCTGTTGAGCGACATCCCTCGCCTTTCCTTCTCATAGGAATTTCTGCTGTGCAGTCAGTGACGACTGTTCCTGATAAAGTCTATTTGTGTGCATTTATATGTGTTTCACACTTGATGGATTTTTCAGTGACTGACAACCCATACATACCAAGAGTTACTATTTAAATTCAGAAAGTAAATGGTACTTCAAGTGTACTAGCCTTCCATTATGCCCCTCTAGAGTATAAAAGTCTCCACGAGGGCAATCAAATAAGCTTAGGGCATCCCGCCTGGACTACTGCAACACCCTCCTCTGTGGTTTGCCAACAAACAGACTAGCTCCCCTCCAATCTATTCTAAACTCTGCTGCTCGCCTCATCCATCTCTCCTCTCGCTTCTCCAGTGCTGCCCCCCTCTGTCAATCCCTCCACTGGTTACCTGTCTCCCATAGAGTCAAGTTCAAACTTCTAGTGCTAACCTACAAAGCTCTCTCTAGCCCCTTCCTACATTTCATCTCTGATCCAGCGTTACCAACCCAAGCGCAACCTCCGCTCTGCCTCTCACATTCTCCTGTCCTCTTCCTTGGTTACTTCCTCGCACTCCCGCCTTCAAGACTTCTCCCGTGCCTCTCCACTTCTCTGGAATGCACTCCCCGGCTCGATCCGCCACTCTCCATCACTCCAAGTCTTTAAAAGCGCCCTCAAAACTCACTTCTTCAGACAAGCATATGACCTGGCGTAAGCAACTCCTATAACGTTCAATGGCACATGCAGCCATACTCAAGCTCTACCACTTGTGACCCCGCCCCCTTTGTCTCCACCCCCATCCTTTAGACTGTAAGCTCGCAAGGGCAGGGCTCTCCTCCCTTTTGTCTCCTGTGCTCACAACACTTGGTTTTAACCTGTGGCATCTAATTTTGTATTGTTCTCTGTGCTATATGTTTTACCTTGTCTGTATATTTACCTTGTAAAGCGCTACGGAAGTTGATGGCGCTATATAAATAAACATTAATAATAATAATCCCGATTCGGGATGCCTCGCCGTGCGAGCAGCCAGATGTCCCCGCATCATGCTCACCAGCCACAGCTACATCCCTGACACACCTGTAACTGAGGAACACTCTCACGCCCAGCCATTCAAATGGAAGGTTTGGAGTAGGAGCATGCTGCACACCTCGGAGTATCCCTGTAATCAGAGTCCTATGTTAATCAATAATATGCACAGCATATGATGCGGATTGGATGATGGTCTGCACATGCAGCATGGGACTGGGAAAAGGTGTTTTGGGGAAGAACTGGCTGGTTTCATACAGCAGGGAATCCCAAATCTCAGGGCAAAGACCAAGACCCAGGATAGTGTAAATCAGGGGTGGGCAATTATTTTTTCCATGGGGCCACATGAGAAACTAAAAATATTGTGGAGGGCCGGGCTAAAATTCTGTATTCTGCTGTATTTCTTTATAAAAAGCAATAAATAGCATTGTTTTGACAAGCTGGTACGAGTATGTTATAGTTAAGCAATGACATGTATTTATTAAATAAAATTTCCCAAAACAATGGTAAACAAAATGAACATTTTTCACTATTTGTGACTCATATTGGTGAAAATTTCCAGTCACATTCACTTAACCACATTTTGAGTTTCATCCATTCTCAGCATTCTCAAGACATCACAATATTGTCTTTGTACTCCAAATATTAAGCAAGATACATTATACTGAACTGTCACTAAACATCACTGAACTGTGATTCTGAGAAAAAGGCTTCCAAAGAAAGTGTCCCAGTTCACCGATAGTTGGTGCCTTTACATGCCAACATTTGTAGTGTAATCACCTCATTTGGTGTTTTTCTTGTTCAGGGAGGGAAATCTTGCCTCTGCTGGGCTTTAACAAGTGCATCGAAGTCAGGTTGAATGTCTGAGTTGGAGATGCGAAGCACAGCTGACAGATCATCAGTGAGAGAGAATCTATACCTGGATTTCGCGAACTTCATCATTGAAAATGTTTGTTCACATATGTATGTAGAGCCAGAGAGAACCAACATATTCTGAGCATGTCTCCTCGTGTCTGGAAAGTTCTCCTCCTTGAGAGAAGAGTAGAAATCTAGCAGAGATCCTGACTTAAAGTGCTCTGCCAATACTGCATCAGACTGCAGGTCGATGAGTTCCAGCTGAACATCATTGGGTGCATTATCCACACTGAAGGTAAAGGGACAGGAAATGAGGTGCATTTCATCATCGATTTTTCTGAGATCTTCAAATTGCCTTGAAAACTCACCATGCAATGCTCCCAACATGGATGAGTACCTGCTGAGGTGATCAGCTGGTGGCGTGACTTCTTTCAGGGTTTGCATGTGAGAGTTTTGCTCTCCAGTTGGCTTGAAAGAAACTGTATTTCCATCATGAAAGCCTTCACCAGGCTGTGCCTTGCAGTTTGGTGTTGCAGTTCATTCATCAGTGCAGTCCCATCAACAGAAAATGCAAAATCTGCAGTCCTCATCTGAGAGATCTGGGAAGTCTTTGCCTTTCTTCTCACAAAACTCTCGAATCTCTGCTTTCAGGTCCCAGACTCTTTTTAGCACTTTGCCCAGGCTGAGCCATCTGATAGCTTTGTGGTAGCCGATGTCACGATACTTGGTCACATGCTCCTCCAAAAGTGCGACAAACTGTCTGTGGTTCAATGCTCCTGCCCTGATGAAATGTACTATTTTAGTAACATCAATGACATGGTCAATTTTTAGCGCTGATTTGCATAACACCCAAACAACCCCCAAACAACAGACTAGCCATTCATAATATCACTAGTTGTTGGATGTGAAGGATTCAATCCCAAATTGGGTATTTTTTAGTTTTGTGATCCCCATTTTTGCGGTCCCTATTTTTTGTGCACTCTCTATTTTTGTGATCCCTATTTTTGCGATCCTGATAGTACACCTAGGGCTGATCCTTATCCCTGAGCCTTAATGGCTCTCACTGCCACCCAGGCAGTAACCGCCAGGAGAGGAATCTGGATCCTGCTTGCTCCAGCGATGCACGGCGGGCTCGGCCGCTGCTCTATCATTTAGAGCGGAGCACGGATTGGCTCCCCGCGGCAAGGACGTCACTGGTAGCCGGGCAGGATTCCGGGCCCAACTGACGGAGAAGCCTTCCCCGAGTGCAGGAGGAGAGCGATGACACAGGTTGCCTTGCAACCCGTCCGTCGACGGATTGGCAGTGACAGAAGGCTCACTCAACATTATTATGTATGAGCAGGGCAGAAGGGGGATGTATACCAACCGGGCACATCAGCACTATATAGGACAAAAAACTGGGGGAAAAAAAAAAACAAATTTTTTGATTGGACACTGACCTGCGGACGTCATTGATGATATCAGGCAGGATTTTGGCGACCTTTACAGGTCAAATAGTAAGTGGAATGTGTTAATCTGCTTGGCTTTGTTCTTGTGTGTCCCTGATGAAGGGGTATCAACACCCCGAAACGTTGGACGTATGGATGCATATTGGCGCAAACTAGTGGATGGAATTTGAATACTGCATGTATATATTTTTTGCACAATACAAGCAAATCTGGTTATGAGGAGTGCTGGCTTTCATTTGACACATGTTGGTGTATAATACAATGCAAAAATACCAGTTTTTGATCCACGCCGATTTCAGTCACTTTATCTTGCATACGTTTCAAAAGTAGCAGCAGCTTGATAAAGGGGTTTTTCTTCTGAAACACGTAGCGCTGTTGGGATTGGGGAGGGCATCCATGCTTGTTCGTAAGCACACCACTAACGAATGATTTTAGCACTATGATAATTTAGTAAAAGTTAAGTTTTATCTGTCATTGGAGTGTATCTTGCTGGAATTTGTATATGTTTCAAAAGTCCGACTTTTTTTCAGATTTGGCCAACCGTACATTGTGTTGCCTGTCAGTCTGTCCCATTTCAGTCCCAGCGTGTCCATGCATTTGTTTACCTCCGTGAACAGATCGCTCCCTGTCGTCGTTCCTTTCATCGACCGCATTGCTGCCAGCTCCTCCGTAATCTTGAAGTCCGGTGTTATCCCACGGACAAATACGGGTAACTGGGCTGTGTCGCTGACATCATAGCTCTCGTCAAAGGCCAAGGAGAAAAAGTCGAAATGGGCCACTTCATGTTGCAGCTAAAGCTCCAGATTCCACGCAATGTCCTTGATCCTTTTAGTCACGGTTCACCTGGACAGCGGGACTTACTCAAATGCCTTTTTTTTCCAGGGCATATTAGTGCTGCAGAGTCCACAAAGCACTCTTTGACAAACTCCCCCTCCGAGAATGGCTTACCGTATTTAGTGATTTTGTGGGATATCACAAAGCTGCTCTGGGTTGCTGCATACCTGGCTGGATGAAGTTTGGTAAAACAGCCTTGCTGCTTTTGCAGCTTAGCTAGCAAAGCTTTCGTAGTCCGCACCCTTTCAGCGTCATTCAAGTTTTTATATTTCTCAGAGTGTTTCGTCTCATAATGCCGACTCAAATTGTAGTCTTTAAACATCTGCTCCCCGAAAAATAAACACCTGGCTTCACCTCTGACTTTGGTAAATAAATACTTAGCAGTCCAATCCTTTTTGAAAACCCTGCATTCAGCATCTACCTTTCTTTTTGGCGGACATTTTGAGGGCTAAAGTCCTCTTGTGACAAGGATCCAATCGTGCATTTGCAATGCCCAGGTCTGGACTAACACCGCTGTCACGTGACCTCACCAAATAGTGTAGTGGAGGAAGATTTTAAAACAGAGAAGAGAGAGGAGCAGTCAGACTGAGGGCAGAGTGATCTGTGTGCTTTCCAAGCCTTGCTCCGAGGCCTCCTATATCATTGTGAGCAGCGGGTTGCGAGCCAGCCAGAGCCAATCAAAGGGCCGTACAATAGCCAGGTCTGGTGTAAATCATAGGTGTCATTCATCTACATGAATCTTCATCGAGTGGCCCAATTTAAAAAAACCTTCATTACCAGAATCACTACCCCCAAGTATGTTGGACACTATAGACAACTCGAGTGGTTCCACCTTCCTCTGAGGTAAAAGCGGATCAAAACACGTAATTTTTGACTATCCTTTTTTGTACTACATATTTTATGCTCAGCAAATGGCTCTGTTTACATGCAAAGCTTTGGCAATCAGAGAGAGCATCTTCTGCAGCATGCAGGATGTGCCCCTTCTCTATATCGTTGAACTGGCATCTGATGTGAGTGGTTCACAATTTTTACTAAATTGACCATCTGTTCCACTTGAAGATGCTCCAATGGTACCTCTTCATGTTCCATGTCACCCACTTGATCACTCCTGAACCTGGTTCCCTGCCCAACAGAACTAGACAATGTGTTGCTGAAAGTTGCTCTGAATTGCAAACAGAGCATCTCACTTTGATTGTATTGAACAGAGCATCAAGATAAAGCATCTTGCATAGGTGCCAACTGGCTCATTAGAATGCAGTTGAACTTTGGAGGAGAGTGTATAACCACTTCCTGATGAATATGGAATAGACTGTGATGTAGCAGAAGGATGTAATTGAGGTGTTTGAAATATTTGAATGCCTTGAGTTGGGTGTGGTGCCCCAGAATGGAAGATGATTAGAAAATAAATTTACCAGCGAGTACATAATTTTCCATTTACGCCCAGGTGAATAACTTCGCCGGGTATTTAAGGTGTGTGTGCAAAATTCCTGGTTCACTGTCTAGGGATGAAGAAAGCTGGGTAGCTGACTGGGAACAGCAGGACAAAGGACAGACAACTCGCATGTGCCACTGAGGCAAGCTGCCGACCACCGAGGGCATGGTTGGTCCAGTACTCGGAGAGCCCATAATCCACCTAGTTCTTCAGCAGAGCTCCTAAAGGTGGAGTTGCACAGGCCCTGGGTAGCCCCTTGGCAGTCGCAGACTTTGGAAGGGGAAACATAGGGCAGACCCACACAAGACATGGACAAATGAGCTGGGCCTCAGTGCAGACAAACCTACAACAAAGGACTGTAGGCCACAAGGCCAGGCACTGGGAGGGCTGTAGACCTGAATATAGACAATACAATACAGACAAAACTGTTGGGGCACCACAAGACCTAGCACTGACAGCAGAGACAAAGACAAACTATGAAGGGCAATAAGCCCCAGTACAGACAGAAACACAAAATATGAAGGGCTGTGAGCCCCAGCACAGAGAAGACATAAGCTAAGGAAGGCCCACAAGGACTCAGAAGTATGCAGGAAGGTTGGAGATCACAGCTAGGCTACAAAGAGACAATGCAATGATCCAACAACAGGGGCGGAGCCAAGCACATGCATTTATAGGAACCTCAACAGCATAATTAATGCCAGGTGAGGTCAAACCATGCGGCTCTAGGACCCAGGGACGAACCATACCACTCCAGCAGACACATAGCACACCACAACAGACAGCACACCATGCCATTCCCTTTTCTTGTCTCAAAGCAGTACCCTCGTTAAGGGTGGGACCATGCTAGAACACCACCATCTGCAACACCTTACGCCTCAGAGCGGCATCAGCTGATGCCCAGACAAACTCTGTAAAACTTGGCGAAGGTGTGGACCTTGCAACCTGGTCTATGGACAGCTGGTGCTGGAAAGCCCAATTGCCCTGGTGGAGTGAGCCGTGACTCGGAAGGAAGTCTCATTGCTACTGCAGCCATAGGTTTGTATGACCGCCTGTCTGATCCATCTGCTGAGAATGGACCTGGCAGCCCCCAGGCCCCTCAGTGATCCTTATAGGATTACAAACAAGACATCCATCTTATGTACCTCTCAAGTAGCGGCCAAGTAATACTTTAATGCCCCAACAACATCCAGGGAATGCAGAAGCCACTTCTTATGATGGGTGGGGTGTGGATCCAAAGATGGCAGCACTATCTCCTGATTCAGCTAGAGGAGAGTGTCCACCTTGGTCAAAAATCCTGTTTAACATGAAACATGGCTTTGTTTTCATGCACCAAAGAGGGTGACTTGACAGACAGTGCAGCCAGCTCCGGCACAATAAAGACCACCGTTAAAGTGAGTGTCGTCAGATAGGCCTCCACCATGGGTTCAAATTGGGGGCCCCTGTAGCGGCAATAGGATTAGTTTGAGGTCCTTGGATGGGACCAACAAGCGTCTCAGAGGGCGAACATGTGCAGCATCCTACATGAACAAACCTGTGCGCCGCGATTGTCCTCTGGATAAATATGGACAAGGCCGAGACCTAGTCTTTGAGGGTGCTGGGACTGCAGACCAGCGTCCTGAGCAATGAGAACCTCCTACAGGAGTAGCTTTACTACTTACACCAATCCAAAAGGGCCCTCCAGGTCCTGTAGTAAATTCTGGAGGATGACTGTTTCCAAGCCCGAATCAAGGTCCGAATAACTGCGGCAAAAAGACCCCTCTCCTCCAAGATGCTGGTCTCCACAGCAAGCCGCTAAGCCAGCGTTTGAAAATTGGGATGTCGCCGAGGACCCTGCTGCAGAAGATCCAGACGGTTGGGGAGCCAGCCAACTGCATGAGATGCCACAGGACATAGGTGCACACTCGCCTTAAGCCAGCTGTGCCTTGCACATGGAAAGTACGAACCCTGAAGCCTCCAACATGATGAAAATGGCTTCTTTTACAGCTAGCCAATGCAGTAATGTGCCCGTGCTCGAGCTTGGGCCACCAGAGCAGTGATTAGGCAGGCAGACTGCGGGCAGGATAGGTAGATTTCCGGGGTGGGGAAGAGACCTCAAGGAAGGGACACACAGCAGGGCCACCATGAAACCCTGAGTTCAGGCACCCTGCAGGGCCCTGAACCTCGAAGCTCAGACCCGAAACTGGCTGAGCCCCAGCACGCTCCCCTCACACTGCACAGTCACAGTATCGGCTTAGGACCAACTTCAGGCATCTCCATGGGGTCTCCAGGAAAATGCAGAAGGTGAGAGGCCGGCACAATGGAAGCCCCCGCTCTCGGTCAGCACTGTCATCCAAAATGAAAGGAAGTAAATGTATAAATTATCTGAAGTTTTTCACAGTCCCATCGACTGCAAGAAAAGAAACAAGGAGATCCTGCCACAGCCTACCCTATATAGGCCGCGAGGAGCTTAGTTTCTTGCAGTTTCCGGCTGAGGTTAACCCACGCTTTGCTGATGGTGGTGCCCAGGAATGGAGGGGATGAGAAAACCTTAGCCAGAAGTTGCCCCTGCAGTTCTTCTGTGTGCTACTCTACAATGCGAGCACTCAAATTACTGGACATGGTACCATGGGACTACAGGGCCCAGGAGCAGTGAGCAGAGTCCAATAGACAAAATTCCTAGAACTTACCATCATCCAGGATCTAAGGTGGAGCATGCATATCAACCTAGTTGCAAAAAAGGCTTAGAGACATGGCTTGCCAAAGTCACAACTAAAAGGCCCCCAAATATAACTGAGGAAATAGAGGGTCAACTGCACACGCAGATAGAGTGGGCTTCACAGGCTGGTACAGTGGTGGTGATGGGGGACTTCAACTACCCAGGAATCGAATGGAGACATGGTTCTGCTTCTTTTACAAGGGGGAGAGCATTCCTTAGCTTGCTACAAGATAACTATATGAATCGGTTTGTGGAGGCTCCTACTGGGGTGATGCTTTTTTAGATCTGGTAATATCAAATAATGATGACCTGATAAGACAGTAACAGTCTGTGAAAATCTTGGCAACAGTGACCACAATATAGTTGTATTTAACAAACTGTAAGAAAGATTTTCTGTCAGGGAGGGCAAAAATACTGAATTTTAGGAAGGCCAACTTCCCCAGGCTCGGAGCTGCACTCCAGGACATAGACTGGGAACATCTGTTCAGGAAGAAAGATACAGATGCCAAATGGGAGTGCTTTAAATCAATTGCGAGTACCAATGCTGCAAAATGTATTCCTATGGGTAACAAATATAAGCGGCTAAAATTAAACCCCTCATGGCTGACACCTGCGGTTAAAAGGGCAATCTAGAACAAGAAAAGGGCATTTAAACATTACAAAGCTGAGCTCTCAGCTATAACTGAAAAGTATAAATCAGTAAATAAAGCATGTAAGAAAGAAATAAAGCGAAAGCACAAAATGAAAGATGTGACCAAAGAAAGCAAAACAAACCCTAAACTTTTTTTAAATCTATAAACTCAAAAGAAAAATAAATCAGAACAGATAGGTGCCCTAATTGATGATAATGGGGAAATAATCTGGTCACTGGGGATGAAGAAAAGGCGGAGCTGTTGAGCGTATACTTTAGCTCTGTGTACACAAAAGAGCCAACACAGGAGTTACCACTCATAGCAATAGCCCAAGTATAATACTTAACAAGCTAAACATGGATATCATCCAAGAAAGACTAAATAATTTAAATGTGAATAAGACTGCAGGACCAGGTGGACTTCACCCAAGAGTTCTTAAAGAACTCAGCTCAGTTATTTCATCACCCGCTCTTGATCTTTAAAGACTCACTAACAACTGGTATAGTGCCAAGACACTGGCACAGGGCAAATGTGGTGCCCATTTTTAAAAAGGGCTCTAGGTCTTCTCCGGGCAATACAGACCGGTAAGTTTAACATCCATTGTGGGAAAATTGCTTGAGGGGCTATTAAGGGACTATATACACGAATATGTAAATATCCATAATAGTGACAACCAGCACGGTTTTACTAAGGACAGAAGCTGCCAGACTAACCTGATTGGCTTCTATAAGGAGGTGAGTAGAAGCCTGGACAGAGGGGTGGCTGTAGATATACGGTAGTTTTTCTGGATTTTGCAAAAGCATTTGGCACCATACCCCATAGACGCTTATTGGTGAAACTGAGATTCTAGGGCAGGCATACTCGCTCCCCTCGGGGCATCCAGATTCAGGAGCCCCACTGTGTCAAATTCTTCAGATTGCCCCGAAAACTAACATTCTCTACTGGTCCAACTGCGTATGCGTGAGCAGCGGCCGCATCCCCGCTATATTTTTAGCAGGGCGCATGCCAGGAATTTGTGAATGCCCGGCCTGGACATGCTCCCTATTAAAGAGTAGCGGGGGGATGTGGGGACCAGCACGCTCGTATCTGCCTGCCTTAAATGAGCTCTAGGGCAAAGGGTCGGGAGCGGATCCGAGCTCACTGACTGAACAAGAGGCTACGTATGCGCTGTAGGACTGAGGAAGGGTGCGTGAGCTTGTGTGACCTGGGGGGTTTCAGACAGCAGGGTACCCCCGATCGGGGTGCCCGGGGGGGGGGGGGGGGCGGCAAAGACCAAAACCCAGGATAGTAAATATCCTGGGATTTGGTCCACTCTAAAGCAGATATTTAATACTTATCTCCCATCCATTCCGAGCACTGGCTTTTGCTCTCCTGCTCTATATCTTTTATACCAGTTGGGTGTCAGGACACCAGCCTTTTTTTGTAAATCTTTAAAGGTTAAAAACCCTTAAAAAAATGGTATGGGGTCCCCCCCCTTCCCAACATAACCAGCCTGGGCACCAGCTATGCGGGACTTGTAAACCAGGGTATGGACCCTGGCCCTGAAGGCTACAAGCCAGTCTTCGCGGCCCCTGGGCTATTCTGCCCCCCGCCTGGAATAGGGGTCTCATGGATCCCATACCAGTTTACAAAGGGTTAATCGGTAGAGGCAGGGTAGGGAGGCATGGGATCAGAGACCCCTGCCCCTCCAATCTCTCTCCAGCAGTCACCGGCATGGCTGAGGATTGTGGGGTCGGGAATGGGATGGCGTCATGGAATGCGGCAATGGTGAAATGGGGTAAGGGGTCCTGTTTTGGGCCCTCTCCTCACAATGAAAGAGCATTGGAGGCCCCCAGATGAGGAGGATACTTTTTACTTTTTCTTAATTGGGGTTTAAAGTCAGCTGAGTCTCGAGTAGCTGGCACTTAACGGTTGGAAAGGCAGCTACTCGAGATTCACGTAGCTGGCAACAAAATGGTTAAAGATAAAGTCCGATAGCAACATATTAAATGTGTGTTTTATGAAAGCAGTTTTCACTACCTGCACTAACATAAGAAAAAAATCAATAAGTACTAGATAAGCTCAGCAACTTGAGGACATCATTTGGCACAAAAAAAGCCATTGAAAGTGGACTTACCTTTTAAATTTTAAGTATCCCAGGTTTTGGCCCTTGTCCTCAGGGCAACACAATTTGGTGTGCCCGGCAGTGTGGACCCCCACAGTTGGCCATACACCAATTTCAATCCCACTGCACATGTTTGGGCCTCCTTCAAAAAGCATTTTATGCTACCTCTTGCTGGCCTGCTCCCTATGGCTCACACTGGCTGTGTGCAAGTCCCAGCAAAGCAGATGGAAGTATGCCACACAAATGGAGGATGTCACTAATGGTGCTGCTCTCCGGGGGTTTCACACAGTGGGGAATCCCACAATATGGTGCCCCTGCCTTTTTTTTACACTGTTCTGGAGTCTCTTAGATGTCAAGGGCTTTCATCCTAGAGTGTTTATAGAGAGACTCTAGGTCAGTGCATGTTATCATATTTTCATTTCCAACTGACCTTAAAGCAGATCAAAACACTCATGGTGTCTAAAAGACTCTAGGGCTGGCCATCTGGTTTTGCATTTTCCACACTACTGGTGATCAAAACATTTAATCAAGGGAGTGTCCGCATGTCATCTGGGGAACCCTATTGCACACTAATGGTCATGTGGGAAATGGCAGTATTGTGGGGCACAGACTGAGTTATTTTCAGACTTTTTTTGTTTTAATTCTTTAAAGTATTAATACTTATCTCCCATTCTTTGCGAGCACTGTGCCCAGCCTTTTATACCAGCTGGGTGATGGAACACCAGGCATTAATACTTTGCAACCAGGGTGGGCAAGTAGGTGGGACTTCAGCATGATGAGTTTGTATTAGCGATAATGTTTCCAATCACAATTTAGCTGCGACCTGCAAGCGATAATTCCACTCCCCATTTAATACAGTCTAATCGTAGTATGACGCTAGTGTGAAACTAGATTTTGTCATTTTAGCCAGAAGATAGACAATCCCAGGATGCTGGGGAGCCACGTGCATGCGTTGACGCTAACAAGACAAGTAAATCAGCATCATAAATATATTACTCCAACCATGCCACTGACAATGCCCAGATCTAAGTGCTATGTACCTTTCGTTTGCTAGACCTAGAGTTACAACACATCTGATTTTCACATTTCGGAGTGTTTTCCTCTAAGTGGAGGCATTCCGAACTGGGATTCCCCACTGTGTGTATGCCCCTAGGTCATTGAGCTTCCTGACACTGCTCCCACAATGCAGACTCAGGTCAGAAGGAGCGTGCTGAGTGGCCTGTTCAACCAATTGGCGCACTTGCTTTTACATGGCTGCGCTGACGGCTGCATCCCCCGCTCACCTCCTAGCCATCGTGTGCCCATGCCGCCCATCCAGAAAGGTCAGGTGCAGGTGTGTGCACGGCTAGAGGTGAGCCGGAATGCACCTGTGGCACACAGTCACGGCTCCGGACAAGGTGAGTGAAACGGAGCTTCTGGGGTTTTACGCAGCTGGGCATCCCAATTCAGGATGCCCCAAGGAGTGGAACTTGAATGGCCCTGAAATATTTTAGACTCCAAGGCCTCCGATGTTCCTCTTTAAACAGGAGCAATGACTTCTCTCAAGTCTATAAGACTCGAGGGGTGATGGTCTCTCTTTATGGAACATCCAGAATTACGATGCCCTGCTGTGCGAAACCCCAGGATCGCAGATTTACTACCCTCTTTCCAGTGCCCTTGCATCCTCAGCTTACCTCTATTCGAGACACGTACCCACGGCAGGCTAATCTGAATGGCTGTCATGGGCTCCCACACACATCGTGAAATCTCCATGCAGATTTCCTTGATGCACTGAGCTCCGTGCAGCAAAGGAAATCTGAATCGAAAAAAATGCTGCTGAGTGGGAGCCAAGGAGATGTGAGTTTTTCTGCGATCGCAAGGAATCCACACAGCAGAACATCCAAGTAAGGATGCCCCGTCAGGAAAGAACAAAACCCAAGAAAGTTAAATTCTTGGGTTTTGATCTTCTAATTGTTCTGATTTAATGGACAGCCAAGAGTCACCCAACTGGGGGCTGCAAGCCATCTTGCCATAAGATGAACAATTAAGTGTGAAAACGATATCAGCCAAGCTCCATACTACTGTAATGAGGCTAATAGCAAAAGGAATAGCACTTATCAAAGTGGCACACTGCATTATAGTGGACCAACCACGAATTTGGCTGGCCATGAAAGTCCTACAATTGATCATCAGGCACTACAGGAAGATAACTCTCAAGAACTGAATACAACCCTGCTCCTTGCATCCCAGATTCAGAAATACCCCGTCCCGAATTTTGGATTCACACCCCAAGTCTACCTAAATTATATAGGAGGCTCCACTTGGTGCCAGTCACAATTGTTTGTTTGGCTTACTTTAGAAAAAGTAGCTAAGAATAGTGGTACAAACCAACTGTAAGGCTCCTTTCATTCCCTGAGTGTGACCAAAAAGCCACCCATTCCTTAGATATAACAATGCTCGGTCACTTACAAGTGACTTGTATTAACACACAACCTATGTAAACCTAACAGCGAAACATTATACATTCTTGCTTTACATCTGGCTGCCGAATGACTTAGTCACAGCAGGCAGTTCTCATTGGACGAGAGCCCACACATTGGAGCATGGCAAAGTGAGTTTTTATGGGGGAACTGGGGGGTTCCACACAGCAGAACATCCAAGTAAGGATGCCTCGTCAGGAAAGAAAAAAACCCAAGAAAGTTAAATTCTTGGGTTTTGACCTTTAATTGTTCTGATTTAATGGACAGCCAAGTGTCACCCAACCGGGGGCTGCAAGCCATCTTGGCATAAGATGAACAATTAAGTGTGAAAATAATATCAGCCAAGCTCCATACTACTGTAATGAGGCTAATAGCAAAAGGAATAGCACTTATATATACGAAGAGCTATACATCTGCATGTGTAGGATTGCTAATGGTAACAGACTGAGTCTCTAATATATGCATCTTACCATTTTTAGACCATAAACCATTTGAAAATAATGTACTTCAAACTATTTTTTGTTTGTGTAAGTAAAAATTTTATGTAACAGGTGAAGTAATTAGTGCTCAGACAGAACTATAGCGCTGCCCGTGTGGAGCTCCACAAAACACGACCCATCACCAGGCCTTGAGAAGAGGGTTGGGGAACACGGTTGTGTCCTATGCGTGTCTAGCTCCATCTGCATTTGTATCTGCAGGGCTATAAAACAAAGTTCCTTTGAATAGGAGACAACCGAATTTATTTTGCAGGGATTGGTTTGATTCGGTAGCAAATGTAGGATCTAAATAGGTTGATTCAGGACATTTTGAAGCTTGTGCTGCACATTGTTCTTATCTCCAATTCTTCGGTTTGAGTCCCTGTTTCAGCCTTTGAGATGCTTTTAGGAAAATGACACGGACAGTGACATAATACTTTGGTCGCTATTTTGATGCAGTTGGTCAGCTCTGTGTTTCTGACTTTACTCCTCTCGCATATTGGGGGAAGCAGAGGTCTGGGTTTGTCTTTACTCTTCTCGCGTACGGCTGGAAGCAGAGCTCTGGGCCTGTCTTTACTTATCCCGCCTACAGGTGAAAACACAAATCTGGGTTTGTCTTTACTTTTCCCGCGTAGGGATGGTAGCACAAAATTCCCACTTGGCATCATAAATTCAGAGGGAATTGCGGAAGGTATCAGAACTTTCCTGTAGTAGGATGTTGTGTAGCAATCGGCAGCAAAATGGGCGGAGCATAATCGGAAACGGTTGCTATTTTTGTCCTTCGTTATTAAGTCTCCCAGCTCCTGTTTTATTGCCGGATTTACGCCGCCTGCCTCCAACCATTTGTTCAAGAGGTTTCTATCTTTGGGGAAAGGATGCAGCCTTTTCCCAGCCTGGGCAAAAGCAAGCCCAGACGTCGTGTGACAGGTCTTGACAAAACACTTAGGCATGTCTGGAAAGACATAGAAAGAAATGTTAATGTTGCCGCTTACTGACCTCTATGTCAATAACTGCCTAAAATACAACATCACGACTGAGGCTGGACCAACACCCATTATTTTGACTATCCTGGGTTTTGGTCCCTGCCCCCGGGGCACCTGATTGAGGATGCCCCGCAGTGTGATACCACCCATGTCGTCCGAACAAACCCACCCCTTGCCGGTCCTACAACGCATGTACGTACAATCAGTGTGCTTACATCCAGTCGAGCCCCTTTGTCCAGGAGTTCATCTAATGTGATGGATCTGAGCGCGCTGGTAGCCGCATCCCCCTCTACCTCTAACAGGGAGCATGCCTGCGCCGCCATTCACAAATGCCTGGCACTGGCATGCTCCCTGCTAAAGGGATAGCGGGGATGCGACAGTTGCTCACGCATGTATCATTGGACCAGGAATAAAGGTGAGTTTTTGGGCAACCTGGGGGGGGGGGGTTTACACACACGGGAGCGCGTACGCCTGCCCTGGAGTCTCAGACTCCAGGTGGGTTTTGGTCCACTTTAAAGAAATAAGGCGATACCTTTTGTAGGTTGAGTATTTTTTAACTTTTCTACTATTGTCACTGGCTAACATGGTACAATACTGCCAATAATATTTATTTGATGGTCTATTGCACCCGTGGCCTGCAGGGTCATCAGATGTGGCCCACGTGCCCTGCTCCCCCCTGTTATCTATGAGTGACCAGGATGGGACGGTTGCGGGCATTATTGCCACACACTTGCTGCCCAGTATTACTTTGTCCCCGAGAGGCCATTTTAAGGCCACCCAGCGGCCAATTGCTCTGCTGTCTCCCTCTACACAGGACGATGTCAAGTTGGCTCAGACCGCCAGTGACTGTGAAAAGTGACTGCGTGAGGTAAAGGAAGGCAGAACCCTATCCCATCCCCTCATGGAAAGTGGCACACTGCATTATAGAGGACCAACCACGTATTTGGCTGGCCATGAAAGTCCTACAATTGGCATCAGGCACTACAGGAAGATACCTCTCAAGAACTGAATACAACCCTGCTCCTTGCATCCCAGATTCAGGAAATACCCCTGTCCCGAATTTTGGTTTCACACCCCAAGTCTACCTAAATTATATACGATGCTCTCCTTGGTGCCAGTCACAATCGTTTGCTTGGCTTACTTTAGAAAAAGTAGCTAAGAATAGTGGTACAAACCAACTGTAAGGCTCCTTTCATTCCCCTCAGTGTGACCAAAAAGCCACCCATTCCTTAGATATAACAATGCTCGGTCACCTACAAGTGACTTGTATTAACAGAAAACACACAACCTATGTAAACCTAACAGCGAAACATTACACATTCTTGCTTTACATGCGGCTGCCGAATGACTTAGTCACAGCAGGCGGTCCTCATTGGACTAGAGCCCGCACATTGGAGCATGGCAAAGTGAGTTTTTATGGGGGAACTGGGAGGTTTCACACAGCAGGGCATCCCAATTCGATGGATCCGTTCAGATTCCAGGCTGGCCGCTGGTGGGTTTTGTTCTGCTTTAAAGCAAACCAAAACTTAGGATTTTCACTCATCTGACTTTTGGTCCACTATAAAGGGGTCCCCAATTGTGTATAAAACCCCAGGATCGCCAGTTTGCTTACCTTAATCTATGCTCCCACGTTTTTATGCACGACTCGCCTCCAATCAGAACTCCCTGCTGTGCTTATTCCTGCACGGGATTCAAGCAAACCAAGTTAAACAATCCTCTGTTCATTCGTTTTGCATATTACAAATCAAAACCCAGCCCCCCACCCATGTTTTGGTGGTCCCAATTCGGCACACCCCTGGATGTGAAACTGCTGGATTCTTACTTCGCTCTCATACAATCATAATAGATGTTTGTGCATATTAATGCCTGGGAACCTATTCTCAATCATTCCATTTCCGGGGACTCTCCCTCTGGCTGTGCACACCCACCTCCCAGCAATTTACATACGCTGGCAGGTGTACGCATTGGATGGTGCTGGGGATGCTGCCGGAGGTCCATGCATATGCAGTGGCAATAGGGAGCTATACAATAATACAAACATTTCCTGGGGCTTCACACAGTGTGTCATCCAAAATTAAGTTGCCCCTTGGGAGGGACTTTCGCCCAGTCTTAGGCCAAGGGGCAGAATGTTTGAGAGATTTTTACCCATTATGCTAAATGCTTTGTGTTATACATTCTATTTTTCTAAAGACGCTGTTGAGAGCAGAGATCTGGTAAACATAGTATAAAGAGGACCAAAACCCACGCCCCCATCTGCCCTGAAATCTATAAGATTCTAGGGTCGTTGGATTCCCCCCCCCCCCCGGGCATCCAGAATTGATGCCCCAATGTGTGAAACCCCCCCAGGTCGCCTGGAAACTCACTTTCTTTCCTGGTCCAATTGCGCATGCACAACTGTGGCTGTATCCCCGCTATCCTTCTAGCAGGGCATGTGCCCGAGCCAGGCATTTGAGAATGGCCGGTGCAGGCACGCTCCGTTAGAGGGTAGCAGGGTATGTGCTTGCAATCGCACTTGGGTCTGCTCACCTTAGACGAGCTATTAGGCGAAGGGGCGGGAGTGACAAGCTGATTGGCCTGGGGAAGGGCGAGTGGGATCGAGCGACCTGGGGGGTTTCACACAGTGCGGCATCCCTAATCGGGGTGCCCGGGTGTCAAGAACCAAAACCCAGGATAGTCAAAATCCTGGATTTTGTTCCATTTTAAAGTTAAAGTCCGGGCTTGGGAACTCTGCTTTAAATAGGTGATGTTGGCTATTCACGTTCAACGTGGAGATACTTCTCTTAAAGCAGACTTCCAGTCCAAAAAAAAGCTAAAGCTTAGTGAATTGCTCCCCTAAGCCACCCCCCAGCAATTAGTGACATAGGCTTATTGAGAAGGATTAACAAACACCATGCAGAAATTTGGAAAAGCAGGCAGCGGCCATCTTGCCACACACATGAAGGACCTGACCTGTTAGAGGGAAGCGGGGGATGCTTCCGCCAATGCACTTGGAGCCGCTGGCCTTAGACGAAGGCTTGGATGACATGACATCAGCAGCTCCGAGTGTGCTGACTGGATGAGCGGCCGTGTATGCGCTGTAGGACCAGGAAGAGTTAAGTTACCTTCGGCGATCTGGGGGGTTTTACGCAGAAAGGGGGAAAGGACCAAGACCCAGTATAGTCAAAATCCTGGGTTTTGATCCACTTTAAGGGGCAAGTCCACTATCTATACCTATTTTGAAAGCGTGTATTTTTTGGGGCTTAAAGGATGTCCTCAATGTGCTGAGCTTATCTGGAATTTTCTTTCCTATGTTAGAAAAAGCACGTTTTATGTAAGCAGTTTCCACTATCTGCAATCTGTTGCTATTGACAACGTACACGAAGTCTGTACACCAATCTGTGCCTTGGCATGAGGAATAATCCCTGCCAGAGGATGTAGCCATCAAGAATACACTAAAGGAGCTATATAATAGTGGCCTAGATGCCTTCCCTGCATGTAATAACATCACCAGGTATGGCAACTAAACCACTTATAAACAGGCGGAACTGGATGGACTACATTCTTTTTCCAGTGTTATCGCTGTATTTCACTATATTACAATAAGACACTTGAGTGTGGTCGCACAATGTGTAACTTGCTAAAGGTAAATAAAAAACAAAATCAGATTAGCGCCCCAAAGCTGGCACACGTCTAGGATGGCTCCAGGCTGCCAGGAAATTCAATGGCTGCGAAATGCAAATGCTCCCATGATGCATATTGTCGCATTACTGTACCTTGAAATGACACATGGCCACACAGCGCTCGGGTGTGCCTGACAGTGCGATCATTGTGCTGCACACCCCCGAATCCTGGTGCTTTGCACTGCTCCCATGTTGGTCACAGGAAGAGCCGGAAGTAATAGTGCTCTGCTTGTTCCTCTCAGCCGCTCATGACTTCCGAGCAGCAGGGGGATGAGAGCCTGGGACTGGGCGGGGCTCCATTATACGTCGTCATTGGGAGACTGCCAGCACTGGTGAAAGGGGAGAGAGAATTAAAAAAAAAATAAAAAAAAAAAAAAAAAGAAGGGGGGGGGGGGAGAGCGTTGTGCAGCACAGCCAGGCTGTCACTTCTGAGCTGTGACAGCTCTTTGTATGGGAACAGAATGATCCAGCATTGTCCTGCATCATCCTATTTTGCTTCCCCTTTTGCTACCACTTTTGTCAACAAAAAAGAAATGTAACCCTCTGCACACTCATACTATTGAAAAAGCTATTACTTGGACATGGACTAACATGTTAACTAACATAGCTAAACATGGACTGCTAGTTAACATAGATTGCAATGAATGTAAAAGCAAGGTAGGCCATCCAATTTATATCCCAACATTACTAAGCCTAAAAGAGCTTGTGCAGGCATTGCTAATTCTTTAGTCATATACTTAAAAGTGGACTTAATCTATAATATTCCCGAGCTGATCAATTCCCCCCCTGGAGCATCCAAAATCGGGATGCCCCACTGTGTGAAACCCACCAGGTCACCCATATACCCTCTTTCCCGGTCCAACTGCACGAGCTGCATCCCCGCTATCCGTCTAGCAGGGCACGTGCCCACACCAGGCATTTGTGAATGGCTAGCACAGGCATGATTCCTAATAGAGGAAAGCGGGGGATGCAGCCGCCAGTGCGCTCGGCCGCGCATGCATGACTGGACAAGCGACCGCACATGCGTCTTAGGACCGGCAAGAGGGGAGTTGGTTTCGGCAACCTGGGGAGTTTCACACATCGGGAGCAAGGACCAAAACCCAGGATAGTCAAAATCCTGGTTCTACTCCACTTTAAGATCAACTAACGATCTAGACTGGTACCCCCCACAAAAGATTAAAAAAAAAAGTCCTTTAGCAATGAATGTAGTATATATCAGCATCAATAAATAAAAGCCCATTAACATTAAAACATTTTAATGTGTGTATAGCCATCGGTCTTTGTTTTTTTTTTTATGAGCTACATACTAATGCTATAAATCTGGAAGTTTTTAAAGTGGACCAAAAACCATGCTGGCGCTTAATGTGGCCACATCCCCGCTATCCCACTAGCAGGGCTCTTGCCCCCGCCAGGCATTTGTAAATGACCAGCATGGGCACACTCCCTTTTGGAGGGAAATGGGGGATGCAGCCGCCAGTGTGCTCGGAGCCGCTCACCTTAGACGACGTGATGTCAGCAAATCCGAGCGCGCCGATTGGATGAGTGGCCGCACATGCGCCGTAGGACCGGGAAGAGGCGAGTTGGTCTCGGCGTCCTGGGGGGTTTCACACAGCGGAGCAGCCCTTTTCGGGATGCCTCCGGGGAAAGGACCAAATCCCAGGATAGTCAAAATCCTGGTTTTGGTCCACTTTAAGATCAACTAATGATCTAGTCTGGTACCCCGCGCAAAAGTCCTTTAGCAATGAATGTAGTATATTTCAGCATCAAGAATTAAGTCCATTAACATTAAAAAATGTTAATGTGTGCAGCCATCAGTCTTTGTTTTTATGAGCCACATACTAATGCTATAAATCTGGATGTTTTTAAATAACTTTGCAATTGGAAATATTACTGAATGAATTAATGTGGAGTGAAATTGGAGATGACCCACTGACGCTAAAGTGGACCTAAATGCACCACTTTTCTCCGGATCTGGTACGTGTGTTGGAAATTGGAGATCACCCATTGACGCTAAAGGGGAGCTAAATACACTGTTTTGCTCTGGATCTGGTACGTGTGTTTACATGTTTTGGGGATTGGGAATCACGTGTGGAGGAAGTGGAGAATTTATACACTCGGTGGATATTACAGTAGAGCAATTGTTTATTGGATTTAATTTTATTCATTGACACCGATAGATACTACATTCTTTGCTAAAGGACTATTTAAAAAAAACTTTTGCCCGGGGTACCATTCTAGATTATTAGTTGATCTAAAGTAAATTACTAATGTTACCCCAGCGCAGGACTATTTTAAATGCTTGGTGACTAAAGAAAGTTAACGTATTTCTATTTTTGTGCGCACGACCCCTTACAATCAAATTGTTCTTTTTTTAATTTTTTATTTTGCATGAAACACAACATACAAGAAATATTATGCAATACAGCAATTAATGCGCCACGGGCGCCTAACTTCAGTCTGACCTACTAACACGAGATAGACTCCCATTTACACAACACAACACCATCCACTCCGGACTCAAACCCTTTCAGAGATAAGTCTTCAGCGGGGACCCAAAAGAGTTGATAATGGCTAACTGTTCGTCAGGGCATTCATTATCTTACACTGATTCTAGTTCTTCCCCTCCCTCCACTCCTCCCAGATCAGACCCAAGGCCACAATCCTATTCAGCCCAACCATAGAGTTAAGAGCCATGACTGCAGTGGTACATCTATTCCCCCATCTCAGTCATCGTCGGATGTCAATTCCTGGCACTGTAGCCAGGGATCCCAGACCTTAGTAAACTTATCTGGCACACCTCTCGCCCTATTGCTATTTCTTTACTTGTGTGTGCACAAGCAATGCAATTCATGAACCAGTCTGTTTAAAGACAATAACTTAACTTGCTTCTACACACAATATGAAAAATGCTTTACTTGCCTGCACAGTGCTACAGTTCAGCAGAGGGGGTTAAAGTGGACCAAAATCCAGGATTCTGACTATCCTGGTGTTTGGTCCTTTCCCCCTGCTGTGTGAAACCCCCCAGATCGCCAGTACCAGCTCACCTCTTCCCAGTCCTAGGGCACACTCACGCCTGCTTGTCCAATCAGCGTGCTTGGAGCTGGCAGCCACATCCCCGCTTCCCTCTAACAGGGAGCGTGCCCACGCCGGCCATGCATAAATACCTGGCACAGGCATACACCCTGCTTAAGGGATACTGAGGATGTGGCTTGCACATGCGCCTTTGGACTGGGAAACAAGGTAAGTGTATGGGGCGACCTGGGGGTTTCACACAGGGGGGAATCCCAATTTTGGATACCCCGGGGGGGGGGAAGAAAACGATCGGCCCAGATCTCTTAACAGAGTGCAGACTACAGCAATAATAAAGCCGCTCATCTGATGCCTGTCCCATGTGCCACTCCTCTATTTCCTGCAGCGAAAGGTAGAAGCTATAGCAAGACTCCAAACGTTGCCCCTCCTTTCAATTCCATTCTCCATGACCAAACTAAATTGGTCTAACAGCCACCCTGTTCCTTGGTGTTCTCAGTGTCAGGAAGCATGGCAAGCCACAGTAGTCCCACAGCTGGCTCTGACCACAGCAAACCACCATGACTGCCCTGTTTGGCTCAGCCATGCCCATGAATAAAAGTGAAGCCAACAGCTTCCCTTAGAATACAGAAGTTAATAACATACTATTAAAGAGGTTGAGATGCTTCAAAATGGCTCATTTTACTTAGTTGCTATGGTGGATAAGCGGGATAAGGTTAAACAGACAGTCCAGTCTAAATACCTCTTCTGGTTCATGGGAGCAGCCATGATGCGATTACTGAAGCTGTTTTCTATTCAGGGGAGAGGGGAGGGCTTTGTCTCATACATTTCATTAGAAGACAGTAAAGCAGCATGCCGCAGTAATCCCATTATGGTGCTGCATGAACCTAGGGTATCCCAAATATTTGTTGGTTCTATTTTCTTTTCTGTGTATGTTCTGTGTATGGAGACATTGCCACACAATATGGGGATATGTATTGATTAGAAAAGTGACTTACTGCCTGTACTATTCTCTTATATTCATTGGATTATTTTAAGCCAGGGGTTCCCAACAGATGGTACTAGTAATACTGGTGATACTGTCGTCGAGATCTTCACTGGTGGTAGTCAACAAGGCTGCACACTGACCTTTACCCCAACATGATCTGCTGCCATCTATACTTCACTCAAGGCTAAAAACTGCTTATTTTTTATGATTCATTCACTTTAAATGGCTTTTCTGTGCATTTTAGGTAACTGACAATGCTCATGCAGCACCCAGATGGTACTCAATGAAAAAAGCTTGGGGAAACCTAAACTATGGTAAATCCCAATTTCATGCTGAATTATCGGGGCGACCCCTAGTGGCCATTTCAGGCTGTATGCATGTAATATGGTCCATAAGCGTTGTAAAACTGCATTTATTGAAAATATACCAGTGAATGTTAATGTGAATTTTTATAGATGGTACAACGAAAACCACTTTTTTTAATCTTATTTTTTGCATATAAGACAATGTTGTTTTGGTCTCGATTTACTGATACATATATTGGTGTGCAAAAATTGCATTGTGTTGATCCTGTACCAGAAGGCTGCATATTCTCTGAACTTAATTTATCTGTATTTTTTTCCCTCTCCCCTTCCTGTTTCTCAGTATACTGTGGGTGTACATTGCCAGATTTCATATTTTTGCAGTCTTTGCTCTGACCAAGATCTTCTCCTGTTCTCATCCTTGCTCACCTCCTCTCTTGGGTCCAAAACGTCACACACCCCACTGCACTCCTCTGGAATGCCCTCCCTCATACAATCCATCACTCCCTATCCCTTAAAGAGGAACAACACATATGAATTTGACTTTCCTGTGTGTTGTTCCTCTCTGCGTCGGCATCCCAATTGAGATGCCCCGCTGTGTGTACCCCCCAGGTCTCCCCGCTGTGTGTACCCCCCAGGTCTCCCCGCTGTGTGTACCCCCCCAGGTCTCCCCGCTGTGTGTACCCCCCCCAGGTCTCCCAGCTGTGTGTACCCCCCCCAGGTCTCCCCGTTTCACTCACCTTCCTTCCACTCCCACGGCGCAGACTCAGACGAGAGCCATGTGACTGATTAGCCACCCAGGTGGCGGCACCGCCAACCGCATCCCCCATGCACCTGGCAGCTATGGTGTGACTGCACTGCCCAATCAGGAAGGTCGGGCGCGGTCGCGCGCACACCTAGGGATGAGCAGGGATGTGGCGGGAATGCACAGGAGAAACTGCAAGGGCTTCAGGAGAAGGTGAGTGTTCCAGGGGGGTTTCACACAGCAGGGCATCCCAATTAAGCTCACCTTCTCCCGGTCCCATGGTGCATCTAAGAGCAGCGGCTCCGACGGCCACATCCTCCGCTTCCCTCTAACAGGGAGCATGGCTTCGCCAGGCATCTGTGAATGTGTGGCCACGTGCCCTGCTAGAGCGATAGTGGTCTGCTCTGCGCCATGGGACCAGGAAATGAGGTAAGTGAATGGGGCGACCTGGGGGGGGTTCACACAGCGGTGTGTCCCGATTTTGGATGCCCCAGGGGGAGGGAATCGATTGGCCTGGGAATCTATAATACTGAATACTTTATTAATCCTTCAAGTAAGTACAAGATACAAACAAGGAATGCTTTTTGGCAAGGAGATACACCAGGAAAGCTATAAACATAATATAAGATTCCCGGGCCGATCAAGCTGGATTTTGGTCCACTTTAAAGGGTTACTGGCTGTTCCTTTTTAGAGGACCTGAAGCAAATGGATTAGTTGTGCAGGGTATAATGTGTTCATATGACCAATGTATGCTTTACTCATACAAAAGAATTTGTGTTCCGTCTTTTAACACATCCTTCCAAATGTGCAACACACAAAGTAATCACACTAAGGGGTAGTGAGTGCAGCATTGTGGGCTGCCCTAGCCAGTTGGGGGTTATGTGCCTTGCTCAAGAGCACTTAAAGCAAAACAAAACAATTGGTTTTGACTACCTTGGGTTGTGTTACATGCCCCGGGGGCATCCAATGGTGCATACACGGACTCACATCCAATAAGAGCCATTTGCCATAACTATGCCTTTTGGCAAACAGCTCTGATAGACTGTAATGGGGAGCACGAGCGGCCATATTCCCAGTGGCACGCATGCTCCTGGCCCCAGCCTATCTGAATGGCTGGGACACAGCCCAAAAAGGCAGGGGATGCTGCAGCTCTCGCTCACCAATGTAAATAATCAGAGTAGTTTGCCAAATTACATGGGCAGGGAAAACTGCTCTGATTGGATGAGAGCATACGCATAGGCCTTTGGACTGGGAAAAGGAAAGCAGATACCGGCAATCTGTGGGGGTTCACAAAATGGGGCATCCCAAAATCTTTTAAATTCCAGGGCCGACAATCCTGGGTTTTGTTCCTTTGAGTCAGGAACCGAACCTGCAACCCTCCAATGATAAGATTAATTCCTTAACTGCTAAGCCGTTACTGTCTCAGATACAAGTAACTAATAGAATCTTATCAAATCCACCACATATATCCCTAGATCTTCATGTGGCCCTTTACCCCTCAAGTCTGGTCCGCTATACTTTTCAGGGGTCACTTCCCCCAATTTATAATGTAATATCTATCTATTTAACCCCCCAAATGCCAAGTGTCACCCTGACTAGACAATAATCAGAACTCTAGTGGGGTTTTACCAAGGCCAAAACTCCTCAGCTACCCCTTTCTATAGGTCAGTAGCGATGGAATGCGGACAGGCATTGATTATATGTCCACCAAATTAGCTTGCATATTTTAACAGTGATCCTTTATCCAGAATAGAAGTTTATGTTGTCACTTTCCATCTCCACCTAGTGCTCCAAAAATTATGGGGTCGATTCAGAGGCAGGTGAGAATTCTCACAGTTTTTTTTTTTTTGAGAGAAAACTGACATTCACTTTTATTGACAAAACTGTCATTACCACACTTATGCAATGACTGATCACCTGTTACATCTTACAGAGAGATACAGCCAAAAAAAAAATCAGTGTTCCAGGACCATTCGAAAAGGGAAAATATCCATTTCTAGTTCTACACCCTAAGAAGAGTATCGGCAGGGGCTTTGGCCAAATATATTTCACAAGTTCAGTGGGTTTTGGTCCGCTTAAATCCCTCTAAAATAGTTTATGTGACTAAATGCCAGAAGGGGGCTTTTTGGCGCAATTTAATGAACTACCTTTAACTTTTGGTCCGCTTTTTAAAATAGCTGACCATGTGGCTAGGCCTAGCTGTAGACTATAATACACTCATAAAGCAGCAGGTTGGTATGACTCTACACTGTCAATAACTGCATTCTAGCATTGCTAACAATAAGAAATGCAGAAATAGTCACTCACTGGCTCTGAGAGACAGATATAGGTTGGTGCTTCCTCTGCGCAACAGACATGATGAGAAAGGGCCTTCCCCTTCCCATAAGCCTGTGTTTTTTTCAGGAAAAGGAAGTGCATCATCTGCAGTGCATCTGAATATTAATGGCCTGGGATGTTATAGGCTGACAACTATAAAAATGGCCGTCGGATGGCACCAACATTAAAAACAAAACCCAAACAAAAAAACAAAATTGTAATAATAATTTAGATATTGCCGCATCTTCATGGAGGCATTTGGGATACTTATTTGCAGTCCTTATGAATATTGGGTCTTTTTTGTTTGAAGCTATAGTAGATTTGAGAACCAGCAGGGGGCTCAATTGGGGTTATAAATTCTTCAAATGATATAAAGTCTAACTTTAGGGGATGAATTGGTGAAGGGGTTCAGGGAACTTCCATAGCAGTTCACCAGGTAGGGGACGGCGTGTCACCTCCTGGCATTGGGGGGTGACATGCCGGTATACTGCCCGATTGAAACTGCCGGTTATTCCAGGGATTAGCCTCTGACCACTCATTTACCAGCCCTTATGCCTAGTGCCTGGGCTAGTTGGCTTTTGGTGGGGACATCCTTTTTTTTTAATAACAATTTAAAGTGGACCAAAACCCATGACAATCGGCCGGGGAATCTGTAAGATTCCCGGGACGATCGATTCCCTTCCCTGTGGCATCCAAAATCGGGATGCCCTGCACTTACCTTGTTTCCCCATTGAACAGCGAAAGCCACGGCTGCATCTCTGCTATGCTTCTAGCAGGCATTTGTGAGTGGCTGGCGCGGGCACGCTCCCTGTTAGAGGGTAGCGGGGTTGCGGCTGTCGGCGCGCTCCGGGACGCTGGTCTTAGAAGAAGCCTTAGATGACATGATGTCAACTGCTCTGAGTGTGCTGATTGGACAAGCGACCACGCATGCGCCATTGGACCGGGAAGAGGTGAGCTGGCTTTGGCGATCTGGGAGGTTTCACACAGGGAGGCACCCCTGATGAGAAAATGAGGTGTCCAAATATGAACATAGGATCTCTGAAGGGACAAAATGGACGACCAAAATAAGAAAGAATTTAATTGGCTACATAAGGATAACCAGAGATACCCACGACAAGAATGACGGATGGGAGCCCCATTAAGGGAATCAGCCACTCAGGGCACAGTCATTCAGAATTTAGGAGGGAGACTCCAGCAACCGCAAAGCTCTTTTTTTATCGAACAGCAACGCAGAAAAGTCAGACAGGGGAAGAAACGTGAGCAGAGAGGGGGCAGGCACGAGATCGACCACAGATTATGAGATCAGAACAGATGGGGCTATGTGAGACAAGGGTTGGGCAACAATTAGACAATCTTGTCGCCACCTCATAATTGAGGCTCATAAATGAGATTTGTCTGCCTGCATATCCAACCTTCCCCCCCACCTCATTGCCTGTTTTATCGGGCACACCTGTTCCATTCCCAGCCACCACGGGAAATACTTTGGAGATTGTTAACCTAGCATCAATCCCTTGACACCCCCTGAAAGGTCAGTATTACAAAAGGGACTGTCCTTTTCACCCACATGTGGCCTCAATAAATTTTAGGCTATAAGGGGTTTGTATCTGTTTTGCAGACGCTTGTTCCTGAAAAAGCACTTTGCTAACGTGCAAAGGAGACAAGATGGAATTGATTGGGATCCACATAATCTTCTTAACTTGGACCTCCTAGAGGAATTAAGAACTGAAGTGGGGGTGAGTGCAGGGACACACAACAAAATATATAGTAGGAAATCCAACTTTCCACCATCAATCACAATAAGCCCGGCAATTCAAGTATTTTATGAAGATGAGATCAAACGTCTGCCTGGCAGACGGCGCAATTTTAATCTGGCTAAGGAGGAGTGACAGGCTTTAAGGGCCTTGAAAAAAACGCAAGAACATGGTCATGAAGGAGGCGGATAATGGGGGGAACATAGTCATTTTACCGGTTGATCAGTACAAAGAAGAGGTCCTTAGACAACTGCAGGACACACGATACTATGAAAAACTGCCGGGTAACCTCCTAGCAACCTATAAACGACAATTGTATCAACTAATAGATAGGGCATGTGATGAACACATCATAACAAAATTTTTAAAGGTTGTTTATCCTATTGTACCCACCTTCTATGTCTTGCCAAAGGTCCACAAGGACTTGAGGAATCCCCAGGGCCGACCTTTTGTATTGGGTATAGGGTCCCTTACAGAACATGCCTGCATTTTCATAGACGACCATCTACAACTTCATGTCATGAGCCTAGCTTCCTACTTAAAGGACTCACTGGACCTGTTAAAAAAGCTGGTTATGGTAACTGTCTTGCTGGGTTGTTTGTTAGTAACATGCAACGTAGAAGCCCTTTATTATAACATCACTAACGAGCATGCAATAGCTTTTTGAATATAGAATCTAGGGTGTGTGCAACAAAACAAGAATTTATCCTGAAACCGCTTAATTTCGTCTTAGAACATAACCACTTTCTTTTTGATGGATACCATTAGAGACAGAAAATGCGTGTGGCAATTGGGGCTCGATGCGCACCATCTGGAGCCAACCTGTTTTTGGGTTGGTGGGAGAGGGAGTCGATGAGCCGGTACCAGGGCAATATTGTGTCCTGGTACTGGTTCATAGACAATATTTTGATGTTATGGGAGGGCTCCATGGTTGAATGCAACCAAGTTTTAGTGGAGCTCAATTCGAATGATCTCCATATCAGATTAACATATGAGCACTCTTCCTCCCAGGTCAACTTTCTGGATCTGACCCTCAAGGTATTGGAAGATCGCACCTTGGCGACGACCCTAAACTGAAAAAGTACATCTTGTAACAGTCTGTTACTCTATCAGTTACATCTGAAGAATGGAATACCTCCAGGTTAGGCGTAATTGCACAGAACAGCATGATTTTGAAAAAGAAGCTAAGATGATGGTGCAGAGATTCTCCAAACAGGGCTTCCCACATAGGGCAATCAAGAAGGCACTTCATAGATTGACTGATGGATAGAGTCAATCTCCTGAACAATTGGAGATGTCCAGAGAGCAGGGAGATCAGATATATTATGAGCTGCAACAATCAATGGGCAGACCTAGAGTCGATTTTGTATCGCCATTGGGAGATCTTGAAGAGCAATAACGAAATAAGCCCAAGGTTACCGAGGAGTCTGAAAATGGTGGCTAGATGGGCCCGGAATTTAAGGGATAGACTGTCACAGTCACTTTGAGAACCCACAGCAATCGTGGTTGCCACCTAAGGACGTGCAGGGATGTGCCCCTTGTGGACATTGTTCCATCTGCCCATTTGTTGAAAAGACTAAAGAGGTGCAGGATTTACAAACAGGTAACAGATTTCAATTGAAATCTTTCATCAACTGTGGTACGACCTCTGTAGTTTATGCATTACAATGTCCTTGCAAAACAACATATGTAGGGGAGACAAAAAATACACAGAGGATACAGATTCAAGCGCACCTATCTAATATTAGGTTGGTGGCGCGGGATAAGGAAGCAGGCAAGCAGTTAACCCCGGTTGCTCGACATTTCTTGCTGAAGCATGGAGGGGCTCCGAGAAAATTGGTAGTGATAGGGTTACAAAATGTAAATATAGGCACCCGAGGTGGACATCTTAAGTTATTGAGGGAGGAGTTAAGATGGATTTTCAATCTGGATGCAGAGGCACCAAAGGGCCTTAGTGAAGATGTAACTTCACCCCATTCTATAACCATCTATCAGGTTGGGATGGATTTAGACCCTTGCCATCGTGTAATCATAGAGAGCTGATACCTCAGCACCTATTCCCCCACAGTTGGGGTCTTACCATGATAGCACTAGTGGGCTTTAGGTTTTTTCACATTTTAAGCTGTCTTATAAATTTTGTGTATGTATATCGATGTTTCTAATTTGATGTTTTTACTTTGGTTGGGCAAAGCTAATAATTATTTTGTACTCTGGGTAGTTTTTCACTGTGTGTTGTTCTATTTCCTATTATTTAGGCACCTTTCTGAGCAAAGGGTCGGCCCAAAAGGGGATGACAATAGTGGTAACGTCCCAGGGGGGACCTTGGTGCTCTGTCCATCAGTTGGCATGAAGAAAAGATCATCCTATGCATGCAAACCGTGAAGTTCCTGTGGGAAATCAGAAGACACTTCATACAATATGCCAAGCGAGGAGGAATATCACCATCCTGCATTGACCTGTACTGGTCACCTCCACATCTTCGCCTCCTTCTTTAATTTTTTTTGCCAGAGGGACTCTGGATACTTACATTTGCTTCAAGAAGTATTTGCCTTACTTTCTATGCAAGAAGTCCATGGTGGACGAATCTTTTACTTAAGAAGTCGATGGTGGACCTAAACCTTTATTCAAGTAGTCTATGGTGGACTTACCTTTCACCGAAGAAGTCCTTAGCGGACTCACTCTTTATCTGATAAGCCTATGGTGGACTTGCCTCTTTTGGTCCCAATAAGTCTATGGTGGACCTATCCTTTACCCAAGAAGTTTAGGGCGGACTTATCAGGAAGCCCATGGCGGACTTCTAAGAAACTTGTGGTAGAGAACCGCACATGGGATCTTGTATTCTGATAAGTTTACAGAACATTGTACAGGACTACAAACATGAATATAAAATATAATTGTAGAATCCATTTAATGATGATGGATGGTAGTGAATATTAATACTTACCGTACCTTTTTTCGATATTGGCTTTGTGCATGTGGGGAGAAAGTGAGGCTGAGGGCTTATAGCACTAACCTCTCTTGAGGCTACCTCAGTTGCGCCTGGCAACATGATCCTTTAGGATAGTGTGACTGGCAAGGATCATGGTGACCAAGCATAGAAGGTACTGTATAGTTGCACATCCTGAACAGATGTCTGGAATGAGCAAATCGAATCTGACGAATCCAAATTTGTTACGAATTTCAGGAAAAATTTGCTTCTAAATTAATCAAATTCCTTAAACTCCATTTAGTACGGTCCAGACCATCTAAAATGGTGGATCCACATGTCAGGACATGTCCCATGGGGAAAAAAATCCTGGGAAGGCATCACATGCAGCCTATTAGCAGCCAGGCATCCTGGTGATGCACCTGCCTATATTGCTCTTGCTTCTCTACTCAAACCACGTTTTAAAGCTTGCTGTAGTGCATTTAACTCACCTTCACTGGGGGGCATCCCATTTAAGGCCATCTGACAGTGTGTTTGCATTTGTGTTTAGCTAGAGCACCTGCCTATAGTGCTCTTGCTTTTCTACCAAAACCACATTTTAAAGCTGTAGTGCATTTAACTCTGACCAGGGGCATCCCATTTAAGGCCATCTGACAATGTGTTTGCATTTCGTTTTATGGCCATGCCTTGCAAGCCTAGCCCTCTGACCGAGAGCATCTGGCAGTTTTTACTTTTAGTTTTATGTTCAAGTGCTGAAGGCCAGACATACTTACACACCTGCCGCTGTTGTGTAAAAATACTGTTTTAAGCCTACTGGAGAGCATTGTACTGCCCTTATCAGTGCAAACCACATATGTACATTTGAGAATTGCACAATTCTTTTCCTGGTAAAGTCTTCAGGGCCTAGTTACTGTGAAAGACCAGACAAGTATTTAGTGGACAGATGAGTTATTGGGGTTACTATGGCCCCTGCCGCACTAAACACCCACTCTGATGGCACACTACTGGCAGGGTAGGACAGCTTTCCCAGGGCAAACTCTGCTAGTTGTGGCCACAAATCAAGTTTGGCTGCACAGAAGTCCAGCGGATCCTCAAAGTGTGTTGACATGGTCATGTCAAGGTATGCCACCATAATGGTTCAGGTCGCCTGTGTGGTAGTGGTTGCCTCACTATGCGGGGGAAGAAAAATACTCATCAGTGACTGTAGACTCAGGCTGCTACTGATGGAGCTGCTACTGCTCCTGCCACCCCTCCCCAGCAGCCATGGCAGTGGAAGGTGAGCGCAGAGGGCCTACCCATTGGCAAACTGACTGCGTAGGATGTCTCTGTAGTAGGTCAGTTTGTCCTCCCTCTCAGTGGGTGTAAAAAAGGCCCCAATTTTGTGCCGGTAGCGAGGATCCAATAAGGTGGAGAGCCAGAAGTCATCCCGCTGCCGAATGGTGACAATTCGGAAGTCACTACGCACTATGACTGACTCGGAATAGGAGGAGCATCTGGAGCAACAGAGGATGGATATGACACACAGCTCCCTTTGGCTGAGGTGGTGGAGCCTTGGCTGGCTGAAACAGGGAGCGGCATGCCACTGGGTGATACAGCAGGCTGGACCACCACTTCAGAGCCTCAGTTCTCCCAGGCTGCATATGTTGCTGCAGGGCCGTGGTGCCAACATTGGGGCCCTGGCCACGCTTCACTTTCTGGCTATTCATCTTGCATGGGGCCGTGTTTTTGATTTGAACCTCGTAGCATCTAGTTTTGTGTTGTTCTCTGTACTGTATGTTTTACCTTGTTTGTAATTACACCTTGTAAAGTGCTATGGAAGATGATGGAGCAATATAAATAAAATGAATAATAACCGTGAGGAAGCCACTGACAGTTGACTGGGGGTGTCAGATGTCACTTTGTGATAAAGTGGATGACCATGTTAACCAATCGATGACATAGGTGAGTTGCTGGATGAGACTGCTAGCTGATACCAGAAGATCAGGCCTCTCACTGCGACTCCTGCTGTCACTCACCCCTAGTCTGCTGTGACCTCTGCTTGATTAATTTAGGCCTCGGTCCATTCTGGCACTTCTCTACCTGACATACTTAGAGCTTAAATGAGGGGAGGACAAAATGCTTTATTACACTTAAAACTGGATTTGTTGACAACAGCAGCAGGTGTGTAAATATGTCTGGCTTTTCACAGTAACCAGGCCCTGAAGACTTTAACAGGAACATATTCGTACAACTCTTAGATGTGTGTATGTGGTATGCACTGATGAGGGCAATTCAATGAGCTCTAATATGCTTTAAAACAGTTTTTTGGACAACAGCAGCAGGTGTGTAACTATGGAGAGACTGACCTGTGTGAAGATGAATCAGGCATGGATCAGCCAAGATTTCCATTCACCAATGCCTGATGCATCAGAGTAGATTGATCATGGTGCCACACCAAGACTTTAGAAATATGAATAGTGCAAAACAGGTTTAAGGAGCTGATTTCCAGTTACAGACATTGCTCTACATCAGACAACAAGTAATTATTGAGGAAATGCATTAAGTAAACCTTAACTTTTAATAATATTCTTAGGATAACATATATGTGCCCAAAAGTTTTATATTCTCCTCATGATGCTGCCAACTCCAGGTTGTATTTCAGGCAATTTATGGGCTTCCCATGCTGCTGCCAACTCCAGGGTGTGTGTTTCATGCTTTATATGGTCTCCTCATGCTCCTGACAACTCCAGGGTGTGTCTTTCAGGCAATATATGAGCTTCTCATGCTGCTGGAAACTCCAGGGTGTGTCTTTCAGGCAATATATAGTCTCCTCATGCTGCTGCCAACTCCAGAGTGTCTTTCAGGCAATATATAGTCTCCTCATGCTGCTGCCAACTCCAGGGTGTGTCTTTAAGGCAATATATGGGCTCCTCACGCTACTGCCAACTCCAGGGTGTGTCTTTCAGGCGATATATGAGCTCCTCATGCTGCTGCCAACCCTAGGGTGTGTCTTTCAGGCAATATATGGGCTCCTCATGCTGCTGCCAACTCTAGGGTGTGTCTTTCAGGCAATATATGGGCTCCTCATGCTGCTGCCAACTCCAGGGTGTCTTTCAGGCAATATATGTTCTCCTCATGCTGCTGCCAACTCCAGGGTGTGTCTTTCAGGCAATATATGGGCTCCTCATGCTGCTGCCAACTCCATGGTGTCTTTCAGGCAATATATGGGCACTTCATGCTGCGGCAAACTCCAGGGTGTGTTTTTAAGGCAATATATGGGCTCCTCGTGCTACTGCCAACTCCAGGGTGTGTCTTTCAGGTGATATATGGACTCCTCGTGCTGCTGCCAACTCCAGGGTGTGTTATTCACGCAATATATGGGCTCCTCATGCTGCTGTCAACTCCAGGGTGTGTGTTTTAGGCAATATATGGGCTCCTCATTCTGCTGCCAACTCCAGAGTGTCTTTCAGGCAATATATAGGCTCCTCATGCTGCTGCCAACTCCAGGGTGTCTTTCAGGCAATATATGTTCTCCTCATGCTGCTGCCTACTCTAGGGTGTGTCTTTCAGGGATTATATAGTCTCTTTATTCTGCTGGCAACTCCAGGGGCTGTCTTTCAGGCAATATATGTTCTCCTTATGCTGCTGGCAAATCCAGGGTGTGTCTTTCAGGCAATAGCTAGTCTCTGCATGCTGCTGCCAACTCTAGGGTGTGTCTTTTAAGCAATATATTGTTTCATGCTGCTGGCAGCTCCAGGGTCTGTCTTTCAGGCAATATACAGCCTCCTCATGCTGCTGCCAACTCCAGGGTGTCTTTCAGGCAATATATGAGCTCCTCGTGCTGCTGGAAACTCCAGGTGGGTCTTTCAGGCAATATATGAGCTCCCTATGCTGCTGCCAACTCCAATGTGTTTTTCAGGCAATATATGGGCTCCTCATGCTGCTGCCAACTCCAGGGTGTGTTTTTCAGGCAATATATTGGCTCCTCATGCTGCTGCCAACTCCAAGGGTGTGTGTTTTAGGCAATATATGGGCTTCTGATTCTGCTGCCAACTCCAGAGTGTCTTTCGAGCAATATATGGGCTCCTCATGCTGCTGCCAACTCCAGGGTGTCTTTCAGGCAATATATGGGCTCCTCATTATGCTGCCAACCCCATGGTTTGTCTTTCAGGCAATATATAGTCTCTTCATGCTTCTGTCAACTCCAGGGTGTGTCTTTCAGGCAATATATGGGCTCCTCATGCTGCTGCCAACTCCAGAGTGTGTATTTCAGGCGATATATGGGCTCCTCATGCTGCTGCCAAATCCAGTGTGTCTTTCAGGTGATATATGGGCTCCTCATGCTGCTGCCAACTCCAGGGTGTCTTTCAGGCAGTATATGGGCTCCTCATGCTGCTGCCAACCCCAGGGTGTCTTTCAGGCAATATATGTTCTCATGCTGCTGCCAACTCCAGGGTGTGTCTTTCAGGCTTTATATGGTCTCCTCATGCTGCTGCAAAATCCATGGTGTGTCTTTCAGGCAATATATGTTCTCTTCATGCTGCTGGCAACTCCGGGGTTTGTCTTTCAGGCTTTATATGGTCTCCTCATGCTGCTGCCAACTCCATGGTGTGTCTTTCAGGCAATATATGGGCTCCTCATGCTGCTGCCAACTCCAGGGTGTGCTTCAGGTTTGTCATGGTCTCCTCATGCTGCTGCCAACTCCAGGGTGTGTATTTCAGGCGATATATGGGCTCCTCATGCTGCTGTCAAATCCAGTGTGTCTTTCAGGTGATATATGGGCTCCTCATGCTGCTGCCAACTCCAGGGTGTGTCTTTCAGGCAATATATGGGCTCCTCATGCTGCTGCCAACTCTAGGGTGTCTTTAAGTCAATATATGGTCTCCTCATGCTGCTGCCAACTCCAGAGTGTGTCTTTCAGGCGATATATGGGCTCCTCATGCTGCTGCCAACTCCAGGGTGTGTCTTTCAGGCGATATATGGGCTCCTCATGCTGCTGCCAACTCCAGGGTGTGTCTTTCAGGTGATATATGGGCTCCTCATGCTGCTGCCAACTCCAGGGTGTGTCTTTCAGGCAATATATGGGCATGCTGCTGCCAACTCCAGGGTGTGTCTTTCAGGTGATATATGGGCTCCTCATGCTGCTGCCAACTCCAGGGTGTGTCTTTCAGGCAATATATGGGCTCCTCATGCTGCTGCCAACTCTAGGGTGTCTTTAAGTCAATATATGGTCTCCTCATGCTGCTGCCAACTCCAGAGTGTGTCTTTCAGGCGATATATGGGCTCCTCATGCTGCTGCCAACTCCAGGGTGTGTCTTTCAGGCGATATATGGGCTCCTCATGCTGCTGCCAACTCCAGGGTGTGTCATTGTGCCGCTCTGTGACAACTATTCTAACAGCGATGCCTCTTATCTGCATGTCTTACTTCTTTACAGTATTATTTCACTAACTTAGCATGCATCCTATGCATGTTACAGCAAGGCAAAATGTTCTACAACCCTATAGAGGCTCCCGTTAGGCCAGAAATAGCCGCTTTTAATAGCGATTTGTTGCAAATAAATTTAGACCAAAACTAATTTTTCTGGAAAATTCAGCGAATCAGCCGAATCAAATTAAAAAAAAATTTGCTTATCTCTAATGATTTCTACCCCTTTGAAAACCTACTTTTCCCTATTTTCTTTAAATAATTAAAAAAACTCTCGCACAAGTTGAAAAATCATTCAATGTAAAATCAATTTGTCCACTACTCTGGAATTCTTGTGCACACAAAAAATCTTCACGAGCCAAAATAAAATGTCTCAAAAGATCTTGTTGATAATAAAGTTGATCCTCTTTTCATCACGATGTTCGTGCTTTACCAAAACACGAAGAGTATTCTTCATAGCATCCTTCCTTATGAAGTCTTCTTCCCTCCATGATCTTCAATAAGGAAGCACACAAAAAATCAAAAGATAAAATTGTCTGGTCCTATCCTCCTGGGGGTCACGTTCTTCTGTCCAGGGATTTACTCCACTTTAGGTTATCAAAACACCTTCAGGCGGTCCATGGGGGTTCGCTTCTCGTTGCCTGAGCTTTTTTAAAGCACTAACCCAAAAGCAGCAGTTAAAAAGCACCATGTATTACGTTGCAGCGCACAAGTCACTACAATACAAATATTCTTCAATACATTCCAATAAATTACATTCGTGTTTGGTGGCAGGATGTCTGATGTGTGGGCCTGGCTATCCTGCATACCACCGCCTCTACTCATATACCAGGTGGACCATGCCTAATGTGCAGTTCTGAACTAAGGATCCCTGACCTCACATCATTCATAAGTCCACCCCTGCATACATACTGCAACTATTTAGAATATTTTACAGTGTGGGCGATGCCTGGTGTGCTGTCCTCCATATCATGGTTACATGCATAAAACAACGGTCTATATGGGGGTCTGGGGGAAGGAGAGGAGGGTATAGGCAGGGGGAATCACAGGCCCGAAGCTTTATTTAAGACATGAAACTTAAAGGGGAGGGAGTGGGAAGGGAGAAAAACAATCGAAAAGCCACTCAATCGTCTTCCTCATCTTCCACACCAAAGTCCATCAAGGAATAGTCTCTGAGCAGGCTGTGGATCAGCCTGCGATAGTCCTCGATTTTCATCCACTTCCGTCTGAGGAGGTTTTGAGCACACCAGATAGAGTCCTTAAAACAGCCAGACGCTTCCTCCTCACTGAAGTTGCCATGGAATAGTTGCTGCAGTGGGTAACTATGTTCCTTGACACTCCACAGTATTTCTGTTAAGACCCTAGGGTGTCCAACAAGGCCTAGGCGTAGAAGCAATCACAAAAGAAGCGACGAGAGGTTACTACGCATACTACGCACATAGGACAGCATCTGTATCTGCTCAACCCCCAGTCATGCATGAAGGTCGGGATGGGCCCCTCCTCCGCACAGGGAGGATCTCACTGCACAGCACCAACGTCTTCGATCGTATACTTCCGGAGGCTCCAAAGCCAGAACTACTGGTTCATCTTTGCAATACGTTCTTCCCAGGATTTCTGGGCCGCACCTTCTTTTTTCAAGTCATATTGCAGCTTGACCACGATGAGAGATTATGTTCCACCCCCTATGAAGAAACACAAAACAGGAACAGAGGTTAAAAGCCCCACCATTCCTCCCTTCTTCAGTTCTTTGTGTTTCCTCTCTACGAAACCTTGGAGCAGAGTGTACCGGGTGTTAGACTTCGGCCAATTATTTTAGTTTGTTGTTTTTACACCCGAAAGGAAAAAGGTGGGTATAGGTCATACCCACACAGTTGCAACCTCCATGTGCGACCGCGCCATTAGTACAAATTAATTCTGTCATACAAGATATTTCATGAAAAAAGACTTTATTTCTGCTAAAGTAGCAGCTATTAAAATAGGTAATTAAAAGGTAGCAGGAGGGGCAAAACCAAGTCTACCCCTACTGCCCCAATTACAATAATTTCAAAGCATTATTCTGGGTTTCCAAGGCCCATGATATAAAGTTCCATACAATGTGTCATAACATGATTAGTACAGCCCTCCCAGGCAACGGACATAATCAATAATGAGCAGCAAGCGATACAGGATCCTGTTATGACATCTACAATCTATTTACATAATATACGTCACAGTGTGATCAATGTAAAAATCATTCTGGGTTCACATTCATGAAAAACAAGGTGGACTAGTTTCGCCCATAGACGGGGCTTCCTCTGCACCTCAATTCATCCGTACAGTTGTATGCACCTTCACTTTAGTGCCATTATGGAATCGTCATTATTCTATACCGGGAAAAAGATAGCCAGAAAGCAGACAAGAGACAAAAGTGAGGAGAAACAAAGGAAAAAAAGGAAAAAGAATATGTACAACCATTATAGATTAATCGTATTACAACTTGTGGTCCAATTGACCAAAAGGGGTGTCAGAAATCAAATAAGGGTACCTGCTTGTCCCATGTGGAAATTCGACGTTAGCAGTGGTCTGCTCAAATCAGGAACCTCTTGTCATCCCACTATCCTCATCATGCATCAAAGGCAATCCTAGTGCCAAGTATTCAATCACCTAATCCGCAGCCTATATCAGGAAATTATTTAAGAACACTCTTGGATTGGATTCTTAATTCTCAAAGTGGAAAGGGATGAAGTTATAAGAATACACTTACATATAAAGTTGCAGCCACAGTCGAACCTGAGGGAACAACGTCACAGCTCCCCTATAAGGCAGGTAGTACAGCTGGAAGGAGGTAGCTGACCCGTGCTCCGTCTCGCACCAAACCTCTCTCCCTCGTGGGCAACCCGGATGTGTCAATGCAGCCGGCAGGCTTTATACAAGCCCTGCGTCGGCTGCGTGCTGGGGTCATGTATCACTTCCGGGGCAGCCGGAAACCCCGATGACGTCACCGCCCGGCCCGGGAATGACACTACCCAGCTGCCAGGGGCGTGTTAGCGGAGGCGGGGACGAGGGGGGGGAAAAACAGCGGAAGGGGCGGGCATATGCCCGCACAAGAACGCCACGTCATTCCGCCACCCCACAAAAACAACCCCAGCTCCATGCAGTGCTGGGAATGTGCGTGGGCAGCGGCACACATCACCCCGCCGCCCCCGGGTTCGGGGAACAGTCGAGCCTGGGAGGCTGCCGGGCGCCCGAGTCAGCCAGACGGCCGCTCGTCTCCGGCAGCACAGCCCCGCCCCGCCCCCAATCCCCATCAGGTGGAGGTATGGCGGGTGGGGGACCGTAGCAAACCCTCCTCTCTGCTTCACCTCCCCCCTCCCCCCCTGGTGTGCGTGCCTCCAGTACAGTGGGGACCCTGAAGAGGGAACGAAACACCCTATAGCGGGTGATCCCACTGGCACCGCCCCTGGCATCACAACCGACCCTCTGCTTACTACCCAAGGACATGTAGTAGTATTCTACCAATGGATATTCCCGAGCAATTTGCATAGAAATAAAGTGAAGTAACTCAGAAAAAAAAAAATAAATAAATAAATAAAAAACATCTCAAGATTAGAATACACGAAGGTCGATCATTAAGGTGTGAAAACAAGAGTTTTTAGCCCAGAAAGGGCGCAAAACTAATTGTTTCATTCATACCTGGATGGCGATATGCTTTCATTTTGCTAATCCAACGGGTTTCCCTCTGGAGGGTAATCCTCTCTATATTCCCCCCTCTGGCATGTGGATGGATCCGGTCCAAGCCCTGGACCAATAGTCCCTTTGGTTCACTATTATGATAGCGGGCAAAGTGCCGTCCTATGGGGGTCTTCGTGTTAGCGGTACGAATATCGTATTGATGTTCATATATCCTCTTTTTCAGGGGTCTATTAGTTTTTCCAATATAGAAGCTCCCACACGGACAGGTAAGTATATATATCACGTGGGGAGTTTCACAGTTGACAAAATGTTTGGATTGTACCGATGTCTGTCCAGGTATATTTATGGTTTTGCCCGATTTGATGAACTGGCAACAACTGCACCTTTTTTGGCATTGGTAGGTCCCACAGGTTTTGCAACACTTTTTGGGATCTCTCTCAGTATAATGACTTTTAACTAGTTTGTCTCTAAGGTTCCTTGCCCTTCTAAAAACAAACTGTGGTTGTGACGGCAAAATCTCTCTGAGACTCTGATCGTTCATCAGCAGATGCCAATTACGTTGAAATATATTTTTCAATGAATGGTGTTGGGCAGAGAAAGTCAGGGTCACGGCCAGAGGCCGTCTAGTTCTGAAGGGTTTGGGTTTATACAAAATCTCCGTCCTGGGCCTGGCGGCAGCTTTTTTATAGGCCAATGACAGTACTTTCTTACTATAGCCCCTTTCCTGCAGTCTATTCCTTATCCCATCCGCTGCTTTTTTAAATTCTCCATCATCAGTGCAGTTTCTACGCGCCCGGAGGTATTCTCCATATGGGATACTGCGTAGTAAATGTTGGGGATGGAAACTTGTCGCCCTTAGAATTGTATTGGCCGCTGAGGACTTCCTGAAAAAATCTGAATGTACTTGTCCCTGTGCGTCTATGGAGATTGTCAGGTCCAGGAAATTGATTCTGGACTCACTAATTTCATGCGTAAATCTTAGGTTTAGTTCATTACAGTTAAGGATTTGAATGAACTCATCCAATACCTGTCTTGGACCGGTCCATAGCACAAAGATATCGTCGATGTACCTGTGCCACGTCAAAACGTGGCACAGGTACATCGTGAGAGTGTCCTCACCCCACAACTCCCTCTCCCAACGGCCAAGGTACAGGTTGGCATAAGATGGGGCACATGTGGTCCCCATCGCCGTACCCTGTACCTGATGGTACAATTGGCCGTCGAAGAGAAAGAAGTTGTGGGTGAGGACAAATCTCAACAGACGGAGGATGAACAAGTTGAGGTTACACTGGCTGATATCCAATTCATTCAAGAAAAATTGTATGGCCCGCAGGCCCTGTTCGTGCGGAATACTGGAGTACAGGGCCTCCACGTCCAGTCCCACCAGGAGAGTCCCCGGGGGCACAGTCATCCCATCGAGGATGCGGAGCAAATGGCCAGTATCCTTCAAGTACGAGGGAAGCTGATGCACCAACGGTTGAAGGACGTGATCGATGAAGCGACTAGCCCGATCAGTCAGAGACCCCATGCCCGACACTATGGGTCTGCCTGGTGGTTCAGACACCGATTTATGAACCTTCGGTAAGGCATAAAAGGTGGCAATGGTCGGGCATGGGGCCTCCAAGTACGCTCCCGTCTGTCCATCGATCACTCGGTGTAACACCGCATCCTCGATGAGCGAGTGATAAGCCCCCGAGTCTGGACGTGGAGGTCCGCACGTACCAGTCCCTATTGTCCAATATTCGCCTGCACATCTGTACATATTGTTCATTGCTCATCACGACAATGTTGCCCCCTTTATCCGCTGGTTTAATTGTCACATTACCAATCTTCTCTAAGTCCCTCAGTGCTTTCTGATGTTCAACAGAAAGATTGGACTTCTTCTTAAAGGGGAGTTTTTCTATCTCAGTTGTGACCAGACTGACAAAGGTTTCTAGATGGGCATTAGAGCTCAGTGGTGGGTAGAACGTCGAGGGTTTTTTAAACCTCGATTGCTTAGGATTTATCATCGGTGAAATACCGGTCGCTTCGATACCCAGTTCTATCATTTCTTGCTCCAAATCTGACTGATTGGCTTGTGGAGCTGTCTCTGAAAGCTCATCTTTATGTGCGTAAAGTTGTTTACATAAGATTTTCCGGGCGAATAAATGGAGGTCTTTAATGGCCTCAAAAGAATCCAGTTGTTGGGTCGGGCAGAAGTTCAGCCCTAAAGATAGCACTTCTTGCTGGGCTTGTGTCAAGATTAGATTAGATAAGTTGATGATGTTAAGCGGGCATTCTTTTTCTTTACCTCTGGTGGTCATGATTTTTATTTGTTTCATCTCTTGTGTTGTCGGATTACTAATAGGAAGACCTAGCTTTATCTGTTTCTTCTTCCGCCTTCGGCGGTTCCTATTCTGATTGCGGCCTCGTCTAAAAAATCCTGTCGATTATCTCGTCTCAAATCTTCAAGATCTCTCTGATCTTGGTTACCTCCCTGTGTTCTTTTGAACATCGATCTGGTAACAACTTCCCCCCTACGGGGCGGATACTCTCGTCCCGGGGGGCTTCTATCTGACCTATTTCCCCCCTCCCAACGTTGGGGTAAGAATCTTCTCTGTGGGTCCCTGGACTTCCTATTGGATCTCTCCCTCGAAGATGAGGAATCTGAAGATGAAAATTGTCTCGGAAAAAATTCCCTACGGGTTGGTCTAATCTCCGTGCCTGGCCAGATGTACGCTTTCAATTGTTTGTAGGCTATTATGTCCCGTTGATACTTATGCTCCTTGGTCTCAATAATATCCTTATTGATTTTCTCTATCCCCATCTTTATATTAGTATCCCTTTTCACAAAATACTCATCCTTGTCAAAAGTCTCCAACTCTTTCGCTAATTTACTAATTTGTTCATCTAGTATCTGCCAATTGTTTACTGTGTTGATCAACTAACAAACCCATAAGTGTAATCGAACACTCCTGGAGGGCATTCTCCCACTTCTGTTTGAAGTCATCAGTGATCAAACCAATCTGTGGGTATAATTTCAATCTTAGACCCCTAGGTACTATCTTTTTATCCTTTTTACACCCTCCAGAGTCTGGAGCTAGCCAGCTGCACCGGACATTTAATCACAGTTGTCCTGTGACGAGCCTGCTGCACCTGGGGCTATTCCCTCATAGAATATTTTTTGAAGGCACTAGTTGTGTCCTGTCTCTTTAAATCTTTCTGATAAATGAGAGCAGGCACGCTGTAGTAGTGGTGCATCTGGAAGTAATCCCTGGATGATTTGGTTGCACGGATTCATTCTTTTGCAGGAGAATGTTTTTCCCTCCAAAATGTTGAATTTTTGGGGTGGGGGAGTGACTTTTTTTTGCATCACTTCCGGAAACTGAAAGCCTTATACAGCCTGTTAATGTGCTCCTGTTTGCACGAGTAGCAGGCCGGACAGGAGCGATGCAGCGGCGGCGGCAGTGGCTGTGAGGCCAGCACTCCGGACCAAGACCCCGACAGAGCGGAGGGCAGAGAGTGCAGAGCGGCGCCTTCGTGCAGCGGCGGAGATGGATGAAAAAGCTGATGGTGGCCAGCAGGCAATAGGCCTTCCATTCTGCAAGTACCTTATGTTTTTATTATTCAAAGGGGTGTTTTTTTGCTTATGTTTTTGTAGAAAGAAATCTATTCTAAAACTCGTTCAGAAGACAAAAAGTTTTTTAAAGCAGTCAAAAAGTCCAAGGTTTGTGAAGTTTGTGGCAGTACGCTTTCGGACACTTGGCAGCTGAAAGTTTAGGGTGTATGAAAGCAAAGAAGGAGTCTGACTCTGTGGCCCTGTTAAAAGAAATGTTCAATATGAAACACTTGGTTTCTATTGAAAAGACTCAGAAGGAGTTTGTCACTCAGGCCCAGTGGTCACTTGCTTCCGCACCTATTCCCTTACCTAGTACTGACTCTCAGGTGAAAAGCCAGGAGTTGTTGTTAATAGATTTAGGTCCTGGGGCACTTTCTGCAAACCCTGATCTGGTATCTGAACAGGAGAAGAACAGGACTCCTCACATGATTCTACGGAGGAGGGAGCCCCGGAAGAGGGAGAGCAGGGTTGTTCTCACTCTCTTTGAGAAGATCTGGAATTGTTACTGCAGGATATTTATGAGACTTGGGGGATTACACAGGAGGATACGCCCCTCTCTCAACAGGATGATATGTACAGAGAAATTTTGCTTAAACGTATAGAGAAGACCTCTCCCTCTTATTCATGCAGTTTTAAAAGATATGGTTAATGCAGAAAGGGATACCCCTGAAAAGTAATTCTTTCTGCCTAAATCCTTAAAAAGAAAATTTCCCTTTAAGGATCCAATTATGGAACTCTGGAGCAAGTGTCCCAAGGTTGACGCTCCATTGGGCGAGATTTCATAGTCTTCTAAATAAAATTTTGTGGATATGGGTTCCCTACACGATTCCTATGGACCGCAGAGGGGATCATGTCCTGAGAAGAGCATGGCATGCTGCATTGTTTCTCTTTAGACCAGCTATTGCCTCTGATGTGGTCCTGGGGTGCATGACTAAGTGGGTGGATACCCTCAAGACACGCATTAACAACAAGATTCCTGCCAAAGAAATTATTGATAATAAGGAAATATCACTTCCTACTCTGTATAGGGCAATTACCTTCCTGACTAATGCTTCTCAGGAACTCATCAGGGCTTGTGCTCGCAGGACTATTTGGTTGAAAACCTGGTCGGGCGATAGTGGTTCCAAGATTAAATGTGTGGTATCCCATTACATGGTGGTCTTCTGTTTGGGGATGACCTGGATGAAATTTTGACTAGGTTTACGGAGATGGGGAAGAAATTTCCAGTGAAGAAGAAGCCCTTATCACAATCAGTTAATAAGGGCAAGGTGGGCTTTAGTCTAGCTCAGGGTAGACAGTCAAAATTTAAGAGATGCTGGAATCAGCCTAGGCCCCAAAGGAAGTACTCTCTTGCTGGTAAGGCTTCGGAGGGGCCTAAGCAGCAAACCTGACAAACATCTAGCAGTAGGGGGGACTTTCTGAGTTTGTACCCACTTGGAAGGAGATTACCCAAAATCAGTTTGTGCCATAAATGCTAGAAAAAGGGTATCAATTAGAATTTGCATCCCTACCCCAATCATCCTTCTTAATATCAAAATTGCCAAAGGATCCAAAGAAGATGAAAGCTTTTCCTTTAGTTCTGCAGGAGTTGTTGCAGAAAAATGTGATAGAGGTAGTTCCTCCAACCTTGGGTCTGGAGGGATTCTAGAGTGTTTCTGGTAGTGAAGTTGTCAGGGAAGTTCAGAATGATTTTGAATTTAAAAAGGCTAAACAAACCCATCCGGTACAAGAGATTCAGGATGGAATCAATTTATTCAGTAAGACGGGTGCTGATGAGCGATGTCTGGTTGGTGAATTTAAATCTGCAGGATGCGTATCTACATATTCTAATCCTAGTAGCTCACCACAAGTATTAGGTTTGCAGTGCAGCTAGAGAGGAAGACGCTTTATTTTCAGTACAAAGCCCTTCCCTTCTGCCTGTCCTCATCTCAAGAATTTTCACAAAGATTCTAGCGGAACCCATGGCCCTCCTCAGGCAGCAGGGGATAAATGTGATTCCTTATCTGGACGATCTACTGATCATAAACAGATCCAGGACAGCATTGTTAGCAGACCTAGAAAGGACCCTGGTAATGCTAAAAAGGCTGGGGTGGGTAATAAACTTAGAGAAGTCCAGCTGGACACCCTCTCAACAGTGCAGGTTCCTGGGGTTCATAGTAGACAGCACTTACAAAAAGTTGCTTCTCCCAGAAGAAAAAAAGGAGAAACTAAGGTTAGAAATTCTCTCCCTGGAAGTTAATCCTAAAGTCTCCGTAAGGGTAATCATGAAGGTTCTAGGGTTAATGACCTCAGTCAGTTCTGTTGGCACAGTTGCATTCAAGGCCCATTCAAAGATTCCTACTAGAGAATTAAGACAAGAGAAAGGAGTCTCTAGCTCAGATGGTTAAGTTAAATCCAGAAATCTTAGGGGAACTGCTTTGGTGGACAGATCTAGTAAACCTGGAAAAAGGGAGAGAGTGGAGACAGGCCAGTATTAGTAACTACAGATGCGAGCAGCTAGGGCTGGGTGGCTCACTTGGGAACACTGCAGGTGCAGGGGAGGTGGCCCAAAATAACACTGCAGGTGCAGGGAAAGGGAGCTTCTGGCAGTGAAGCTAGCACTGCATCACTTTCATTCAAGAATTCTGGGAAAGTAGATGCAAGTGAGATCAGAATATGCAACAGCAGTAGCCTATCAAAATCATCAGGGGGGAACCAGTCCCAAAATTCACTGAGGTTAGCACAAGACATTTTACGACCACTGCAGGATCAAATACAGTCATTAACTGCAGTTCATCTGAGAGGGACCCTGAACACGCTGGCAGAAGTCAGGGGAGTTCAGCAGACAGAGCGGTGCTTGAATCAGAAGGTATTTCAGCTGAATCTGTTTGCCAGCAAGAAGAATTCAAAATGCATGAAATTCTTCTCTCTGGTCAGGGAGGAAGGTGCGGTGGCAATAGATGCTCTGTCCCAAAGATGGGACTTTCCCCTTGCTTTATGTTTTGCCCCTTTCAGAATCCTGCCTCAGGTGCTCTGGAAGATCGCCAAGAAAGAGGTGACCGTGATCCTCATTGCTCCCTTCTGGCCAAAAAGAGTATGGTTTGCAGAGTTAATCAAGATGGCGATAAAAGGACCGTGGAGTCTTCCGCACATCCCAGATATCATTCATCAGGAAATCATCCTGTATCCAGACCCGTCTACAGATGACAGCTTGGACCCTGAGAGTAAGCAACTTGCATTCCATTTTTGTAAGTGGAGCTCAGGTGAACAGCAGGTGTGGCAATCCTCATACTTGGGTGAAGTTTAAAGCTCTCCACTTCTAGAATGATTTAGATGGTCTGGATATACCTGTGCTAATTTTATGGCACGTTCCTTTTGCTCATCTGTTGTTAATATGTCAAACTGAGGTCCAGCAAGAAAAAGTATTAATCTTATCTATGGCTTCAAACCGCATTCTCAATTCAGAAAGTACAAAAGTACACTTTCATCAAACATCCTATTCGCTAAAGAGTGGATCCAGGCCATACCTTTCTGCAATCAGTTTTGCTTGTCCTAGTTGACTCCAACAGGTTTAAGAAACCATGAATATGCTTTGCAGAGATATCAATTGTGATATTCTCGTTTTTCGAGTTCGTTGACCCAATTAATTTGACTTAGTACTTTGTACCAAAAACATGACATGACCACAAACTCAAACTTTTTTATATTACACATCAGTGAAGCTGCCCCAATTTTAGTCTCCATATTGGTTACAGGGCTGGATTTTCGATCATTTAAAGCATCAACAATTTTTCCAAGGTGCATATAAATGAGCTTTACAGCTTACAGCTTTGCTGACTGCCCCGTCTGTAATTCTCTGCCCCTCTAGACACACTAGCAGCATTTACTCCAACCAAGTTTAGGGAATGAGCTGTACATTGTACAAAATATGCTAGAGTATTTTCTTGAAGCAATCGTGCTTGAACCCCTTTATACTTTCCAGCCATATTTGTCCCATTGTCATATGATTGCCCCCTGCAATTTTTAATATCTAAGTAAGGCCCGTTTTTTCACTCACTGTAAAAATGTTTTTAAAAAGCTTTTAACAATTGTATGGCCACGTTCTGTAATTTTAATGTACCTAATGACTTCAGACATTTGTTCCAAAGGACTTATATCTGGTGTACAGTAATATATCATACAATAACACTGTGCGTCTATGATATCAACGAGGATCTATTCCCTTTTGTTCTCATTCTTGTAACAAACACCTTTGTGCATCTGAAAATGTGGCTGGCCATGTTCCAGGGTCATAACAGTCAAAATCAAAATTGGACTCACCACGTGAACATACACTGATAGTGTCCAATTCCTATTCTAGTAAATGTGTTGCGCTGCTGCAACTTTGCGGTGCGTCTGAATCCATTATCCTGAATCTATTATCATTACTTTCATGAATAGGGGCATCTGCAATCTCTGCCAACGTTTCACTTTCTTGACTCTCATGTTCAGAAATTCATTTATCCTGCACATGTGGAGGCTGATTAAATATTAGTGCCATGTCTGTATAGCGGCGCCTAGAGCGACAGCTTGTAGACTCTGCAAGCGTGTGACATGTGCTATAACCCAGCTTAGCAGTTGGACAAGTGGCGCTGTACTATCCCGCCAAGCATTGATAAATGTGATGTTTGGTGGGCAAGCGCTGTTCCCGATTCACTGCAGAGCCAATCGCAAACGCTAGGTGGTGTTCCAAGGTCACAGCGCCTAAGGCTATGCTACATCTAACAACAGCACAACGCGATAGGTAGCACCAGCTCAGTGCGTCCGGCACTCGGCGCTCATGGTCGGCGCTTTAAAGCTCGGTGCTCTAGCATAGAGCACCAGACGCTGTGTGATCAAAGTCTGTTTCTGAACACATATACACCAGTAACAGAGTGAAAACACATGGAATGCATGGTTTTAACACTGTGACATTGACACATTAGTGCCAGACCTGTAATGACAATTCTGCATAAAAATATATAAATAAATATAAATATATGTTTTATTACATTTTATTTTCCCAACACGCTATTTACACACAACCAAATGAAACCCAATTGAAATGTATGGGAGAGAGCTACTTAGCGTCAGGTACTACATGGCGCTCCTGAACCTAGAGCTATATGCTGAGCCACCTCTAGTAATACATGTGACACTACATGGTGCTGTTAGAGGTGGAATTTCTGCTGTAATACACCCAAAAGTGTACTTTCTCTCTCAATCTCCCTTCCCTATCGGTGCTTCTCGGCTGAAATCGCTGCTTTAAAAATCTTTTTCTGTGTCTCTCTGTCCCTCTCTTTGTTCCAATAGAACGCTGAAGTAAGTGGCCGCAAGATGGCTGCTGATAATATAGGGCTGTGGCATCACCGGGGTGGCTGGCGGCTGATAGGCTGCATGTGATTCAGGGTGATCCCGCCTTGCCGCCTTCCCAGGCTTTCTTGCCTGACATGTGGATCCTCAATGTTAGATGCCCTGGAGCATGGACTGCGCTGAATGGAGTTTAAGGAATCGATTTGCGCGGTCGGAATGCGGCAAAATTCGATTCCTTGCAAAATGTTTTTTTTTCCTGAAATTCTGAAAAAACTAATTTGGATTCGCCAGATTCGGTTCACTCATCCCTGATGATAAGCATGCAAACTGCTGCATAGTTATCAATGATTTGTCTTTTACTCTGCCTGTCCAGCTGCCATTTTGCTAAACACAGCTTACAACTGGTTCATGTAGCACGAATTTCGGGCCGGAATTTGTATGGAGAGTCTGTAACCTGAAACCAAAGCAAAGATAACCTTCAAAAGGCATGGAACATGGTTATTTTTGCTTGTCCTAGCCTTTTAACCACAGTGTCCGTTTAAATAAAGGTCCTTCTGGAAACGTTTGCAGAAAAAAACAGATAGAGTCTCAGTAGAGGCATCCGACAAAAGTATTGCCACTAACGGAAAATTTGAGACGGATTCCTCCAGAATCTGAATTTTCTTACCATCAGCTAATTGTTTTCGTAAATCCAAAAGCCAAGCAGTCAGAACTAATTTCAGATATAATGCTGGTGCCAAACTATCCACTTTCATATCCTGAAGCAACAATCTGAAACTGATGCAACCACTCTTGGACTTTCTGTCCAGGGACTAACATAACCCTGACTGAAGGGATAACGATATAATAAGACAAATGGTTTCCTATCCGAATGTTCCCATTCTGTCAAAATAATATCCCTGATATACTGATTTACTGAAGTTACCAAGTTACCTACCACCTTGCTTCCTGCCCCTTTTCCAAATAAAGACACTGACACAGTTTTAACTTTCGATCTGGGTAAATATTAAAATATTGTCCATTGCATGACATAAACAATTTTATGGTTCCTTATGTTGTAAGCCTTAAGGGGCATCACATTTCCCAATCTTTCTTCCCGCGTCCAGATGAAGTAGCTGCCATATAGTTAGCTCAAGGATTTTAATGGGCTTACCATCCCCTTGGTGCTTTCCCATTGAACTCATAACACAACATTCAAACTTTTATGGTTTGTTATGCCAAGCCCAATCTTTCTTCTGGAGTCCAGTTAAAGCACCAGGCCAGAACCCAAATTGACCCCTGCTGTACACCTGGCTTGAGAGTTTTAATGGACTTACCATCCTCCTGGTGCTTCCCAACCACAATGGAGGGGCAGAGTCAAACCACCACATTGCCACTTCCTTGACCATAATTTCTGAGAATCTCTACACCAAGCTGCTCAGACGGCTCCTCGGGGGAGGGGGGGGGGCGCATATGCTGTCATTGACTTCTGAGAGATAAGTAGCACTACCTTTTTTCTAATGATTTGATCTCCTTTTATGTATAGTCACCATGTGTAGTAAAATTTAGGTACTTTTTGTATTGAGTTTCTCCTAATAATTGATACACTTTAGTTGTGGCACTTGCACTTTGTATTATAAATAACGTTTCCTGAAATTGCATGTCCTATATGTTTTTTAACATTGTCTTTGTTGTGTATTGATCTGTGTTAGTGATTTAATAAATATAATTTTATATATATATGGGTGTGTGCAATAATAAGATCATGGAATAGTCCCGGTGAGGGGTTTTCTAGGGCATACCCTATTTTATGCAGCTCACCTCTGTCTGTCACACATCTGCCCACATTACCTTGGCTCACCTAAGTTTTGCCTACCACTATCTTACCTCTTTCCGCCTCACCGACCGTTTTGAACTTCACCCCTCCTGACTTCTTTTCACCCCACCTACATCTTCTAACCTCTGCATATACCTAAAAAACATACACAATGCTTTAAGGTTAAAGGTTTCCTGCAATTCCATCTTATTGCATCCCCGTGAGGGAAAATAAGACAACGTAGCCCTTACATCAGAAAGTTTGTGCACTGTTCTAGATCATGTCGAGAGAAGTTTGATCAAATTTGGTCTGCTTGGCTGGATAAGATCTAGACTTTTATAGGTTATTAATCCATTTGTAATGGGGAGAGGGTTATATATGGGGGGAGTGAATGTGTATATGGTTGCTTAATTGTGTTGTATTATGTTCACTATACAATACTATTATAACTTGCATGTCTTAAAAATTGCATAAATAAAGCTCTTTAAAATGAAAGCCATTAAAAAAAATAAAATACCAGTTTATATGTAATGGCCTTGTGTATTCCAAGCAAAGCCTCTTTCTACACTTCAATTTCTGGGTTGTGGCTGAGCTTGTAAGGGTGTCATGCTGCAGCCTGATGAGCCATAAGTGCACTCTGCTGTGCGCATGGATAGCTGTGAGACCATTTTTTTTACATGATCCTGGAGTAAGATTAAAAAGAGTGGAACATTTGGAAACCTACTACAGCATCTACAGCGCATTGCAGGAAATGGAGGAGATGTACATGGGCCAGGCATCAGGTGAGAGGCTTGCTTCCCTTTTTGTTGTTTGGTTTACAGTTCTTTTAAATTGCACATTTCAAGCTGTAGTCAAGTTGTGCCTAACACCCCCCATGCACTTTACGTCTTTGTGGGCCTTTTAGGCTCCTTTTACACCACTGCTTTTTTGTGCTGAGCTGCATTGCATTTTGCTTGCATTTGCTTTGCGTTGTCAAAGACTTCTACAGTGGTGCATTTGCATTGCATTGGAAACACAGAATGCAGGACTTTACTAGTGCAAATGGCTAGGTGTCGGAAGCGGGCGGAACATTTTCTGTGTCCTGTGACCCTGACGAAGCTCCAGTGGGCAGGGCGAAACGTGCGTAGGTGACGGGTTGCCCGACCATCCCTCTCCATCGCTTCTCTCTCACCCTGCATGCTGACGAACACAGCAGCCCGGCTAGGACAACATTACCGAGGCACAAACATGCAGTACAACTGTGGCAGATACTTAAGTGACAAACTACTATTTAAAGGTGGGGGTGCCCAAACCCCCAATGAGTAAGGACCAGAGACTTAATATTGCACACACTAAGATAATATCAAAAGCATTTATTTAATCAATCCACATGATATAAAAAGACAATTTAAAAAACATCTGGCATGGGGGGCGCTGTTATTCAGGGCTGCCATTAAAACTAATCATTAATTAATTCTAAATAAAGCCCAATGCCCACAGCCTTTCTGAGGGCAAACAATCATGAATGAAAACTAAAGTGCTATGTGCTTCCCAATCAAGTGCATCAAAAACTAATGAACAATTAGAACATTTCAGTGCAATAATCTCCAATAAGCTACAATAGGTACAAATGCAAAAAAAGAAAAAACACTTATCTTACATATATACAGTGTCCGTGTTCAGGCCAGCCACTCGACCTCCCTGGAGAAAGCCCACGCATTTCGAGACGACCTGTCTCTTTCTCAAGGCAAAGTAACTCTCTGGTCCTTACTCCTTGGGGGTTTGGGCACCCCCACCTTTAAATAGTAGTTTGGTTCTTGAGCGGTATCCAGAGCACTGCACCACATTTACTTAACAATTAGTTGGAGCCATCCAGCTCTAATACTAGATACTTAAACCGGTCCTTCACCCTAAAAAAGAGTCTATCTTATACGTTTCCCCCACGCTGTACATACAAATTGCTCACATTAAAAATTATCCTACCTGCATCTATTGCATTTTCTGAGATTTTAAACATCCAAGATGGCGGCCCATTGAGGTGCAGGCTGCCTGCAAACAGGAAGTGTTTTCTGACTGTGTCGCTCTGCATTCTGGGACTGCTGACCTTTTCCTGACCTCAGCTCTGCTCTGTTTGTGCAAAGCACAGTTATAACCCCACTCCGCTGCACTTATGACCCCTCTTCTTTCCTCAGTAGGTGATACTACTGAGCCAAGATGGCGGCGCCCATATCCTGCCCATATCCTAGAGTGCTGAACAGAGTTGCAGGCCAGTGAGGGAAAGAATAAAAGGTAAATGAGTAAACACGTTAAATATATTATTTTTAGATGCTGGGGAATAGTTTTTTAAGGGTTTGGGCTTTTCATTAAATGATGCTGAAGGTCCGCTTTAAGTGACAGCGACGGGGACCAGGTATTGAGGTGGTACAGAGGGGACGGCAGGTCGGGGGCTCATTTACCAACAAAGCCCCGGCCTCTGCAGTCCACAGCTCTCGCCTGCACTACTAATTGAAGGAAGGAAAGGTAACCCTTTGGCTGCGCTCTTCTGCGTTCCACATTAAAATACAAAAGGAGAGGAGCCCCACAACTCCCCGCGTCCCCTAGAACAGTGATTTTCAACCTTTTTTAAGCCGCGGCACACTTTTTATACTTAAAAAACCCCGCGGCACACCACCAACCAAAATGACACTAAAACAGTACATACTATACATATAGTTAATAATATAGATTCTAAATGTATTTCTTACCACTCAGTGTGAAACCTGGGCCTGTTTCGATGAACACAAAAGGGATATCCTGGCAGGAATGGTGGAAAGACACACACGAAGCTCTTCCTCAACAGTTCTCAGTCTCTCCCTGTTTTTAGTTTTTATCGCAGTCAAGCTTGAGAAGCCCAGCTCACATAGATATGTGGTTGAAAATGGCAGCAATATCAAAATAGCTTTGTTATGGGCGATTTGCTTTTAGATTTCAGGGCCAGCCTCTCAGTGTTTTGTTCTGCTTTAAAGAAGAGCAGCACGCCTGATTTTCACTTCTCAGGGTGTTGTTTCTCTCAGTGGGGGCATCCAGAATTGGGATGCCCAGCTGTGTGTATCCCGCAACATTTACTCGCCTACCTGCCTACAAGGCTGGGCATGCACACGGCTAAAGGTGAGCCGGGATGCAGCCACAGTGCAAAGACACGGTGAGGGCTCCAGGACAAGGTGAGTGAAAAGGGCTTCTGGGGGGGTTTACACAGCGAGGGAATTCCAATTCAGGATGCCCCAAGGAGAGGCATTCCTCTTTAAAAAATAAGTCACATTTGGATCAGTGTTTCCCTCCCGCCCTGCTCCTCCAGTGTCAAGTACCGACCACCTATCAACATTCATGCACACAAATACAACACAATATGCCCCTCCCCCCAAAACTTTATCATCATCATCATCTAATTTTTATAAAAGCTGCAAAGTCCTGGAACTCTCTTCCCACTCCATTATGCCAAGTGACAGTCCTGGTTCCCTGAATCTCTGCCCACCCCTCCATTACCTTTACTTGCAGAACTGGAGTGAATAGAGAAAGCGAGCAAGTCTCTTCTCCCGCGCAGGGAAGACTATGACAACACAGCAGGTGGGCGGAGCCAGACGGCCTGCTGTCATGTGCTGTGAATCGGGCCGCGCTGGCAGTTTCACCAACGGGGTGGGCGGGCGAGCCGGCAGTTCAAAGCGGAGCCTGATGGGGGGGGACGTACAGAGACATATGTATCATCCGGCTGTGGGGCCGGGGGCACACTGCGCCTCGCTGACTTAACCACGTCTCCAGCTCCACTCCTTACTGGGCAGTAACTGTCCCGCCCATTCTGCCAGACGCCCAGGCATTGGCTGAGACTTGTTTAGCCTGAGCATTACTTCCTAGTGCGGAAGCCGCATCGCTGCGCATTGCCGGGGAACAGGGGGCACCTTAGTTTGGGGAACTTTCCCCGCGGCACACCTGACCATGTGTCGCGGCACACTAGTGTGCCGCGTCACACCGGTTGAAAATCACTGCCCTAGAAAATGCGGCACCACTATATACAATTTATACAAAATAAACCTTTATTAGCTACATATCTCTACACAAAAAGACATATTAAAAAACACATAACACATTACAATCCGTATAGAAGCGAGGGAAGAGGAGGGGGCAAAAAATGGTCACCTGTTGTTACTATGGTCATACCATAATAAATATCACAAAATCGATAAAAGGATGCCCTGAAATCCCAGCTAGGTATTATTAAAGTGCAAAGTGCTGCTGTAAATGTATATCTATCCTAAAAAATATTTAGTTACTAAATGTGCAAAAAATATGCAAAAAAAATATATATACCCATCAATAATAAGACAAAACCAATAGCAAACAAAGCAAGTGTCAGTGCTATAGTGCATACATATAAGTCTTCATGTTCCTATCTGTAACCAATCAGAGGACCCGCCGGGAACAAGCAAAACAAATGTGAATACAAGTTAATAGATCTTACATGACCAGGGACCAGCACACCACCCCTCTGAGCGTCTACGCGTTACGTGACGACTCTCCACGTCACTTCCTCAGGACGACAGTAATTTGCACCACATTATTAAAAGACGCAGTCGCTGCTATTATTCCCAGCCTAGAACTGGTTGTCAATAATCGTGGAGGACATTTACAGGTGCCCAGGTGAATGCTGGCCAGCTTGTATGTGCGGGAGTGAATTAAGGGGTGCGTTGTTTCCAGAGTGTCTGGGGGGCCCCCGAATTTTAGTAATGGCAATTGCCTTTTTATTAGTATCCAGATATTTGTGTGATTTTCATATTTGTGCCATACTATGTTTTTCTAATAAACAGTGTCTTTTGGCAATAGATGCCATTATTGTTCTTCGTGCCAGCCTTAACCCTTGTGTTTGTGATTTACAATTGATTAGTGAGGCGCCCTGATATTTGCTGATTGTGCAGGGCAGTGCGCAGGGCTAACAAAATGTGGGAACTCTCGGGACCTTTTAACTCTTTGTCCTGTGCAACATCCCTTATTTTATTTTTGCTCTTCACAAATTGTGCAGCACACTTTTCTACAATCTTCTTTGCTGGGTCTGTACACTCTATTTTCTACAGTATAGCTTTAGTGTAGTGACAAAATGACATGTTCAAAGTCCTATTTTAACATCATCAATTCGCAGGCTGATTTATGACTAGCGCCAGCTATCGGCAGATGAGCGTCTGTACAGAGGCGCTAAGAGCGACTGCTAGTAGACGCTGTGATCGGCTATCGGGCGCTGTAACAGAGCTCCTCAGTCGCTGTAGTAACCTGGCCGGCATCGATGAATGTGATGTATGTTGGGCGTTCTAACACCAGTACAGTGTTGCAGGGAGCGAGAGGTAGCACTAGCTCATTGCGACCGACTCTCAGCGGCTCACACCATATTCAACAAAATAAAACAGACACACACAGCGTAGGCGCTCTGGATCTGGTCGCTATAGCATAGAGCGGCAGACGCTGTGTGATTAAAGTCTGTTTTTGAACACATATCCACCAGTAATGAAGTGAAAACACATGGAATGACATTGTTGTAATATTGTGACATTAATACTTTAATGCCAGACCTGTAATGACAATTCTGCATAAAAAACAAAAAAATCAAAAAACTTTTCAAAAATGACTGGGCCAGGAGAGGTCACACAATTATTTGAGAGTAAAAAAAAAAACCCAGATAAAACAGAAGAAAAGGAATGTCCACTGAAATGTACGGGAGAGTGATAGGTAGTGAGAGCTAATACCTGGTGCTCTGGAAACTAGAGCGCCGCCGCTATATGCTGAGCCACCTGTAATGATGAATCGGATGCTACATGGCGCTGTTAGAGTCGCTCACCAGATTCGCTTTCATAAATGTGGTTTTGCATACAGTGCCCGGCATTCGCCAGACGCTACGAGGCACTACCTGCTGCTATCCCTGAATAAACCCCCAAGTATTACTTAGGGCCTTATTTATCACGGGCTAGCGCCAGGTAGTGTCTGACGAGCGCCAGGTACCGCCAGCTATCGGCGGCTACCGACTCAAGTACGCCCGGCGGCGGTCACAATGACGCATTTATCAAGCTAAATGAGGCTAGCGACGGCTGGCGCGGGATTCATCATGAAGCCGCCTGGAACGAACAGCGCCGCTGCAAATTCCTTCCCAGCGCCAGGTATGACCTGTCGCTCCCTGGCATTGTCCAATGCATTTCAATGGAGCAATGTTTAAATAATCATAATTAATTGGTATTTTTTTTTTTTTTTTTTTTAATGTCAAAAATTCTGAGACCACTTCTGCAATGTTAGGTTTTTTTTTAAAGTAAAAAAAAAAAAAATAAATAAATTTGTGCAGAAATGATCTTACAGGTCTGATATTAATATATTCATATTACAAAATGATTCCAAAAACATGTATAATGTTACAATCCAAAAATATGGTTGTTTAGGGGTTAAAAACTAGTTAACACCCATCGCCGCCAGCGCACTGGGGTTTAAACAAGGAATGGACAGCGCCAGCAAATTCGGAGCGTGATTTTTTAATGAATATGAAGCAAGCCGTTCGCTCAGTGGGGGCCCCTGGCAGCTGCCCTACCATGCCGGGTGCTGACGCCGGCCCTGTCCCCTGTAATCACAACGGCGCATGCACGAGCCAAGGCTGCATCCCCGCTATCCCTGTAGCAGGGCGCGTGCCCACACCAGGCATTTATGAATGGCCGGCGGGGGCACGCTCCCTGTTAGGGGGAAGTGGGGGATGCGTCCCTGGCTTGCGCATGCAAGGTAAGTGAACAAGGCAGCCTGGGGGGTTTCACATAGCAAGGCATCCTGATATTCTTAGTATACAGTACGTCCTGCTCCAAATCTAATACTTACAGTTGGGGATATACTCCGCCAGATGGCGCTGGACTGCAGAGACATCGAAAATAGGCTCCTCCCGGCCCCTCAAATACCCAGGGACCTCCCACAAATCCCCAGAATTTCTCTGCAGTCTGGCTGCGAAGGACGAGAAATTGGCTCTCTACTCGCAGGTGAGCGGGGTTATTAACCTGTGGCCCTGTAGGACTATTCCCACCCGTTCCACTAATAATATGCCTCCCAGCCTTGGCTGCGCTGGTCGGGTGAGGGTAGGCAGCACCGCTGTCAGGTGCTTAGGAGCGCTGCTCCACCGCAATCCCCCACCAAAGGTTAGGCGGTTCAGGCTTATGGTGAGCCTCTATGATGCCCCTCCTGCACTATTGCCCCTGTCTGTCGGTGGGCCCTATTTAAGTGGCCGCCGTCCTCCCTCATCCTCCTTATAGTCTTCGGGGGAAAAGAGGGGGGGTGTGTATCTGTATAGATATGTAGGTTTTGAAGTCTGTGCTTTCAAATTTCACATGTCTTTATTCTTATGTCAGCCGCCGTGCTGACTTGTCTTTATTGCCTTTAAATTTGCCGCCGCCGTGCGCTGCTTTGGTTCCGCTCTTGGCGGCGGCATTACCTCAGGCGCTGGCGCGCCATCATTGGCTGTTGGCCTTCTGGCTTCGTGCTCTTCGGGGAGGCCCGTCTTTGGCGCCTTCCGCGTCATCGCCGTTACTGGCCCGCCCCTCGAGGTATACCGATGCCATCTTTTCTGACTTGGCTGGCCTATGCGCGACGGACTTCTACCTACCACGGTCCGTAAGTGCTCTTGCGGGCGGCTTTATCTGCTTCACTTGTGTTACTATGTACTTAAGGTCTTGTCTGCTTATGTCTTTCAGGAGGGACGAACCTTCTTGGCTTCTCCCGGCCCTGTTTTTTATCACTTGTAAAGGCCCTGTAAAGAGTTATACTCCCACGTCACTAGCGAGTTATTGGGGCATCCAGGGTTGCTATATAGAGTTATTCCCTATCGGCGTATAGCGCCGTGATAATCACCATATGGAGGCATCTCAGGATAATGTGACCGGGGTCCCTACGGGACAAGACCGGCTGTGTGTAGCATGTGGGCAGCCTCATGCCGATGCGGACAAGGCACAGGTCTGTGTGCCCTGTGCTGAGCAGGTGCTTGCATTGCAATCTGGCCTGCCAGTGGCTGCACCTCGCTTCACTTCGCCTACTCCCCAAGCTTAAACCTCACTCCTACTGAGTTGCATACTAGTGGGGATTCTCAGCCTGATGTGTCTTCTATACTGGCTACTGTTGAACAAATTATTGCGAAGTCTTTAGCGCGTAAGGCCCCTGCTAAGAAGCGGCATTTGGCGCCTAATGTTACTGTTTTCCCTATGGGAAAGGAGGAGTTTTGGAATCTGTGTGGCTATACCCCATCTGACGAAGGGGAGCTTTTTTCTGATTCAGGTCATCTGATGAGAGACCAAGGGGTCATGACGATTCTGGCTCTGACCCCTGGGCCCCGGATGACACTGACAGATTATTGACCCAGATTTTTGAGGTTCTGTCTATCGCTCTCCCTGTTGAGGCTCCCAGGCAAAGAGGGGAGCTTTTCCATACAGCAAGATCACGTTTGGAATTTCCAGAGCAGGCACATTTCCATAACCTTGTGCTCAAGGAATGGGAGCGCCCCAGTAAACATCCCGGGGTTCCAAAGAGTTGGGATAGGAAGTATCCCTTTTCTGCTGAGGTGGTTAAATGTTATGCATTCCCCTGATTTTACTACCCTTCGGGATGCTGAGGACCGGCGCATTGACCAGCTGGCCTCCCACGCCTTCGCATGTGCGGGGACGGCGCTGCGCCCGGTCTGTGCCTCTGCCATTACTGCTGTGGCCACTAGAACCCTTATCAGAAATATGCTTGATAGTGCCCCTGATGATTTGCCTTGTGAGGTGTTTAATGCACTATCCAGTTGTGATGTTTTTGTAAATTTTATCCTATCAGCATTGGATGACACCATCAGAATGTGTGCCAGAACTTCTGCCCTTGTGGTGGCTATACGCCGCTCGGTTTGGCTGCGCCAGTGGGTTGCTGACAATGCTGCCAAGAAGGCCCTCACTGGGTTTCCCTTTAAAGGATTGCGTCTGTTTGGAGACCGCCTGGACCTTTTTGCTAAGGGAGGCAGGTTACCCCAGCACAGGCGGCAGCCTCGGCCCTTTCTCGGTCAGGGCTCCTTCTCCTCCCCTTACCGTGGTGCAAGACAAGGAAGGGGGGTCTCTTTCCCTGGGGCCCGGGGAGATTTCTGGGGTAGAGGCAGAGGACGTGGACATCCTGGCTCCTCCTGGGGTCCCAAAGCTAAATCCTCTCCCAAGCCCCCTCAGACATGATGGGGCGCCCTCACCCATCCGGGTGGGGGGACGGCTGCAGCACTTCGCTCACGTCTGGAGGCTTCATGTCTCAGACCGGTGGATTCAGGAGGTAGTGTCCTCCGGTTACAAAGTGGATTTTGCTGCCGATCCCCCTCCAAGATTCATCAGATCCTGGGTTCCTCAGGACCCTGTGTCAGCTCAGGAGCTAGTGCAAGCTGTGCGAGACCTCCTGGAGCTGGGGGTCTTCTGCCAGGTCCCTTTAAGAGAAAAGGGCAAGGGCTTTTATTCCAACCTATTCACAGTACCCAAAGGGGATGGTTCTGTCTGGCCCATCCTGGACTTATAGTTTCTCAACAAGTTTGTCAGGGGCAGGCTTTTTCGCATGGAGACTCTGCGATCTGCCATCAGTTCCCTGCGCCAAGGGGATTTCATTACTTCTGACCTGGGCGGAGGCCAATGTGTGTCCCCTGCATTTCAGCTGTGTACATCCCGGGGGTGGAAACTTGTCTGGCAGTCTCTCTGAGCAGGGGGACCTCTCGCCAGGGAGAATGGGCCCTATGCAGCAGGGTGTTTCAATCTCTGTGTCACCGTTGGGGCCAACCAGATGTGGATCTGTTTGCGTCCCGCCACAATCACAAGCTTCCAGCCTTTGTCTCCCTGTCCAGGGATCCTCTGGCCCTGAACTCGGATGCGCTAGCAATGTCATGGGAGGACTTTCAGTTCCTTTATGTCTTCCCCCCAATTCTTCTGCTGGGCAGGGTTCTGCGCAAGATTGCTCTGGAAGGAATGCCAGCAATTCTGGTGGCCCCCAGGTGGGCAAGAAGAGTGTGGTTCGCAGACGTGGTACAGCTGGCAGTAGATCAGTACGCTCTGGTGCCAGATCTAATCATTCACCCATCCCATCCGGGTGGGGGGACGGCTGCAGCACTTCGCTCACGTCTGGAGGCTTCATGTCTCAGACCGGTGGATTCAGGAGGTAGTGTCCTCCGGTTACAAAGTGGATTTTGCTGCCGATCCCCCTCCAAGATTCATCAGATCCTGGGTTCCTCAGGACCCTGTGTCAGCTCAGGAGCTAGTGCAAGCTGTGCGAGACCTCCTGGAGCTGGGGGTCTTCTGCCAGGTCCCTTTAAGAGAAAAGGGCAAGGGCTTTTATTCCAACCTATTCACAGTACCCAAAGGGGATGGTTCTGTCTGGCCCATCCTGACTTGTGGGCCAGAAGAGTGTGGTTCGCAGACGTGGTACAGCTGGCAGTAGATCAGTACGCTCTGGTGCCAGATCTAATCATTCAGGGCTCACTACGCCATCCCAATTTACAAACTCTGGCTTTGACGGCTTGGCTGCTGAAACCTCCATCTTGATGGAGAAGGGACTGTCTTCCTCAGTTGTGGATATCTTGATTAAAGCTAGGAAGAAGTCTTCCTCTTCCATTTATTACAGGGTTTGGCGTGCCTACATTGACTGGTGTGAGTCTAAGTCTTTTCCCTGTCGTGTCTTCTCTATTCCCAGGATTCTGGAGTTCCTGCAGCATGGGTTGGAGATGGGGCTCCAACTCAGTACTCTGAAGGGTCAAGTTTCTGCCCTGGCTATTTTTTTCCAGAGGTCCTTTGCTCAGCACCCTCTGATCAGGACTTTTTTCCAAGGGGTCACTCATGTGCGTTCCCCACGTAAACCTATGGTGCCTGTTTGGGATTTGAATCTGGTTCTGTCAGCCCTGCAGGGTGCTCCCTTTGAACCTGTGCAGGATGCTGCCTTGGCCATTCTTATCAAGGTTGTATTTCTGGTGGTTATCACTTCGGTCAGGCGTGTGTCTGAGTTGGCGGCGCTTTCCATTCAGCCCCCCTACTATGAGAGACACCAGGACAAGGTGGTGTTTCGTTTCAAACCTGACTTTCTGCCTAAGGTAGTGTCTGCTTTTCATTTGAATCAGGATATTGTTCTTCCTTCTTTGTGCCCTAATCCTAGCAATGCTAAGGAGAGTTTTGCATGTGGATGTGGTTAGGTGTCTGAAGTACTATCTGGTGGCTTCTGCACCTTTCAGAAAAACTGATGCTATTTTTGTGGTCCCTTCTGGTCCTAGGAAGGGTTTGGCTCCTGCCAAGTCTACTATCAGCAAGTGGATTTGTCAGGCTGTGATTCAGGCCTACTCTGCTAAGGGGAAGAATCCTCCCTTCTGCCTTACTACTCATTCCACTCGTGCTATTGGTGCCTCTTGGGCTTTTCAGCACCAGGCTTCTGTGGAACAAGTTTGCAAGACCGCTACTTGGTCTTCTGTTCATACCTTTTACAAGGTTGATGTTAGGGCCTCAGCTGATGCTGCTTTTGGCTGCAAGGTTCTGCAGGCGGCAGTGGTTTAAACTGCCTCCTGCTGATCCCACCCTACTTTATGGACACTGCTATTGGATGTCCCAACTAGGGATGAGCGAATCGATCCGGACGAACCCGGATTCGATCCGAATTTCAGGAAAAATTCGATTCGGATCGAATCCGAATTTCCCCGCGATTCGATCGCTCGAAGTTTTCCTTTAACATCCATTCATTTACATTACAGGCATTCTAAGATGGCGGACGGGACATGTCCAGACATGTAAGCTGGGGCAGTGTATGCTGGGACAGTCACATGCAGCCTATCAGCAGCCAGCAAGCCCGGTGACGTCACAGCTGTATTTAAGGCCGGCCATCTTGCTTTCCAGCCTCATTTCTCTATTGCATTCGTGAGAGACAGAACGCTGTGTAGCTGAGGGAGAGACAGACAGACAGGCAGGGACAGACAGGGACAGGCTGGAGACAGGCAGGAGACAGACAGGAGACAGACAGAAAGTCAGCGGAAAACAGGGAAAGGAATGGAAAATCGGAGGCTGTCAGTTTTTTTTTTTTTTTTTTCATCCAGCCTGACAGCCAGGCTTTGTTAGCGTTTTCAGGCTGCTTATACTAACTAACTGTGCATATATACTGAACTGATCTTAAGTCTGCTGTGAGGCATCCCATTCTGTGACTAAAGCAGCCTCTGTTTAAGACCATATAAGCATTTGCTCTTATCATATTTGAAATTAGCCTGATAAAGACACTTTTGCTGGGCATAGTACTACTGCATCTTTTTTGGGGGGCATCCCATTCTGTGACTAAAGCAGCCTCTGTTTAAGACCATATAAGCATTTGCTCTTATCATATTTGAAATTAGCCTGATAAAGACACTTTTGCTGGGCATAGTACTACTGCATCTTTTTTGGGGGGCATCCCATTCTGTGACTAAAGCAGCCTCTGTTTAAGACCATATAAGCATTTGCTCTTATCATATTTGAAATTAGGCCTGATAAAGACACTTTTGCTGGGCATAGTACTACTGCATCTTTTTTGGGGGGCATCCCATTCTGTGACTAAAGCAGCCTCTGTTTAAGACCATATAAGCATTTGCTCTTATCATATTTGAAATTAGCCTGATAAAGACACTTTTGCTGGGCATAGTACTACTGCATCTTTTTTGGGGGGCATCCCATTCTGTGACTAAAGCAGCCTCTGTTTAAGAACATATAAGCATTTGCTCTTATCATATTTGAAATTAGCCTGATAAAGACACTTTTGCTGGGCATAGTACTACTGCATCTTTTTTGGGGGGCATCCCATTCTGTGACTAAAGCAGCCTCTGTTTAAGACCATATAAGCATTTGCTCTTATCATATTTGAAATTAGGCCTGATAAAGACACTTTTGCTGGGCATAGTACTACTGCATCTTTTTTGGGGGGCATCCCATTCTGTGACTAAAGCAGCCTCTGTTTAAGACCATATAAGCATTTGCTCTTATCATATTTGAAATTAGCCTGATAAAGACACTTTTGCTGGGCATAGTACTACTGCATCTTTTTTGGGGGGCATCCCATTCTGTGACTAAAGCAGCCTCTGTTTAAGACCATATAAGCATTTGCTCTTATCATATTTGAAATTAGCCTGATAAAGACACTTTTGCTGGGCATAGTACTACTGCATCTTTTTTGGGGGGCATCCCATTCTGTGACTAAAGCAGCCTCTGTTTAAGACCATATAAGCATTTGCTCTTATCATATTTGAAATTAGCCTGATAAAGACACTTTTGCTGGGCATAGTACTACTGCATCTTTTTTGGGGGGCATCCCATTCTGTGACTAAAGCAGCCTCTGTTTAAGACCATATAAGCATTTGCTCTTATCATATTTGAAATTAGCCTGATAAAGACACTTTTGCTGGGCATAGTAATACTGCATCTTTTTTGGGGGGCATCCCATTCTGTGACTAAAGCAGCCTCTGTTTATGACCATATAAGCATTTGCTCTTATCATATTTGAAATTAGGCCTGATAAAGACACTTTTGCTGGGCATAGTACTACTGCATCTTTTTTGGGGGGCATCCCATTCTGTGACTAAAGCAGCCTCTGTTTAAGACCATATAAGCATTTGCTCTTATCATATTTGAAATTAGCCTGATAAAGACACTTTTGCTGGGCATAGTACTACTGCATCTTTTTTGGGGGGCATCCCATTCTGTGACTAAAGCAGCCTCTGTTTAAGACCATATAAGCATTTGCTCTTATCATATTTGAAATTAGCCTGATAAAGACACTTTTGCTGGGCATAGTACTACTGCATCTTTTTTGGGGGGCATCCCATTCTGTGACTAAAGCAGCCTCTGTTTAAGACCATATAAGCATTTGCTCTTATCATATTTGAAATTAGCCTGATAAAGACACTTTTGCTGGGCATAGTACTACTGCATCTTTTTTGGGGGGCATCCCATTCTGTGACTAAAGCAGCCTCTGTTTAAGACCATATAAGCATTTGCTCTTATATTTGAAATTAGCCTGATAAAGACACTTTTGCTGGGCATAGTACTACTGCATCTTTTTTGGGGGGCATCCCATTCTGTGACTAAAGCAGCCTCTGTTTAAGACCATATAAGCATTTGCTCTTATCATATTTGAAATTAGGCCTGATAAAGACACTTTTGCTGGGCATAGTACTACTGCATCTTTTTTGGGGGGCATCCCATTCTGTGACTAAAGCAGCCTCTGTTTAAGACCATATAAGCATTTGCTCTTATCATATTTGAAATTAGGCCTGATAAAGACACTTTTGCTGGGCATAGCACTACTTGTCCCTGCCAGGGCATCCCATTCTGTGACTACAGCAGCCTCTGTTTAAGACCATATAACCATTTGCTCTTATTATATTTGAAATTAGGCCTGATAAAGACACTTTTGCTGGGCATAGCACTACTTGTCCCTGCCAGGTGTACTTACTGCTGGTTTTTAGGGCATCCCATTCTGTGACTACAGCAGCCTCTATTTAAGAACCTAACCATTTGCACCTATTCTAATTGAAATTAGGCATGATAAAGACACTTTTGCTGTGCATAGTCTTACTGCTGCCTGCCAGGTGCTCTCTGGTTTTTGGGACATCCCATTCTGTAACATACCATTAGCCTCTGCATTTACTGTAAGCTGCACAGTTATTTAAAGAAATTTGGCCTGTATGAGCCTGCTAACACACTGCTGCTGTGTGCATATATACTGATCTCAAGTCTGCTTGGGGCATCCCATTCTGTAACATACCATTAGCCTCTGCATTAACTGTAAGCTGCACAGTTATTTAAAGAAATTTGGCCTGTATGAGCCTGCTAACACACTGCTGCTGTGTGCATATATACTGATCTCAAGTCTGCTGGGGGCATCCCATTCTGTAACATACCATTAGCCTCTGCATTTACTGTAAGCTGCACAGTTATTTAAAGAAATTTGGCCTGTATGAGCCTGCTTACACACTGCTGCTGTGTGCATATATACTGATCTCAAGTCAGCTTTGGGGCATCCCATTCTGTAACATACCATTAGCCTCTGCATTAACTGTAAGCTGCACAGTTATTTAAAGAAATTTGGCCTGTATGAGCCTGCTAACACACTGCTGCTGTGTGCATATATACTGATCTCAAGTCTGCTTGGGGCATCCCATTCTGTAACATAACATAACCTACCTACCATACTAATCAGCTCTCTTATTTAAACTAAGCAGGCCTCTTGGAGGCTGATTGTCCACTTTTGGGTGTGCATTTATATTCGGTTTCATATACAGTGGGGTATCCCAATTTGTAAGATAACCTACCCCAACCATGTAAACTAAATAGGCCTGTTGCAGCCTGAGTTTCTCTGCTTGCGTATGGCCTGCATTACAATCTGTCTCTTTCAATGACACTGCTGCCTGGGGTATCCCAATTTGTAAGATAACCTACCCCAACCATGTAAACTAAAGGTTACGTCCTTCCAGAAGGAAAACTTATGCCGAACACTATTTTTGTTAGGGGCATTGACCTTTGGATTGATCGGCATGAAATTAATTTTTTTTTTTCAAAGTATGGCGCTGTAAAGAAGGTCAAAATGATGTCTCATACTTGGATTATTGTTACTTTTTGTTCAGCTTGAAATATAACAGGCCACACGGGCATCCCAAGGCACATGCTATTTTAAACCTATCTGTTATACAACATAAGCGTTGATCAGGCTACTTCAGTTTGCACTTGTTTTTGACTGCTTTTAATAAACCAGGCCGCAGGGCACCCCAAAGCTGCACCTTGCACCCTATCTGGTATACAACATAAGCGTTGATCAGCATCAGCTTCATTAAGCTACTTCAGTTTGCACTTCCTTTTTGACTGCTTTCATTTAACCAGGCCGCAGGGCACCCCAAAGCTGCACCTTGCACCCTACCTGTTTATACTAAATAAGCATCTACAGCCTCAGCTTTATTAAGTTATTGCATTTTGAATTGGTTTTGGTCTGCTTTAAATACACCAGGCCGCAGGGCATCCCAAACCTGCATGTTGCACCCCATCTGTTATACTAAATAAGCGTTGATCAGCATCAGCTTTATTAAGCTATTGCATTTTGCATTGGTTTTTGTACTGCTGCCAAAACACTAGCCCATATGGGCATCCCAAACCAGCACATGTCACCCTATCTGTTATACTAAATAAGCTTCTACAGGCCCTTTTTTTATTTATTTATTTTTATTTATATAGAGCTGCAATAGCTTATATTGTGAGGTTAATTTGCCATTTTGCAGCATAATATAGAGCAGCCCCTGTGTAAATCTGAGGGGCAATAGCTTATATAGTGAGGTAAATTTGCCATTTTGCTTCGTTATATAGAGCAGGCCCTGTGTAAATCTGAGGGGCAATAGCTTATATTGTGAGGTTAATTTGCCATTTTGCAGCATAATATAGAGCAGGCCCTGTGTAAATCTGAGGGGCAATAGCTTATATTGTGAGGTTAATTTGCCATTTTGCAGCATAATATAGAGCAGCCCCTGTGTAAATCTGAGGGGCAATAGCTTATATTGTGAGGTAAATTTGCCATTTTGCAGCATAATATAGAGCAGCCCCTGTGTAAATCTGAGGGGCAATAGCTTATATAGTGAGGTAAATTTGCCATTTTGCTTCGTTATATAGAGCAGCCCAGTTGCCATCTAAATCAACTACTGTCCGGCCAGTACAGCTTTTCCAGGGCAAACTCTGCTAGTTGCGGGCACAAGTCAAGTTTGGCTTCCCAGCAAATCCAGTGGATCTTGAAGGTGTGTTGGCATGGTCAAGGTATGACATGACCTGCTGTTTGAGGTCCAGCTCCAGGTCTTCCTGCTGCTCATGAGTAGACTCACTATGCGGGTGTAGAAAGCTACTCACTAGCGACTGAAGACTGAGGCTGCTGCTGATGGAGCTGCTGCTGCTCCTTCCACCCCCCCAGCAGCCATGGCAGTGGAAGGTGATCGCAGACTTCCCCCCGAGTCAGACCTGCGGGAGTATGGGCCATGGCGCAGATAGACATCGCCCAACTGACTACGTTGGATGTCTCTGTAGTAGGTCAGTTTGTCCTCCCTCTCAGTGGGCGTAAAAAATGCCCCCATTTTGTGCCGGAAGCGAGGGTCCAATAAGTTGGAGAGCCAGAAGTCTTCCCGCTGACAAATGGAGACAATTCTGCGCTCACTAGTACGCATGCATGTGAGCATGCATCGTGCCATTTGTGCAAGTGACTCGGAGGGACTACCTGTCTCCATCTCCACTGTAAACTGCCATGGTGTGTCTGGGTCCTCTGTCTCGCCTTACTCACAACCTTCTAGCTCCTGTGGCTGCTCCTGCTCCTCCTCTCCTGTCAGATGACTAGATAAAATGGTCATTTTGTGAAACCTAAACTGTGGTTTGCTGTGCCCCACCCCCTCCTCCTCCTCCACTTCAGCCCCCACAGGCTTCATGTGGCTGTGAAATGTATGTGCCATGTCTCCAGTGCCCTGACCAGCCATGGTTTCCAACATGTGTTGTAGTACATGAAGCAGTGGAATCTCATCGTTCATCTCATAGTCCTGGCAACTGACTAATAACGTAGCTTCCTCAAAGGGCCTGAGCAAACGGTCGGTGTCACGTATGAGCTGCCAATGGTTTACATTGAATTTACACAGGGGTGTCCCCCTATCCGTTTGGATCATCCAGAAATCCGTGATGGCTTTTCTCTGTTCCTATAGTGCAGTGGTCCTCAACCCTGTCCTCAAGGCCCACCAACATGTCATGCTTTTTGGATCTCCAAATAGCCAGCTCTATTGCTCTGCAGCTGCACTAATTACTCCACCTGTGCATCTTTGTGGAGATCTGCAAAACCTGGCCTGTTGGTGGGCCTTGAGGACAGGGTTGGGGACCACTGCTATAGTGGATCCTGCATATGGAGGGTGGAATTCCAACGGGTGGAAACATCGCAAATCAGACTATGGTGGGGTACACCGTTGTGACGCTGAGGCTCAATAAGGTTGTGCTTGGTGGTGTAGGAGTGCCAGAAGTGCATGCTAACTTTCTCGCAAATCAGACTATGGTGGGGTACACCGTTGTGACGCTGAGGCTCAATAAGGTTGTGCTTGGTGGTGTAGGAGTGCCAGAAGTGCATGCTAACTTTCTTTCCTGTTGTTCTTTCAGATGGGGGCAAAAACTAGACTGAACACGTGTGCCATGTCAGGACGCATGACTCTGGCTTCCTTGTCGCAGCGCAAACAAGATGTTCTTCCAAGTGTAATGCAGCAGGCTGGACTTTTGGTGACGCTGTCTGAGAGGAGAAATCCCTCAGACATCAAGATTAAAAATTCCAAGAATTTTTGAGGGCTAATTATTCAGAGGCAAATGATAGCTAGTTGTTTCTGATTTAATTACAAGGTGGAAACACACCCTCAAACAAAACTTCACTTTGGCAATACTATTGCATTTGTCTATTCATAATTTTATGTATATACACTAACTAACCTACTTTTTCTCCACAGGATGCTGCATGAAACACTGCCACATCGCTGAGTAGCTGATTTTTCCGAACAACAGTCCGCAATAATCTGCTGCTGCTGCCGCCGCCACCGCCGCAGACTCCAGGGACCCTCTTCCACTACCTCGGCTTGCAACACCTCCTCCCACGACACTCTCCTCATCACTAATTGCCGGCTAGTGGAAGAAGAGGCGAGTGTCTCCTCCACTTCTTGGCTGGGCAGTAGCTGCTGAATTTTATGATTATCAGATCTTCATCAATGGATAGTGGAGCTGAACCCAAAGCATAAAAGTCAGACAACAGACAGTTGACTGGGGGTGTCAGATGCCACTTGTGATGCAGTGGACTGCTTTTGCAGCACTTCCAGACAAAGTTGCTTCATTGGCTGACACAATGACTGGTAAAGCTGTGGAACATATGGTTTAAAAGCAAAAATAACCATTTGTTTTTATATGAAAAAGACCCTGGTTTATACATAGTTTTTTTTTTTTCCAGAGACTGCCCTGCGTGGAAATGAATGGCGCATGGATCATCCAAGCTTTCGTCCCAACAATGCCTGATGTATTCCAGTAGATTGATGACGGGGCCAGACCTACACTAAAGAAAGATGGATCGTGCAAAACAGATTTAAGGCGCTGCTCTCCAGTTACAGACATTCCTCCGCATCGGACCACAAGTAAGTATTAATAAAAAATCCTTTACGTTACTCTTACTTTTTATTAATATTCTTCGGATAAGACGGATCAGACATGATTCCAGATTAAAAATTCCAAGAATTTTTGAGGGCTAATTAGTCAGAGGCAATGATACCTTCTTGTTTCTGATTTAATTAAAAGGTGGAAACACACCCTCAAACAAAACTTCACTTTGGCAATACTTTTGCATTTGTTTATTCATAATTTTATGTAGATATTACTAACTAAGCTACTTTTTCTCCACATGACTCTCCACAGGGTGTGATTCATCCAATTTTTGGGCTCCTGAAGCCAACCCCAGGGTCTCTTTAAAGTAATGTTTGGGCTCCTGCTGCTGCTGCCAACTTCTGCCAACTCCAGGGTGTGATTCATCCAATTTTTGGGCTCCTGAAGCCAACTCCAGTGTATATTTGGGCTCCTGCTGCTGCCAACTCCAGGGTGTGATTCATCCAATTTTTGGGCTCCTGAAGCCAACCCCAGTGTCTCTTTAAAGTAATATTTGGGCTCCTGCTGCTGCCAACTCCAGGGTGTGATTCATCCAATTTTTGGGCTCCTGAAGCCAACCCCAGGGTCTCTTTAAAGTAATATTTGGGCTCCTGCTGCTGCTACTGCCAACTTCTGCCAACTCCAGGGTGTGAATCATCCAATTTTTGGGCTCCTGAAGCCAACCCCAGGGTATCTTTAAAGTAATATTTGGGCTCCTGCTGCTGCTGCTGCTGCCAACTCCAGGGTGTGATTCATCCAATTTTTGGGCTCCTGAAGCCAACCCCAGTGTATATTTGGGCTCCTGCTGCTGCCAACTCCAGGGTGTGATTCATCCAATTTTTGGGCTCCTGAAGCCAACCCCAGGGTCTCTTTAAAGTAATATTTGGGCTCCTGCTGCTGCTACTGCCAACTTCTGCCAACTCCAGGGTGTGATTCATCCAATTTTTGGGCTCCTGAAGCCAACCCCAGGGTCTCTTTAAAGTAATATTTGGGCTCCTGCTGCTGCTACTGCCAACTTCTGCCAACTCCAGGGTGTGATTCATCCAATTTTTGGGCTCCTGAAGCCAACTCCAGTGTATATTTGGGCTCCTGCTGCTGCTGCTGTCAACTCCTGCCAACTCCAGGGTGTGATTCATCCAATTTTTGGGCTCCTGAAGCCAACTCCAGTGTATATTTGGGCTCCTGCTGCTGCTACTGTCAACTCCTGCCAACTCCAGGGTGTGATTCATCCAATTTTTGGGCTCCTGAAGCCAACTCCAGTGTATATTTGGGCTCCTGCTGCTGCTGCTGCCAACTTCTGCCAACTCCAGGGTGTGATTCATCCAATTTTTGGGCTCCTGAAGCCAACTCCAGTGTATATTTGGGCTGCTGCTGCTGTCAACTCCTGCCAACTCCAGGGTGTGATTCATCCAATTTCTGGGCTCCTGAGGCCAACTCCAGTGTATATTTGGGCTCCTGCTGCTGCTGCTGTCAACTCCTGCCAACTCCAGGGTGTGATTCATCCAATTTTTGGGCTCCTGAGGCCAACTCCAGTGTATATTTGGGCTCCTGCTGCTGCTACTGTCAACTCCTGCCAACTCCAGGGTGTGATTCATCCAATTTTTGGGCTCCTGAAGCCAACTCCAGTGTATATTTGGGCTCCTGCTGCTGCTGCTGTCAACTCCTGCCAACTCCAGGGTGTGATTCATCCAATTTTTGGGCTCCTGAGGCCAACTCCAGTGTATATTTGGGCTCCTGCTGCTGCTACTGTCAACTCCTGCCAACTCCAGGGTGTGATTCATCCAATTTTTGGGCTCCTGAAGCCAACTCCAGTGTATATTTGGGCTCCTGCTGCTGCTGCTGTCAACTCCTGCCAACTCCAGGGTGTGATTCATCCAATTTTTGGGCTCCTGAAGCCAACTCCAGTGTATATTTGGGCTCCTGCTGCTGCTACTGTCAACTCCTGCCAACTCCAGGGTGGGATTCATCCAATTTTTGGGCTCCTGAAGCCAACTCCAGTGTATATTTGGGCTCCTGCTGCTGCTGCTGTCAACTCCTGCCAACTCCAGGGTGTGATTCATCCAATTTTTGGGCTCCTGAAGCCAACTCCAGTGTATATTTGGGCTCCTGCTGCTGCTGCTGCCAACTTCTGCCAACTCCAGGGTGTGATTCATCCAATTTTTGGGCTCCTGAAGCCAACTCCAGTGTATATTTGGGCTCCTGCTGCTGCTACTGTCAACTCCTGCCAACTCCAGGGTGTGATTCATCCAATTTTTGGGCTCCTGAAGCCAACTCCAGTGTATATTTGGGCTCCTGCTGCTGCTACTGTCAACTCCTGCCAACTCCAGGGTGTGATTCATCCAATTTTTGGGCTCCTGAAGCCAACTCCAGTGTATATTTGGGCTCCTGCTGCTGCTACTGTCAACTCCTGCCAACTCCAGGGTGTGATTCATCCAACTTTTGGGCTCCTGAAGCCAACTCCAGTGTATATTTGGGCTCCTGCTGCTGCTACTGTCAACTCCTGCCAACTCCAGGGTGTGATTCATCCAATTTTTGGGCTCCTGAAGCCAACTCCAGTGTATATTTGGGCTCCTGCTGCTGCTACTGTCAACTCCTGCCAACTCCAGGGTGTGATTCATCCAATTTTTGGGCTCCTGAAGCCAACTCCAGTGTATATTTGGGCTCCTGCTGCTGCCAACTTCTGCCAACTCCAGGGTGTGATTCATCCAATTTTTGGGCTCCTGAAGCCAACCCCAGGGTCTCTTTAAAGTAATGTTTGGGCTCCTGCTGCTGCTGCCAACTCCAGGGTGTGATTCATCCAATTTTTGGGCTCCTGAGGCCAACTCCAGTGTATATTTGGGCTCCTGCTGCTGCTGCTGTCAACTCCTGCCAACTCCAGGGTGTGATTCATCCAATTTTTGGGCTCCTGAGGCCAACTCCAGTGTATATTTGGGCTCCTGCTGCTGCTGCTGTCAACTCCTGCCAACTCCAGGGTGTGATCCATCCAATTTTTGGGCTCCTGAGGCCAACTCCAGTGTATATTTGGGCTCCTGCTGCTGCTACTGTCAACTCCTGCCAACTCCAGGGTGTGATTCATCCAATTTTTGGGCTCCTGAAGCCAACTCCAGTGTATATTTGGGCTCCTGCTGCTGCTGCTGCCAACTCCTGCCAACTCCAGGGTGTGATTCATCCAATTTTTGGGCTCCTGAAGCCAACTCCAGTGTATATTTGGGCTCCTGCTGCTGCTACTGTCAACTCCTGCCAACTCCAGGGTGTGATTCATCCAATTTTTGGGCTCCTGAAGCCAACTCCAGTGTATATTTGGGCTCCTGCTGCTGCTGCTGCCAACTTCTGCCAACTCCAGGGTGTGATTCATCCAATTTTTGGGCTCCTGAAGCCAACTCCAGTGTATATTTGGGCTCCTGCTGCTGCTGCTGCTGCCAACTTCTGCCAACTCCAGGGTGTGATTCATCCAATTTTTGGGCTCCTGAAGCCAACTCCAGTGTATATTTGGGCTCCTGCTGCTGCTACTGTCAACTCCTGCCAACTCCAGGGTGTGATTCATCCAATTTTTGGGCTCCTGAGGCCAACTCCAGTGTATATTTGGGCTCCTGCTGCTGCTGCTGCTGTCAACTCCTGCCAACTCCAGGGTGTGATTCATCCAATTTTTGGGCTCCTGAAGCCAACTCCAGTGTATATTTGGGCTCCTGCTGCTGCTACTGTCAACTCCTGCCAACTCCAGGGTGTGATTCATCCAACTTTTGGGCTCCTGAAGCCAACTCCAGTGTATATTTGGGCTCCTGCTGCTGCTGCTGTCAACTCCTGCCAACTCCAGGGTGTGATTCATCCAATTTTTGGGCTCCTGAAGCCAACTCCAGTGTATATTTGGGCTCCTGCTGCTGCTACTGTCAACTCCTGCCAACTCCAGGGTGTGATTCATCCAATTTTTGGGCTCCTGAAGCCAACTCCAGTGTATATTTGGGCTCCTGCTGCTGCTGCTGCCAACTTCTGCCAACTCCAGGGTGTGATTCATCCAATTTTTGGGCTCCTGAAGCCAACTCCAGTGTATATTTGGGCTCCTGCTGCTGCTGCTGCCAACTTCTGCCAACTCCAGGGTGTGATTCATCCAATTTTTGGGCTCCTGAAGCCAACTCCAGTGTATATTTGGGCTCCTGCTGCTGCTACTGTCAACTCCTGCCAACTCCAGGGTGTGATTCATCCAATTTTTGGGCTCCTGAGGCCAACTCCAGTGTATATTTGGGCTCCTGCTGCTGCTGCTGTCAACTCCTGCCAACTCCAGGGTGTGATTCATCCAATTTTTGGGCTCCTGAAGCCAACTCCAGTGTATATTTGGGCTCCTGCTGCTGCTACTGTCAACTCCTGCCAACTCCAGGGTGTGATTCATCCAACTTTTGGGCTCCTGAAGCCAACTCCAGTGTATATTTGGGCTCCTGCTGCTGCTACTGTCAACTCCTGCCAACTCCAGGGTGTGATTCATCCAATTTTTGGGCTCCTGAAACCAACTCCAGTGTATATTTGGGCTCCTGCTGCTGCTACTGTCAACTCCTGCCAACTCCAGGGTGTGATTCATCCAATTTTTGGGCTCCTGAAGCCAACTCCAGTGTATATTTGGGCTCCTGCTGCTGCTGCTGCCAACTTCTGCCAACTCCAGGGTGTGATTCATCCAATTTTTGGGCTCCTGAGGCCAACTCCAGTGTATATTTGGGCTCCTTCTGCCCCTCATAGTGATGCCACTTCAACTCTCTGCAATTGTGCCGCTCTGCGATTCTATTAGCGATGCCTCTGATCTGCATGTGATATTTCTTCAAAGTATTATTTAACTAACCCAGCACGCATCCTGTGCGTGTTACAGCAAGGCTGAATGGTTTACAACCCTATTGAGGCTCTAGGAGGCTCAGAAATAGCCGTTTTTAATAGCGATTCGTCGCGAATTTATTCGGGTCGAAACGATTTTTGTCGGAAAATTCGGCGAATCAGTCGAATCGAATTTTTCAAAAGTTCGCTCATCTCTAGTCCCAACTGTAAGTATTAGATTTGGAGCAGGACGTACTGTATACTAAGAATAATACAATTCTGTGATTACTCACCTGTAGAATTGGTATTATGAGTATACAGTACGCCCTGCTCCACCCCACCCTTGGTTTGCATTTTCCTGGATCCCCTGTATGGTGATTGTTATCATTGTTATAGTTGATAATTGAATTGTTCAATGCTCCCGGCTTCTCCTTAACTGCTTTTCAATGCTGGGAATTTGTGGGAGGTCCCCTGGTATTTGAGGGGCCGGGAGGAGCCTATTTTCGATGTCTCTGCAGTCCAGCGCCATCTGGCGGAGTGTATCCCAACTGTAAGTATTAGATTTGGAGCAGGACGTACTGTATACTCATAATACCAATTCTACAGGTGAGTAATCACAGAATTGTATTTTTGGATGCCCCAGGGGGAGAAAATAAGATTCCGGGGCTGATTACGCTGGGTTTCGGTCCACTTCAAAGAGAAAAACAGCACCTTAGGGGCCATTAACAAGGAACAAGGGAGTGTTGGCCATACTTGTTTCAGTGACTTAGGTCTTGATTCACAAAGAGTTGAAAAAAACTCTCATGGTAGTAAAAAATTCAATTAATGAGAAAAAGGTCTGAGAATGTCACCAGATAGGAAGACAATGAAAGTCAATTGCACTTTTTACTACAGGTGAAAAGGGGTAAAAAGTTTAATACTTTTTTAAGGAGTAAAAAAGTGCCATTGACTTTCATTGTTTTCCTGTCTGGTGATTCACTAACAGTGACATTCACATGTTATTTTCTTATGAATTGAATTTTTTTACTACAATGAGAATTTTTTTCAACTCTTAGTGAATCAAGGCGTTAGTCTGGGGGGAGCTGGGTGGGTACCACCTGGCCTCAGATGCGGGCTTAGATAGCATGACGTCAACGGCTCCAAGCGCGCTGATTGGATGAGCGGCTGTGCATGCGCTGTAGGGCCGGGAAGAGTTGAGTTGCGCGATCTGGGGGGTTTCCCTCAGCGGGACACGATCGGGGTGCCCGGGTGGAAAGGACCAAAACCCAGGATCAGGGCCGGCTCCAGGTTTATGCGGGCTCTTGCTCGATAGAGTCTCTTGCCGGTGTGGTATGATACTTCATACATGGCCATAAAAGTTGCATGTATGAATATAAAATATTAAAAAATGGAAAGAAACAGAAAGAAACAAAAGCACAGAGTCAATGACAGGAACAAAGAAAGAATAAAAGGAATAACATAAAAATACAGGAAAGACAGAGAGAAGCAATGAGAGAAAAAAACTGAAGAGATAGGAGGAAAGAAAGAATAGAAAAATAGAAGGAAAGAAGAAAGAAAGAGAAAAAAGAGGAGAAATAACAGAACAAACAGATGAAAGAAAGAAACAACAAACAGATGGAAGAAAGAATGAATGAAAAAGAATAGAAGGAAAGAAACAAAGAATAGAAAGAACTGACAGAAAGAAAGCATCTCCCAATGGCAATCTGCCCCTGGCTGACAGTCTTTAGTCCTGGTTACTGCACAGCTATGTGTCCTGTATAGGCACTGCCCAGTGTATAGGGAATGAGGTGGGCCCTCTCAAGATGCAGGGGCCCCGGCATCTGCCCGGGTATGCCTAGTGCTGACGCCTGCCCTGCCCAGGATAGTCAAAATCATGTGTTTTGGTCCACTTTAATGTGGATGGGGCAGCATTGTAAGTTGAAAGACATAAGTTAGTTCCTGTGTGTGACACATTAGTGTAACATGGCTGGAGCAGCATTGCAGCCAGGAAGACATGACACTGAGGCAGATATTGAAGTGAGCAGCTCCTGTGTGTGACACATTAGTATAACATGGCTGGAGCAGCATTGCAGCCAGGAAGACATGACACTGAGGCAGATATAGAAGTGAGTATCTCCTGTGTGTGACACATTAGTGTAACATGGCTGGAGCAGCATTGCAGCCAGAAAGACATGACACTGAGGCAGATATAGAAGTGAGCAGCTCCTGTGTGTGACACATTAGTGTAACATGGCTGGAGCAGCATTGCAGCCAGGAAGACATGACACTGAGGCAGATATAGAAGTGAGCAGCTCCTGTGTGTGACACATTAGTATAACATGACTGGAGCAGCATTGCAGCCAGGAAGACATGACACTGAGGCAGATATAGAAGTGAGCAGCTTATGTGTGTGACACATTAGTGTAACATGGCTGGAGCAGCATTACAGTCAGGCATAGGGGAGAGTTACAAGCAGTTTATTAGTGTCAGGCCCTGCTCTCCTCTCATGACACAGCTCAGCTTTGTTCCCTCAGTCACCAGTTGTTGTAATGAATCACATGATTAAACCATATGGCATCATTATAATGAACCTGAATCACTAAGTGATGAATGGTCAGAGCAAGTCATGTGTCTTAAGGGAATGATGTCACAGGAAGGGGGAGGGGATTTCTCTTTAAAAGGTTTGAGCAGACGGCTGTTGGGTTTTCTCTGTTGCAGACATGTGCTGGGAATTGAATGGGGGAGGGTGTGAGGGTTTTTATTTTGCAAAATTAAATGGGTCTGATTTATTAAAAGTAAAGGCAGATAAAGCTAGTGAGCCAGACAATCTCTGCTGAGGTAAAGACTAGTTCAGGCATAGGTCCACATAGAACAGTAATTACCACATGTTTTCCTTGTCACCTTAGTATATGAGGCTTTCATGAGGTTTAATTTTACATTTGTTTGAAAGCAAAGTCAAAATGGCATCAGCATTTTAAATATGCCACAATCCTAAAAATACCCATATAATATTGCCTGTATATGGCTATCCTCTGTGTGCTAAAAGCATTAAAATAAGGGTAATAAATAATAAGGAAATAAGGGTAATAAATAATAAGGAAATAAGGGTAGGTTGGTGCAGCAAAGTTCAGTCGCCCCACAGGCTAGATAATCGGAAACTATTTTTTTAAACCTTTTTTAGAAGTAAACTGTTCAAATGTATCTAATAAAATGTCATTTTATAGAAACAAAATCTTCATAACCTCTTACTCTTAGTGAAAAGGATATTTACTGTAGAATAGTCCTAGCAAACTGCAGCTCTAATAATCTATTTTGCCATTGTGTTCTATTGGAGTGCGCTCCCCTGTGCAAGCTAAAAGCTTAAACTGGACCTTCAGCGTGATTTAATGAAAAGCCCAAACTCTTAAAACGGTTCCCCAGCATCTAAAATTAATATATTTTACGTTTTTAGTCACTTATTATTCTTTCCCCCATTGGGCTGCAACTCTGTTCAGGAATTTAGGATACGGGCGGCGCCATCTTGACTCAGAAGCATCACACTTACTGAGGAGAGGAGAGTGGGATAAGGTACAGGGGGGCGGGTTATAGCTGTGCTTTGCTCAGACAGAGCAGAGCTGGGGGTCAGGTAATGGTCAGCAGTCCCAGAATGCAGAGCAGCTCAGTCAGGAGGCACTTCCTGTTTGCAGGCTGCCTGATAAAATGGCGGCTTCCATAAGCCGCCATCTTGGATGTTTAAAGGCTCATAACATGCAGTAGATGCAGGTAGGATGATTTTTAATGTGGACAATCTGTATGTACAGGGTGTGGGAAACATATAAGATAGACTCTTATTCAGAGTGAAGGTCTGCTTTAAATCTAGGATTGCTTTTGTGTGTGTGTGTCCAGGCAAAAGCAGCTTAGTGACTGATACTTTGAATGCTATGTCAGCCTGGCAGAGCTTCAGTAATTCAGGATCTCCAGTATACATGCTGCACACACCTTCCATGTCTCTGCCCTAGTGTTCTCTAAGAGGCTGATTCATTACTAACGCCAGATATCTGCAGATGGGCGTCTGTATAGCGGGATTAGAGCGACCGCTAGTAGACGCTCTTGTGTGTGTATTGGGCGCTGTAACAGAACGTCTCAGTCGCTGTAGTAACCTGGTCAGCATTGATGAATGTGATGTATGTTGGGCGTTCTAACACCATTACAGCGCTGCAGGGAGCAAGAGGCAGCGCCAGCTCATTGCGACCAACTCTCAGTGACTAACACCATATTCAACAAAAACAGAGCGTAGGCGCTCTGAATCTGGTCACTATAGCATAGAGTGCCAGACGCTGTGATTAAAGTCTGTTTTTAAATACATATACACCAGTAACAAAGTGAAAACACATGGAATGACATTGTTTCAACACTGTGACAATAACACTTTAGTGGCAGACCTGTAATGACAATTCTGCATAAAAATATAAAAAGTCAAAAGTTTCTAAAAATGTTTGTGTTTGCAGCGGTCACACAATGATTTGAGCAAAAAAAACAAAAAATCAAACACGCCATTTAAACACAAGCAAAAAAACGGCCATTGAAATGTATGGGAGAGCAACAGTGAGCAAAAGGTAATAACTGGTGCCATGAAAGCTAGAGCGCCGGCGCTATACGCTGAGCTGCCTGTAATACATCGGATGCTACATGGCGCTGTTAGAGTCGCTCACCAGATTCACTTTCATAAATGTGGTTTTGCCTACAATGCCCGGCGTTCAGACGCTGCTACGAGGCACTACCTGGCGCTATCCCTTGATGCATAACCCCCTAAGTTTACTGAAGCTTAATGAGGTGTAAGTCTTTAGTGAGCAGGTGTTCATGTGAAGCTCGTTCCCTTGTAAGAGGCCAGTGCTAAGTGTCCGCTCTGTGTGAGATCAGACTGGTTCATGTGTGCAAGGAACAAGGCCTTGGTACCCACTATGTGCCTCCAAAATTAGATCCCTGATTTAACATTCAGCTATTAATAAATTAGGAGCTTTAAGGCCACTTATTCCAAAAACTGGAATGTCAACCTGGCCAATTCCATTGGTATGATTTCATTTTTCTATGGTCCTGCATTTAGTAAACAGATTTTTAAAACCAACCTGACTGCAAGCAAATAGAAGTTTTTTTTTTTTTTTTACCAATCCAAAAGAAAAAAAATCAAGGCTAATGTACAATGCTTTAGAAATTGTTTGCTATGAGGTAGTGAATCTAAAGCAATCTTATCTAGACGATGGCACTATATATACATATTTAAGAAATATCTTATATACATCTCATATAACTAATATGTCAATAGATATATACAGGGGTGGACTGGGCAAAGGGAGACTCGGGACAATGCCCGGCATGCCGCACTGCTTTGGGGCCAGTTACAGCTGCTGCTTTTAACACCCACATGAAATCCCTGCCCCCTTAGTCCCCCTCTCGGCCCACTGTATCCACAAGCCCCAGGTACCCCAGCCTTAATGCTTTAGCCCCGTTGTGAGAGGCCTCATTAGAGATGTCTTGAGCAGGTAAAATCCAGGGCTGATTTTTGGCCCCAGACTGTCACTGTATATCTCAATAGATCAATAGTTATGATGCATATATCTCTATATACTATATATACTTATCACACAAAAATTGTATTTATTTTCTTCAAGGAAACAGAATGAGTCACATTACACAATCCGCTTTAACACGTGATAAAAAAAAAAACAGTGGTGTATGCGTTTGCAACATCACTAATAGCTAACGCAGTCGCCTGTGTCCTGACAACTATTTGCTTCCAGAACATTTGTGGGGCGATTGTTCAAGAATCACAATCGCCACCATGAATTTGCCCATAGCTTAACATGGCCAGAGCTTCGAGGACAACTAGAAGCATAATTATCCTGCAATCTTCTTGGTGTTCATGGGGCCTAAAGCTAAAGCAACCTAATTCTTTGTTTAAAAAAACGGTTGAAGATCAGGAGCAGAAGGGTGTAACTGACACAGAAGACATGGGGGTCAGCTGGAGCAGAAGCATGAGATCAGTAAAATCTATTGGCTGTTTATTTTCTCCTCCCTTTTGTACAGTGATTGGGTGTAAATGTAAGCAATGCAAAGCTCGAAGCAGAAATGGAAGCCACAGTGAATATCTGGGTTTTCTGGTCAGACAGTAGTAACAAAGGAAGGTGACCTCTATGGGGATCTTCTTCATAATAACAAGTTAGGACCTTAGCCCTGGTCATCACCAGATCTTGGGAAAAATGTAATGTACAGTAACTCTGGATAGAAATGGTGTGACATTACATAAGCTAACAATGACACCGCGAATGTGTGCCGAAACAAAGCTAAAGGCGCTCCAACCAGATATTAATATTGTGTGGACAAGCAGTGGGTGTATATATAAGAACACATACATATACAGGGGGGTGTAAAAGTAGGTTTACAGTTAGCTATATTTATTTTTACATATTTTATATTTTGATGTGTTTTCAATTGCATGTCGTGACCTATTAAAAGGTTTACACTAAAAAAAGTTGCCCGACAAGTTTTTATGGGTCTGGGTCAATGAAATGGACTGGCCTCTCCATTATGTCAGCTCTGTTTTGTCTATAAACAAAATGCTGCTTACTTGTTGGGCTTTTGGGTCACCCATTTATGTATCATGTGCATGTATGACCAATGTATGCTTGCACACACAAAGGAATTTGTGCCCTGCTTTTTACACATCTGGCCAGTGAGACAAGCTACTATCCTGTGACCACATAATCGGAATGTACCAGTGATCACACTAAGGGGGCAGTGGGTGCATATGTACCCCAAGTGGTGGACTTCCATATACACAGCACTCGGGGAGCATTTGGGGGTTAGATGATTTGTGAACGTCATGTGCCAGCCAGGAATATATCTTGCAGCCTTTGCTTCCTTTTCCACTATAGATCATGCTGCCCCTACAGTGTTTGACACAGGGCAAGTCCACCATGCTTTACTGTCTTCGCAGTGTACTGTGGCTTGAAGTCAGTGCTACTGGATGTCACAAAGTTTTTTTTCTTTCATCAGTTCATGAAATATTGCACTGCTCATTTTTGGGCCACGTTCTGTGCTTTAGCAATTTTTTTTAACCTAATCAGAGCATGTCTTTTATAGCCAACACTTCTCGTGTACATGTTTGGAAGGAAACTACTGGCCACCATTCAGATTTGGCGTGCAAGAACAATCTTGTGATTAGCAGCCATATAGTAGAAGATGGCTTACTTGACTATACTGCTGATTTAACCTCTTTCATGGGCTTTTCTTCAAACCTCAAATCAGAATTTGCCAGTGGACAAGAGGCTCTCTGCTGTACCAGTGGGAAAGTGGTTCTCCCCTTAACTGTCACCCACAAAACCCTCTATCCCCAGCAAAAGGCAAATCCAATTTCTGTTGTGTCCATCTAACAAAGTATCTAAAAGGAAATAGCAAGCTACTCTGAGAATTAAATGGGTAGTGTGGAAGGCCCAAAAGTGGGCCCCACCCATCAGTCTCATCTAAGCATTAAGCACCAAACATGTCTAGCTATGTGGAAAGACAGATTTGGTTGCATATATCTGCAGATACATGTTGAAGCCACACCGCCCACCGACAAAGCACTCTGTGCTTAGTGCCCCATAATAGGGACATGTACTGCATCTAACAAAACATCTGTACTAGCTGACAAATCTGTTCTTCATATATTTGCAAGTAGATTTAAATGACACAAAGGCCTTACATAAAAAAAGCATTATGCCATTTACAATTATTTTGATAGCAAAAATTGTGCTTTGTGTACAAAATTTGCCATACAAGTGATCCAAAAATTAAGGTCAATCTATTAACGTAAACAATTCCTGTAAGCAAAAGGCTATGAAAAAACATGCATATAACTAAATATCATACGATCCAATTGTCTAAATGATCCCTGGAATGGGAAATGGGGCCGTTTTCTCCCGTGCATTTTATAGCAGGTTTATTTGGTGCTAAACACATTGCTGCAGAATTATCCTGTTATCCTGCTGTATTTCTATGCCAAACTCATGTGCATGGGGCCACTTAGAGCAGTGTTGCCATGCTTGGCTGTAGGATTCCTTAAAGTGCCATACATGATGCCAAGCTCCCTGAGACTCAACACTGACGTGGATGGGACAAGGTCCCCAAAGCAGGATTGTCTTGCGAAAATTGGGACACTTGGGAGGAATGTGTTGTGCTCTAGCTCACAATTCACCACAGTATACAGTGGTCCAGTTACCCATATAATGCCAGCTTGTGCATGGTTCATTCAGCCATCTCATTACTATCCTTTCATCATGCCTGTCAATAAATCCTGGATTCTCCAGTCTGCAAATCATTCATTTTAATGCATGTGTTCTCTTAAATGGTGGCATATTCACACGTTTTATGGGGAAAATGGAAGTCCAGGGATGCTTTTTTTTACAAATGCGTGTAAAAAATTTAAATAAATGTAACTGATCGCACTACTACTACTTCTTTATGGTCGCTTGGATTACTGAATTGCTCCTTCGGTTGCATTTCCACACATGCAATCTAATGATCACACATTGCAGAGTTGATTGCATGAAGCTCAAAATATTGCTTCAGAAAAAGTGATGCTAAGGATTTTATTTATCCACAGGTTTTATGTGTGCACAGTGATCATTGCTTATTCAAGGTGAAACACAGGGTCACTTCTGAAAAATCCTGAGCTTAGGGTCCTTATTGACTTTTTTTAAAATGTTACGACATGTAATGGTCAGCCAAGGCAACCTGCATACTGAATGTCTTGCAAGGCATAACTGGGGTCCACCTTGGGTCTACATGTCAATAGAAGACAAAGCCTAAAAACGATCATCCAAATACACTCTGAGCAGTGCCTTTTTGTCTTCCCCATAGCCTGACAGACACGTGCCATAAACAGGAGATGCCTCATGTTATCTTGGCTACCTCTAAATTCTTCATGGCTCCTCCTGGCCACCTATACACTCACTTTAGTCTCCCCTCTATAATATGTTATCCAGGGACACATTTTTCCAACAACGCTTTGGAAGGTGCCAGCAAAAGGGCTGGCACTCAGCTGAAAGCGCGAGCACTCTGCAATCAGACTGGTCTGAATCCCACAGTAAAGAAAATGTAGAGGCTTGGTAATAACCGGCCTCACAACTATAGTGGACTGTGTATCAATAAAGTGGAACTATTTGATATGTCAACAAGTGTGTTTGTAACTTAAATATACATTAAGTCAAATTACATTTACATTGCATACTCAAATATGTTTAGCAAGCATTTGTACAAGAACTAAAAAAGCAATAAGGTAGTACACGGCACAGTTCGTTGTTAAAATATGGTGTGACATCAAAAGTTAAGCAAATAATTCAACCTCCTCCACTTTATACCCTGATGGGTTTTACCAGTGTGCAGCGTTCTCAGAGGGCTTTAATGTGTTTTGTTCTGCCTAAAAGATAGACGTAGGCATGGTGTGGTTTTTGGGGGTAGTAAGATGGGTACAAATTAAAGGAGCACTATCACAAAATTGTGTAAATAATAAAAACGCATGTCAGCCCATTGGCTAATAAAGAGAGGTCACTTATATACCCCAACTGAACAAAACTCCCACCAAGCTTGTGGTTTTCTTCTCCTGGTAGGTATAAATCCAGGTGTGACAGGGTTAGTGTATTAGGGGTGACAGAACCTGTCACCCGATTACCTCTTCCTTGATGTGGGGTGTATAAGTGACCCCTCCTCCTGCCATCCAGCATATTTATATGGATTTGTATTATTGGCCCAATTTTTCACGATAGGGCTCCTTTAAGCCACCATACTTACAAGTGAGCAAGGTACTAGGGGAACTGGCAGCTCCACTTAATGAGTAATCAGTTGCTGCGCATGTCTGGATCTGTGGCCAGGTTGAGCTCAGACTGCAGGGTTGTATACTGAGCCCCCGCAGTGAATGGCCATAGACCAACTGCATGCACAGTGAGGGGCAAGTGAAGGAAGGGGAGGAGGTGGGGCCAGGGATGGGTGTGCTGGTGCCTAGGTTCCAATCATGGCAGTAGGTTGGCATATATTCCAGAAGAGGGGTGCGACGCCAGGCCATCAATGGCTGGCTTACATATGGCTTACACCTATTACCTTGTGGTAGCAGGATTGGGAGGAGCTTATGGGATGTGGCACATCACTGCATTCGGCATCCCCTATTGCCAGGTTACAGTGACACCTGTCTACAGGGCAGGGGAGGGGCCTGCAAGGTGTGTCTCTGGGCTTGTGGTCCAACATTGCCTAGTGTTAGCGATCCCCGTCTGCTAGGGTTCACTGTCTGTGGTCTTGCCATTGCTTAGCAGCCATGGCACATGCGACAAAATGGGGGCCAAGAGTGGCACTGGCTTTGTGGGGAGAGATGGTGGCATGGGTTGCAGAATGCAGACCATAGAGGTAAGATCGAAAAATTAACTCCCAACAAAACTATTCAAAGTGTTCTGGGCATGCTGTTTATCGGTGGGTTGGGATCATCATCTCTCTTGGCAGAGACCAGGCTTACCAGCTCCATGATTGTGGTAGCACTAGTGGTTGCACAGTGGACATGCCTGTGGTTGGACAAGGTCCATGTAGACTGCATCTCTGCTTGAAACCGCATGAACTAACCCAGTGTTAGCCCATCACAGGCTGTGGGAAGAAGAGTATGGAAGCGGTAAGGTACACCAAATGGCGTACTGACTTAATGTTCTCCATAGTTAGAAAATAATTAGTTTAAATACAAGGTGAGCATGTGTAGCAGAGGTAGTATGATGGTACAAAAAGATGTTTATAGTAAGGATGGGTGTGTTGAGAATATACTGGGATTTGAAATGGACTGAGCTAAAGAAAACAGGCATAGTTGACATGTTCGCTAAGCAACAACATTGGTCTTAAAGTGCTACTGCAAGAAAAGGTAATTGTTACACCATTGCGTCAGGCTACACTTGGCACTGTCCTAAACTGATTTCCATTTTTAAATTGAAGAAGTGGCCGAATTTCGAGGCTTACAGTTTCAACTCATGATTTCTCTGCTGAAAAGAGTGGGTATGGATCTTGAATCTGTGATGGTGCATAATGGAATCTGTGCTGACTGGAGGAGGGGTGGGACCAGCAATCCTGTCCCGCTCTGCTGTGCTGATTTGGTGACAGGATAAAAAAAGATAATGTCATTGGCTGAACCTGTAAACCCTAATATCTTGGCAATTTTTGTTTCAATTTAAAAACCAAAAACAGTTTAGAACAGTGCCAAATGTAGCATGACATAATGGTGTAACAATTTTTCCCTGCAGGATAACCTTTAGAGTGACTATCCGTTTGGTTTCTTTTTTGTCCAGGTTGCCACCTCTAACATGGTGGTGTAGCCTATCTATAATTGTAAATTTAAACAGGTTATTGGGTGTGTTGTGTTTTAGCCACAGGTGTCTGCCAAGGGCACCCCCCTTGTATGCTAATGTTATCATTGTTATGGTCTTGCAATCTAGTTTTTAAGGGGCACTCTAATTTAGAAATGGAAGTCCAACTGGATATCTGGGTTTTCTGGTCAGGCAGTAGTAGCAATGAAAGCTGACTATGGGGATCTTCATAATGACAAGTTAGGACCGTAACCCTGATCATCATCAATACAATATCTTGGGACAGAACTCTGTAACTCTGGACAGAAATGGTGTGACATTACATAAGCGTGTAGAAACAATGACGCATCAAAGCTAAAGCGTTCCAACCAAATATTAAGATTGTGTGTGTACACATACACACGGGTGTAAAAGTAGGTTTACAGTTTTAGTAGCTACACCATGCTCTTTATTTTTACTTATTTACATTTTGTATTATATTGTCTATTTACCAATTGCATATTGTGATCTACTAATTATAATAATAATAAACTGTATACCTACTTTTTGTGCCCTGTGTATGTGTGTGTATATTTGTATAAATAAATACATATATATATATATATATATATATATATATATATATATATGTGTGTATTTATAATTTTTTTTTTTTTTTTTTAGTAGACAAAACTCAGCTCAATCAGACCGGGAATCTATAAGATTCCCAAGCCGATTCATTCCCTCATTTCCTCCCCTCCAAAAAAGAAATGCCCCCTGTGTGAAACCCCCCATTCACTACCTTGCTTCCTGGTCCAACGGCACAGGCGTGAGCTATGGCCGCATCTCTGCTATCCCTCCAGCAGGGCACGTTCCCGCTACAGGCATTTGTGAATGGGCTGGCGCGGACACGCTCCATTAGAGGGAAGTGAGGGATGTGTGCGCCAGCACGCTCGGAGCATCTGTCCTTAGCCAAAGGCTTAGACAATAGTCTTAAAGGAGCCACAGCACTCAACTCTGTTAACTTGCAGACCAACCTAAAATCTGTCTCTAAATCTGGTTAAAAACCGAGGACTCAGTCACAAACATCTGCAGAAGTATGCTTAAGCTGCACCACCAAGCGCCAAGGTGCCTCTGTGGGGTGCAGTCCTAACTCTAATCTCTGAGAGCCTCCGAGTCCTCTGTTTTTAACCAGACAGATATTAGGTTGGTCTGCAAGCTAACAGGGTTGAGTGCTGTGGCTCCTTTAAGACTTGTATCCTAATTGCCCTGCTAACGTGCACCTCCCAGGTTAGTTATAAAATGGTCTGAGTGGCTGCCACCCCTCCTTTGTTTCTTTTGAATGTGTGCAAGCACATGGGGCGTGGGGTCTAGGCTGTACTGCAAGGTCTTCAACCCTTCCACCCCATGGGCTGCACATGAGGTTTTAGGCCAACCTCAGGTAAGCCTGCTCCCAATTTATCTATTGCATTGTATGTCCCAAATGGGGCTCTTAGAGATTAGAGTTAGGACTGCACCTCACAGGGGCACCTTGGCGCTGGTGGTGCAGCTTAAGCATACTTCTGCAGATGTGTGTGACCTCTGTTTTTAACCAGATTTAGAGACAGATTTTAGGTTGGAATGAAAGCGGACAGGGTTGAGTGCTGTGGCTCCTTTAAGACTTTTGTATCCTAATTGCCCTGCTCACGTGCAACTCCAAGGGTAGTTATAAAATAGTCTGAGCGGCTGTCACCCCTACTTTGAAGGCTTAGACAATGTGACGTCAGCAGCTGGGAGCATGCTGATTGGACGAGCGGCTATATAATATAATACTATATTAGACTTTTCTAATTTCCCCCTGATTAATTGGCACATGTGATTTTTTGGTAATCTTTTTCAATAAATAAGCATATGGCATTTTCTCATACAATTGTTGGACTACGTCTGAGTATATTTTAGCACCTGCACTTTAGCACTTTTACTTTTCATTATCTGCTTCTTTGTGCATTTTTATTTTAGTTGCATCATATTTGTTTGCTAATATTTAAATATATAACAGAAATATAATATATATATATTTTTCCTGCTTTCCTGATTTAAAGTGGCCATTACAAAATGTACTTTCAATATACCTGTATTAGAGCCTTGCTTTTGCGTTCCCCACAGGTTTGTCTTTTAAAATGTTCTTTATCTGTTAAGTGTTTATATGAAGTTATTTCCCATCAAAATAGATGTACATTTGAAGCTTTCCCCGTGGATTCAAGGGTCAACTCCCTCAGCCTACCCTTCCCCGGTGGTTGCCTAGTCAGGTACTAGGATCTTCGGCTTCGGACCCTGCTTTCAGATGCTGCTAGCCCACCAATACTAGCAGCCTCTGGAGCCCGCCTTTCCCTGGATTTAAATTCAGGTACTAGTATGGGCTTTGGGTTCTGCTTTCCCAAGGACTCACCAGCATCTTACTCACTGGGAGCCTCAAGGGGGAGCACTGGGCAGAGGTCAGAAGCGAGTCCAAAAGGCCTATGACTTCCATTCCCCAGTCTTTTGGGTCAAAGGTCCATTAGGAGCCCCTGCCAGCCCTAAAACGTGAAACACACACAAACCAAAAAAGACAAACTAGTGGCAAAAACTGGGTGGGAATCAGGCTTACCATTAAAAAAGGTTACGGGGCGGGCCCTCTAGCCTTAAAAAATTCTCCAGGCATACCCAGAAGGCTGTGCCACAGAGAGCGTGCATAAAATCTTTGTGTATTGTGCACTGAATGCCATTAAGTGCAACCCATAATGGGCGCTATGCCAGGGATACACGACTGCTTCATATGCATTCCCGTGTCTAGGTCAGATGATGGTAGATGAGTCTCACCATCACGGGGTTGCCACTTCCCTCAGATCCATTGCTAAGAAAAAGGCAGACTAGCCTGACCAGGAGGAGTGAGCAATCCCTCCCAGTCCCCGCTCCTCTCCTAATAACTTTCATGGATCTGCATGATAAGATACTACACTTTATCTTAGCCAAAAGGCAGAGAAGAGACAACCGGGAAAGGGGCAGAGAAAAACGCCCGGTGCCGGGGGAATTACATTTAATTAAATCAGACCAACGACAAAAGATAAACAAAGGACACACGGTGGGGGTTTTAAGCTTTGTTTTTTTGGGGTTTTTTTGCCCGCTTTTAGGCCCCGATTTTTCAAATCAAACTTCTATTTGAGTTTCACTACAGACAATGAAAATAAATATACAGCTGGCACATGACAACTTTAGGAAATTCACAAACAGTGGCAATATATGATTCACATATAGGGGACATATCAGATATTAAACTGATAAGAACAGATTTTTGAAAAATATCCTTTATTTAGTTACCCATATAAATGCATTACGTTTTCCACTATGTATTGCGTTGCACCGCACAAGTTACTATAATACAAGTACACTTCAATACATTCCAAAAAAATTACATTCATGTTTGGCGGCGGGGCACCTGATGTGTCTCACGTCCTGAGTACCACCGCCTCTACTCATATACCAGGTGGGCCATGCCTAATGGTCCCTGACCGCACATCATTCATGAGTCCATCCCTGCATACATACCACAACTACTTAGAATATTTTACAGCATGGGCGATGCCTGATGTGCAGCCCTGGTCAAGGGTCCCTGGTTGCACATCATTCATGGGTTCACCATACAGAATACAATTTACAATGTACATTGCAAAAAATAATTTCGTATATACAATGTGGGCCATGCCTGACGTGCCGTCCTGGACAAAGGTCCCTAACTGCATGTCCTTCATGAGTCCACCATATCATGCATACATGCCTAAAACAACGGTCTGTGAGTAGGTCTAGGGGAGGGAGGGTATAGTCAGGGGGAATTGCAGGCCTGAAGCTTTATTTAAGACATGAAACATGAAGGGGAGGGAGGGGGAAGGGAAAAATAACCAAAGAGCCACTCAATCGTTTTCCACACCAAAGTCCATCAAAGAATAGTCTCTGAGCAGGCTGTGGTTCAGCCTGCGACAGTCCTCGATTTTCATCCACTCCCATCTGAGAATAAGGCGGTTTTGAGCGCACCAGATAGCATCGTTAAAACAGCATGCAAAGTTGCCGTGGAATAGTCTGTATAAAACGCTGTAGTGGGAGACTACGTTCCTTGGCACTCCACAGCATTCAGTTCCGACCCTAGGGCGTTCAACAAGGCCTGGGCATAAAAACAATCCCAAAAGAGTTGATGGGAGGTTTCCTCGTAGGTTACGCACATAGGGCAGTGTCTGTATTTGCTCAACCGCCGGTCGTGCATGAAGGTCCTGGTGGGCAGACTTCCCTGGATTGCTTTCCATGCCAGGTCTTTGTGCTGGTTGGACAGACTCCTGCAGGACACGTTCTTCTACATGAACCTGCATGTTTCTAATGGGAGCCCCGGGATCGGGTCTGTCTCATCTTTGGCACGGATTAGCCTGTACACAGTCTTGGGTTTCCACAGGTCAGCCTTAACTTCTGCCAGTTATTGTTCCAGGATGAAATCCTCAACATCTTTGTAGAACTATGGAAGGTTCCAGACGTATGGCACTGAGCTGTTTCATTTGGCCCAACCTAGTTTTCTCCAGACCTGCAGGATGAAAAAACGGGACATGGCGTGGCCTGCAGACACCGGTTCTCTGTTCGATGTAGTTCTGCGGACGCAGTTGCTGGCGAAGGCCACCATCAGCATGCTAGGTATATCCGGGACTCCTCTTCCGCCCTTGCGAGGTTTGTTGCACAGCTTCATCCGCTTGACCCAATCCATCTTGAAGCCCCAGATGAAGTAGAAGATAGCCTTGGTGAGCACCGGGAGGATCTCCAAAGTCTGAACTTCTGGTTCATTTTTGCAATTTGTTCTTCCCAGGATTTCAGGGCTGCGCCTTATTTTCCAAACCATACACCAAGGATCTTGATATAGCCCGGCTTGATGAAAGGCATGGGAGAAGACAGCTGCCACTTTCCGAAGAGCATGGCTTCCGACAGGTGACTTTAGCCCCTGAGGCTGAACCGAAGTCCTCGCAGGTCTGGACAATTGCCGATAACGCTGGTCTGTGCATATCACAGTCATGTCATCTATGTACAATGAGTACTTGACTTCTAGTCTGCCGGGTCCTCGTACAGTGATCCCTCTGATCTCTGGTTTTTGCCTAATGCACTAGGCAAAGAGCTGAGTTATACAATATAGAAAAAGGAGAGGTGTGAGAGGGCAGCCTTGTCTGACCCCCGAAAGGACCGGGAAGGGGTCAGTCTGTCAGACGTTCACCATGACGGAGCTGCAAATTTCAGAATACATGAGGTCAACATACCAGCAAAACAGTTTCCCTGGACCATACTTACCAAGGACCTTTCTCAGTTTCATCTAGTTTTGCAGTTCTGTCAGGGGTTAGTGACCAGAGTGGTAGTTTCATCTCTCACCTTTTTCGATGTTATGCATTTTGGAACGGAAGACGATGCGCCTGACTTCCTCCTCGACGTGCCCTTCCAGGCACTTCTTGGTCTCTTCTAGGTTCTGCCTCACATTTCAACCCTTGAGGTGGAGGTCCTGCAGGCACTGCAGTTTCTGCTGCAGCAGCTTGATTTCCTCCTTCCTCTCACTGACCTGTTGTCTCCCTTTTTGGCCTGTAAGAAACTGCAAAACTTTACCTTGACGTACTCCCATCACTCGCTGACAGTTGAAGAACAGCTGACTGCTGCTCTCTTCACAGCACATATTCCTCCCTGAGTTCCCCAATTGTTTTTTCATTCTCCAGCAAGGTACAGTTCAACTTCCAGGAGCCTGGGCCAGTTGGAAATCCGTCGCCCATTTCCCCCTGGAATTAGACTGCTCTGTGGTCAGAGAAGAAACAGGGGACCATGGAGGAGCTCTTCTGCCTTAACTGTTCGGGAGGTAAACACGAAGCCAATGAACGTACAGTGCGTCAGGGCGGCTCCATGTGTAGTTCACTGACCCAGTCCTTTTGGCCACCACTGTGTCTTTGAGGGACACCTTGGGGACCATTTCTCTTAGAAGCTTGGATGTTTTGTCCAATTTGGCAGAGATCGTGTACTTGGAGAAGTTGGAGTCTGGGTCCGCCAAGGTCATCGCTTGGAGGTAACTCTTGACGACGTTGATCGTCATGAAGGTCACGTAGAAGAGGCCCCTGAAGAATGCACTGAATAGGTCTCTGCTTTGGCGAAGCCTTGGTCTCTAAGCATTGTGTCACAGAAGACTTCCTGGGTGATGTTACCTTCCTCATCTTCCTTTAGTTGCAGGATGACCGTATGTCGCATCCAGGGCTGGGGCTCCTTTTGCAGCTTGCTGCTTCCTGGCCAGCACTTTGGGGACAGAGTTTGCTAGAGGGGATCTCCTTGATGTGGAAGGCCCTGCCCCCTGACGGGAGCCAGCTTCTGATTGGTCCGCCATCTGAATAGTATTCGAAGCCGGTGGAAATCTTCAGTCATTCACAAATCTCGTATCGTTTCGCAGGTCGATCCATGGAGAATTCTTCCAAAAGTTTCAGGAGGCTTCCTGGAGAGGCTTCAGAGTTGGGTCTTCCTGGTCCGGTGGTAGATTTTTCCTTGCCGAGGCAAGAGGGTGGGGATTGCAACTCGTTCTCTGTGGGTGCTCAAGCCACTAGAAACTTTAGGCTTTGGGTAGAACAGTGTTTATTAATTCTGATTCAGATACTACACTTGATCTTGAGAAGCGATAACCTTAATGGTTTATTCTTCTCCACCTCTTTCCGCTTATATTTCCTCATGAAGAACCCTAATTGAAAAAAGATCTAAAACATCGTCTTCTCTCTTTGTCAGATAAAAAGATAAATATTTGCAATCTAAATGTGGGAAACCTTTTCCTCCTTTTTCATTACACTTGTAAATCTCTTCTCTTCTTATTCTCTCCATTTTTGAGTTCCGAAAAAAGATAAAACAGTTTCCTTAAAATTCTAAAAGGTGGGTAAAAGACTATCGCAGAATATAAAATCGGTAAAATCACCTGCTTTAAAACCATTATTTTTCTTTCTAATGTTAATTGTCTTGTCTTCCAGAAATCTAATTTTTTTTCTTACTCTCTCAAGCAGAGAATTCCAATTTTTTAAATTTCCGCAAGTTTCTGTAAATAAGGTGCCAAGTATTTTGATCTCATCAGATTTTTTTATTTTTTTGATCATCCCTCCACCGCTTTTTCTTGTCATGGTTTTTAACAGAGGGGAGATAAAGGGCATCCTTGTTTTATTCTGCTTAAAAATTTAACTCTCCCTGTTAAAATTGCATTTACAGATGCACAGCTAAAACAATCCGAATATAAACTCTTAATTTGCTCTATTAAAACCTTTTGGAACTTAAAAGCTTCTAAAACTTTAAAAAGATACTTATGGAGAGAGCGCATGCGCGCAGGAGTCGGATGGTGGCGGCTTGAGATGCTCTGTGCCCGCCGATCAGAACGGAAGTAACGCTGAGGCAGCAGGACCCTGGGGAGACGCACAAGTCAAGGGGAGCGGCTCACGCACCTGTAAGGCATCTCGCTGGGGCTTTATTGTGTGCGAAAGGGGCGCAGGGAAAGCTGGCCGGACCGAGCGCTGAACGGAGCAGGGGTGAATCCAAGATGGCGGATCCTATCTCAGCAGCTGACATGGAGGAAGTGATTTGCAGTATGGCTTCATTTCTGGCAAGCGAGAGGGAGCTTCTCACCAGCAGCAATCCAGTGGCAATTACAGAGGTGGGTGATGATATTCTTCAGAAATTTGAAGGGTTACTGCGGATCACCTCTCTAAGGAGATAGATAAGATCTCCTCCAATATAGGGACTATGGATATTAAGGTTAGTGAAGTTTCTGCAGCCCAAGAAGCTCTGGGAGCAGAGGTGTCTCAACTCAGGAATGATAATACCATATTAAATGCCAAGTTAGAAGATTTGGAAAATAGAGACCAGTGGGCTAATCTTAGGTTTAAAGGGCTCCCTAAACATATGGAGGATGCAAAGTCCACTATGATTGCTCTATGTCAAGAATTGGCACCAGGCATCCCACTTGAGTGGCTAGAGCTTGATAGGGCTCATAGAGCATTGGGGCCCAGGAGAAATCCGGAGAAATTTCCACAGGATATCATAGTGAAATTTCACTTTTATAACACGAAAGTATTGGTGCAGCAGGCTGCTTGGGATGTTGAGAAGCTGACATTTCAAAGACACAATTATCAGGTTTTTTGGACTTGTCCGCGGTAACGCTGGCCAAAAGAAGAGAGCTGCGACCTATTCTTGCATGTCTTAGAGATCATAAGATTAAATGTAAGTGGGGCTTTCCGTTCCTCCTTCTGTACACCTATAAAGGCAACCCGTACTCGGCTATTTCGGCAGATGAATTACAGCAGCAATTAACGTCTATGGGATTGTTCAGGTCCCCCGCTTCTAAGTTTTCCAGATCTGCTGATGAATCCCCAAAAGCACAACGAATGGGGAAACGACCCAGGCATGGCTCGCACCCATCTTTCAGGAATATACGGCTGGTCTCCGCAGGTACCTGAAATAGAGTTGGTGTTAATGCATCCTTTTCCTTTCTCAGCAGGAAGTGTTGCTTCCCAATTCCGAATCGCCTGGTTCAATATAGTATCAAAGAAGTATCCATAAGCTGCTCTATGGTTGAAACGTTACGTTTTCTGGTTTAGAATGTTATAGCGGTTATTTATTTTTCTCTCCTCTCTAGATTTGTATAATTAAGGTGGGATTATGAGAGTTGTAGACCTTGGAGAATCCTGTTGTATTTGGAATGTTGTTAGTTTTTGCACCTCATGTCGCTCTCCTGAGAAACCGGGATCGGAACCTTTGGGTGGTTCTGGTTTATTCTTCAACTTTTGTGTCTTATAAGTTGAACGTATTGAGTTCCTTGTTTATTTTTATAAGAACTTAAGTGCTTTTATTGTTGGGCCTATTTTATACTCATAGAGTTGGGTTGTCCTGTCTGGGGACCTTGTTGCCACCCTGACCATAGTAGAGGCCCCTGCAGGGCCTCTGCTGCGGTTCTTGAAACAACTCCTAGCGACTATACTATTGCTATAATTTGGCAATATTAATTTCATGGGTGTGACTGGGCCAGATTGAACGAAACAACCATTGAGTACTAGATATACCCTTCCTTTTTTTTGTGTGTGTGTTTTTCTTACCTCCTCTCTTTCTCCGTCCCCCTGGTTTTTGTTTATCCCCCGTCACAGTGGGAGTTTATTTTTAGTGAAATGTCGTCGGTCATTTCCTTAAATGTGCAAGGCTTTAAATCTCCACAGAAGAGGAGTATGGCTTTTCAAAAATGTAGATCCCAGACATTTTATGTCTCCAAGAAACTTGTTTTTCGAATACTTCTAAACCTAGATATTTAAACCACCAATACCCACAAGTTTTTATGTCCTGTGGAAATTCTAAACAAAGAGGGGTCTTAGTAGCTTTTCGTAGAGGCACTCAATTTGACTGCAAAAAAGAGATCAGAGACCCGGATGGGCGCTTCATAATTTTGTTGGGGACTTTGCAGGACATGGAAATAACGATGGCCACTTACTATGCCCCAAATTCTAACCAGATACCCTTCTTATCGGCATTCCTGAGGGAGGTGATGTCGGTTGCGACGGGGGTTACGATAATTTGTGGCGATTCTAATCTAGTGCTTAATCCACATATTGATAGGCACCTTCGCATCCTATAACTCCAACACCTACAATAACGTCATCTAGGGCAGTGGTCCTCAACCCTGTCCTCAAGGCCCACCAACATGTCATGTTTTTTGGATCTCCAAATAGCCAGCTCTATTGCTCTGCAGCTGCACTAATTACTCCACCTGTGCATCTTTGTGGAGATCTGCAAAACCTGGCCTGTTGGTGGACCTTGAGGACAGGGTTGGGGACCACTGATCTAGGGCGTTTAGGAAATTAATAGGTGCACATTCTTTGGTTTATAGTTGGAGAGAGGTACATCCAGGCACACAGAGTTTCACTCACTATTCTCATCCGCATGATGTGTACACTCGTATTGACCATATTTTAGGTCCAGTCCACGCTCTCTCATTGCTACAGTCGGCCAGGATTATTCCTATTCCTTGGTCAGACCATGATGGGGTGCTCCTCAAATTCCGTTCTCTTATCAACAGGCCATCTGAATTCACTTGGACGCCTAATGCTTTCCTCTTATCTCAAGAGGATGTAGTGTTGTCGGTCACTGATGCTTTAAATCAATATTTTGAGTTGCATGGGCCCTCAGGAGTTTCACCTACTTTTTGCTGGGAGGCTCACAAACCCACCATTAGAGGCAAGTTAATTCAGATCGCCTCCAGAAAAAAGCGGGAGCGAAATGCATATATAGATAAACTCAAAAAAAGATATTCGGAGTTAGCGGAGGCTGCAAAATCGGAATTTTCACCTGTAATTAGAGCGGAATTGCATAATGTTTCTCAGGATCTAAACCTTGCTCTTGCTGGTAGGGCTGAAAGGGAACTCCACACTCTTAAGCACAAATTTTATTGTAAAGCCAACAAGCCAGATGTTTTGTTAGCTAGGAAGTTGAGGACTCCGGATCAGCAGTATAGACCTATTAAACTTAAGGATGCAAGGGGCTCATTAACTTCTAATGCTAGAAAGATTACAAACCTGTTCAGGGAGCAACTTCAAAAATTATATTTGAGCCAGTCTTCCTTACCTAAATAAATTATCTTTACCCGCCTTGCCTGAACAGGTTTGTGATTTTTTTTGGAGGAAGACTTTGGCATAGAGGAAATTTTAAAGTGATTGCAAACGATTGCAGCGAGTGATTGCAAACTTTAAAGTGAATAAAAGGCCCGGCCCAGATGGGTTCTCGCCATTATACTATAGGACATTTTCGGCTGTGTTTGCTCCGAGACTAGCTGCGTTTTTCAATGATATAAGGAAGGGGGGTTCCTTCTCTCAAGAATCTTTAATTCCGATACTGATCAAACAATATGGTCCAATTTTAGACCAATCTCCCTAATAAATGTGGACTTGAAAATATTAACTAAAATTTTAGCATCCAGAATGTCGCAATATTTGCCCCATCTTGTACACGGAGATCAGACAGGATTTATCTCGGGGAGGCAAGCGGGAGATAGCATTAGGAGAATGACACAGCTTCTACTACTGGCCAAAGAGTCTCAATCCCAAACTGTTTTTCTCAATGGACATAAAAAAAGCTTTTGATTCCGTTTCTTGGAAATATCTTTTCTGCCTTTTGCATAGATGGGGTTTTGGACCTAACTTCATTGGCATACTAAAGGCTATATACAAATCCCCGGAAGCATTTGTAAAATATTGTGGTCACAAATCTGCCAGATTCCCTTTCACGTGGTACTAGACAGGGTTGCCCCCTGTCTCCACTTTTGTTTGCTTTGGCAATAGAACCCTTAGCTCAGTTAGTTAGGGAGTCTCCCAATATTTCAGGGGTAAAAGTGGGTATGGTGGAGTACAAAATTCTTTCAAAAGTCTTTTTGCGGATGATGTACTGTTATCCGTTACAAATCCATTTATTTCGATATCGAATATACTCCAAACGTTTCAACATTTTGCGGAGGTGTCCGGTCTCGCAGTCAACACAGCCAAATCTAGGGCCTTGAACATTAATGTTCCGGACGGAACTTGGGACCATTTATGTAAGATATATGATTTCCAGTGGAACCTTAAGTCCATTAAATATCTGGGAGTGAATCTGACTAGTAGATATGAAGACTTATATGCAGGTAATTTTCTGCCATCACAGCGAAAATTGTTGAAGCTTCTCGCAACCTGGAAAGGTTACGAACTATCCTGGTTGGGTAGAATTGCAGCAGTAAAAATGATGTTGCTCCCCATGTTTTTGTACCTAGTCAGAACCCTCCTGATAAGAATACCATCTCATTACTTGCAAAATTTGCAGAGTAAAATTTTGAGGTTCATCTGGAATGATGGCAGGCAAAGAATATCAAGGAAAACCTTACTTACTCCCAAAGCCATGGGGGGTTTGGGAGTCCCAAACTTTGTTAAATATCAGGAATCCGATTATGGTCCATTCCCTTCAAGTGTGGGATGACGTGAAATTTTCAGGGGGATTGGCATCCTCACATCTTCCCTTGCTTAAGCTGTGGAATAATCCAATGTTTCCCCCGGCTGTACTGGCGTAGGGAGAGTTTAGTAGATGGAAAACAGCAGGAATAAATAGTGTGCAGATTGTTATTTAGGCACGAGATTGGCTATGCTCTCGCAACTTAGGGACAAATGCTCACAACTACCTAACGATGTGTTTGGTTATTTACAGGTTGCTCACTTAATTAACTCTCTTAATAGGAATGCTATGTCCGTTGATAGCATGACTAGTTTGGAAATTCGATGTAGCCGTGATCCTAGGGCGCGGGGAGTGATTACGGAGTTATATGGTTTGCTGTATAAATCCTCAGGAAGGGCGATATTGACCCATAGAAATAGCAGGAAGACTTGCTGATAGCAATTTCTCAGGAAGATTGGTGGAAGATGTGGTTGGCCTCATTTGGATCGGCGGCCTCTGTAATTGCTGTTGAAGCCAATGTTAAAGTCTTCCTAAGATGGTATTTGGCCCCTGAGCAGATGAGACATTATAAGGATGATAATAGGGGGTTGTGCTTTAGAGGTTGCCCAGTGAGGGGTTCATTTATGCATACCTGGTGGGACTGTTGTGTAGTGAAGGAGTTTTGGGATGAGATTTTTGTGATTATTAACACATTTCTGGGCAATGAATTTGCTCCTGACCCTCAGGTGGCTCTGCTTAATAAGCCCATACAGGGGGTCCCAAAATGATTCAAAATATTGCTGTATCATATTTTCACGGGGGCTAAGATGGTGATTGCAAAGGCATGGCAAAAGAAGGTGCTGAGTGTAGGTGAATTTTGTGATAGGGTCCTGACAATTTTGATTTTACCCTGTTGACGTTGTGACGTGGGAGAAACCAGGGGGGTGGAGAAACCAAGGGTTGTTTTTTTTTTTTTTTTCTAATTATTTTGCTTCTTTTTTCGTTGTCTTCCCCCCTCTTCCGGTCTTTTTCGTATAATGTTACTGTGTTAGCTTCTGGGAATGGTTTTTTTGGACTTATACTCCGACCTGTTGTTCTACTGAAGTGGTCGGAATTCCATATTCTACTTGTGCCCTTTATATTACAGTTGTAATTTTCGTGACTATTAGAATGTTTGCAGAACACAAGCTTGTCGCTATATTTTCTGTGTACTAAGTGATTGTGAAGTATTTTTTGTACTAAGCTATTACGATTTATTCAATAAAAATTTATTGACCAAAAATAAAAAAGATACTTATTGTCTACTCTGTCGTAGGCTTTTTCAAAGTCCAATGAAGCAGTACCTAAAATTTGACCACAGTCTTTATTATCCCAAATAATATCTCTGCGCAAACATGGCAATTCAGCTATAGATTTTCACGGGATCGCACAAGTTTGTCCTGGTACAATCAGTGATCCCATTATTCTCTTTGTTATTAATTTAGCGTATATCTTATAATCTGTTTTATTCAATGTTATTGGCCTCCAATTTTTGACCTCTTCCTTATTCCTTTTCTAAAACATTAACGTTATAACACCTTCTTACCATGACTCGAAGTTTAAAATCTTTCGACGCTTGACAACAAACTTCTCTTAAAGTGGACCAACACCCTCCCCTGATCGGCCCGGGAATCTAAAGGATTCCTGGACCGATCAGCTCCCTGACCGATCGGGGGTGCCCCGCTGTGTGAAACCCCCTAAATCCCTACCTGCTCCTCGATCCAGCGGCGCCCGCCGCCTCCCACGCATCACCTAGCAGGACGCGCACCCGTGCGGCCGTTTGTGAATGGCCGTCGCGGGCCCTGTAAGAGTGACGCGCGGGAGGCGGCGGGCGCGCTCTCTTGTCCGTCGGCGAGGATTGGCTGCAGCGGTCACATGGGTGCGGGGAGAGGTGAGTTTTTGGGGCTTTCTGGGGGGTTTCACACAGCGAGGCACCCCTGATCGGGGTGCCCCACCGAAGTGGACCAAAACCCAGTATAGTCAAAATCCTGGGTGTTGGTCCACTTTAAATCTTCTTCATGTTCAAATCCTTATACCATTTCCTCTGACTTCCTTACTGTTCCTGATAAAAAAAAATCTTTACGCTTGCGTTAATAAAATCCCACCATTCCCGAATATCGTTAAACTTAATTTTTGAGTTTTTAAAAAATGATAATACTGTTTAAACTCTTCTTGAATCATCTTTATTACTCAAAAGAGAGACATTTAGTTTCCAGTATGTCGAATTTTTTAACCTCTGCATCATTCACATCAAGTTTACACTGAATCAAAATATGATTCGAAAAACAAGTCTCTGAATGAAACACTTGCATCTTAAAGCGCTCCTTCACTCTGTATAAGAGTCTATCTTATATGTTTCCCATACCCTGTACATACAGATTGCTCACAATAAAAATCATCCTACCTGCATCTACTGCATGTTATGAGCCTTTAAACATCCAAGATGGCGGCTCATGGAACTTCAGGCAGCCTGCAAACAGGAAGTGCCTTCTGACTGTGCTGCTCTGCATTCTGGGATTGCTGACCTTTTCTTGACCCCAGCTCTGTCTGAGCAAAGCACAGCTATAACCTGCCCCCTCTGTATTTTATCCCACTCTTCTCACCTTTACCACTTCAATTTTATATTCATCTTTCTTCATTCTGAGAATTAGCAATCTCCCAGGAACAGCTTCCTCTACTTCCTCCTCTTCCCATCCTTCATTCAAGAGAAAACCAACTCCTGTATTGTTCTCTCGTTGCTTCCTTCTTTATATGCATTATACTTAAACCGGACCTTCAGCATGATTTAATGAAAAGCCCAAACCCTTAAACTATTCCCCAGCATCTAAAATGAATATATTTTACGTTTTTATATTTTTACGTTATTATTTTTTCCCCCACTGGGCTGCAATTCTGTTCAGGACTCTAGGATATGGGCGCCGCCATCTTGACTCAGAAGCATCACTCATATAGTGGAGAGCGGGATAAAGTGCAGGGGGTGGGTTATAGCTTAGCTTTGCACAGACAGAGCAGAGCTGGGGTCAGGGAAAGGACAGCAATCCTAGAATGCAGAGCGACACAGTCACAGACACTTCCTGTTTGCAGGCTGCCTGATGCTCCATGAGCCGCCATCTTGGATTTTTAAAGGCTCATAACATGCAGTAGATGCAGGTAGGATGTTTTTTTAATGTGAGCAATCTGTATGTACATGGTGTAGGAAACATATAAGATATGCTCTTATTCAGGGTTAAGGTTCGCTTTAATAGCTGCATCCAATCTACATTCTTCTAACATAATAATGTCTAAATCCATTGATTCTAAGGGCTATTCTTTTTCCAGAATTCTTTAGCCCTCTAACATTTAACGAGGCAACCTTAAGTGCCCTTTCAGCCTACAGGGCTGTGGTCTGCCACTTGTTCATATGAAAGGTTACTTTCTTCTTCTTACTACGTCCTCCTCTTTTCTTTTTTTCTTCTGGGGATTTCTACTAGGAATAGGAATTCTACTTTTTCTTCCACTACTATTTATTTCCACTTTACTGTTACTACTTCTGTCTGTACTTTAGGAGTCACAGGCTCTTCTACTTTATCTACTTTATCTTTAGATATCTTTTATGCAACTCTCCTGGGCATTTTTTCGCACCAGTAGCTTCCTTCTTCCAGGTGTCCATGCTTATTACATTTTCTACAATATGGGGGCATCCCTGAATAAAATTGGTATCCCCTTGATCTGTTGATGAAAATTACGGGGGGGGGGCGGTCTTTTTACCCCCCTTTCGTCTCTAAATTTCCACTTCCCGTTCCATACACCAAATGTTTTGTAGCAGTGTCCTACAAAATGTATTTTCTCGCAGTACTGCCCTAGGTAATTATTTCTTGTATAGACAAAAAAGGATTGAAAATGTGGACAACCAACATGAGCTCTTCATAAGAGAACAAGGGAAAAACTTCTATCCCTTCAAAAACGTAATTTCTCTTATTTTTTTGATACAAGTTAAAAGCCCTTGTACAGGTCCCATAGTCTTTTAGAGTGAAGTATTTTTGACCTCTTGACTGAAACGCCTGTACGCACATCAAGTCTTCTCTTTCCATTTTAAAGAGGTCGCAAAATTAGCTTTTTCCTCCTCTATTCTTTCATGGTTTTACCGGGAACAGAATGGTGTTCTTCATGGCTTCTTCACAGATTACATCCTCCTGCCTCCTCCTATCGGCTATCATTAAGAAGAGAAAAAAATGTTGAATCAAAAGAAAAATTAACGAAAATCCAGACGCTTGTCTTCAAGGTTGTCCACGCTGTGTCTCCTGAAAAAGGGGTCTTCCGCCCAGGGCAATACTCCACAAAAACTTCACTCGACTGGCGACTCATGGAGATCGCTCCTCATTGCCCATGGTCTTTTAAAGCGACTACCTAATAGTAGCAAGCAGGTGAAACCCATGCAAGTTTGGCGATCCTACCAGGCCAAGTAGAAGGTAGACCCTGGGCATCTCTTGGCTTCGAAACAAGACAGAACTGCAAGCCGCAACTGAAATTGATCTTAGTCAAAACGCAGAGAGGGAATAACCGGGAAAGGGGGAGAGAAAAAGCTGTACTCCACGATCGCCTAGGCGGCGCCAGGCCGTGCTGCTCAGCATATTTGCATGGCTCTGCCTCCAAAGCTTGGCCAGGACTCCACTGAGAAGGCATCAAAATGCGTGGGGGAAAATATGGCCAGACTATTCAGCACAGAGCAGGGAGGACTGCTAACCGTCAGCAAGGCCCACAAGAGGGAGACCTAGGCCTGCTGATGAGGAGAGCTACAAGCAAGCAAGGAACAGCCTGTGCCTGGCACATCCAAAAGAGGCAGGTGCTTTCTCCTTTTCACTGAGATAGATAATGTCCATTAATTACCTTGATCTCTTCACACCTTAATGCCATTAAATCCTGGCTCCATCCTGGAGTGGACAATGCAAGTCCACAAATACAATAAGCAGAAACTTAGTCAAATTAAATCAAACCAAACACAAAAGAAAAACAAAGGGACACAGGGTGGGGTTTTTTACATTTTTTTTCCTTTTTTAGGCCCCGTTTCTAATCAAATCAAACTTTTATTCAAGATGCAACACAGGCAATGACAATACATAATAACAACAGCTGGCACAAGAGACATTTTACAAAGTAGCACAGCACAACACAAGCAAGAAAGAGAGAAAACTTCAGTCTGTTTTTAAACAAGTCAAAAGGGGGTGCACCGGTCCTGGAGGTACTGCAATACCAGGTCAATGCGTGGAGTGGACAGAGCAAGCTCTTCTCCCATCTCCCTGTTCCAAAAATCCATTTAATATATGGTCCCCAGATAGGGGAAAAATAATAAATGTCCGACACTGATTCAAAAACCTCCTCTCTTCCAGATATTTTTCTCCCAAAATTCGTCTTCAGAGGACTTGTACTGGTAAGTATCAGATCTTCCACCAACTTGTCTTCTATTTATTTTCCGATCCTCCTCTGATCGCTCCAGAAACATGTATAGAGGGATCCGAAGGCCACCCTCATACATTGGCTAGAAGACAGATCTTCCTTGTTATAGATATTTCCACAGCGTGCACTTTACTGCATTAATGAACGGCCAAACCTCCTCCAGATCTTCCTCACAGATATTTTCTCCAAACATAATTGTTTCGAAATCCAGGGCACTGAGCCTTGAGATCTTAGTGATAATACCACACATAGCCCACACTTCCTGGGCGAAATCACAGTTCCACAAGATGTGATATGGGGTCTCCACTCCTTGACATCCCGCTCTGGCACATTTCGGTGTCCTCTGCAAATTACGTCTGAATTTAAAATCATTCGTCATATACCCCTCGATTCAAAGAGCAAAAGTTAAGTGATTTCGTATCGAGAATCGTAAGTTTGGGTGGGTGTTTGTCATTTTTTCTGGTTTTTTGGGCCATTTCGTATTCGTACGATCGTTCGCGCATAGACGTATATGAACATACGCATTTCGTACGAGAATCGTATAATTTGCGTTAGTTCGTGTGTTTTTCCCGTCCAAATCGTATTATTTGCGTTAGTTCGTGTGTTTTTCCCGTCCAAATCGTATTATTTGCGTCCGATCCTATTTTTTACGTCCTTCACATGGGCTTGCGCCCAATTCAGAGAGGTGATTGCTAATTGTTTTGAAGCCCATTAAAGAGCTGCTTTACGAAATGTTTGCCGGCAGCTATTTGGCCTCGGGAGTAGGATGGAGCGGAGCGAGTTTGTGGCACATCAAGGGCTTATGCTTTTTGGCATTGAGTTGATCGAGATGTCTGAGAGCAGATTGCCCCTGCGTCGTCGCATGAACATCGATAGCATGAATGATGTTGAGCTGTTCGAGCTGACCAGGCTTAATCGCGCTTCCCTCCATAAATTATATAGTGAGCTGCGGCCATGGTTAGCCCGCACCACAAGGAAGGGGCATGCAATTTCAGGTATGACCAAGATGCTTGGCTGCCTGCAATTTTTGGCGAACGGCTCGTTCCAGAGGCTGGGTGCCCTCTCCGTGGGGATGTCACAGCCTACGCTGAGCCGCGCACTATCTAAATTTTTGGAAGGCATGGCTGCCATAACTCAAAAATATATTTATTTTCCTGATGATATGGCAGCCAGAAACGCCATTAAGCTTGGGTTTTATAATGTGGCCGACATGCCCAACGTTATTGGTGCAATTGACTGCACACATGTGGCACTCGTACCTCGGGCAGCCGACGAGTATATATATAGGTATTGAGATTGGTTATTATGTTGCCCAACGTGTCATGTCACCTGTTTTCCTTTGCGGCAGCATATTTGTTTATCCCTCATTTGTGTAGCTGCTTTATCTAGGCTTTTCATTAGTATTTCCCAATAGAGTGCAGACATGTTTTGTGTTTAATTTATTATTTGGGGTCAAATATCAATTACCCTTTTTGTATGTTTTTGCCTTAAGGAATCGTAAAATGGGACACTCACTTAATGTCCAGGCCGTGGTTGGTCCGGATATGCGGTTTATGAGTGTCCTTGCCGGCTACCCCGGATCGTCCCACGACTCCTATATCCTCCGGCGATCTGGGTTGTTTCGGAGATTTGAGGCAGGTGAATTTTCGGGGGCATGGCTGCTTGGTAAGTGTGTCCTATTTGTGTGTTATTAAATGTGGCATTAATCTTGTATTTGTTGATATGTTTGTTTTTGAAAACTTGACAGAAGCGTCCAACTGCCTTTTTCTTGGCTCATATATTAGGAACTTACCCAAAAAATCCTTGTCTCGCTTTGGCCTTCAGAATGTTTTCCCTTTAGTTAGGATGTCTGTAAGTTCCTTGTGCCTAAATATATTGGTTTGGAGTTTATACCCAAGGATCTTTGACATTTGGCTCCTTTTGTACTATTGGTCGTTAAATGTCAAAGTGGACTTAAACTGCATACTTTGTAGTTTCCAGTGAAATGTGGCTAGGGATCTTTGACATTTGGCTCCTTTTGTACTATTGGTCGTTAAATGTCAAAGTGGACTTAAACTGCATACATTGTAGTTTCCAGTGAAATGTGGCTAGGGATCTTTGACATTTGGCTCCTTTTGTACTATTGGTCGTTAAATGTCAAAGTGGACTTAAACTGCATACATTGTAGTTTCCAGTGAAATGTGGCTAGGGATCTTTGACATTTGGCTCCTTTTGTACTATTGGTCGTTAAATGTCAAAGTGGACTTAAACTGCATACATTGTAGTTTCCAGTGAAATGTGGCTAGGGATCTTTGACCTTTGGCTCCTTTTGTACTATTGGTCGTTAAATGTCAAAGTGGACTTAAACTGCATACATTGTAGTTTCCAGAGAAATGTGGATAGGCCCTCAGCAGCATCCTAATTGTAACATGTCTGAAAACTACAAATATATGTAAAATACAAATACCCTTGGCCGTGCAGATGTTTGTTAATTAATTGGTATATAGAAGTGCCATTTTTATTTAGGTTATACCTTAGTGCAATATTTGGGGGCCCTAATGTGCCCTGTTTTTTTGTTGGGAACACTTTACCTTACATCATTATGATATCTGTGAATTTTTTGGTGTTGGTTGTGTTGCCTTTTTAATTTTGATTACATTTAATTCTCTGTTTAAGGTGATTCCGGGTACCCACTTCTACCCTGGCTCATGACGCCTGTGCTGCGGCCCCAGGATGCCTCTCAGGAAGCGTATAACCGTGCACATCGCAAGACCCGGGCTGTTGTGGAGAGGGCCTTTGGTCTGCTGAAGACACGTTTTCGTTGCCTTGACCATACTGGGGGGGCCCTGCAATATGATCCCAAGAAAGTGATCGACATTATAATGGCATGTGCTGTTTTGCACAATTTTGCCATCCTGGAACGTGTCCCACGTTATGTGGACAGCCTGCCCTCTTCAGCCGTCGAGGATGAAGCCGATAATTTTGAGGGGCCCCCCAGTGAGTCTGGCCAATCTGTTAGAGCCAACCTGATCAGCCAGCATTTTAGTTAAGTTTTTTCCCTGTCTCACCATTCTGGATGTCTGTGTTATCCTTTTGGAAACATATGTTGTTTTGCCCTAATGTGGCATTACCTCTAAGTAAAACATTTCGACCTTAATTGTTGCCTAATGTATTTCATGTAGTTTCCTTAGCTTTCGCTGTGCATTGTTACACCTCTTCCAACCAAAATTATCTGGTTTAGGCCAAGCTGTTACCAAAGTCTTCCCACTAAAAACGCCACAAGTATTGGAAGTTAAATTTTTGTTTTACTTAGCAAATGAAAAATTATAGTGGTTAACAGAAATCAGTCCACATACATCTGTGGTAACAAATGGATAACATTAAAAAAAACATCGAGCACATCTACACCTGGAAGTGAGTGGCACAACCAAACAAGGACACCCAGTCCAAAGGCCAGCCTAGTCCAGTCATTAATATTGCCTGTGCCCAGGGATATTTGGGCATGGCCATAATGTCACACAAACATGTCTGCAAACAGGAGGAGCACCAACCAAATACATAGGTAAAGCCATAAGTGGCCAGATAAACTCCACATAGACCTATGGCATTGGCTAGTGGCCTTAAGCATTACTCTAAGGAGCTATATGGGAGCAAATACAAAACACAACCTGCCAGAGCAACACAAAATGGATTGTTTGAAACCTCAAAGGACAAGTAAATACAGTGGGGGTTAAGAGAAAAGATGTCCCACACACCCATGGCTTAATAGGGTGGCTGCCCATAATACCCAGGTGGAGGTCCAGGTGGAGGTCCATGGGAATGGGACCTAGCCTGGGCCATGGCAGCATTGTGAATTTGAAACTGCTCCACAATGTTTCTCTGCATATTGGTCATCTCAGCCATGGCTGACTGGATGCCATTACTTGAATTGGCCACGTTGCTGTTGAGGGTACGCAACTCCGCGAGGATGCCCTGTAGACTGGTATGGATGTTCACCATGTCTGCATGCCTTTGCTCACGCTCTGTAACGAGCTGGGCGTCATAAGAGTCCCTTTGTTGGGTCCATAATTGAAGCAGGGCACTCTGCCTCCCCTGGGAAATTGTGGGGCGGCGTAATGGCGTCCGCCGCACAATTACCCTGGCTCTTGGGCGTGCCCTGCCGCGTGGTGTCGTACCCTCAACAGCAACCGGCCTGCTTTGCAAATCCTCAGCAGCAGAGTGAACACTGGGGACTGTAGTGTCAGTCTCCCCATGTGCAAGCACAATGGATGGAGATTCACTCTGCTGCTGAGGATTGGCCAGAGAAACATTATCGAGCAGTTCCAAATTGGGACCCAGGGGGAGTTCATCCGACGTGCCCTGTACGGAGACATCATCATCTTCCTCCATGTCCTGGATCTCTTCCATGAGTGTGCGGGTCTGTAGGGACATATCAAAAAAAAAAAGGCTAAGTTTGCGTCCCAATGTAGGATTTCAACAGTTTAACACATTCTTAAGCACTTGTTATTATTTATGCTACTAAATAAACTTACCGAAAATCTCTGATCTGGGCTCCGATGCTGTACGGACCTGGTAGGCATAACCAAACTGGGGGGTGAGTTTACCCTTGCTGAGGGATCATGCTGGGCTGAAGAAGAGAAAAAAATACCACGTAAACACACACACATAACCTTTTTTTGGATAGGTAATCAAATATAGCTCTATTTGTAATATTATTCAACTCGAGAGCAATGGTGACCTTTGTTCAAACCCACGCAAGTTTACAGAGGTGCAATGGCTCGGACAAACTGCTAAGTGACCTCAGTTCTAAGTCATGAAGTGTACCCATTCAGCATCCAACTTTCAGGGCACATTTTTGGATTTAGCCTACCATTCGCTAGGTCCGGGGTACTCAAACAATTGTTTGAAACGCCCATTTCAAGGTATGTGGTGAGAGGTGAATGTCTGGCCATGGTGCTGACGCAGGGGGTGTCTAGTTAAAAATAAAGACACTGGTGGAGGGGCTGGAGCTTTCAAAGTGCCAACTAATAAAGGCTGCTTGCCCTTGCTGGGCTGGATGGGCCAGAGCTGAGGGGACAGGGATTGGATGTCTAAAGGGGGGAGTTAACGTATTGATGGTGATGTGATGGATGGAGCCAATCTGTTACAAATGTATGGGGCTTATGTGGGGGGGGGGCATGGGGGGACTGTGGCAGATGGGCCAGAGCAGGGGCAGCGGGACACGATTGTGGCCAGTGAAAATTTAAATAAGTTACTGTGTACCTTGCAATGCCACTTCCTGGGCAGTACTTCATATTGCAATGCTAGGTTTCACGGAGCCATGACATTGGGCAGGAGACCAACCACTACATGGCCGATCAAGGGGGCAGCTCTGAGCACGTCAACACAGAAGTAACTGAGTGCAGGGCTGTCTGGGCAGGGGTCCTGGAATGTGGTGCCAAGGTCCGCATTGGGACCCCGGGCCGCCAGTTGAGTCTCGCTGCTCTTGGTCACATATGTTTGTGGGTGGCTAATTAAATAGTTAACTCAAACACAACTCACACAACCAAAAGGCAACCCATACATAATGATGTGTGTTTTGTGATTGATTCTAAATATCTCACTTATCTTGCGAAACTTCATGACTTTAACAATACAATTGGACATTTGATCTTTCCCATAATGGCTGTGGGCCTAAATGTGTGATTCACAGGGACCAAAAGAGGACACAAACAGCCACAGTAGTGCGAGGCCAAGCAAGGCAAACCATAGGGGCATCCCGTTATCTTGTTACTAGTGAACTGTAGATTATTTAGCAAACAGGCAAACATGCAGATTTAATAGTACTCACCGTGGGTACGGGTCGGGGAGTCTGTGTCCCTTAGACCAGCATGTCCACCGACCGCGACCGGATGGAGAAGTCCAAGCACAATCTCCTCAGCAGGGGTAAACTCCAATTTAGATGGAAAGCCACCTCCAGTTTTCATGCTGAAAAGAGAAAATCGTTTGGTATTCAGAAAAGGGGCATACAGCACATCCAAAACATTATATTTAGGCAAAACATTTATTTACCTGTAATTATGCCTTTTAATTTCTTTTTGCCGTACAGCATACTTCAGATCAGAGATTTTCTTCTGAATTTGGGACACATCTTTCCTCTCTTCCCCCGCTGCATTTACTTGTCGGAGGATGGTTTCAAACAATGCCATCTTGCGCTGCTTGGTGGTGTGTTTGGATTTGCTCCCATATAGCTCGTCATAGTATAATGTAAGGCCACTAGCCAATGCCATATTTTGGTCATGGGAGAATCTCCCACTCAACTGGCCGCGGCGCAATGTGCGGCCAGATGGTTGGCTTGGCTGCTCCTCCATGTGTGCAGACACATGTGGTGACATTATGGCCTGGGGCTGGGTAGGGGAATGGCCGGATTGGTGGCTTCCCAATGACTGGACTGGACTGGCCAAGGGACTGGGTGTTCTGGCGTGGCTGGCCACCGAACTTCCAGGTGTAGATGTGGTCATGGTTGCAATTCGGGGCCCTCTTGGGGGGCTAGGTTCCCGGCTGGTGCCAGGTCGGGGGCTCTGTTCCCGGCTGGTGCCAGGTCGGGGGCTTCTGGCCCTGGATGGGGTTCGGGCCCTGTAGGGGCTTCTGGCCCTGGATGGGGTTCCTCTGGCCCTGGATGGGGTTCGGGCCCTGTAGGGGCTTCTGGCCCTGGCTGGGCTTCTGGCCCTGGATGGGGTTCTTCTGGCCCTGGATGGGGTTCGGGCCCTGTAGGGGCTTCTGGCCCTGGCTGGGCTTCTGGCCCTGGATGGGGTTCTTCTGGCCCTGGATGGGGTTCGGGCCCTGTAGGGGCTTCTGGCCCTGGCTGGGCTTCTGGCCCTGGATGGGGTTCTTCTGGCCCTGGATGGGGTTCGGGCCCTGTAGGGGCTTCTGGCCCTGGCTGGGCTTCTGGCCCTGGATGGGGTTCTTCTGGCCCTGGATGGGGTTCGGGCCCTGTAGGGGCTTCTGGCCCTGGCTGGGCTTCTGGCCCTGGATGGGGTTCTTCTGGCCCTGGATCGGGTTCGGGCCCTGTAGGGGCTTCTGGCCCTGGCTGGGCTTCTGGCCCTGGATGGGGTTCTTCTGGCCCTGGATGGGGTTCGGGCCCTGTAGGGGCTTCTGGCCCTGGATGGGCTTCGGGCCCTTCTGCGCGGCCTGGAGGGGCTTCGGGCCCTTCTGTGCGGGCTGGAGGGGCTTCGGGCCCTTCTGTGCGGGCTGGAGGGGCTTCGGGCCCTTCTGTGTGGGCTGGATGTGCTTCGGGCACTGCTGTGGGGCCTGGGTTGGCTAAGTGCCCGGCTTGAAAGCATGGCTGGTGTGGGCTCCCTTGGGCGGCCTCTTCTGGGGGCAGAGGTGGTGGTGGCTGCTGTGGCCTGTTTTTTGGCCGCAGGGGCACGTGCCTTTGGGGCCCTTTTTTGGGAAACGGAGGGTCCAGTGTCCCTTGGTGGGGCCGAGGTGGTACTTGCCTTCTGGGCCTTCTGGGACCTTAGCTTCTTCGGTCGTTGCTGGGACCTGGTTGTTGGGCCCTCAGAGGTCTGGCTTTGCTGGCCGCGTTTAGCTGCTGCCTTTTTTGGTGCCATTTTGTCCAAAAGCTCAAAGAGAATGAGCTTTGGGTGCAGGGACCTTTAAATCATGCGCCCAGCGTCTGACGCCTATGCGCACGACTACGCGCTCGTACGGACGTACGTTCGTGCGGAACCAGGAAACCGCTGGGGTTTCACTTATCTGCTGCCTGGAAGAAGACTAAAGATGGCGCCCACTATCTTCACCCGTCAACAGGAAGAGATCCTCATGCTGGTAAGTGGCTGCCTGTGCATTTTAATAGAATAGTCAATGATGGCCTAAATGTAAATGATGCGTTGGGAACTAGTTTGGGGTCTCTTAATGTTTAATCACTGCCTCCTCACACTTCATCCTCAAGGGCCGAGCCTGGCCACGTTTTCACCTGTCTATGCTGATGTCCTAATTCGGCCAATTGCTCCGGCTTAGCAACAGTTAATTAACCTGTGGAGTAGCGGGGCGAGCTGTCAAACCTGGCCTGTCTCGGACCTTGATGCGGATGTTTGCGGAACACTGTTGTCCTAAGCCATAAAAACACAACGGGAAGCCACACACGTGGGCCAAAAGCCTAAGCATTAGGCTACATCTTGGATCTTTAAAACATCCTAACATGCCATAGATGCAGGTGGCCTGATTGTTGATGTTGGCTATTATCTGTATGTACATGGTGTGTGATACATATAACATAAGACCAGACTGTCAATCACAGTCAACGTCCTCTTTAAGCCACTCCCCAAAAATGGCGGCCATTCGAAATGTGTGTGTTAATGACATTAAATACTCAACTTGTGATGCAACACATATGGGTCTGTGTGTAAAAGTACAAGCTCTGTGTCCATTATGTTTTTCAGATCATGCTTCAGCGCCGGTATGACTTCGCGCCCAATGTGTGCGAGAAAAGGGACATCGCCCGGGAGATCATCGCGGAGATACACCGTGTGACCAGCACCACCTTCACTCACACCCAGATAATGCAGCATTGGTCGGACCTGAAGCGTCTGCACATGCCCCGGGTGCGGAGGTTTTTTGGGATCCATTTCCCAAGTAAGTACTAAGCAATTGCATGGTATATGTTCCAAATGTCTAAGTTATGCCTTTATTTATAATGACTTTTCTTTGGTAGTGTTGGAAATGGATTTCAGAATTCGCCGCACCCGGAGACGTACAGGCCGACCAGTGCTGCATGACTCTGCATCTGTGAGTGAAGGTGGTGGATCTCCCGGGCGACGGACCTACCCCTCCTCTGTGGCCTCCTCAGACCAGCCCCTGGACCTTACCACAGAGGAGGGGCCAAGGCGCATGGGCGTGGAGTCATACCTGGCCACGCATGGGGAAGGCTCTGGTATGTCACTCTTCATGTATAGGCACAAAGATATACATGGCAGGCCAAAAACTAAGTTATCCTTTATTATGTATTTGTAGAAGCTTCAGGAGCGGGTGAGATAGTGGAGGAGGAGGCAGCAGAGATGCTGGAAGGAGATCCTGGCGAAGGTGAGTGATGTCAGCCAGACTGGGAGCCAGATATGTTGGGGATAGTGACTATCTACAAATACTAACCAAATGTCACATGTTTCTCCAGGGACTTCTTCACAGCCGAGCCAGGACCAAGGGCAGCCTGTTGGCCCCAACCAGCCATCTGTCGGCCACCAACTCCGTAAGTCTCCATGCCATTATTCATATTAATGTTTGCTTAGCTAATAACACACACATAACTAAAGGCGTAGCCAATGTGTAGTTCACACTTTCATGTGGGCACTTCGTTAGCTTAAAGAGGACCCAAACTAGTATTAAGAACCAAAGACTTAGCCATCACACTGTACCTACAGATTAGAAACATGTAAAAACACCCTTCACCCATCTAATGCATGTTATTAGACAGAACCAAACCAATATTGGGGAATATGGAATGCACAATATTTACAGGCAGCATGGGATACAGATTGAAAAAAGGAAGGTGCTGCCATGCATTGTGTGAGTGATGACCTTTCCCGCAACCCAGCTATGCTCTGGATTCCCAACGCACCACTGTAACCTACTCCCCTGTACTTTATCCAACTCTCCACTCCTCATTAAGTGTTATGCTTCAGAGTCCAGATGGCGGCGCTGTAATCCCCAAAAAAGCCTAACTAACTTTTAGGTGGGGCAGAATCATTTGTGAATAGATTTTGTTTTTCATTAAATAATGTTGAAGGTCCGGTTTAAGGAGTTTAAACACTTACCTGTGGGAAATGCATTAACTGTATCCCTTTGAAGAAGGACATATGTCATGCATTTACATGTATTTGATTAACCCTAAATCTATTTCCAGCATACAAACCGGTCTGGGACTCCTATTTATGTTTCTTTCTCTATTGGTTACAGGGATGATCCCCAAAACCTTGGCGGGAAAAAAAAAACGAATGAAGGAGTTGGTGGCCGAGCTGCTGGCCATACAGGCGACGTTGGGGCCAACAGATGAAGAAGAGGATGATGAATAGTGCCCTTGGTCCTGGCTCCTTTGTTTAACTTGTTTTTAAAGTTGTTCAAATTTTAGAAAGTTTTTTATTGTGTTAAAAAACAAAAAATATATATTTTTTAAACAAAAAAACCCACAAAATAAAAAAAAAGTGTTTTACTGTTAAAAACAAATTAAAAAATTATATATGTTTTACCGAGGCCCAAAAAAAAAAAAGGTTTTAAAAAAAAAAACAAAACTATAAAAAAAAAATTGGAATTTTATTCAAAACCAAACAAAGAAAAAATTTTAAATAAATTATATTTGAAGCCTTCCTAAATGTGTCTTTTCTAATATGCACACACCCAAAAAATTACACAAACCAGAAACAACACACTTAGAAACATATAGACATATGTAAATTATGTGATTTTCTTACGTTTTATGGACCGAGAAATGAAGTGGGATGCAGCCGCTACGGGGTTTAGGTAAGTTTGAGGGAGCGAGAAATGAAGTTGGATGCAAGCGCTAAAGGGTTTAGGTAAGTTTGACGGAGCGAGAAATGAAGTTGGATGCAGCCGCTAAGGGGTTTAGGTAAGTTTGAGGGAGCGAGAAATGAAGTTGGATGCAGCCGCTAAGGGGTTTAGGTAAGTTTGAGGGAGCGAGAAATGAAGTTGGATGCAGCCGCTAAGGGGTTTAGGTAAGTTTGAGGGAGCGAGAAATGAAGTTGGATGCAGCCGCTAAGGGGTTTAGGTAAGTTTGAGGGAGCGAGAAATGAAGTTGGATGCAGCCGCTAAGGGGTTTAGGTAAGTTTGAGGGAGCGAGAAATGAAGTTGGATGCAAGCGCTAAAGGGTTTAGGTAAGTTTGAGGGAGCGAGAAATGAAGTTGGATGCAGCCGCTAAGGGGTTTAGGTAAGTTTGAGGGAGCGAGAAATGAAGTTGGATGCAAGCGCTAAAGGGTTTAGGTAAGTTTGAGGGAGCGAGAAATGACGTTGGATGCAGCCGCTAAGGGGTTTAGGTAAGTTTGAGGGAGCGAGAAATGAAGTTGGATGCAGCCGCTAAGGGGTTTAGGTAAGTTTGAGGGAGCGAGAAATGAAGTTGGATGCAAGCGCTAAAGGGTTTAGGTAAGTTTGAGGGAGCGAGAAATGAAGTTGGATGCAGCCGCTAAGGGGTTTAGGTAAGTTTGAGGGAGCGAGAAATGAAGTTGGATGCAAGCGCTAAAGGGTTTAGGTAAGTTTGAGGGAGCGAGAAATGAAGTTGGATGCAAGCGCTAAAGGGTTTAGGTAAGTTTGAGGGAGCGAGAAATGAAGTTGGATGCAGCCGCTAAGGGGTTTAGGTAAGTTTGAGGGAGCGAGAAATGAAGTTGGATGCAGCCGCTACGGGGTTTATGTAAGTTTCTGGTTGAGGGTGCGCATGCGCAAGATCTTATATACATAAGAACGCACGAATCTAAGAGGCCAAAAACCAATGAAAACCAGAGGCAAACGCAAGTAATTGGAAGAGCTGGACGATGGAAGCCGCCGACAAAACAGGCTGCCGCCGCAACAGGTGAGCACATGAACGTGATTTTTACGATTGACAACTGACTGAGGCAAGTTCGGGAGATATCATACGAACGGACGTATCTTTTAGGATAGAAACGTATTTGCTTATTGAATCACTCGCAAGTTCTTACGAACGCACGAGCGGACGTGAAAAATAGGATGATCGTGAGCCAAATCCAAGCTGTTACATGTTTCTTTGAATCAACCCAATAGTCTTGCACAGCCGCCCAGGCAACGTCCTTCATTTCATTCGGCAGACTTCTTTCCAAGATCTTTTTCCAAGCTTCTTTTGATCTTCTATCACTAAAGTATTCTACTATTTCCAGGACATATAGTTCTTCTATTTTCTTCAGGATCTTTCTATGATCTCTCAAAGTTTCCGTTTCCAATTCTTGAATTTTCAGACTTCTAAGAAAGCCCTCTAGAGCAACATATGCCTCTGAGGGGATCAATCTCCAAGGCTTTTTATGGTTTTCTTCTTTCCATTTATACTTTCTGATTAAATATCCCGCCTGATAATTGTCAAAATTCCCTAAGTCCGTCTCTTCAAAGAGCTTCCCAATATGGAGGACTACGTACTTGGCCTGAAGAAAGGTCTTGATCTCCGGGAAATTTTTTCCTCAAATCTTTCGGCAAGCAAACTTTGTCCCTCCTTAACCGCTCCATCCGCGAGTTCCAAAACAAGGAAAAGGTCAGTTTGATCAACTTCCTTAATGTATTATATGATGGAAAATAGACGACTGATGTATACACCAGTATAGGGATGATGACTTGTCTAATTACTAGAATTTTCCCTTTCCATGTCAACTTTCGGGTCTTCCAAAAATCCAGATTTTTCCGTACCCTTTCCAGAAGAGACTCCCAATTGCGAATATTCCTGCCGTTCCTCGAGAACCATATCCCGAGAATTTTTATCTCAACGACTTCTTCCAAGCCTATATTTTCTTCTGTTTTGAAATCCCCACAGAACATCACTCCGGACTTTTCCAGGTTTAATTTGAACCCGGATGCTCCGGAGAACCAGCTTATAATTCTGATGGCTCTGTTAACGGACCTCTCTTGAGCAAGAGCGTTATGTCGTCCATATAGGCAATGTGTTTAATTTGTCTCCCATCCCCTCCGGGGATGAAGAATCCTCTATAACCTTATCCATCTTTATCCCCCGTAAGAGTGGATCCAAGGCGCAAATGAAAAGTAAAGGGGACAAGGGACACCCTTGCTTAAACCCTGATCCAATTGCTATCTTTTCAGTAAGATAGCCGTTGACTGATATTCTAGCACCACAGCTTTTGTAAGGGCTCCTAAGTTGTTCAATTAATTTTCCTGGGAAGTCCATCCTCTTCAATGTCTCAAATAAGAAACCATGTGCTACTCGATCAAAAGCCTTTTCGAAGTCGAGAGATATAATCGCTAACTTCTGTTTTCTATCTTTTATGTCATTTAGGATATCCCTGAGCCAACATCCAGAATCCGAGATCTTCCTCCCTGGGACTCCACACGTTTGTTCTCCATCAATAACCTCTACTATCACCTCTTTCATTCGGTTCTCCAACACTTTCTCAAAAATGTTGTAGTCTACATTGAACAGGGTTATTGGACACCACTTCTTTAGCTGCTCACGTTCGCCTTTTTTTTTTTAAATTAAGGTGACCAATCCTTCTTCCCAAGAGACAGGGATTTGGTATGTTCTTCCAACATCCTGGAAACCAATAATTTAATTGTCCCTGCACCACCCTACAAATAAGAATAAATTTCAAAAGACCAGTGTGCACATATATGGTGATCAAGAAGAAGGCAATGTAAATTTGCAAGCAAATATAATATGGGGCCCAGTACCACACAAAAAGGACACCAATAAATTGCACCACCAATCTATGTATTCAAAGAACAAGGCATGTAACAATACTATGAAATCTTAAATTGTTAATTTATTTACATCATAATTAAAATTTAGAGCTCATACAACACATAATTAAAACCATAATTGCTCAACAGGAGACTACCAAGCCAGAGGAAAAAAGTGCCATTGTGCATATAATAATATAAATATATAAAAGTGTATATAAACGAATAATACAAAGTCAGTAAAGGGGATCAACAACCCCTGATTATAAACAAATCGCCAAACCTATATAGTGTTAATAAGACAATATATGTGTATCAACAACTAACACATAAAAGTTGCACACCTAAAACAATCCAAAACTAACCCCAAACCAATCCTCAAATATTAAAAGTATATAAATTTCTAGCACCAAGTGTCTGGCTGGAACTCCTGCTGTATCCTGGTGCCCCTTTACCCACGCGCTCCGTGGAAAACACCACTTTTACAAGGTGCCAGGAAGAGAACATCCAACATCCTGGAAAAGCTCCAGTAGGGTCTCCTTCAACTCAGTGAGGAATTTCTTATATATCTCCAGAGGGAGTCCGTCCAATCCTGGAGTTTTCCCACTTGGTCCTTTTAAAATAGCCTTTTCTATTTCTTCCATACTTATTTCATTTTCCAACCTTCTACTCGATTCCTTGATTTTTCCTTCTAGAGTATTTAAAAAATATTCCTTCATCTCCTCATCCACTTTTTTCTCAGAGAAAAGGTTGGAATAGAACTCCTCCGCTTTTTTCAGCTTTTCCTCAATGGAGTTTTCACCATCAATTTTTTCCAAGAATGTCTTTGAACTTCTGATTTTCTTAAAAAAGGACAAACACATCTCATCTTTCTCAAGCACTTTAACATGGGAATTGAAAATAATCTCTTTCCCCTTCTCTTTTATACAAGCCTTAATCTCCCTTCTAGTTGACTCAGTTTCGCTTTCCACCTTAACACTATTCTTCCTCCACCACAAGTAGACTTGTAGCTTCTCATTTAGCTTCTGATAAGTCTTTCTTTTGGCTTTTTCTAAACTCTTTTTCATAAAAAACTTTTGATTCTTATCTTGGTCTCATCCCACCACTCTTTTATGCCTTTACCCCGGCGGGATTCACACAACTTCTTGAATTCTACTTTAAAACCATCAACAGGGGGGCGTGGTCCGAATATGGCGGAGTGAGGAGCTTCCTTACTGAGCTCCGTGTGGCCCGAGAAGAACAGGGGACGTGCGACGAGGCTGGCTGTCCGGGACCCACAGCAATGGGGTCCCAGAACAAAAAGAAATGCGGGCGGTGGCGGCGCGGACCGGGATCGCCAAGTATATGGCTCCCCCGGCCGCAAAGAAGAAGACGGAGGCAGCAGGCAAGATGGCGCCGGCCGCGGCGCCGGGACTGTGCAGCAGAGGCTGCGGAGGAGAGAGGAGCCCGATCCCCCGCCTGTCACATAGCGAGGGAGAGAGGCGGCGGGCCCGGCGTGGAGAGGATAGAGGACCCGCAACCACGTGCAGCAGACGGCATGACGGCCCCAGGTGAGGAGAGAGGAGGGGGGCATATGACTCCACACGTCCAGACAGAGCTGGGAAGAAGCGCCGGCGACCGCAGCCAGATAGAGCGGGCGGCATCCGGGACTGTGGGGGGGGAGCAACGGGGCTGATGTGGAGAGAATGCCCCAGAGCCCCACCAACGAGCCATCAAGGGACACTCCCAGAGGAGAGGGGGAGGGATGGCTGGAGGGTCCAGGGAAGATCCCCTCTACAGACCCCAAGAAGAGGATCTGCTCCCCTATAATGAGCCCAGATCTACATTTTTCATCCAGCGGCAGCAGTAGCAGCAGTGATAGTGGCACAGCAGGGTTGAGGCTCGATCCCTTGGAATCCATACAGGGAATATATAGGACAGACATGGCCGTCTCAGCCAGGAGAGTTCTGTTATGTCCTTTTCAGAGGTGGAGAGACCAGGATCGGCAGCGGGGGCCCAGATGGCATGGACGGAGAGGTTCGCCTCCCGGGCGGCTGCCCCTAAGCGGGATCGCTCCCCACAGGCAGACGAGGAGTTTGGGGGGATGGCTCTGAGAAGTCTCTTGCAATCCTTGGCTACTAAGGAGGACCTGCAAGCCCTCCCCTCTAAGGCGGAGCTAGAGTCAATGGCGCTCCGCATAGAGAAGGCGGTGAGGAAAGATATTGAGGACTTACAACAACAGACGGCGACGCTAGACACAAGAGTGGGGGTCGTGGAAAGGAACCGGGACGAATTGTCGCGAGAGATCTCAGAGCTGGCTGGTCTTCAGAGTGAAGTTCGGCGACAACAAAGGGAGATGCAGTTACAACTTGATGATCTTGAGAACAGGGGAAGAAGAAATAACGTGAAAATGAGGGGCATCCCGGAAGAGATTGGCGGCGACGGGCTCAGATCGGCAGCGCAGTCCATCTTTAATTCTCTGCTCGGAAGACCACCGGAGACGACGTTCAGAATCGGAGACGAGTCATGAGTAGACCTATGGGGGGCCCTGGGGCCCCGCGGGACGTTTTGTGCCGGTTGCTATCGTTTGAGGATAGGGAGGAAATAGTGCTGGCAGCCTGGGAGAGGCGTGCAGTGAATTGGCGTGGTTCCAGGATCACAATTTTGCCGGATTTTTCTAGGAAAACTCTTCACATGAGGCAGATTTTGCGCCCCTTACTTGATAAAATCAAGACCGTGGGAGCCTCCTACAAATGGGGGCACCCTTTTCATTTAATTGTACGAAAGAATAACATTACGTTTTCTTTAAGATCGCATGAGGAACTACCACTGCTGTTTGATTTTTTGTCGACGGACGCGATCCAGGTGCCCGATGCCGCAGAGGGAGAGGAGACCTCGGGTGGGGGGGGGGGGGGGGGGACGGGCGGACCGAGCATGATCGGGATGAGAGGAGGGGACACGGCGCCTGAGGGGGGAGGGGGGGACAGCGTAAAGGAAGAAAATTTGCTTCCACTACCCCCACGGGGGGGGGGGGGGGGGCTTCGGGGGCCCGCTTCATTCCCGGCGGATGCCCTCGGTTAAATTTGGCTGCCGTGCCCCCTCTTCAGTCATGGTCCGGGGGCCTAATGTGTAGCATTTTATTCCATTGCACTTCTGTGACCATCCTTACTTGTTTACGACTGATGCTGATGTCTGGTTATTGGGGGTGGGGGGGGCGCTGGGGGGTGTCTGTTTCCCCCCTCTGGTTTCTGCTGCCGGCGTTCGGCCCTCGATGGGTTGGTCTCCCGCCGGGAAGCGGAATGCCGGCCCCAGACGGGCGAGGGAGATACCACGGCCTCGGTCTGGCTAAGCGGCGGAGGAAGAAGAGATTTCCGGAAGGGGGTTTGGGGGGGTGAGGGATTTAGGCAGCCACGTTGGGGGGGGGGGGCGGGTTCCACACCGACGGGTTTGGGTTCTGGGAGGTTCTGGATGGGGGCCTCGAGGGTTGGTAGGTTGCACTTTAAGAAGGGGCGTCAAGCGTGCCCATAAAGAGTTGTTTGTTGATGCGACATTATGAACCCGTATTGTGTTTACGCACTAAAAGTTGGCTGTTAAAAGGGGCTATACGGACCTCTTTGCGGCTGTATTTGACCTAGTTCCCCAATTAGGCGACTGACCACCCCTGGGAAGTCTTACTTTGACAGGGGTGGACAGCTGGTTGGGAGTTATTCCCGGGGCGGTTAGATTAGGTTGGAGGGACAGCCTTCCATAGTGTTATATAGTACCGGACAGGTGCCGGTGCTAGGTTTGTTTGTTGTGTATATATCTCTGTTTTGTGTTTGTCTGTTGTCCCATACCGTGTGTTTTCCTTTCCCTTTAGAGCCTGGGGTTTTAGGGGGGGATGGGGGATAGGAGGGGGGCGGGGTCCCAGCATCACACTATGTACATTTAACGTGAAAGGCTTAAATGACCCTACTAAGAGGGCACAGATCCTGTACTCTTTACACAAAAAGAGATGTCAAATTCTATTCTTGCAAGAGACTCACTTTAGGGCGGATAAGATACCTAATTGCAAAGACAAAAACGTTCCCACTTGGTTTCACGCCCCGAACCCTGAAGCCAAAACTAAGGGGGTATCAATAGCAATCCACAGGAACGCACCGTTTGTATCCCGGGATGAAGCAATTGACCCAGAGGGCAGATACGTATTTGTTAAGGCTCAGATAGGGGGGAGGATGGTTACACTGGCTAATGTTTATTTGCCAAACACGGATCAGGTAAGGGCAGCTCAGAAGATCCTCCGGGCCCTGGAGGATTTTGCAGAGGGGGTGGTGATACTGGGGGGGGATTTTAACATGGCAATAGAGCCGATGATAGACACCTCAACAGGGCGGTCATCTCTGTCCTACACGAAACTGAGAGCCTTTAAAAAACTGCTCCACGAAAGCCAACTAGTTGACATTTGGAGGACTTGCAATCCCGGGGTCAAAGAACATTCATGCTTCTTACAGTAGGATAGATTATTTTTTCATAAGCCACCATGCGCTCCAGTGGTCCGCTGTGGCGACCATCGACACCAGAGTGTGGTCGGACCATGCTCCTTTACATCTGTCGTTGGAGTTGCCTGGACTGGCGGAGCGGCCATGGCAGTGGAGGCTGAATGAGGGCCTCCTGCGGGATGAGTCGTGCTCTAAGGCGATCGCAGGAGGAATCGCCGATTTCCTGAGAAACCATGAGAAGGACTCGACTGGGCTCCCCATACAGTGGGAGGCCCTGAAGTGTACTCTGCGGGGGGTTCTCATTCAGCACGCATCAAGGTTGAAGAGGGGTGCACAGGTGAAAGGGCTGCTAGACGGTATTGCCAAGCTGGAAACTTCTCACAAGCGAAGCCCGACTCCGGCTATTATGATGGAGCTGATGGAAACCAGAAACAAGTTGTTGAGTTTACTAAATAAAATGACCAGCAGACAGAGGGAGTTGGCAAATCGATTTTACTACGAACACAATAATAAATGTGGACGTCCCCTCGCCAGACTTCTGCACCCCAGACAGCGCCAAACGTACATACCGAACATAAAAGACACAGGAGGTGGGCTAGTACATGACCCCAAAAAAATTGTGGAAGTTTTCAGGCAGTTTTATTCACAGCTATATAACATTGAGGGGGGGCCGGGGGTGGGGGAGGCCTCGAATAGGGAGGTATTGAACTACGTGAAAGACATGGGGTTGCCGGTCCTTGACCCTCTAGATAGGGATGCCCTGGAAGAGCCGTTCGAGCAATCGGAATTAATGGAAGCACTGGTCGGGACCCCTTCTGGGAAAAGCCCAGGACCTGACGGCTTCACGGTAAAATTTTACAAACAATTTAAAGCTCAGCTGGCCCCATTCATGACCAAGACCTTTAACGCAGTGTCAGAGGAGTGCGGTTTCCCGAAGCAGACCCTTGAAGCCCACATCACGGTCTTGCCCAAACCGGGGAAAGAGCCAACAGCCTGCAGCAGTTATAGGCCGATTTCTCTAATTAATGTGGACGTGAAACTGTACTCCAAAATGATTGCAAACAGACTGAAGAGGTTGCTGCCCTCCTGGGTCCATACCGACCAGGTAGGGTTCGTGTTGGAAAGAGAAGCCCGGGACAACACAATCAAGACTATACTTCTAAATTCTTACGCAAGAGCCAATAAAATCCCTATGTGTCTTTTGTCGGTGGACGCCGAGAAGGCGTTCGATAGGGTTAGCTGGAGATTCTTGGAGCACACACTTAGACAGGCGGGAGTAGGGCCGGGTCTGAAAGGGAAAATACAAGCACTCTATAGATGTCCCACAGCTAGGGTAAGAACTAACAGGCTTTTGTCATCGGCTTTCCCGGTAGGAAATGGGACGAGACAGGGTTGCCCTCTGTTGCCCCTGCTGTTTGTTCTGGTGATGGAGCATCTAGCGGTTGCTCTGAGAGGGAACCCCGTTGTTAAGGGGATAGAGGTAGGGGGCAGAACACACAAATTAGCTTTGTATGCGGATGACCTACTCCTGTACATCACATCACCCCATACTTCCTTGCCGTCGATTATACAGGAATTCCAGAAATTCAGCAGAGTCAGTAATTTCAAAATTAACATGTCCAAATCGGAGATGTTGAATGTAAGCCTGGTAGACCGGGGCTTGGTCCAGAGGCTGAAGGGGAACTTTCCGTTTAGGTGGTGCGGGGAGGCCTTAAACTATCTGGGAGTCCATATACCAGCCGACCCGGCTTTGCTATTTAGTCTAAACTACGACCCTTTACTGGCTAGGACGAGAACCGACTTAGAGTAGTATGGGAGAAAGAACATCTCATGGATGGGAAGGATAAACGTGCTGAAGATGGACATACTGCCCAAACTGCTATATGTATTCCAGGCAGTACCTGTGTATGGCAACAAACGTTTCTTCAGGCAGCTGAGGTCCCTAATTGTGCGGTTTGTGTGGGGAGGGGGGCACCCAAGACTGAGTTTACGTAAATTGGCCAGGCCCAGGGGGAGGGGGGGGGGCTGGGCTCCTGGACATGGAGAACTATCACAGGGCAGCGGTGCTGATTAGGATGGTAGACTGGTATCATGGAGAGGGGTCCAAACAATGGGTGACGATTGAGCAGAACTCGCTAGCTTGGGACGTGACGTCTCTTCCTTGGGTAGACCCGAAAACTTTGCAAAAAGATAAGTTGCCGTTCTTAACAGGCCAGCTCCTCTCGACGTGGGAGGACTGTCTCAGGAACCTCAAATAGCAACACGGCCGGGCCCGTTGCTGCCGTTGTTCGGTAACCCAGAGTTCTTGCCCGGTTTGGGGGTCCCAAGGTTCCTGGGATGGGAAGCGTCCTCCAGGACTAAATTGAGACACACGCTTGTGGGCGGCAGACCGCCCACGGAAGGAGAGCTGAGGGCTGGGGGGAGGGGAGGAGTGTCATGGTTGGCCGTGAACCAATTACGTAATTACCTGGGCTCTTTAGGGGATTTGGGAGACATAACAAGAGACAAGACCCAACTGGAGGTTATGCTGGAGGCTACGGAACGACCTAGGAGAGTAATCTCGACCCTATACACTATTCTGGGAGAGGAGGATTTGGGGAGGTTAGACTTTGTAGCGGAGTGGGAGAGGGAATTGTATTGTACTGAAATGTGTATTGTACTGTGTTTTGTGTCATGTATAATTGTTAAACTGTGATATGCTTAAAAAACTCAATAAAAACGAGATTAAACATAAAACCATCAACAACTTCCAGATCATCCAGCAGCGATGTATCAAGCCTCCAAGAAGCCGACTTCTTGGTCTCTGCATCACCCATTTCAATATAACCAATAAGGTTTTTGTGATCTGAGAAAGCAGAATTCCTTGTTTTGAACTTCTTCAGAGTAAAGATATTAGATACGAAGATATAATCGATTCTGGATTCTGTCCTTTTGTTGAACCAGGTAATTTTTTTATCTTTTGGCCTCCCATCTAACTCAGACAGGTCTTTCAGGCCTAGGGTCTGGATCCAATTTTTTAGGAGCCTGGCTGACCCATTCTTCTTCTCTCCATCCAAAGTCATATTAAGGTCTCCTAATAAGATTGATGGTTCTGCTCCGGTTAAGTGTAATGGAATATCCTCCACCATCTCCCTTCTAAGCCTCTTTATCGGGGATAGGTAAAGACAACATATTTTTATGCAGACATTATCTTTTTTTGCTTTAACTATGACCATTTATCCTGGAAAAATGTCTTCCACCTTCTCAATCTTCCATTCTTTTTTCATTAAAATAACAACGCCGACATTAGGATTCTCGTTTCCACCTGAAACAACCACTCCTCCATCCCAATGCCTCTTAAACTCCTCATAAGTTTTCTTGTAACTGTTTCTACACTCTTGAAGAGCAAATAAATCAAAATTGTTAATAGTCACAAAATTATAGAGTGCTGCCCTCTTGGGGTAGCTTTTCAGGCCCCTGGCATTCAGGGAGCCTACTAGTTTCAGTGCGCCAGCCGGTTAGGGGCACTAAGCGGACTACTCCCACCGCTTTCATCTGAGTCTATGATATTAGATTGTTCATGAATAATATAACCACATTCCTCGGAGGAGGGAACCTCAATCTCCTCTCCTTTTTTGAAGCGTTTTTCTTCCGGTTCTTCCACCTCTCCTTTCTTAGTTCTCTCTTTTAATATCTTGTCTGCATATTTGTTGATATCACCGAATGCTTGGACTTCTATTTGTTGAGTCCCAGGTGATACCAGGTCAATGCGTGGAGTGGACAGAGCAAGCTCTTCTCCCATCTCCCTGTTCCAAAAATCCATTTAATATATGGTCCCCAGATAGGGGACGTATCAGATATTAAACTGATAAGAACAGATTTTTTTTTTTTTTTTTTTTTTACATCAGCTAAAGTTTTGAAAAAAACTCTAAGACTCTTCGCACCTTTAATGTCATTAAATCCTGGGTCCAGCCTGGACAATGAAAGTCCACAAATACAATCAGCACCAAGTAAATGAAATTAAATCAAACCGAACACAAAAGAAAAACAAGGGTGGGGATTTATTTAAGTATTTCTCTTTTTTTAGGCCCCAGTTCTAATCAAATCCAACTTTTATTCAAGTTCCAACACAGGCAATGACAATACATAACAATAATACAGCTGGCACAAAACACACAGTTTACAAAGTAGCACAGCACAAGCAAGGAAACTTTCACTTCAGTCTGTTTTTCAACCAGTCAAAAGGGGGTGCACCGGTCCTGGAGGTACTGCAATACCAGGTCAATGCGTGGAGTGGACAGAGCAAGCTCTTCTCCCATCTCCCTGTTCCAAAAATCCATTTAATATATGGTCCCCAGATAGGGGACGTATCAGATATTAAACTGATAAGAACAGATTTTTTTTTGATTTTTTTTATTTATTTTTTTTTTTACATCAGCTAAAGTTTTGAAACAAACTCTAAGACTCAAGATATAAGGAAGGCCTCTTGCGAAATCCTCCAAGTCTCAAATCTACAATGCATCATTGTATGTATTATTATATATATATTTTTTTTTATTTAATTATTTGTGTTTTTTTTTTTTTTTTTAATTATAAATGTTTTTTTTGTTTTGTTTTTTTTATTAGTAAAGATAAAGAGTAACTTATTGAAAAGAGTAAGTGTTGAATAGAGTTAAACAACTGTATTACTGAAAAAATTGTAAGGAGTTTTTATACTCCCCACAACTCGGGCTTCCAAATTCTTCTTGCTTCTTGTTCACCGAGTTTCCTTACATCTCTCCAGAAGAAAGTATAGATGAAACTAAGCGCTAACCTCACGACTTGGTCTTCTGTGATTGCATCATTTTTATACACTAGAAAGTTCCTTGCCTGCCAGATGGCCATTTTTATGGCATTTATGCACACCCAGGTTTTCCCAAATTCTTCATCAGCTATCTTCATCCCATACAGAACTATGTTATAGTCTATGAATGTTAAGCTGGATATCCGGCATAGAAAACCACTCTTCTTCCATACATTCTGAGCGAAAGCACAATTCCACAGCACATGTTCCGGTGTTTCTTCTGCACCGCACCTGAATCGTGGACATTTAGCAGAAGTGGCTAGGCTTCGCTTGTGTTTGAATTGCCGAGTGAGCAGGCAGTCTTGAACCGCAGCCCACGCTATATCTTTCATTTTGTGCGAAAGGAAGTCACTTTGTAATCTCTTCCACACCGTTTCTGAGATTGTTTCCGAGAAGTAGCCAATCCTAGTGACAATCTCTTTTTCCCGCAACCACTTTATAAGTTTACGGTGATCTTTCAAGCTTTCCATTTCTGCAGCCTGAAGTTTTAACTCCCGAAGGATCCTTTCAATTTCTATATACGCTGCTGGTGGGCACTGTTTCGCTGGCTTTAACAGACTCAGTTCTTTCCATCTGTATTTTCTAATCAGGAAACTCATCTGGTACTCCAGGAAATGAGTCAGTTGTAATGAAGAAAACAATCTTGAAATGTAGAACGATAAATATTTACATTGGAGAAAAACTTTTATATTGGGAAAGTCACGACCGCCGTTTCTCTTTTCTTTATACAGATATTCTCTCTTCAATCTCTCCATTTTTGAACTCCAAAAAAAGGTCATTATTAGCTTTATTAAGCGTCTCAAGATCCTAAAAGGAGGAAAAAAGACCATAGCCAAATACAGAAATAATGGCAACATAATCTGTTTTACGACTACTATCTTACCATCCATAGAGAGCTTGCGTAGATTCCAGAAGTCTACCTTTTTTTTCACGCGTTGTAAAAGGTTCTCCCAATTTTTTGCACTTTTGACTTCCCCTGAGAACCATATTTCTAGAACTTTCAAATCAGACACTCGTTCCAAAGAGACATCTTTGGCTACTTCAAACCCACCAATTGGCATGATTCCTGATTTTTCCAGGTTCACCTTAAAGCCTGTAGCCAGACAGAACCACTGTGATGAGCGTATAGCTCTTTTCAATGACTTGTGATTTTTTAGGATTAAGGTGACATCATCCATGTATGCCACCATCTTTATTTGGTGTCCATGTCCGCCGAGGATAAAGAATCCCTCTATCACCTTGTCTTTTCTTAGGTCTTCTAGCAGAGGTTCTAGGGCGCATATAAACATTACCGGCGACAGTGGACACCCTTGCTTGACTCCGGAGTCCACTTTAACTTCTTTGGTTAGGTGACCGTTTATTGATATTTTTGACACGGAGTCTTTGTATAATCCTCTCACTCTCTGTATGACAGCATTTGGGAAACCCATTTTCTCTAAGGCTTGGAATAAAAAGTGATGAGCAACCCGGTCATAAGCCTTTTCGAAGTCCAGAGATGCTATTGCCAATTTTTGCCTCCGGTCAGCAACATCATCAAGTATGTCTCTTAACCAACACAAAGAGTCCGTAATTGTCCTCCCTGGCACCGCGCAAGTTTGTTCTTCTTCAATCACTTCGGTAATGATGTGTTTAAACCGATTCGCCCATAGCTTGGCGTATAATTTATAGTCTGCGTTCAACAGGGTGATGGGCCGCCAATTTTTCAATTTTTCCTTCTCTCCTTTCTTGAAGATGAGAGAGACCATGCCTTCCTTCCATGAGGCTGGGGTTTTTCGAAGATTGTGTGGAACACCTTTAATAGAACATCTTGAAGAAGAGGCCACAGTTTTTTGTAGAACTCTATCGGTAGCCCGTCTAGTCCTGGAGTTTTACCATTAGAGACACTCTTCAGTGTGGCTTCCAAATCAGCTCTTGAGATTTCTTCTTCCAATGTGGATTTACTCTCTTCACAAAGTGTTCTGGACAGCTTGTCTATGAAATGTCGTTCCAAGCTGGGATCAATGTTCTTTTCCTTGAACAAAGACTCAAAAAACTCCTCAGTTTTCTTTAATTTTCCGTCCAATAACACTTCACCTTCTATGTTTCCCATAGTGACTGTCTTGGTCGCTATTTTTTTGAAAAAAAAGGATGAACACTTCTCGTCTTCTTCTAGGACTTCTGCTCTGGAGTTAAAAATTATTGTCTTTCCTTTTTCCAGCCAACATTTTTTCACAGATTTTTTCATGTCTTCTGTGTCTTTATCCACCTCCACTCCTCTTCTCTTCAATAGCAGAAGGAACTGTAATTTTTCATTTTGTTCGCGGAAGAAAGCTCTCTGCTTTTTTGTTCTCTCTGTGCTCTTCTGTTGCAAGAAGATTCTGAGTTTCCCTTTAAAGCTGTCCCACCACTGCAATATATTATTTTCATCACATCCAGGAAGTTGGGACTGAATTTCCTGCTCGATCTCAGCCAGGGTTGTTGCATCTTCCAGAAGCTGGACGTTCATGCGCCACATTGGTGATTTTTTCATCTCACTCTGTCTGCCTTTGCATGTCGCGATGATCATTTTATGATCTGAAAAGGCTGAATTCTTCACCATAAAAGATTGGAAAATTAGGTCATTGGACACAAAGACATAGTCTAATCTGGAGGAGGACTTATTGTTGTGCCAGGTGTGGATTTTTTTCTGCTTTCCATCCAGTAGCCACATGTCTTTCAAACCCAGAGATCCAATCCATTGTTTTATTATAGACGCTGAGCCATCTTTACCGCTACTGTAAATATCGCCATCTACAATAAGGGGTTCTGCGCCTGTTAAGAAGATGGGTAGGTCTTCAGCAAGTTCTCTACGCTGTTTTTTATCTGGAGAAAGATAAAGGCAGCAGACCTTGTAGACTGCCTTATCTCTTTTTATTTTTGCTACCATAGCGCGGCCTGGATAAATCACCTCGGAGTATACCACCTCCCATCCATGCTTCAATAAAATCAGAATTCCGACGTTGGGGTTCTCATTTCCTACAGAGACCAGAACTGTCCCCTTCCAGAACTTATTGTAATCTTTATAGCTGGTTTGGGCTCCAATGCGGCATTCTTGTAGGAGAACAATATCAAAGTCCTCTAATTCAAGATGCTTAAACAAAGCCGCTCTCTTTTGGAGGTTCTTTATGCCCCTAACATTCAGGGTACCAATTTTTATTGCCGTCATGAACTTGATCTAATTTTTACTATCTTCCAGCCCACGTGTAGCCCAACCTCACCGCTGCAGAGAAACAATAGACCAAGGCACACTGGGCTGATGTACCAATTCCCAGCTTTACAGCGTATTACTGGAGAGTGACACCACAAGGTGAACATGCTGGGCTTGTGATATACAGGTGCGGGTGTACTGCTGAGGCCTCCCGTCTGCTCCATGGAGAGACCATATTTATTAATTTGCATATAAGCCACGGGCTCCGCCTCTGTATGTAAATAAAGTATGTAATGTATTTTTGCAGGATGAGTACCGAATGCAAAGGCATATAACTCTTTAACTTTATTCCAAGAAGAAACAGGAACTGAGATGATAACTTGTTGAATAAAAAATGATAAAACAGTAAATTCCAAACACTTCAGTCCCCACTTGAATCTGATAATGCCCTTGAAAATGAATTTGTGAGTAGTAATTCGGGCGTAGTGACACTTCCATATCCTGCAGTGTGGCTCTCTTTTTTATCCTTAATCCCGCCCACTCCTGACTTTGGCTTCACTTTTTTCTTCTTTCTTTTTGACAGAACTCTTTCATATTCCATACTGCCGTCTTGACTACTCTCATCTTCGTCTTTCTTCTCCACTGCCACCTTCTCCACTACCACCTCTAAAACATTAAGTGAGTTGTGCGACTCACAGATAGTGATCGGGGGTACTGCTTCCTCCTCTGCTACCCCGTAAGCTCCGCCCTCTTCAGCCATACTCCTCAGGGCCTCCAGCCCCACACATTCCTGAGACTGATCAAGAAGTGCATTGTCATTGTCAGTGACGGTTGAGGCCACCTGCGCCCAGGATTTTCCCGCCATTTTTGCTGAGGGTTTTTGCGCGTTAAAGACTCTGTCAGGGCACTGGTAAAATAAATGGCCAGTCTTCTCACAGTCACTACACTTCACCTCCTCTTTACAATCCCTGGCTAAGTGACCAGTGCCAAAGCATCTTCCGCATCTTCCTACTGGCCGAGCTACTGTGCACTTGTCCTGTGTGTGTCCAAACACCCTGCAAAATAAGGGCATTTCTGGGTAGAAGAGGGCGTACTTATTTCTTCCTTCCACAAACAGGGAGGGTGGGTGGTCTAGCCCCCCTATGCCATGTGGGTTAGGCTTTAGCTGCACAAAATATTTGTATTTCCCAGTCCATAAACCATAAGTGTTATTAACCTTGTGGGAAAAGCGTAACTTAATGCAATGCTTTCTAAGGAAGGCTTCTAGTTCTTCTTTAGGGGCAAAAGGATATGAGTGGACAATCACGGGTATGTCCCCCCCTGAGTATAAAATTATGAAGCACAGACCTTGTAACTCTGGGCGATCCGGTCCGGACTTGATCTCTGCAATCAGATTCTGGCAGGCTGCGGCAGATCCTAAGGTAAGAATAAAGTCCCCGCTCCTCAGATCCTGCAGACACACGATGTCGTCTTTTTTGACTTTCAAAAGCTTGTAGAGAATCTCTAAGACGAAGTATCCTAAAGTAAAAGTCGACTTTTTTTCCTCATCCACCGTCACCCGAAAAGAAAATCTGACCCGAGTATCTCGGTCAGCAGCATACCGCAGTCGTGCTTCGGGCATTCCTCCTGGCTCCATGACTGCGATCTTGAATGTAGAAAATTAGGTCACCCGAAGGCACCTTGATCACTCCCGTCCCTCCAGCTTGTCCCAAAGCAGCAGATTTTTATTTTTTTTATCGAGCCGTCGTGTGCGCGAACGGTGCGTCAAACGTGAAGCCTTTCATGTGAAAAAGTGCAAGTGCACTAAAAAACACACTAAGGCGCCCATACTGACTCATTCCCGCAGGAAAGAGCCCCATCCCTTTCCCCGGAGGACGAACCCCCTGACAGGATTGGGTCGTACTACCCCTCAGTCCAGAAGACCTCGGGGCCGCTTTCGCCCTCGGGTACTAACAGAAGTTTTCCCCGTGGACTAAGGCGTAAACTCCCTCAGCCTACCTTTCCCCGGCGGTTGCCCGTCCAGGTACTTGGATCTTCGGCTCCTTGCTTCCGATGGTAGCTAGCCCCAGTACTAGCGACCTCCGCAGCCTGCCTTTCCTCGGATTCAAATGCGAGTACTCAGCCAGGCTTTGGAAGCCGTTTTCCCGGGGTTCGCCGCCCTCTACTCACTAGGAGCCTCAGGGGGGAGCACTGGGCAGGGGCCGGAAGCGAGTCCAAAAGGCCTATAACTTCCGACCCCGGGTCTTTAGGGACAGGGACCCATAGGGAGCCGCTGGCACCTAAACACGTGCAAGACAAAAAACACAAACAGGGAACTAAAAAAGCGGTGACAAAAAAAGTGAAATCGGGCTCTATAGAAAAAAAGGGGGGGGGGGGGAAGTGAGTGCCTGTGCAATTACAGGGTGGGCCCTCCGGCCATAAAAAATTCTTCAGGCGAAGCCGGAAGGCCACAGCCATAAAGAGCGTGCAAAACTAAGCTAAATGTGTCGTGCCAAAACCATACAAAGTGCAACCAAAGTGACCAGCTTTGGTGACTAGTAAGGTACCCTGGGCGCCACCCCAGGGGTACACGAACACGACGGCTCGGTTTCGCAACCTCGACCCAAGGCCAAGATATATGCAGATCTACTCCCATACATGACGGGGGGTCGCCACTCTCCCCTCAGGTCCATTACTAGGCTGTGCGTACTAAGCGCGCCAGGAGGTCCCCTCTCCAAAAACCTCCGGCCGTTTTTCCACACAGCTTTTCACGGATCTGCATGATGGGTGCAGATACTGCAACCTGGTAGATCCGTCCTACACAGTTTGGCCCATTACTAAACCACTAGCCGTACTAGGCGAGCCAGAGGGTGGTTCTCAGACCCTCAGCCGCCTTTCCAGCTAGTGTCGTTCACGGGCCTCCCTGTAAGAACATAAGAAAAATATCCTTTATTTATATAGTTGCACATATAAATACATGAGACAGTACATTCTTTCCATGTATTGCGTCGCAGCGCACAAGTCACTACAATACAGATACATCTCAATACATACAATAAATTACATTCGTGTTTAGCGGCAGGACGTCTGATGTGTGGTGCCTGGCTAAGTGCCCTGTACCTCACATCCTACGTGCCACCGCCTCTACTCATATACAAAGTGGGCCATGCCTAATGTGTAGTCTTGGACTAAGGGTCCCCGACCTCACATCATTCATGAGTCCACCACATTCATACCGCAACTATCAGAATATTTTTTAAACATTTGTGGGCGATGCCTGATGTGCCGCCCTGGACAAAGGTCCCTGGCAGCACATCATTCATGGGTCCACCGTACACAATACAAAAGTATGAAAAACATGACGATTTGTATATACAGTGTGGGCCATGCCTGATGTGCCGTCCTGGACAAGGGTCCCTGACTGCACATCATTCATGAGTCCACCGATTCAAAATTTACATGACATAAAGAGACGGTCTGTGGGGGGGTTGGGGGGGGGGAGGAAGGGGAGGAAAGGGGGGAACACAGGGCCGAAGCTTTATTAAGACATGAAACGTGGAGGGGAAGGAGGGGGAAGGGAGAAAAACAATCAAGGCCACTCAATCGTCTTACTCTTCTTCCACGCCGAAGTCCATCAAGGATTAGTCTCTGAGCAGGCTGTGGATCAGCCTGCGACAGTCCTCGATTTTTATCCATTCCCGCCTTAGGATGAAGCGGTTACGGGCACACCAGATAGCGTCCTTAAAACAGTTCATAAGGCGCGCTCTACTTCCTCTTCAGCGAAGTTGCCGTGGAATAGTCCTTACAAAACGCCGCAGTGGGTGACTGCGTTCCTTGGCACTCCACAGTCTTTCAGTTTCGACCCTAGGGCGTCCAGCAAGGCCTGGGCATAGGAGCAATCCCAAAAGAGGTGACGGGAGGTTTCCTCGCAGACAACACACAGCGGACAGTGTCTGTATCTGCTCAACCCCCGGTCGTTCATGAAGGTCCTGATGGGCAGACCTCCCTGGATTGCTTGCCACGCCAGGTCCTTGTGTTGGTTAGACAGTCTCCTGGAGGACACGTTCTTCCACACGAACCTACACGTGTCCAGCGGGAGTCCCAGGATCGGTTCGGTCTCGTCCTTGGCTCGGATGAGCCTGTAGACTGTCTTGGGCTTCCACAAATCAGCTTTAACTCCTGCCAGTTGTTGTTCCAGGATGAAATCCTCAACGTCCTTGTAGAACCACGGGAGGTTCCAGGCATATGGCACGGAGCTGTCCCATTTGGCCCAGCCAAATTTCCTCCACACCCGGAGAAGGAAAAAACGGGACATGGCATGACCTGCGGAAGCCGGTTCACTGTTTCTTGCGGTTCTTTGGACGCAGGTGATGGCGAAGGCAACCATGAGCATGGTTGGTATATCCGGGACTCCTTTCCCGCCCTTGCGAGGTTCCTTGCACAGCTTGGTCCTTTTGATACGATCCATCTTAGAGCCCCAGATGAAGTAAAAGACGGCCTTGGCGATGGTTTTCCGGGTTTTGGCCCGGGGTGGCCATGCCTGGGCGAGGTACTGGAGCACAGGGAGGATTTCACTGCGCAGCACCAACGCCTTTCCTTCGATGGAGAGTTTCCGGAGACTCCAAAGTCCGAACTTTTGGTTCATCTTTGCGATCCGTTCGTCCCAGGATTTCAGGGCCGCGCCTTCTTTTCCAAACCATACACCAAGGATCTTGATGTAGTCTGGCTTGACGTTGAAAGGCACGGGAGAAGATAGCTGCCACTTTCCAAAGAGCATGGCTTCTGACTTCGCGCAGTTGACTTTAGCCCCTGAGGCTCGACCGAAGTCCTCGCAGGTCTGGACGAGTGCCGATATTGAACGCTGATCTGCGCAGAACACCGTCACGTCATCCATATACAACGAGCACTTGACTTCTTGTCTGCCGGGTCCTGGTGCGGTGATCCCTCTGATCTCCGGATTCTGTCTGATGCATTCGGCGAAGAGCTCTATACAACAAACAAAAAGGAGAGGTGAAAGAGGGCAGCCTTGTCTGACCCCAGAGAGAACCGGGAAGGGGTCAGTCTTCCAGCCGTTCACCAGCACGGAGCTGCAAATCTCAAAATAAATAAGGTCAACATAAGAACAAAACAGCTTTCCTAAACCATACTTACGTAGGACCTTGCTCATAAACCCATGTGAGACCCGATCGAAGGCCTTCTCCTGGTCAAGGCTGACCAGGGCGCCGTGCACATTGTGGGTTTGTATGTAATGGACGGTGTCCCTTTCAAGAGCTAGGCTGTCCGCAATCCTACGGCCGGGAATGCCGCAAGTCTGGTCCAGGTCGACTATCCGCCCGATGACTGACCTAAGCTGGTTGGCGAGCACCTTGGCCAGGATCTTGTAGTCCACATTCAGGAGAGAGATAGGTCTCCAATTTTTTAGCTCATCTCTCCCTCCCTTGTGCTTATACAAGATCGTGATCATGCCCTCCCTTAGCGAAGGGGGCATTTTACCCTCCGCCATCATCTCCTCGTACAGCACGAGCAGGTCCGGGCCAATGAGATCCCACAGCGCTACATAGAGCTCCGCTGGGAGACCGTCACTGCCCGGGGTCCTGCCCCGCCTGAAGGAGCTAACGGCAGAGAGCAACTCCCCCTCCACCAAGGGCTCCTCCATTGCTGCAGTTCCCTCGGCATCAAGAGTGTTCTTGACGCCTGCTAGGAACTTTTCCGCTACCTCATCATCCGTGGCTTTCGGAGAGTAGAGGTTGGCGTAGTAGTCAGAGACCACTTGCATTACGCAGTTCTTACCCTTCCGGATGGTACCCGTCTCGTCTTGCAGTTCTGTCAGGGGTGTGTGACCGGAGTGGAGCTTCCTGAAAAAGAAAGAGTTACACTTCTCACCTTTTTGGATGTTCTCCACTTTGGAGCGGAACACGATGCGCCTGGCTTCCTCCTCGAAGTGCCCTTCCAGGCACTTTTTGGTCTCATCCAGGTTCTGCTTCACGTTCCAGCCCTTGAGGTGGAGGTCCTGTAGACACTGCAGTTTTTGCTGCAGCCTCTTGAGTTCCTCCTTCCTCTCACTCACCTGTTGTCTGCTTTTGGCCTGAAAGAAGCTGCGAAACTTTATCTTGACGTACTCCCACCATTCGCCGAAGGAGTTGAAGTAGCGCTGCTGCTCTCTCCACAACACGTATTCCTCCTTGAGTTCCCCATCAGTTTCTCATTCTCCAGCAGGGTGCAGTTCAACTTCCAGGAGCCTGGGAAATCCGTCGCCCAGTTCCCCCTGGAAGTAGACCGCTCTGTGGTCAGAGAAAAAGCAGGGGACCAAGGAGGAGCTCTTCTGCCTGACTGCCCGGGAGGTGAACACAAAGTCAATGCGCGAACATACGGAGCCGTCGGGACGGCTCCATGTGTAGTTCGCTGACCCGGTCCCCTTGGCCCCTGCTGCGTCCTCGAGGGACGCCTCGTTGACCATTTCCCTGAGCAGCTTGGACGTCTTGTCCAATTTGGCAGAGGAGTTTGTGCTGCGTCCGTCTTGCTCCATGGGGCAGTTGAAGTCCCCCGCCAGGACTACTGCTCTGGTGGTGGCAAGATAAGGGCGCAGGGTATGGAAGAATTCCATGCGCTCATTCTTTTCAACGGGAGCGTACACGTTGATGAGCCTAATTGGCTCCCCTGCCCATGAGCCGTCTACTAGCAAAAGTCTGCCGCAGACGAGCTCCTGGACAGAATCAACCGTGAAGCGGTTCCCCCTGATCAGAATGGCTACCCCTACGTTCCTGTTCTCGCCTCCCCCAGACCAGTAGGATGGACCGTGGGTCCACTGGGCACACAGGTGTCTGTAGTGCTTGGAGAAGGGTAGAGAGCATTCCTGCAGCATGAAGATCTCAGCTTGCTGAGATGCCAGGAACGCCAGGACTCGATTTCTTCTAGACGCAGATCCTATACTCCTCACATTTATGGTGAAAATTGAAATTGCCGCCATATCTGTTTGGAGAAAAGAAGTTTTGTTAGAAGGGACGAGTCCCTTAGTTACCTATCCCGCCAGGCGGTGCTTTCACTGCCTTCTGGGAGCCTGGCGTTCTCAGTACTTTGAGAGTGACTTCCTCGTCTTCTTCTTCGGAGCTTTCCGGATACTCGTTGATTTCTAGGGTCGTTGGTGGATCATCGGTGTCGTTTTCCTCCGTCTGTTTCGCCATGGTGGGTGTTGTTGTCATGGCTTTTTTTCCCGTGTTTTCTCTTTCGGGGGTCACGGGAACTTCTTTCCTCTTGTTTCTGCCTGTTTGGGAAGAAGAGGGGGCGAGAAAGGGGAACTCCTCCACGGTATTCTGGTGTCCTGCAATGGTGTCTGGGGATGTGGTGGGTTCTGCCTGTGCCTGGGCTGGCAGTGTTTCTGTGTTTGTGTTGGTGTGTGTATCGACCGGGGGCTGGGCAGTGACTGTTTGTGTGGGTTGGGCGGGAGGGGGTTGGCACAGGTGTGACCTGTGTCTATTGAGGTGGTGAGTGTCAGGTCTGAGCGGACAATGGAGGTCTCCTGGGCTATTGTTGCCTTATGGGCGGTAGTTTCGCCTGAAACTGGTTTTATTGTTCTGGGCTGTGAGGTGTGAACAGTTTCCAGGCTCTGGATGCTGCTTTGTGTGGTGTTCTGTGTGTGGGATGGGGGGGGCGGAGGGATTTGTGGAGGGTTGTGTGGGTTTGTTCTTACCTTTCCCCTTCCCCTTATTCTTCCCTGTTGACTCTGCAGGGGCGGCCTGTTGCTGTTCAGCCTGCTGCTTTCGCTGCCGATCTTTCTGCTGCTGCTGCTGGTCTTGCTGCTGCTGGCCTTGGTGTTGCCGCTTTTCTCCGCCCGGTCTACCTGACTTACCTGATACGACAGCTGCGGCGTAGGAGTTGGTCCTCTCAGGGCAGTTGCGGTAGACGTGGTCGGATTTCCCGCAAAGGTTGCAGGCGAACTTCCTGGCGCACCCTTCTGTGCTGTGTCCTCCTTTCGCATCTGGGCAGAACTTGCAGACGATTTCCCGACAATCTTTCCCCACATGGCCTGTCTTGCCGCATTTCCTGCAGGTCTGTGGGATGTCGGAGTAATGCAGTCTTCCTGGTGAGCTTCCCAGGGCGAAGAACTGTGGTAGATGCGATACTCCCTCAGCCGTTGCTCGCAGCTTGCACATCACCGACCATGTTCCTGTCCAGTATCCGCTACCATTCAGGATCTTGGTCGGAGGGCTTGTTACGGTGCAGTATCGGTTCAGGAAGGTGACGATGTCGGCCGCTGGTGTGAAGGGGTTGCGCATGGCAACCGTGACCCGTCTTTCTTCTCTTTGTACGTGGCTGAAGACCGTGTACTTGGTGAAGTTAGAGTCGGGCCCCGCCGATGTCATCGCCTGGAGGTACCTTTTCACGATGTTCATCGAGATGAAGGTGACGTAGAAGAGGCTTTGGAAGAAGGGCTGGACGGAATACGTCTCGGGTTTAGAGAATCCTTGGTCTCGCAGCATGGTGTCACAGAAGACTTCTGTTGTGACCGATGGTATCTTACCTTCAGCTGCAGGACGACAGTTTGCCGCATCCAGGGCTCCAGGGTTGGGGCTCCATTTGCTGCTTGCTGCTTCCTGGCCAGCGCCTTTGGGGCGGAGTTTGCTGGAGGTGTCCGCTTGGTTCCTGATTGGTCGGCCATCTGATTAATATGCGAAACGGAGGGATTCTTCAGAAACGTCGACGGGTTCGGGTCTATTTCGCAGGTTGAGCTCAGAGAAGTTCTTCCAGAAGTTTCAGGAGACTTCCTGTGGAGGCTTCAGGGTTCCTTCTGGAGGTAGATTTCTTCAGAAGGCTTCCAAAGTTCTCCTGGAGAGGCTTCAAGATTCTTGCTGGAGGTGGTTCTTCTTCTGAGGTCTTCCTGGTCCGGTGTCGTTTTCCTTGCCGAGGCAAGAGGGGAGGGAGGGATTGCAACTCGTTCTCTTTGTGGGGGGCTCAAGCCACAAAAGAGACCTAAGGCTTTGGATAGATTTAGTGATTCTCAATTCTGCCGTCGTGTGTGCAAACGCACCGTCAAACGTGAAGCCTTTCATGTGAAAAAGTGCAAGTGCACTAAAAAACACACTAAGGCGCCCATACTGACTCCTTCCCGCAGGAAAGAGCCCCATCCCTTTCCCCGGAGGACGAACCCCCTGACAGGATTGGGTCGTACTACCCCTCAGTCCAGAAGACCTCGGGGCCGCTTTCGCCCTCGGGTACTAACCAAAGTTTTCCCCGTGGACTAAGGCGTAAACTCCCTCAGCCTACCTTTCCCCGGCGGTTGCCCGTCCAGGTACTTGGATCTTCGGCTTCGGCTCCTTGCTTCCGATGGTAGCTAGCCCCAGTACTAGCGACCTCCGCAGCCTGCCTTTCCTCGGATTCAAATGCGAGTACTCAGCGAGGCTTTGGAAGCCGTGTTCCCGGGGTTCGCCGCCCTCTACTCACTAGGAGCCTCAGGGGGGAGCACTGGGCAGGGGCCGGAAGCGAGTCCAAAAGGCCTATAACTTCCGACCCCGGGTCTGTAGGGACAGGGACCCATAGGGAGCCGCTGGCACCTAAACACGTGCAAGACAAAAAACACAAACAGGGGAACTAAGGTGGCAAAAAAGCGGTGACAAAAAAAAGTGAATCGGGCTCTATAGAAAAGAAGGGGGGGGGAGTGAGTGCCTGTGCAATTACAGGGTGGGCCCTCCGGCCATAAAAAATTCTTCTGACGAAGCCGGAAGGCCACAGCCATAAAGAGCGTGCAAAACTAAGCTAATGTGTGGTTCCAAAACCATACAAAGTGCAACCAAAGTGACCAACTTTGGTGACTAGTAAGGTACCCTGGGCGCCACCCCAGGGGTACACGAACACGACAGCTCGGTTTTGCAACCTCGACCCAAGACCAAGATATATGCAGATCTACTCCCATACATGACGGGGGGTCCCCACTCCCCCTCAGGTCCATTACTAGGCTGTGTGTACTAAGCGCGCCAGGAGGTCCCATCAAACCTCTGGCCGGGTTTCCACACAGCTTTTCATGGCCCTGCACGATGGGTGCAGATACTGCAAGCCTGGTAGATCCGTCCTACGCAGTTCGGCCCATTACTAAACCACTAGCCGTACTAGGCGAGCCAGAGGGTGGCTCTCAGGCCCTCGGCCGCCTTTCCAGCTAGTGTCGTTCACGGGCCTCCCTGTAAGAACAGATTTTTTTTTTTTTTTTTTTATATCGAGCCGTCGTGTGTGCGTATGCACCGTCAAACGTGAAGCCTAAAATGTGAAAAAGTGCAGGTGCACTAAAAAACACACTTAGGCGCCCATACTGACTCCTTCCTGCAGGAAAGAGCCCCATCCCTTTCCCCGGGGGACGAACCCCCTGACAGGATTGGGTCGTTCAACCCCTCAGTCCAGAAGACCTCGGGGCCGCTTTCGCCCTCGGGTACTAACAAAAGTTTTCCCCGTGTACTAAGGCGTAAACTCCCTCAGCCTACCTTTCCCCGGCGGTTACCCGTCCAGGTACTTGGATCTTCGGCTTCGGACCCTTCCTTCCGATAGTAGCTAGCCCCAGTACTAGCGGCCTCCGCAGCCTGCCTTTCCTCGGATTCAAATGCGAGTACTCGGACAGGCTTTGGAAGCCGTTTTCCCGGGGTTCGCCACCCTCTACTCACAAGGAGCCTCAGGGGGGAGCACTGGGCAGGGGCCGGAAGCGAGTCCAAAAGGCCTATGACTTCCGACCCCAGGTCTTTAGGGACAGGGACCCATAGGGAGCCACTGGCACCTAAACACGTGAAAAGAAATGAGACACAACAAAAAAGGGGAACTAAGTGGCAAAAAGTGACAAAAAAGTGAGTCGGGCTCTACAAAAAAAAGGGGGGGGAAAGGTGAGTGCCTGTGAGGGTGGGCCCTCCGGCCATAAAAAATTCTTCAGGCGAAGCCGGAAGGCCACAGCCATAAAGAGCGTGCAAAACAAAGCAAAGTGTATCGTGCCAAAACCATACTGAGTGCAACCAAAGTGACCAACTCTGGTGACTAGTAAGGTACCCTGGGCGCCACCCCAGGGGTACACGAACATGACAGCTCGGTTTCGCAACCTCGACCCAAGGCCAAGATATATGCAGATCTACTCCCATACATGATGGGGGGTCGCCACTCCCCCCTCAGGTCCATTACTAAGCTGTGTGTACTAAGCGCGCCAGGAGGTCCCCTCTCCAAAAAACCTCCGGCCATTTTTCCACACAGCTTTTCACGGATCTGCATGATGGGTGCAGATACTGCAAGCCTGGTAGATCCGTCCTACACAGTTCGGCCCATTACTAAACCACCAGCCGTACTAGGCGTGCCAGAGGGTTGAGCTAGGTCCTCGGCCGCCATTCCAGCTGGTGTCGTTCACGGGCCTCCCTGTAAGAACAGATTTTTTTTTTTTTTTAACATACTGTCAGCAAGTTTTTAAAAAAACTCAAGTCTTAAGATTTCAAATAGGCTTCACGGAAAACCTCCAGAGTCTTAAGTTCCTTAGTGTATCATCGTATGTTTATGTAATGATCAATTCCTTCTGATCATGCATTTTTTTTTTTAATCGAATATCTTATAATTACTTAAAAGTAACAAATGTAATAGAAAACTTAAACACTCAAAAAACATCCTCAGTGAACAATGAATAGAAAATTGAAACATGCAAACAGAAAAAAAAGACTGAAAAGAAAAATTATCCTCCTTCCTCTAGGGGCAGACTACGGAAGGCATTTTGTCATACCCTCCATAGCTTTGTTTGCCATTTCGCCTCCGCCTCAGTAGGACCAAGTTTCCGTAAATCTTTCCAAAAAAAGGTATAAGCGTAGCTAAAAGCCAATCTCAAACATTGGTCTTCCGAAAGCTCATCGTTCCGATACACCAAGAAATTACGAGCATGCCAAATAGCAACTTTTATTGCGTTTAGAAAGATCCACACTTTTTCGAAATCCTCTTCTGCAATCTTAAGACCAAAGATTATCACCTCATGATTGATGAAAGTCAGACCCGATAGTCTGCACAGAAATCCACTCTTCTGCCACACCTTTTGTGCAAAACCACAGTTCCAGAAGATATGCACCAGAGTTTCCTCGGCTCCACAAGACGATCTTGGGCACATAGCAGATCTTGCCAGACCCCTGCGGTGCTTAAACTCACGAGTGAGAAAACAATCTTGTAGAATTGACCATGCTACGTCCTTCATATCATTTGAAAGAAAATCAATTTGTACTCTTCGCCAAATCTTCTCGGAGACCTCCTCGGAAAAAAAACCAATACCAGTTACTAACTCTTCATTCTTTGTAAGAAGCAACAACTTCCGATGGTCCTTTAGACATTGTAAGTCGACGTCCTGCAGACGCAAATCCCTCATAATTCTATAGGCCGGTGGCGGACACTGCTTACAAGGCTTAGTCAAGTCTCTCGATTTCCATTTATATTTATGAATTAGGAAATGCATTTGATATTCCAAGAAGCAGGTCAGCTTCGACAATAGAAACAATTTAGAAACATGGAAGGACACATATTTGCATTGCAAAAAATTCTTAATGTTGGGGAAGTTTCGACCTCCATTTCTCCTGGCTTTAAACAATTCTTCCCGTTTGAGCCTTTCCATTTGAGAATTCCAGAAAAAGACCAAACACAACTTGACCAGCCGTCTTAGCACACGAAAAGGAGGGAAAAAAATCAAGGCCAAATACAAAAACAGAGGTAGTAAGACCTGGCGAATTATCACAATCTTGCCATCCATAGAGAGTCTTCTCAGTTTCCAAAAAACCACTTTCTTCTTAACTCGCTCAAGGAGTGCTTCCCAATTTTTGCTACTTCCCCCAGTTTTGGAAAACCACACACCGAGGATCTTCAGTTCATCCACACGTTCGAAAGAAATTGCTGGATCAACCTCAAAACCGCCGACCGCCATAATGCCCGATTTTTCCATATTAATTTTAAAGCCGGAGGCTGCACAGAACCACCTCACCGATCTCACCGCTCTCCTCAATGATTTGTAGTCTTTCAGAATCAAAGTAACATCGTCCATATATGCAATGAATTTGATCTGATTTCCGTTGCCTCCTGGAATGAAGAAACCGTCCACCACTTTGTCAGTAAGAAGGTCTTCCAGTAAGGGCTCTAGAGCACAGATAAACATAACCGGGGATAAAGGGCATCCTTACTTTACTCCTGAATTGACTGCAATTTCCTTAGACAAGAAGCCATTGATGGACACCTGAGACACAGAGCCCTTATACAACTCCTCGAACCTGCGGATTACTTTTTCTGGGAAACACATTTGCGTCAGGATTTTGAAGAGAAAATTATGGGCCACCCGATCATATGCCTTCTCGAAGTCCAGCGACGTTAGGGCTAATTGTTGTTTTCGGTCCTTGACATCTTCCAAAATATCACGGATCCAGCACAAGGAGTCATCGATTGTCCTGCCCGGCACAGCGCAAGTTTGCTCTTCACCTATCACGTCCCCAACGACCAGCTTGAAACGATTCGCCCATAACTTCGCATACAATTTATAATCAGAATTGAGTAAAGTAATTGGACGCCAGTTTTTCAGCAGCTCTCTTTCGCCCTTTTTGAAAATCAAGGAGACCATGCCTTTTTTCCAGGATTCCGGGGTCTTGTATGACTCAAACACCGTCTGAAAAACTTTAAGCAAAGCAGGTTTTAGAATAGGCCATAATCTCTTGTAGAATTCGATCGGAATCCCATCCAGCCCTGGCGTTTTACCATTAGCGCAGCTTTTTAGAGTGTTCTCAATTTCCTCTTGAGAGATTTCTTTATCCAAAAAGGTCAGTTTGACCAGGCATCTGCGCAGCAACAGACACTTGTTCAACGGTATGTAAGCTCCGCCTTCCTCAGCCATCTTCCTAAGGGCCTCCAGTCCTGCACAGTCACGAGGCTGCTCAGATTGTGCAGCCACCTGCGCCCATGATTTTCCCGCCTTTTTCTCACGTGGCCTTTGTGTGATGCTAGCTCTCTCTGGACACTGGTAAAAAACATGGCCCTCTTTTCCACATTCATTACACTTAACTTGTTCAGTGCAATCCTTAGCAATGTGTCCTGCGCCAAAACACCTTCCACAGCGCCCCACTGGCTGATCTAAAACACATTTGTCCTGGGTATGACCAAAACTTCTACAGCGCCGACAAAACAGGGGCATCTCTGGATAAAACAAAGCGTATTTGTGCCTTCTCTGTACAAAGAGAGAGTGGGTGATCTAGGCCTCCAATTCCATGGGGACTTGCCTTTAGTTGTACAAAAAATTTGTACTTCCCAGTCCATAAACCGAAGTTGTTAGTAACTTTATGTGAAAAGCTCACTTTCGAGCAATGCTTTTTAAGAAATACTTCAATCTCCTCTCTTGGAGCAAAGGGGTTGTAGGCATGTACTATCATAGGAATATCTCCTCCAGAATATAAAATAACGAAGCACAAACCTTCCAGTTCCGGGCAATCTGATCCAGCCTTTAGCTCCTCTATCAAGTTGTGGCAAGCTGCTGCGGATCCGAGGGTAAGTATAAAATCACCACTCCTTAAATCTTGAAGACAGACAATATCCTCCTTCTTCACCTTCAGCCGTTTGTATAGGATTTCCAGAACGAAAAAGCCAAGGGTAACTATAGATTTCTTCTGTTCCTCAACTGTCACACGAAACGAAAACCGGACACGAGTCTCCCGCTCACCAGCATAACGCAGCCTTGATTCAGGAACACCTCCAAACGCCATGGCCACGTTCCAAGAATAATAGGTCGCCGTGAGGCACCTCGAATCGCTTTCTTTTTTTTTTTTTTCGACAAACTCAGCTAGTTTTTACAAAAACTTTAGTTCTTAAGGTTCCATATCAGGCTTCACCGAAACCCTCTTAAATCCTTAAGTTTCTGCATGCATCATGTGTTTGTCATAATTATGTTTTTTTCTTTTTTGAATTAATATCTTAGTAAATGTACTTTAGAAACAAAGGGTATATTGTTATTATAAATAATCAAAGAACTACCTGGTGAGGGGCACTACTAATATGAGTAAGAACTACAATCAATCCAGCTTGGGTGCTCCCTGAATTCCAGGACATGTGTTTATAAACCAAAAAACAAAAAACTATTGGAATTCATTGACTTGGGCACACCAGCATAAATATTTAGAAAAATAATAGTATTTATTAATGGCATATCAAGCATAAAAACATACAGGGGATAAGACAAGGGGGAATAAAAACAAATGGTCTCCTGATAATATTATTATGAATAATATCCCAATTGGTCAAAAAGGTCCCTTTATTCCAAACCGTAACTCTATAATATCAAGAAATAATTTGTCTATTCAACAATATTAAAAATGCATGATAACTAGTTCATAATACAAAGTGAGGGCGGTAAAAAATGATAGAAGTATATACAATAATAAATAACAATAAGAAAACCACCCAGTGAATATACCAATTAATATTTTTAAGATTTTGTGAAAAAATGTGCTGTATCAAAAAGAAATTTATGTGTTAAATATAATCAATAATCTAAACTAATTACAAATCAGTGCCTATTAATTCAGAAAATACATATAAGGTAAAGAACTTCTATAAATCAAAAAACCTACTGCAGACATGAATGAAACCAGTGCCGTCTGCAAGATACTGAAGTGTGTCTAAATAACCTGCGAGGCTAAAAAGCCTCATTGTTACATTTGTGACAGTGGTGAAAGTAATCAAGCTCGCTGAGCAGAGCCCAGCGCCTAAGTACCAAACCCTTGTTCAAATATTTACAAAGTACAGTGCAATTCAAGATGAACAAAGCAATCAACAACAATAATGAATAAATACCGCCCAAACATGAAGTATGCTCAGGAGACCCAGCTACCCCGCGCGCTCCGCCGTCGCTCTAACGGCTTCTGATAGGGGTGCTAGTTACAGCTGTGAAGAGTTCCTTTGTAGTGTCGGAGCGCGGGCCGCCCGACGCGCCCCTCCCCTTCCTCATCCAGAAATCAGATGGGATGCATCATCCCCACAGCCCCCGGATGATCACGCCCTGCACGATGACCCGGCCGCCGTCATCGGTGCAAGCAGGAGGCGCGATCAGCCAGGGGGGCAGGGAGGACGGGGGAGTGACAGCGCGTGCAGTGGACCCTGCTGCCCCCGGGCACAAACGGAGCCCAGACACATGAAATTTATAACATGTATAACTTATAACCTATAAATGCCCAATCTATATGATCACTGATATAATCCAATACCTATATTGCACAAGTTGATTAATTATTTATATAATATCTACAATCATAAAAGCCAACATGAATTCTATATTACGGCGTCCAATGGCAGCCTGCTCATGTTTATATTTGGCTTTAGTGTGATCTTCACTGTGGATCCTGTTGTATAACGGTTCATGTCACTTCTTGATTCCATGCCTGTAAGCCATGCTTAATATTAGATCTTATGAAGGCATGGTTGATATTGTCCTTCACTTTAGTGCCAGACCTAAGATCCAGTGTGGAAGCCAGTGTCCCACATATAATCCACAAATCGTATCCAATCAATCGACCGTCTCTGGTGGAACGAATCTAAAGTGGCCCCGGCGGTCCCTCTTCTCTCGATGGACTTCAGTTAAAGGGCAGTCCAAGTCCTCCACCTACTCCAGGCAACATCTCATGGGGCCATGAATCCATCCCACATGGAGGTCAGACGATCTTCTTGGCTGGACCAATCAGGAATTATGCCACCCTCGGCCTATGCAACTACGGGTCTGAAGCCTTAACTCCACCCTGCAGAGCTATCACATTGGTGGGTCCCACCTGCTGTGTTCTTCATACGCCCATCGCACTCACTGTCACATCTTCTGCACCTTGTTCGAAATCACGGGACGCCAATCGAATATTAGAGAGGTGAGACTGCACTCTAGTCTTCAGCATATTCTTTGTTTCTCCTCTTTTGTTGGTGTCATATATTTACATATGGAACACCTCCCCACAGGGTGCTGTTCCTCTGGTGCCCATAGACTTCAACCACGTCTCTTCTAATAGCAGGTGGCTGTGACACAGATAGTCTCTCAAATTTTTAGCTCTTCTTGCCACTACCACTGGTTTTTCAGGAATCCAGTCCTTTAGGTCTACATCACTTTTAAGTATGTCCCAATGTCGTGCCAAAATGGCTCTTACATCATCCCATTGGTTGTTAAATCTTGTCACCACTCCCATTCGCTGCTGTGATGGTTTACGTTCACGTTTTTGAAGCAAGTCTGAACGATTGGAGGTACGTGCCCGTCTTATGGCTTCTGTCAAAGGTCTCTTCGGGTACCCCCGGGCTTTGAACCTGTCTTTGAGAAGAGAAGCCTGCCTCTCAATTTCTCTCTTAGTGCTACAGTTCTGTTTTATCCTTAAGAACTGACCAACTGGTATCCCTCTCTTGAGGTGGTCCGGGTGAGCACTATCATAATGAAGCAGACTGTTGGTCGCGGTGTCCTTTCGATACAGAGTGCTCTCAATGGTCCCGTCCGGTTTCACCATGAGGTTTAGATCCAAGAATGTGACACTCTCATGTGGAAGAATGTTTGTATCGCCGGGTTGGTGGATAGCGGGGGGGGGGAGAAAGTAGACTTTTTCTTGTGTACACTTCTTTTGGTCTGGCCCATAGCTTCATCTTGTAGTTCTTCCAGCATTGCCAAGGTCCGTACCTCCTCAGGGTCCCAATTTATACCATCCTTGCGTCGCTGAAGATTCGTAAAGTATTTTTTGAGGCGTAAACGTCTCTCATCTGATGTTAATGGTACGTCCGTAAGATTAATGATCTGTAACTGTAGTTGGTCATCTTCTGGGGGAATCATCATGCCTGAGTTGGTTGGCCCCATAGTAAGCCCCCGATTGGGGTCCAACCCACTGCCACTAGTTACCGGGCCAGTGGTTGTGTCTGTCTGCCATAGCCCCATCTGTTGCGATCTCTCAATCTGACCCCCGTCGGTTCTTCTTTCTCGAGTGCCCCCCCCCCCGTCTAGTTCGTCGTTGCTGTCCGACAAAAAAGACGAGCCCTGTGAACGTGTGAGGCTGTTTCTAGAGGAGTTCCCACTTCTAGGATAGTGGGGTTTATCGATATGTTCAGATCTCGTTTTTTGGGGGCGTACCGTCTATGTTGCCACCTGTAGATTTTATGTTGGGTGGCATCATACTTATCCCTCATGAATTTCTTTCTTTTCCCTTCTGCTATTTTCTCCTCATGTTTGGAAATATCATTTTGTAAGTTTTGCATAAAAGGAGCGACTAGGTTGGTTTGATCAAATTTGGCTAATGATTGTTCCAATTCCCCAATCCGGGATTTAATCCTCTGCAGCAATTCTTTATCGTGGGTGATCAGCATATCCATCAAAATTACAGAGCACTTTGTAAGACCTTTTTCCCAAATGTTTTTGAAGGGATCCGTAGGTTCCCAGGTTGGGAATATTTGTACCCTCAGCCCCCGGGGGCACAAGTTCTGTTCTATATATGTCTCTAAGGTTCTAACATTCCACCAGAGTCTCGTGTGGGTGAAATAAGCTTGTCTTAATTCTCTGGTGATATCCCTAAAATCACTAGGAATAGTTTGTCTATACACAGGATCTATGTCTCCAAAAATATCCTGGACCTTGTTTGTCCATTGTTGCTCGAGTGTTTCAATGTTGACTAGCATCTTAACAATCAAATGTGTGCTCACCTGACCAATCCAAAGAACAAGGGACAGTGGGGCCACACAGAAAATGGGGCCAACTCACGTCCCAGCCACAGCAATCTAATCAAAGAACTACCTGGTGAGGGGCACTACTAATATGAGTAAGAACTACAATCAATCCAGCTTGGGTGCTCCCTGAATTCCAGGACATGTGTTTATAAAACAAAAAACTATTGGAATTCATTGAATTGGGCACACCAGCATAAATATTTAGAAAAATAATATTTATTAATGGCATATCAAGCATAAAAACATACAGGGGATAAGACAAGGGGGAATAAAAACAAATGGTCTCCTGATAATATTATTATGAATAATATCCCAATTGGTCAAAAAGGTCCCTTTATTCCAAACCGTAACTCTATAATATCAAGAAATAATTTGTCTATTCAACAATATTAAAAATGCATGATAACTAGTTCATAATACAAAGTGAGGGCGGTAAAAAATGATAGAAGTATATACAATAATAAATAACAATAAGAAAACCAACCAGTGAATATACCAATTAATATTTTTAAGATTTTGTGAAAAAATGTGCTGTATCAAAAATAAATTTATGTGTTAAATATAATCAATAATCTAAACTAATTACAAATCAGTGCCTATTAATTCAGAAAATACATATAAGGTAAAGAACTTCTATAAATCAAAAAACCTACTGCAGACATGAATGAAACCAGTGCCGTCTGCAAGATACTGAAGTGTGTCTAAATAACCTGCGAGGCTAAAAAGCCTCATTGTTACATTTGTGACAGTGGTGAAAGTAATCAAGCTCGCTGAGCAGAGCCCAGCGCCTAAGTACCAAACCCTTGTTCAAATATTTACAAAGTACAGTGCAATTCAAGATGAACAAAGCAATCAACAACAATAATGAATAAATACCGCCCAAACATGAAGTATGCTCAGGAGACCCAGCTACCCCGCGTGCTCCGCCGTCGCTCTCACGGCTTCTGATAGGGGTGCTAGTTACAGCTGTGAAGAGTTCCTTTGTAGCGTCAGAGCGCGGGCCGCCCGACGCGCCCCTCCCCTTCCTCATCCAGAAATCAGATGGGATGCATCATCCCCACAAACTAGGGTTTTTTTCCTTTTTAACCAGGTACCCCAGCATAACCTCGAGGACCACACCAGGTAAGTAAAAGACTATATTGTTCTAAACACAAGTAGTAGTCAACAAAAAAAATTAAACAAAGTTATTTTCTGACCATTATCCTCATTAGGTGTTCCATCGGCTCTCTCAAGGTGAGTAATTATACCGACCAGCATTTCGTCTTCCACTTTTCTTCTGCTCTTCTTTCTCCAAGAGTCTGAACATCCTTCCAATAGAATACGTACAGTAAGCTTAACACCATCCTCAGACACTGCTTCTCTGATGTTAGCTCTCTTCGATGAACCAGTAAGTTTCGGGACCTCCAAATCGCAACCTTCACAGCATTGACAAACCTCCACACCACTTCCCATTCTCCATCCGGTATGTTTTCTCCAAAAATCACAACATCGTAGTCTAAGAAGTTTAAGCTGGAGATCCTACTGATCATACCACTTCCTTTCCACACCTTCTGCGCGTAGTTGCAATTCCAGAAGACGTGTATCGGTCGTTCCGTCCCATAGCATTCTTCTCGCGGACACTTCTCTGTCCGAGACAAGCTCCTCCTATATTTAAATTCATTAGTCATCAAACAGTCGTGCAGGATACTCCAGGCGAGGTCTTTCATTTCATTCGTTAGGCAGTTGCCTGCCGCTCTCCGCCACATCTTTCGCGAAACCTCTTCTGAGAAATATTCAATCAGACATACCCCATCTTCCTTTTTGATTGTTTGCAATAGCATTCTGTGATCTTTGAGGTCATCCACTCCCAAATTTTGAAGCTTTAATTCCCTCAAGATTCTTTCCAGCGTGATATATGCTTCTGGTGGGCACAGCATCCACGGCTTCTTAAGGTCTAAAGCCCTCCACCCATATTTCTGCAGAAAGTATCCGGTCTGATATCTTACAAATGCCCCAAGCTTCGTATTCTCTAATATTTTCTGTATACAAAAAGCACAATATTTACACTTCAGGAAATTGAGAATGTCTGGGAACGCCTTTCCTCCAAGCTCTCTTCCCAAGAGGAGGTCTTTCCGCTTTAGTCTCTCCATTTTTGATCCCCACAGAAAGGAGAAACAGATTTTCAATATTTTTCGCGCAACATTGTAGGGTGGGAAGAAGATTAGGGCAGGGTACAAAAGGATTGGCAACAGTACCTGCCTAATCACCAAGATCTTCCCTTCCAAGGATAGTCTTCTCAGAGACCAAAAAACTATTTTTTTCCTCACCCTCTCTAGGAGGGATTCCCAATTTTTATAGCTTTTGACATTGTTCGAGAACCAGATTCCTAATATTTTGATATCATCCACTTTTTCTATAGGTATATCTTCGTCCATGGAAAATCCGCCTAGGGGTAATACACCCGACTTTTCCAAGTTGACTTTGAATCCTGAGGCAGAGCAAAACCAGTCTAGGATTCGGATTCCGCGTCAAAAAGATCTTGAATTTCTGACGATCAGAGTGATATCGTCCATATAGGCTGTCAGCTTAATCTGGTTTCCATCCCCTCCTGGCACGAAAAACCCTTCGACTACCTTGTCTCTCCGGACCTCTTCCAACAAGGGTTCCACCGCGCAGATGAACAACAAGGGTGAAAGTGGGCATCCTTGCTTGACACCCGATTGCAGCTTTACTTTTCTTGTAAGATGTCCATTTACAGAAATATACGACCAAACGTTGTCATACAGGCATCTTAATTGTCTCACCATTTCTTCTGGGAAGCCCATCCTCCTTAGGACATTGAACAAGAAGTTGTGAGATACTCGGTCAAACGCTTTTTCGAAGTCTACCGAAAGCAAAGTGAGCTTTTGGTTTCTCTCTTTTGTATCGGCTAGGATATCTCTAATCCAGTAAAGCGAGTCAGAAATCTTCCGTCCTGGGACACCACATGTTTGTTCTTCCTTAATGACTTCGCTGATTACTCTTTTCATACGGTTGGCTAATACTTTAGAAAAGATTTTATAGTCCGTATTCAGGAGTGTTATCGGACGCCAGTTCTTCAAGGAATTCTTGTCACCCTTTTTATGGATCAGGGTTACTATACCTTCTCTCCAAGACTCCGGCACGCTATATGTTTCAGAGATCCGAAGAAAAAGCTCCAGCAATGTTTCTTTCAGTTCGGGAAGAAAAACGTTGAAAAATTCCAAAGGGAGGCCATCCTTCCCTGGAGACTTCCACTTAGGTCCATTTTTGACTGCCTCCACAATTTCTTCGTCAGAGAATTTCCTTTTCAAGTCCTCTTGGCTCACTTGACTAAGGGAGTTTTTCATATTCTTCAGGAAGTGATCTTCCATTGACGAGTCTGTGGTCTTGGTACTGAACAGATCTTCATAAAAGCTTGCTGCTTTTTCAAGCTTTCCTTCTAGGTTTGTTGCTCCTTCTATGGATTCCATAAAGGGTTTACCCCCTTTGATTTTTTTTAAAAAAGAAAGAGGAACAGGTCTCATCGTTGTCAAGTGTTTCTACCCGAGAATTGAAGATGATTGTCTTCCCTTTCTCTCAGACATTTCTTCAGGTCTCTTTTTGCCGCTTCAACATCTTCTTCGACCATCACCCCATTTTTTTGCAGCCATAGAAGCAATTGCCATTTGTTATTGAGGGTCTTATATTCTTCTCTCTTTCCTTTTGCTATTTCCTTACTTTTGTTAATAAAGAAGGCTCTGATCTTCTGCTTCAATTTTTCCCACCATGAGGTGATTTCCTCTCCTCCTCTTTCTTCTTTCCATTTCTTTAGCTTCTCCCTCAGCTCATTCACGATCTCTTCCTTTTCCAATAAAGAGATGTTTAGCCTCCACCCGGGGGATTTTTTTGCTTCTACTTCTTTAACTTTTAGGTGAGCTGTCATCATTTTATGGTCTGAAAACGCTGAGTTCCGGGTTTCAAACTTCTGGCATGAGAAGTCCTTGGTTACGAAAACATAGTCAATCCTCGAAGAAACTCTGTTATTTGTCCAAGTGGTAACCTTGTCTGGCTGTTTCCCATCTAGTTCCCAGACGTCCTTTAACTCAAGGGTCTGCATCCAGTGTTTCCATAGTGAAGCTGGGCCATCCTTTTTTTCCCCCATGAATGTCCATGTTGAAATCTCCTACAACTATAAGGGGGTCCGCTCCAGCTAGAAATAGCGGCAACATCTTTATTGTCTCTCTCCTCTTCTTTTTGATCGGGGATAAGTATACACAGCATAGTCTAAAAGTGATATCTTTTTTGACTTTGAGGATCACCGCTCTCCCTGGCTGTATCTCCTCCATGTATATTATATTCCACTCTGGCCTTAAGAGTATTATAATTCCCACGTTGGGGTTTTCATTTCCTCCAGATATTATTGCCTCTCCAGGCCAAAATTTCTTGAATTCCTCATAGGATCGTTGTTTTCCTATTTTACATTCTTGTAAACAACATATGTCACTTCCATTTGTTTTCAAAAAGTCATACACAACTAATCTTTTACGAGCATTTTTAAGTCCTCTTACGTTTAGAGAACAGATTTTTAGTGATGCCATCTAGGGCTACTCACATCGCTGAGGACTTCTCCCAAGCCTCCTCCGTTTTCATCCATCACCAGCTGTGACGCTGGGGAATCATATTCAGATATGTGGGGTTGTTCTTCCTCCATACTATCCACCTCTTCAATTTCTATTTCTTGCATTTCTTGCAAATTGGATAGACCCGCATTAATCCCGACTAGGGCTCTGTCCTCCACACTTTTGAAGGTTACCGGAGTTTCAGCTCCAATGCTGTTTCAGGAGCTTTTCCTCCTTCAACATTATTTTCCTTCTTCTTTCTCTTTGCATCCCTCTCTCCTCCCTTCCTCTTCTCTTTTTCCTGTTTCTTTTTTTCTTTTTCCTCTTTTTTCTCTCTTGCAATTCTCTCTCTTTCTTTCCTTTCTTCCTCCTCCAATTTTTGTTGGTCTTCCAACCTCTGCCGCTCCCTTTCTTCCATCAGTTCATGCTCCTTTTCCAAGGGGCAGTCTACACGCTGATGTTTCTTTCCTGGGCAAATCATACAGGCTTCACATTCCTCCTTCACGTGCCCATATGATCTACACCCCCAGCAAAATGGGGGCATCCCCTGAAAAAAGGCATTCCCTTTGACACTATTCACAAATATAACGGGACTTGGCCTCATCACATTCCCGTTAGCATCCTGCTTGAATTTTACTTTGTACATCCTTTTCCCATTCCAGACTCCTTCAAAGTCCTTAAGAAATTCTACTTTCTCACAAGTTTTCTTTAGAAATTTAATTGTGTCCGCTACTGACACAAATGGGTCAAAAAGATGCACAGTCATGACTGTGTCAATGTGCAGGAAGGCGGGGTGGACCTTCACACCTTCAAACTCCTCCTCCTCTTTCTTCTTCTTATATTCTGCATATACTTGTTCACACCTCCTTGTGGATGTCAGTGTCATATCTATAACTCCTCCCCTTGAGAAGCTCTGCATGCAAAACAGGTCACTTTTTGTTACACCTATTTTTTTAAAGATGGTGTTATAAAAGTATTCCATGTTTTTAGCAGTCCTGAGTCTGGGCTCAATCCAAAACCTTATGGTATCTCTGAGCCCTGATTCAAATCTGGCTTCCTCCAATTCTTTTGGGTTTGCTGGCACCATTCCAGTTCAGAATGAGACAAAAAGTTGAAAAATGACAACGCAAAGTTCCTTAAATCCAGGCAAACAGGTAGATATTAACACAAAGCTTCTTAGTTTTCAGAAAAATAAGCAAATGAGACAGAAAAATCCCTTCCTGTAACCCAAATGGTGCAATACAAGCTTAGGCTCTAAACAAAGGAAGGTTTTCCCGCCAAAAATCATCCAATGCAGCTGGCTCACCAAAATGGTTCTCAGTTCTAATATTGCTCTTTCCAAGTGGGGTGCAGCCTCTGTGCGACCCCAAAATATACAAAAGCTTTTAAATCCTCCTAGAGAAGCGCAGCCTCGGTGCAACTTCCTCACAATACAATGGTGAATGGAAAGTAGAAAATGGAAAGTAGACTCACCAGACCTCAAAGTCCCACAATGAAAATCCTTCCAGAAATCCACCGCTGGGTCTTCAAAGTCCAGTTGAGAACAATCCAGGCTCCAAAATGAATACACAGTGAATCCAAGGGAAATCCAGGCGTATGTAGATATATGCAAATCTGGAGGACCCAGAATGCAATGCCAAAATTCTCTGTGTAGTAATGATATCCAGAGATCCAAAGAAAAGGGTGAAGCAGAAATCCAAACTGATGTTCACCAATTCCAATAATAGGTTGAATAATCAATCCACAGGAAGTCTTCCAATATTGATCGCAAGCCAAAAGGCCAAGATCCTCCACTTGGTCTTAGCCAATAGGCCGAGAAGCGATAACCGGGAAAGGGGCCGAGAAAAGGGCCCGGCGCCGGGGGAAGGCTCCTCAGGCTGAGGAGAGTTGCAGACGCACTGCGCTCCTCGTCGCCCAGGCTCCCTGGGCAGCGCCCAGCCCCCCACTTCCTGGCCCACAAGCTTGACCTTTGCGGCCCTAGCAAGGGCCTGAGCGCTCAACGCTACACTTGACATTTCAACCCAATGCCTCGGCTGCACTAGCCCCCCCCCCCAATCCAGCAGGCTTTTCAAGTGGCACGTTAACAAAAGGCTGCCGCGTGGCCGTGCTGCTCAGCATATTTGCATGGCTCCGCCTCGAAAGCTTGCCCGGGACTCCGGTGAGAAGGCATGAAAACGCGTGGGGAATCATGGCCAGACTCTTCAGCACAGAGCAGGGAGGACTGCTAACAGTCAGCAAGGAAGGCCCACAACAGGGAGACCTAGGCCTGCTGATGACTGCTACAAGGAAGGAAGGAAGAGCCTGTGCCTGCCTGGCACGCCCAAAAGACGCAGGCGCTTTCTCCTTTTCACTGAGCTAATGTCATTAATTACCTTGATCTCTTCACACCTTAATGCCATTAAATCCTGGGTCCTGCCTGGACAATGGAAGTCCACAAATACAATCAGCAGAAACTTAATTAAATTAAATCAAACCAAACACAAAAGAAAAACAAAGGGACACACAGTGTTTCTTTTTACTTTTTTTTAGGCCCCGTTTCTAATCAAATCAAACTTTTATTCAAGTTGCAACACAGGCAATGACAATACATAATAACAGCTGGCACAAGACACATTTTACAAAGTAGCACAGCACAACACAAGCAAGGAAACTTTCACTTCAGTCTGTTTTTAAACAAGTCAAAAGGGGGTGCACCGGTTCTGGAGGTACTGCAATACCAGGTCAATGCGTGGAGTGGACAGAGCAAGCTCTTCTCCCATCTCCCTGTTCCAAAAATCCATTTAATATATGGTCCCCAGATAGGGGACGTATCAGATATTAAACTGACAAGAACAGATATATTAACATACAGTCAGCAAGTTTTGAAAAAAACTCAAGTCTTAAGATTTCAAATAAGGCTTCATTTAAAACCTCTAAATTCTTAAGTTTCTTATTGCATCATCGTATGTTTTTTATATTTTTTTTTATTTTTAATTTTTTAGTAGATACTTGGATACCGCCTGCATTAAGTAATGAATGGAAAAACACATCAGATGTAAACAGACTAAATGAAGCTTTTCCACCTTTTCCCTCTGTTCAGGCACAGACTACGGAAAGTATTGTTTCATACCTTCCATAGCTTCGTCTTCCATTTCTCTTCCGCTGTAGTAGACCCATTCTTCCGCAAATCCCTCCAGAAAAAGGTATAGACATAACTAAAGGCCAGCCTCTGACATTGGTCCTCCGAAATCTCGTCTTTCCTATACACCAAAAAGTTCAGAGCATTCCAAATGGCGACCTTTATTGCATTTATGAAGATCCAAACTTTTTCAAAATCCTCATCTTCAATCTTATGTCCAAAGATTACTACCTCATGGTCAATGAACGTCAGACTAGGTATCCTGCACAGAACGCCACTCTTCTTCCACACTTTTTGTGCAAAGCTACAGTTCCAAAAGACATGTACTGGTGTTTCCTCATCTCCACAAGACGTTCGAGGACATCTATCAGATCTGGCCAGACCCCTTCTGTGTTTGAACTCATGGGTAAGAAAGCAGTCTTGTACAATTGACCATGCCACATCCTTTATTTCGTTTGAAAGAATGTCATTTTGCACTCTTCTTCCCTCTTTAAAAGCAAAAGCTTCCAATGGTCTTTCAGATATTCTAACTCGACGTCCTTCAGCCTCAAATTTCTCTGAATTCTCTCCACCTCAATATAGGTGGCGGACACTGTTTCCAGGGCTTTGTCAAGTCCCTCGGTTTCCACTTGTATTTATTGATAAAGAAACCCATGTGATACGCCAAGAAACAGGTCAGCTTTGACGTTTCAAACAGTTTATAGATATAGAAGGTCAAGTACTTGCTTTGGAGGAGCGTCTCTCAATTTTTGCTACTTCCTACATTCCTGGAAAACCATACGCCAAGAATCTTCAGCTCAGCCACTCGTTCAAAAGTAATTTCTGGGTCCACCTCAAAACCTCCGAGCGTCATTATCCCAGATTTCTCCAGATTTATCTTGAAACCGGAAGCTGCACAAAACCACTTTATGGATCTTACTGCTCTCCTCAGAGACTTCTGGTCTTTTGAAATAAAAGTGACATCGTCCATATAGTCAATGAACTTAATTTGGTTCCCGTTTCCTCCAGGGACGAAAAAGCCATCTACCACTTTATCTCTGCAGAGATCTTCCAGTAGAGGTTCCAAAGCACAGATAAACATCACTGGGGATAAAGGACTTCCCTGCTTCACTCCAGAATTGACTTTAATTTCATCCATCAGGAAACCATTCACTGATACTCTGGACACACGAGTTTCTGTACAGACCTTCCATCCTCCTGAGGACTTTCTGGGAAAGCCATTTTTTTCAAGACTTTTAAAAGAAAGTTATGGGCCACCCGATCATACGCCTTTTCAAAATCCAGCGACGTTAGGGCTATCTTTTGTTTCCGATCTTTGATGTCCAGCACAGCACAAGTTTGTTCTTCTCCGATTACCTCCCCGACAACCTTCTTGAACCAATTTGCCCACAACTTTGCGTACAGCTTATAATCGGAGTTGAGTAACGTAATTGGACGCCAGTTTTTCAGTTGCTCCTTTTCGCCTTTTTTAAAGTGGACCAACACCCACCGGTGATCGGCCCGGGAATCTATAAGATTCCCGGGCCGATCACCTCCCTCCCCGCGGGACATCCGAGATCGGGATGTCCCGCGGAGTGAAACCCCCCCAAACTCCTTACCTCAGTTTCGGCGGCGGCCGGCTGCCGCCACCTCCCTCGCGCCCCTCTAGACGTGCGCGCGCCCGCGCCGGCCGTCTGTCTGTGAATGGCCGGCGCGGGCACGCGCGCGTCAAGAGGGACGCGCGGGAGGCGGCGGAGGAGCCGCTTGTCCGCGGCTTGTCCGTCGGCTCGGGGAGAGGTGAGTTTGGGGGGTTCGGGGGTGCCCCACCGAAGTGGACCAAGACCCAGGATAGTCAAAATCCTGGGTGTTGGTCCACTTTAAAGATTAATGACACCATGCCTTTCTTCCAGGATTCCGGGGTCTTGTATGTTTCGAAAACCATCTGGAACACTTTCAAAAAGGCATCCTTTAGAATAGGCCACAATCTTTTGTAAAATTCAATTGGAATTACATCTAAACCAGGTGTTTTGCAGATAGCACAGCTTCTTAGTGTGTTCTCAATTTCTCCTTGAGAGATCTTCTCATCCAAAAAGACCATACTCTCCTTGCTCAATTTCTGAGTCACCTGGTTCACGAAATGAGTTTCCAAACTAGGGTCAGTCTTCTTTTCAGCGAACAGTTTTTTTAAAGAATTCTGCTTTTTTACCTTTTCGTCTAAGAGCGTTTCACCTTCAACTTTCTCCATGAACACTATTTTCTTTTCCAATTTTTTGAAGAAAAAGGAGGAGCACTTTTCATCCTTTTCCAGGATCTTGACTCTGGAATTAAAAATTATGGTCTTCCCTTTTTCCTCCAGACATTCCTTTACTGACTTTTTAATCTCCTCCAATTCTGTGTCCACTTCCACTCCTCTCTTTAGTAAGAAAAGAAACTGTAATCTTTCATTCAGCACTCTGAAAAAGGCCCTCTTTTTCTTTGTTCTCTCCACACTTTTCTTTTGCAGGGAAGTTCTCACCTTGTCTTTGAAGTCATCCCACCACTCCAACACCTTCTCCTCTTAGTCCAAGGAGGCACTTTCTGACTTCTTTTTCCAGATCAGCCAGTACTTCAGCATCTTCCAACAGTATTCATTATCCACATAGGTGACTTTTTTTTATCTCACCACGTCTGCCTTTACAGCACCCAATCAGCATCTTATGATCTGAAAATGCAGAGTTTTTGACAGAAAAAGACTTGAATTCCAGGTTACCGGACACAAAAATGTAATCCAGCCTTGAGGTGGATCTATTATTAGACCAAGTGTGGACTTTGTCTTTTTTCTTACTGTCCATTGCCCACATATCTTTGAGGGCTAAAGCTCCGATCCATTGTTTAATGAGGGTTATTGATCCATCCTTACCACTCCCGTAAATGTCATAATTGAAGTGCCCCCCAAGAATTAGGGGTTCAGCTCCTGTAAAGAAAAGAGGTAAATTCTGCACCAAATCTCTGTTTCTTTTTGTCAGGTCGCAAGTAATGACAACAAACTTTATAGACATCACTTTGTTTTTTGATTTTTATTAAGACTATTTACTAATGTTTAGGGATCCAATTTTGAGAGCCGTTATAATGATTTGCTATGTTTAAACATCTCTCCAGCCCAAGTGCAGCCTGCCCTTGTCAATTTCAGGAACAATAATCCAAGGCACTCTGAGCTCAAACACCAGACTCCTGCTTTCCAACATCTTCTGGTTTTGCTCACCTAAAGGTGGTTGAAGTTTGCCTCCGTTCCTCTACCAGGATGTCATTCCAATGTCCTCCTAACCGATTTGGAGAGAGACCGCACCGGAGAATTTGCATATAAGCACGAGACTCCACCACCGCATGCAAATTTATCATGCACTGCACGCTCAGGAAATTAACTTCATTTCCAACAGGTTTTAACTGATGCAACGGGCACATCCAGGGGCAAATAAAGTTTTAATACAGTCCAGCAAGAGATAATCATGAAAATAAAAAAGTGCAGAAAAATTAAAATCATCACAGAGTGGCTATATTTCTACAGCTTATTCTCCACTGGAATCCGAAAAAGCCTGTGAAATTGAGTCTGTGATTACAAGCTCAGGAGTAGACACATTTTCGTACTCGCTTATATGATCCTCCTTCATTTGCTTAGACCCGCCCCTCCCAGGCTTAAACTTTTTTTTAAAGATTTTTTTTTCTTTCTCTTAGAACAGACACTTTCGAAATCCATGAAACACTCTTGGCTGCCCTCAGACTCCTTGTCTCTCTGCTTCACCCACCTCCTCCTCCAAAACACCACTAACACCCGGGTCGCGCACATTCTCAGCAACATTCACTTGCTTAGTGTCTGGCGTGTAAGCTCCCCCCCCCTTCGGCCATGTTCCTCAGAGCCTCCAGCCCAGTACATTCACAAGGCTGCTCTGATTGCGCAATCTCTTTGTCTCCTGCAGCCACCTGCTCCCAGGATTTTCCCGCCATTTTCTCATGAGGTCTTGATATTGTGATATTAACCCTCTCTGGGCACTGGTAAAAGACATGTCCCTCTTTTCCACAATCATTACATTTAACCTCCTCTTTACAATCTTTAGCATAGTGTCCTGTGCCAAAACACGCCCCACAGGCTGATCTAGAACACATTTATCCTGGGTATGGCCTAAACTTCTACAGCGCCGACAAAACAGAGGCATTTCTGGATAGAACAAAGCATACTTGTTTCTTCCTTATATAAAGATGGAGGGTGGGTGATCTAAACCCCCAATCCCATGGGGACTTGCTTTTAGTTGCACAAAAAACTTGTACTTGCCAGTCCATAACCCAAAATTATTATTATTAACTTTGTGAGAGAAGCTTACTTTCAAGCAATGCTTCTTTAAAAAATACTTCAATCTCTTCTCTGGGAGCAAAGGGGTTGTAGGCATGCACTATCATTGGGACATCTCCACCTGAATAAAGAATGATAAAGCACAAACCTTCCAATTCCGGGCAGTCCGGTCCAGCTTTTAGCTCCTCTATCAGGTTATGGCAAGCTGCTGCAGATCCAAGAGTAAGTATGAAATCTCCACTTCTTAAATCTTGAAGACAGACAATATCCTCTTTTTCCTCTCACCTTCAGTTGCTTGTATAAGATTTCCAAAACGAAAAAACCAAGGGTAACTAGATCTCTTCTGTTCATCAACGGTTACACGGAAAGGAAATCTGACACGGGTCTCCCGCTTAGCAGCCTAACGCAGCCTTGGTTCAGGTACTCCTCCAAACGCCATGGCTACGTTTTCAAAGCAAATAGGCAGCCCGAGGCGCCTCTGTCGCTCTCAGCTACACTTGCCAGAAGGCCGAGAAGCGATAACCGGGAAAGGGCCCGGCGCCTCAGGCTGAGTAGAGTGCCAGACGCACTGCGCTCCTCGCCTAGGCTCCCTGGGCGGCGCCCAGCCTCCTCTCACAGCAGGTTTCACACGGGAGCCAAGGTCAACCCCTACGAAAGTGACTCTCTCGATCCTGTACTAGAAGAGAAGAAAAAATGTCACTTGCTTTAAAGGCCTTTTTAAAGAAGAAATTTTTCATTCTCTTCCACATTCTGAACCTTAGCCCTAAACATGATAGCCTTGCCACACTCCTCTAATAATCTGGATCTTTCACCACTTACAACTCTCAACTCATCCTCCACCTCCCAACCCAGCGATCTCAAGGTTAGAAGGGTATGGAGCCTCTCTATAATGTCCCTCTCCTTCCTAACCCGCTGCCTGGCCGCCCTGAAGCTTTTCTTATGGAAAAACTTCCTAATCTGGGGCTTCACCCACTCCCACCATTCAACCACAGACTCAAACTTGCCTTTTTGTATCACCCACCTCCCGTATACCCATTCAAACCTCCGCAGCACACCCTTATCCTCTAACAGACTCACATTCAACTTCCACACCCCTCTACCCATCTTCACACAATCATCTAAACTAACCACCACATGATGAAAAAAGATCACCGGAATATGACGGTAACTGCAAGTGGTAACTGACTGGGAGGTCAAAATAAGATCGATTCTTGACCTCACCGTCCCCTTGTCCAAGTAGAAGGTGAAGTCCAGGTCCCCATTAGATTGAGGGCTAAAAGAGTCTCTGAGAGAAAAGTCCCTAAGAATCCCCTCCATGCTCCTACTGGTGCTATCTAAACCGCCGTCCCCTCCACCTGCCCGGTCGCCAGACCTGAGGATCAAATTAAAATCCCTAGCCACAATTGTGGGTTGGCGGCCTGGCAGGTGGAGCCTCAGGACCTCCAGGAAGGCCAAACGTTCCGCTCTGTCTGCAGGACCATAGGCTCAGAAGAGCCGGAATTCGGATGTCTGGGTTTTGCACAGGCAGAAAACCAAACGGCCGGGCACAATGACCCAGCTCAAGAGGATCTGCACCCAGGGGCCCTTAACATGGACCCCACACAGCCTGCCCATGAGGAGCAGGGAGAGCAAATACTCCTCACATTGATCGTAGCTACAGAAAAAGACATCATGAGCAGGGAGAGAAAAACATGAAGCCTGGTCATTTTATTCAGAGGGGGTCCCACCACCATTCTCACCGGCTCGTCCAACGAGGTGGTCGAACCTAATTCTGCGAATGACAAGTCCTCTCCAGAATCGCTTCTGGGGGAAAAACCCACGCTTGAGACCTCATCTGTCTCTCTTTGAGCGGCCGTAGGGGGGCCACTACTCTCCACCCCCTCCTCGCCTAAAGGACCCAGATCCAGGCTAAAAAGGAACCCTCTTAAGGTTATGAGGAGGCTTCAGCCTGCCCAATCTCGGGAAGGCTGGCAGATGAAGGGGCGGACCCTGCCTCTCCAGAGATACCCTTCCTTCTGGGAAGGAGAGCCTGACCACATGGAAACTATTCGGCTGGATAGGACGGTTGGCTTCTCATAATCTGCCCAGAGGGGTGCAGAAAAAATTCTGAAGAAGCAGGACTGGAGCTAACCTCACCCCCTACAGCTGCCGCCATCTGGCTATACCCCTCCCGGAGTACAAGAGGCCTCCGCACTTGACCCCGGTTCCCCCAGGTCGGAGGAGGAAAGTTCTTCCCTCACTCCTTCCGGGGGATCCGGAACCCCAGAAGCCGACAGCTCCAACTCCTGTCTGGCCCTGGCATTGGTCTCTGAGACCAATTTTTGTTTCTCTGGAGTCACCAAGGTCTTACGTATCTTTGCCTTGGGCTCCAGATAAACATCCTTTTCTCCCACCGTCTCACTCACAGCAGCAATACGCGCAGAATCATTTCATTCACCCCCTCCTCCTCCCTTACTCCAACATTCACCTCACATTCATCACGCACATTCATAATGGAACCGGGCACCCGCTATGCATTCCTCTCCAAGGGAGCACCAGATTTTAGCAGTGGTGTATGCTGCACCACTGCCGAAAAAAGCCTCTTCCCTTCCATCTGAGGGCAATTCTGAACTATATGGCCTCGCTGACCGCACACATTGCATGTTTTCCCGACGGTGCATTTAGCGGCCACATGATCTGCGCTGTCACAGTATCGGCACCTTGCTGGTTCGTCCCAATGCTGCGCAAGGTGACCGAACCTCAAACAGTGACGGCAAAATTCCGTCTGCCCAGGGCAATATACAGAACACCTCTCTCCAGCTATGGTAAAAACTGGAGGGGGGTGCCGAAAGCCAGAATAACAATCAGGATCTTGCAAAAACGTGGCCTTTACCTTGAACCGGCAGTTGGGAAAGCCATATTGGTTCCTGAGGTCCTCCGGTATGCTCTGGAAGCGCATATAGTGAGACAGGAAAGCCAGGACGGGATCAAGAAATGGTTGTAGACAACCTTCACGCTCGGCTCGAACAACAGACGAAAGTCCAGTGGGGAACCCGCATCCTTCGCTCTCCTCAGATTCTCAAATGATGAGGCATTTGTCTTCTGAAAAATACAGGACATAGTACAGCCCGTCGCGAACATTATCCTGCACTCCAGCAATGTCGCTTACCTTCACGCCAAGTAAGTCTAGCAAAATATCCACACAAATGGATCTTAAGGACACATCCGACGATGTTCCTTCTGTGCCTCGAAGCAGGGGGAGTGCCATCCTCGCAACCGCCTAAGATTGCGAACCCGTTGCTCCAGCGCTTTAATGCACCCCCCTAATAGCAGCAAGCCGGTGAAGACAGGGAGCACCTGTCGATCCCGCAGGACCCAGGGGGCGGTTGCACCGGAGCACCCGCCGATTACTAACACAAGAGGGGAGTCCGGGCGCCAGACCCCCCTCAGCTTTCACCGACGGGCCGGGATTCCCGGGGTGTCTAGCAGGAACCGGACCACCAACTAAGGGCAATAAACTCAAAAGCCATGACCGGCGCTGCCGTTCACCACGTACCTTCTGCACAGACTCAAGTGCCCTCTCTGCAAGCAGATTTTTTTTTTATTGAAAAATATCCTTTATTTATATAGTTGCACATATAAATACATTAGACAGTACATTCTCACCATGTATTGCGTCGCAGCGCACAAGTCACTACAATACAGATACACTTCAATACGTACAATAAATTACATTCATGTTTAGCGGCAGGACGCCTGATGTGCGGTGCCTGGCTGATGTGCGGTGCCTGGCTAAGGGCCCTGAACCTCACATCCTGTGTGCCACCACCTCTACTCGTATACAAATTGGGCCATGCCTAATGTGTAGTCTTGGACTAAGGGTCCCCGATCTCACATCATTCATGAGTCCACCACACACATACCGCAACTATCAGAATATTTTTACATTGTGGGCAATGCCTGATGTGCCGCCCTGGACAAAGGTCCCTGGCAGCACATCATTCATGGGTCCACCGTACATTATACACAATACAAAGCGTAAAGACATGACGGTTTGTTTATGCAGTGTGGGCCATGCCTGATGTGGCTTCCTGGACAAGGGTCCCTGTCTGCACATCATTCACGAGTCCACCATGAAATTACATGAAATAAAGCGACGGTCTGTGAGGGGGGTTGGGGGAGGGAGAGGAGGGTAAGGCAGGGGGAAACACAGGGCCGAAGCTTTATTTAAGACATGGAAAATTGAGGGGAGGGGGAAGGGAGAAAAACAATCGAAGAGCCACTCAATCTTCTTCCTCATCTTCCACACCGAAGTCCATCAAGGATTAGTCTCTGAGCAGGCTGTGGATCAGCCTGCGACAGTCCTTGATTTTCATTTGAGCACACCAGATAGCATCCTTAAAGCAGTTCATAAGGCGCCAGGCGCGCTCTACTTCCTTTTCAGCAAAGTTGTCGTGGAATAGTCCGTATAAAACGCAGCAGTGAGTAACTGCGTTCCTTGGCACTCCACAGTCTTGCAGTTCCGACCCTAGTGCCTCCAACAAGGCCTGAGTGTAGGAGCAATCCCAGAAGAGGTGACGGGAGGTTTCTTCGCAGACGACACACAGCAGACAGTGTCTGTATCTGCTCAACCCCTGGTCATGCATGAAGGTCCTGATGGGCAGACGGGATTCTTCAAGAAGGCTTCAAAGTTCTCCTGGAGAGGCTTCAAGATTCTTCTGGAGGTTCTTCTTCCGAGGTCTTCCTGGTCCGGTGGTCGTAGTACCTTGCCGAGGGAAAGGGAGGGATTGCAACTCGTTCTCTGTGGGGGCTTAAGCCACAAGAGACCTTAGGCTTTGGATAGACAAGTGTTTCTCAATTCTGATAAGAACAGATTTTTTATTGAAAAATATCCTTTGGTTGCACATATAAATACATAAAACAGTACATTTTAACCATGTATTGCATCACAGCGCACAAGTCACTACAATACAGCCACACTTCAATACGTACAATAAATTACATTCGTGTTTAGCGGCAGGACGCCTGATGTGCTGTGCCTGGCTAAGGGCCCTGAACCTCACATCCTGTTCCAAAAATCCATTTAATATATGGTCCCCAGATAGGGGACGTTTCAGTTATTAAACTGATAAGAACAGATTTTTTTTTTTTTTTTTTTTTTTTTTTTAAGCCGCCTGTGTGATAAACACACTGTGAAAAGTGCAAACACACTAAAAAACACTTTGGGATGCCCATAGTAGGCCCATCTCGCAGAGACAGGGCCCATTTCCCCTACTCTCCCAGAGGACGAACCCCCTGACAGATTGCACAAGGATACATATCCCTACCTCCCGAAGAAGAAGAGGGAACTTGGTCCTCAGGTACTACCCGAAGGATTCCCTGTGGACCACTGACTGGACCCCTCAGCGAAAAGCTTTCCCGACCAGGTACTAACTCGCTTCGGCACCAGGGTTTCCCTTGCTGGCCATAAGACCTGCCTTGTACTAGCCTGGGCCTCAAGGGGGATCCACTGGGTGGGGTTTCTGAGGTGAGGCCAGAAGGCCTATAACCTCTTCCACCCCCGTTCTTGGGGACAGGGCCCATAAGGGTCCAAGCACCCACAAATAGAACGACACACGTGCACACACAAAACAAATAAACTATGGCAGTGGAAATAAATAAGGGGATGGTGCATAAGTGCTGTAAAAGCAATGGTGCTCTGTTAGGTACAGAGCGGATCCTTACGGCTTTAAAAATTCTTCTGGTGGAGCCGTAAGGCGCTCTAAAGTAAACGTGGGCTGGTGACCGTGTTTCAGGCTCCCTGGGCGCCGCACCAGGGGGCATCAGCAGACAGCTTCAAAGAACCTCTTTATTATATACCAGTATGTTCCGGCATTTCCATAGAGCACACTTTGCTGCATTTATGAAAACCCAAGCAACTCCCAGGTCTTCTTCAGCAATGTCTTCTCCGAACATTACTAGCTCAAAGTCCAAAAAGCTTAAACTGGAAATTGTTGTCACAACACCACATTTTGCCCACACTTCTTGCGCAAAGTCGCAGTTCCAAAACACATGGTACGGATCTTCACATCCTGCGCATTCACTCCTTGCACACTCTGGGGACCTTTGCAGACTACGCCTGAATTTGAATTAATTGGTCATCATGCAGTCCTTGACGGCTGCCCAAGCAATATCTTTCATTTCATTAGATAAACATCTGCTTGAAATCCTCTTCCAGATCTTCATTGTTCTCCCATCACTGAAGTTCTCAACTCTGCAGGGCACATGCCGTTTTCTAATCTCTCCCAATATTTTTTTATGGTCCCTTAGGATATCCAGTTCTGAGTCTTGCACCTTTAGAACTCTTAAGAAAACCTTCTAAGGCTACGTACACCTCTGATGGAATAGTTTCCAAGGCTTGTATTGGCTCTCTTTTCTCCACCTGTACTTCCTAATTAAGTAGCCGGCTTGATATCTGACAAAGTTCCCCAGGTCAGAGTCTTCGAAGATTGTATTCATCTGTACTGCTACGTAAACACAACTCTGATCTTTTCAACCTTTCCATCCAGCAAGGGTAAGATCACTTGTTATGTCACTAAGACTTTCCCTTCCCACGTTAACCTCCTTGTCTCCCAAAAGTCAAACTTCTTTTTGACCCTTTCAAGAAGGGATTCCCAATTTTTAATGTTTCCTCCATTCTCATAGAACCAAATTCAGAGAATCTTAAATTCATTCACCTTCTTTAAACCAATGCTTTCTTCCATCTCCAGGCCACGACAGAGCATTACGCTAGATTTGTCCACGTTTAATTTAAACCCTGATGCACCTGAAAACCAATCCAGGGTCCTAAAGGCTCTTTTCACAGATTTTATATTCCTCAGGACTAAGGTTACGTCGTCCATGTAAGCTATGAATTTTATCTGCTTTCCATCTCCACCGGGAATGAAGAATCTTTCCACCACCTTATCCCTTCTTATTCCACATAAGAGAGGTTCTATAGCACAAATGAAAAGTGTAGGCGACAGGGGGCATCCTTGTTTAACGCCTGACCTTATTGAAATTCTTCTAGTGAGATGTTGTTCACAGAGACTCTAGCTCCACAGTTTTTAAAAAGCCCTCTTAATTGATCTACCGGTTTTAAAGGGAAGTCCATTTTCTTTAAGACATCGAACAGGAAGTCATGGGCCACCCTGTCGAAGGCCTTTTCAAAATCCAGGGAAATCACTGCTAGTTCCTGTTTTCTGTCACTAATATCCTTCAGGATGTCTCTTAGCCAACGCACAGTCAGAGATCTTCCGCCCCAGAACTGCACACGTCTGTTCTCCTCCAATGACATTTGTCACCACATTTTCCATCGCAAGGATTTTAGTGTATATCTTGTAATTTACGTTTAACAAAGTTATTGGGCGCCAATTCTTAAGTAGTTCCTTCTCACCTTTTTTAAAGATGAGTGACTAGCCCATCATTCCAAGAGTCAGGAATTACATGTTTGTTCGACATCTTGAAATTGTTCCAATAGGATTTCTTTGAGTTCAAGAAAAAACTTTTTGTATAGCTCCAGAGGTAGGCCATCAAAGCCCGGGGTTTTCTCACCGGGACTCTTCTTAACAGCTTCTTCAATTTCTTCCATACAAATCACTTTCCCCAGTTTCCCTTATTTGCCTCAGTAACTTTCCCTTCTAGCATGTTCAAAAAATGTTCCTTCAAGCTTCCTTCTATCTTCTTTTCAGCGAAGAGATTTGAATACAAGTCTTCCACTTTTTCTAATTTTTTCCCAATCTTTACCTCGCCATCTACCTTTTCTAGAAAGGCTTTCTGGCTCCGGATCTTTTTAAAGAAGAAGGGTGAACAAGTCTCATCTTTCTCTAACGCTTTCACCCTGGAGTTGAAGATGATTCTCTTCCCTTTTCCTTTATGCAGGTCTTAATTTCTCTTTTAGTATATCCAATTTCATCTCCAACCTCCACTCCATTCTTCTTCCACCACATATAAGCTTGTAGTTTTTCGTTCAAACACTGGTAGAACTCTCTTCTTTCCTTGGCCTTCTCAAAACTCTTCCTCAAAAATAAGCTTTTAATTTTCACTTTGAGCTGGTCCCACCAGTCTTTTATATTTTCATTCCCACAAGATGAGATCCAATCCCTGAGATCACTTTTGAACTCCTTTTTCCGTTTCGTTATCATCCAACAATGACGTGTTAAGCTTCCAAGTGGCAGACCTCTTCACTTCAGTACCACACATCTATATGACCCTTTTAAAATCTTGTGGTCAGAAAAGGCAGAGTTTCTAACCTCAAACTCCTTGAACACAAAGTCCTTGGACGCGAAGATATAATCAATACGAGATTCTGAACGGCTGTTTGACCATGTGTATTTTTTGTCCTTCTTTTTCCCATCTGTTTCCCACAAGTCTTTCAGACCTAAGGTTTGTATCCAATCTTTAAAATGTTTTGCTGATCCATCTCTTTTTGTCACCATCCAAGACCATGTTAAGATCTCCTAATAAAATCAGGGGGTCCAGCCCCATTGAGATATATTGGAATGTCTTCAATCATATCCCTTCTATATTGTTTATTTGGTGACAAATGTAAACTACAAATCCTAAGACTGATGTCTTCCTTCTTGAATTTAATTACAGTCATCCTTCCGGGGAACACATCTTCCAGCTTCTCCACTTTCCAAATTAATGGTTTTAACAAAATCATAGAGCGCCGCTCTCTTAGTGCAACTCTTTAGCCCCTAACATTCAGGGATCCAACTTTCAGTTTAGCGACGCCAACCTCCGAATTCCAGCGGACTTCCATCCCCACCACTTCCATCAGTAGCCTCAATGTTAGACCGTTCGTCTATAACAAACGTTTCTGAGCTGGATGAATACTCTTCGATAACGTTTTCCGTTCTGTCTCCTCATCATCTGAGGACTTTATATTCTCACCATCTTCTTTAGCTTTCATAGTCGCCTTTAAGGCCATAATTTCATCAAAGACATCTTGCATCTCCACTACATTCTCCTTCTGTGACCGAAACGAAACTTCTACATAGAACCTAATTGTGTCTTTAAGCCCTATCGTTAACAGGGACTCATCAGTGTCATTCTTCTTTTTAGGCGGCATCTTCTCCGAGGAAAGAAAAAATCGCCCAACTGAGGAACACACAAAAAAAGGTAAGTATAACTTAAAGTTCCTCTATTCAGGTTTAGAAGAAAAAATTTGAAAAGAAAACTCCAAAGGCGTATCCTTATGCAATCCTTTTGTGAAAGAAGAAAAGGGGCGCAGCCTCCGTGCAACCCCAAAAATCCAGGTCCTAGGTGCAGCCTCTGTGCAACCCAGACCAAAGAATAAGAAGCCAAAAAGAAATCCAAAATGCAGAGAGAGAAATCCAAATGAGCCGAACACAATCCAAATGATGGAAATACTTCAAAGCAAAAAAGGAAATCAAGATGGCCAAGCTGATGTTCAACTGAAGACAATCCAATCAGGATGTAGAAAGTAAATCCAAAAGGCAAAATGAAGATAATCCAAGGAAAGTAAATCCAAAACGAAGAATCCAAAATAAGGTAATCCAAGGTAAGTAGATGAAAAACAGGAATCCACAGAAATCCAAGCAGAATATCCTCGTCATCCAAAGGCATGATCCCCTTCAACCTCTTGATCTAGCCAAAAGGCAGAGAAGCGATAACCGGGAAAGGGGCCCAGAAAAGAGCCTGGCGCCGGGGGAAGGCGCCTCAGGCTGAGGAGAGTACGAGACATACTGCGCTCCTCGCCTAGGCTCCCTGGGTGGCAGGTCTCAATAGAGATGAATCAATCAATAGAGATGAAGACAAATCAATAGAGATGTCTTCATCCAGGGAAAACCCTCCTACGGCAAGGACTCCTGATTTTTCTAGATTAACTTTAAAACCTGAAGAGGAACAGAACCACTCCAGGATCTGGACACCACGACAAAAGGATCTCTAATTTCTAACGATCAGCGTGATGTCATCCATGTACGCAGTCAACTTGATATGACATCCATCCCCTCCCGGTACAAAGAACCCTTCGACAACCTTGTCCCTTCTAACTTCCTCCAACAAGGGTTCTATCACACAGATGAACAGTATGGGAGAGAGCAGGCATCCTTGCTTGACACCCGAGCATAACTTAATTCGCCTTGTTAGATGGCCATTAATAGAGACACATGACCACACATTCTCATATAAGCTCTTCAGTTGCATCATTGTCTCTTCCGGAAAGCCCATTTCCTTAGGGTTTTAAACAAAAAGTTGTGGGACACGCGGTCAAAGCTTTCTCAAAATCAACTGAAAGCAGAGCAAGCTTCTGGTTTCTCTCCTTGGTGTCGGCTAGAACATCTCTGATCAAACAGAGCGAGTCCGAGATTTTTCGCCCGGGGGCTGCGCATGTTTGCTCCTCTTTGATCACTTCACTGATTACCTTTTTAATGCGATTGGCTAGGATTTTTGCAAAGATTTTATAGTCCATGTTAAGGAGCTTTATTGGAAGCCAGTTCTTTAAAGAGCTCTTGTCACCTTTCTTGTGTATCAAGGTCACCACTCCTTCCCTCTGGGATTCTGGGATATCATACGACTCAGAAATTTGAAGAAATAACTCCAGCAGAACTTCTTTTAACTCAGGAAAAAAAAACTTTAAAGAATTCTAAAGGGAGACCGTCCTTCCCAGGGGACTTCTCTTTTGGACCGCTCTTTATTGCTTCCTCAATTTCATCATCAGAAATACAACGCTTCAAATCCTCTTGGCTCTTCTGGCTGAAGAACGCTGACAAACTCTCCAGGAAGTGGCCTTAAAGCGATGGATCTGTAATTTTTTTGCAAAATAGACTTTCATAGAAGTTCCCCGTTTTTCCAAGTTTTTCTTCCAAAGTTGTCCCTCCCTCCACTGACTCCATGAAGGGGTTCCCTCCTTTTAATTTTTTTAAAGAATAAGGAAGAGCACTTCTCGCCGTGCTCCAGATGTTGCACTTTTGAATTGAAAATAATGGTCTTGCCTTTTTCCTGGAGGCATCTTTTCAAATCTCTCCTTGTTTCTTCTAGTTCGGCCTCGACTTTTCTCCCCCTCTTCAAAAGCCATAGGCACATCTGGGGTCTTCTATTTAAGGTCTCATGCTCCTACCTTTTTCTTCTGGCTTTGTGAACACTTTTCTTCAGGAAAAAGCGTTTGCTTTCAGTTTTTAGCCAGTCCCACCAAATCTTAATGTCTTTTTTCCGTCCTCCTTTCTCGCCAAGTCTTAAATTTTTGTTTAAATTCTTGAAAGACCACCTCTTTTTCTAAGAGAGAAGTATTACGTTTCCACCCTGTGGACTTTTTTGACTCAGATTCACCTTTCTGAATCCTTCCCTCGAGTAGCTTATGGTCCGAGAAGGCAGTATTCCTTACCTCGAACTTATTTAAAGAAAAGTCCTTGGGGACAAAAATATAGTTGATTCTGGATGAGTTTTTGTTGTACTGCCACGTCACCTCCTTCTCTTTTACTTTCCCGTCCATAGCCCATAAATCTTTCAATTCTAGAGTCATGATCCAGTGCTTTAATAATGTGGCATTGCCAAAGTCGCAATTCAGGTCACCCACAATGATCAGGGGATCTGATCCAGACAAAAATAATGACAGGTCATCCACCAATTCTCTCCTTCTCCTCTTAATTGGGGAAAGATAGATGTTACAAATCTTAAGCGTCTGTCCTGCTTTTTTTATTTTAATAATCAGGATTCTCCCAGGATTAACCTCTTCCTGGTAGACAACTTCCCAATCCGGGTGTACTAAAATCACAATCCCGACGTTGGGGTTTTCACTTCCACCTGACACAATAACTCTGCCAGGCCATGAGTTTTGTACGCCAATCTTGCATTTCTGCAAGCAACAGACATTGTATCCATATAATACCGTTCTTTTCCGCCCTCTCACATTAAGAGAGCAAATCTTCAGATCATATGGAATGGCGTGTAAGTCTAGGGCTGTCTATCCCAGGCCCTTCATCTATATCTATGTTCTCTTCTTCATTTATAACCAACTCTGACTCAGATTCAAACTCTGTTATAAGAATTTTTGAATGTACTTCATCAGACTCTCCTTTTTGATTTTTCTTCAAGTTTCTTTCTCCGTTTTAAGCCTTTCTAAGTTGAGTCTATGCTTTCCATAGCTGTTTCTTTCACGCACTGTAAGGGCGTAGAGGGGCCAGGTTCCCCTGGCACTTCCATTGCTTCAGGTTCAGCTGCATCGCCTTCAGCCGCATCATTTTCCTCCCCACTCTCTCCTCCCCTCCTCCTCTTTCTTTTCTCTTCTCTAATTTATCTTTCCATTCTTGCCTCTGCCTCCTTCTGCTCTTTAACCAAAGGACAGCTTGAGACTTGATGCTTCTTCCCACTGCACGTTTGGCAGGGATCACAATCATCTTTCATGGCCATAGGACCGGAACTGCCAGCAAAAGACTGGCTTCCCTGCAAAGAAAACATTGCCCTTCACATTCTTGATAAAGATTACAGGGCTTGGCCTGAGAACATTCCCTCCTTGTCTTTTTTAAATCTAACTCGGAACATTCTCTTCCCATTCCATGTCCCATGGAAGTCATGACAGTCTCTCATGAAAGTAATTTGTTCACACGTCTTCTTTAGGCAATTTATCGTTTCTTCCTTTTGATATGAAAGGATCAAACATGTGGATTGTTAGTACGGTGTCCATATGCAGGAATGCAGGATACACCTTTATGCCTTCGAACTCTACATCTCCTTTCTTTCTTTTATATTGCTAAAGGCCTCCTCACATCAAGTCGAATACTTCACCTTTATTAAAGGTTTGTATGCAAAATAGATCCTTCAAGGAAATCCCCAGTTTCTTGAAGATAATATCGTAGAGAAAATCTTCGTCTTTGACTGTTTTCCATCTTGGCTCAATCCCATATCTTAGGGTATTTTATAACCCTGTCTCGAATCGCAGCTCTTCCAGCTCCTTAGCCCTGCTTGGTGGCATTTTTGTTCTCCCTCAAGCAGGAAATCAAACAGGAAGAAGGAAACAGAAAATCGTACCACACCGGACTCAAACATAAAAGTCCTTAACTCTTCCTTCAAGAGGCGCAGCCTCGGTGCAACCTTTTATCCAGTCAATTGGGGCGCAGCCTCCATGCAACTCCAAGAAGCCAAAAGACAAATCCGGAAAAGGACCCCAAAAACGATGCAAATCCTAAGGGGAGATTCACCACTGACTTGAAGACCAAAGACCAGAAAATCCAAGGCAAAGCAAATCCAAATGAATCCAAAGTTTTGAAGAAATTAATCCAAGATTGCAGAAAATAAATCCAAGTTGAAAAATCCAAAATGTATCCAGGTATGAAGAGTTCCAAAAAGCTGAAATTCCACCGAATAAATCCAATAGCGAACCGTAGTACATTCAGTACATAGGGGGACTGCTAAAAGTCAGCAAGGCCCACAAGAGGGAGACCTAGGCCTGTTGATGAGAGCTACAAACACTGTCAAGCAAGAAAGAGCCTGTGACTGGCTGCCTGTTTCGAGCGCGCCAGATAGCGTCCTTGAAGCAACACATCAGGCACGCTCTACTTCCTCTTCAGTGAAGTTGCTGTTGAATAGTCTGTATAAAATGCTGCAGTGGGTAACTACGTTCCTTGGCACTCCACAGTCTTTTAGTTCTGATCCTAGGGCGTCCAACAAGGCCTGGGTGTAGGAGCAATCTCAAAAGAGGTGACGGAAGGTTTCCTCGCAGACTACGCACATAGAACAGTGTCTGTATCTGCTCAACCCCCGGTCGTGCATGAAGGTCCTGATGGGCAGGCCTCGCTGGATTGCTTACCACGCCAGGTCCTTGTGCTGGTTGGACAGTCTCCTGGAGGACACGTTCTTCCACACAAACCTACATGTGTCGAGCAGGAGCCCCAAGATCGGTTCAGTCTCGTCCTTGGCTCGGATGAGCCTGTAGACGGCCTTGGGCTTCCACAAATCAGCCTTAACTCCTGCCAGCTGTTGCTCCAAAATGAAGTCCTCAACGTCCTTGTAGAACCATGGGAGGTTCCAGGCGTATGGCACGGAGCTGTCCCATTTGGCCCAGCCCAGTTTCCCCCACACCCGGAGGAGGAAAAAACGGGACATGGCATGACATGCGGAAGCCGGTTTGTTGCTTGTGGCAGTTCTTAGGACGCAGGTGCAGGCGAAGGCGACCATAAGCATGGTTGGTATATCCAGGACTCCTTTCCTGCCCTTGTAAGGTTCCTTGCCCAGCTTGGTCTTTTTACGTGATCCATCTTTGAGCCCCAGATGAAGTAAGACAGCCTTGGCGATGATCTTCTGGATTTTGGCCTGGGGCGGCCATGCCTGGGCGAGGTACTGGAGCACAGGGAGGATTTCACTGCGCAGCACCAAAGTCTTTCTTTCGATGGTGAGTTTCCGGAGGCTCCAAAGTCTGAACTTTTGGTCCATCTTTGCAATCCATTCTTCCCAGGATTTCAGGGCCGCCTTCTTTTCCAAACCATAAACCAAAGATCTTGATGTAGTCCGGCATGACGTTGAAAGGCACACGAGAAGACAGCTGCCACTTTCCGAAAAGCATGGCCTCTGGCTTCCCGCAGTTGACTTTAACCCCTGAGGCTCGACCGAAGTCTTCGCAGGTCTGGACGAGTGCCGATATCGAACGCTGTCCATGTACAGCAAGCACTTAACTTCCTGTCTGCCGGGTCCTTGGTGTGGTGATCTCTCTAATCTCTGGATTCTGTCTGATGCATCCGGCGAAGAGCTCTATACAACAAACAAAAAGTAGAGCCTTGTCTAACCCCAGAGAGTACTGGAAAGGGGTCAGTCTTCCAGCCATTCATGGAGCTGCAAATTTCAGAATACATTAGGTCAACATAAGAATAAAAGTTTCCCTAGACCATACTTACGTAGGACCTTGCTCATAAACCCATGTGAGACCCGATCAAAGGCCTTCTCCTGGTCAAAGCTGACCAGGGCACCATGCACGTTGTGGGTTTGTATGTAATGGACGGTGTCCCTTACAAGAGCGAGGCTGTCCTAATCCTGCGGCTGGAAATGCTGCAGGTTTGGTCCAGGTTGACTATCCGCCCAATGACTGACCTAAGCCGGTTGGCGAGCACTTTGTAGTCCACATTCAGGAGAGAGATAAGTCTCCAATTTCTTAGCTTGTTTCTCTCCCCCTTGTGCTTATACAAGATCGTGATCGTGCCCTCCCTTAGCGAAGGGGGCATTTTACCCTCCGCCATCATCTTCTCATACATCATGAGCAGGTCTGGGTCAATGAGATCCCACAGCGTTACTTAGAACTCCGCTGGGAGACCGTCACTGCCCAGGGTCCTACCTCGCCTGAACGAGCTAACAGCTGAGAGCAACTCCCCCATAGCTGCGGTTCCCTCAGCATCAAAAGTGTTCTTGATGCCTGCTAGGAAGTTTTCCGCTACCTCATCATCCATGGCTTTCGGAGACTAGAGTTTGGCCTAGTAGTCGAAGACCACTTGCATTACACAGTTCTTACTCTTCTGGATGGTTCCCGTCTCATCCCACAGTTCTGTCAGGGGTGTGTGACCGGAGTGGAGCTTCCTAAAAAAGAGAGTTATATTTCTCACCTTTTTTGATTTTCTCCACTTTGGTCTCATCCATGTTCTGCTTCACGTTCCAGCCCTTGAGGTGGAGGTCCTGAAGGCACTGCAGTTTCTGCTGCAGCATCTTGAGTTCCTCCTTTCTCTCACTCACTTGTCTTCTTTTGGCCTGAAAGAAACTGCGAAACTTTACCTTGACGTGCTCCCACCATTAGCCGACAGAGTTGAAGTAGCGCTGCTACTCTCTCCACAACACATATTCCTCCTTGAGTTCCCCCATCAGTTTCTCATTCTGCAGCAGGGTACGGTTCAACTTCCAGGAGCCTGGGCCGGGCGGAAATCCGTCGCCCAGCTCCCCCTGGAAGTAGACTGCTCTGTGGTCAGAGAAAAAGCAGGGGACCAAGGAGGAGCTCTTCTGCCTGACTGCCCGGGAGGTGAACACAAAGTCAATGCACGAACATACGGTGCCGCCGGGACAGCTCCATGTGTAGTTCGCTGATCTGGCCCCCGCTGCGTCCTTGAGGGACGCCTCGTGACCATTTCCCTGAGCAGCTTGGATGTTTTGTCCAATTTGGCAGAGGAGTTTGTGCTGCGTCCGTCTTGCTCCAGGGGGCAGTTGAAGTCCCCCGCCAGGGCTACTGCTCTGGTGGTGGCGAGATAAGGACGCAGGGTATGGAAGAATTCCATGTGCTAATTCTTTTCAACGGGAGCGCACATGTTGATGAGCCTAATTGGCTCCCCTGCCCATGAGCCCGTCTACTAGCAAAAGTCTGCCGCAGACGAGCTCCTGGACAGAATCAACTGTGAAGCGGTTCCAGGTGAGGGCACACCAGTGCCTTGTAAAGAGGCAAAATAACATCTCTATCCCATGATTCCATGCCTCTTTTAATGCACGATAGTATCTTGGTGGCTTTGGAAGCAGCTGCTTGGCATTGCATGCTGTTATTTGGCCTGTGATCTACCAGTACCCCCAAATCCTTCTCAACAAGTGACTCTCCCAGTTTTACTCCCCCGAGGACATATGTGGCCTTCAGGTTGTTAGACCCCAAGTGCATGACTTTACATTTTTTCACACTGAACTTCATTTGCTTAGTGGATGCCCAGACACTCAATGTCTGGGCCTGAAGCTTGTGAATCTTCAATAGACTGCACTGTGCTACATATCTTTGTGTCAAATGCAAAAATAGAGACAGTGCTTTTAATTCCATCTTCTATGTCGTTTATAAAAAAAAGTTGAATAATAGTGGGCCCAGCACTGAACCCTGGGGTACACCACTTACAATCGGTAACCATTCAGACTAGGTATCATTATCCACAACTCTCTGCACACGATCCTTCAGCCAGTTTTCAATCCAGTTACAAACTGTGTTTTCTAATCCTGACAATCTCAATTTTCCCAATAAGCGTCTATGGGGGACAGTGCCAAATGCTTTTACAAAATCCAGAAAAACTATATCCACAGCTGCCCCTTTGTCCAGGCTTCTACTCACCTCCTCATAGAAGCCAGTCAGGTTAGTCTGGCAGCTTCTGTCCTTAGTAAAACCATGTTGGTTGTCACTTAGAATATTATGGGTAGTTTCATATTGGTGTATGTAGTCCCTTAAAAGACCCTCAAGCAATTTCCCCACAATGGTGTTAAGCTAACAGGTCTGTAATTGCCCGGAGAAGACCTCGAGCTCTTTTTAAAAATGGGCACCACATTTGCCTTGCGCCAGTCCCTTGGCACTATACCAGCTGCCTAGTGAGTCTTTAACCCTTTAAGTGCCAGCCTACCTGCAGCTTTTGTCACCCTTTGTTGCCAGACCACGTTTCACGATTTTGCGCTACATATGTTCAACCTGGATTTTTGAAGGAATTTCCAGGGATTTTCCAGGGAAATTATATATTGTTTTTTTTCAGCAGAGTCTGAGCTTCAACATGCAATGTCTTGTTTGCCCTTTTTTTTGTGTATTCTCAATACTTTTGGCTGAAATATGTGCAAAAAAAAAAATAAAAATCTATTTTTTGCAATTTGTAGTGTTTTTTGTAATAAAAAATGTAAGTTTGTCAAAATCTTATTGCATGTGAAACCCCAATTAATCCCGGTCACAGCGTTACCACATATGTATAGGTAGACACCCTTTCCTGCCCAGGAGACTCCCCCAAACTGAAACCGCGCTTTAGGAGATTTTCAGATAAAATACAACTATGCTACCGGCTAAGCGCACCTTGCTGTCTTTCCAGAAAAATAACCCTTTAAATTTGAAATACCCCACACAAACTATATATTCTCTGGAAGTACACACCTCAAGCTTTCTAGGCGTACCAAGTTTGTTGACATGGGCGCAGTTTTCTGTAAGTAATCCCTCAATCAATTCTTTGGTTTCCCTAAAAAAGAAGAATCAAAGCCACATTTCCCTAAAAAAAACTATATGCAAACAGGAAAAAACAAGTAAAATCTGAAAAAGCAACATCCCCCGAACAGAACAATACCCAACATGCATAGGTACTGTCAAGGGAAGAGTTGCCAAACACCCCAAAGTAAAGCATGCGCATAACGGTAATTTTACTTGAAAATTTCAGCTCTGCAGACAAAGTGCGCACCTTGCGATTTTTCAACCAAAACAACCCTTTACATTTAGAATATCCCCATAAACCATATATTCACTGAAAGTACACATGTTAAGCTTTCTAAGAGTACTGAGCTTGTTGTAGTGGGCTCATCTTTCTGGAAGTAATCTATTGAAGAATTTTTAGGTTGCACAGGGTTTCCCTAAAAACAATTATAAAAAAGCAGAATAAAAACCATGTTTTACTAAAATATCAATATGCAAACAAGAAAAAACATGCTAAATCTGAAAGCGCAAGGCCCCCGAGCAGAACAATACCCAACATGCATAGGTACTATTAACCCTTTTAATTGTCAGCCTACTTGAAGTTTTGTCACCCTCTGTTGACAGGTCGTTTTGTATCGGTAGCCCCCCCATTCTTGCCCTGGAGACCCCACAAACTGAAAAGAGCACTTTATAACATTTACAAATAAAGTACAACTACTATCCACACTATAAACATAAGGGGTTAATTAAAAAAAATGACATAGGGTCCCCCCTCCCAGGGAGGGGGGGGACCCATTTTTGGGGGAATTTTAAGGGTTATTCCCAAAAAAATGGGTCCCCCCCCCCCCCCAAAAAAAAAGTCTAACCCTAACAATGAAAACCCATTTTTTGGGGAATTTTAAGGGTTAGGGTTATTCAAAAAAAAAAAAAAGACTTTTTTTTTTTTTAATTTTAAGGGTTAGGGTTAGGCTAACCTTAAAAATAAAATAAAAATGATGTAGGGTCCCCAGGGAACCCATTTTTTTAAGAATTTTAAGGGTTAGGGTTACCCTAACCCTTAAAATAAAAAAAAACATGACGTAGGGTCCCCCTTACCCGTCATAACCAGGGACCAGCTATGGGGGCTTGTGGGAACAGAGTGGAGGGGCCAGCTTTTGTGGCCCCCCACACTGCAGCCTACGAGCCCACATACCCTGTGTGGGCCCAGGCTCTTCTGCCCCCCCCCCCTGGGCTTTGGGGAGGCAGGTAATTGGGGGTGCGGAGGTTAATGGCAAGTGACCCGCTAGTTGCAGGTGGCTTGCCAGACCCCAGCCTTGTGAACTGGTACAGGGGTCTCATGGACCCCTTACCAGTTCACAAAGGGTTAACAGTAAAAAAAAAAGACAGACACAAAAATGTCATTTATTTAAAAAAAAAAAAAAACTTTACTCACCTCACCCAAATGGCAGATCCTGTGTTCATCAGCTGTCAGATGCCATGGTGATCGCGGGGCAGGGGATGCTCTCCTCCACTGCTCTGCCCAGCGATCACCAGGGCATCTGACAGCTGAGCCGAGGAGAGCCAGCAAGACACCCGGGAGTGACGTCATAAGCCCCGCCCCCAAAGGGGCTTAACAGCAAGATGGCAGCGCCCGTCGGGAGAGGAGGGGGAGAGCCCTTTCAGGCTCTCCCCTGAAGCTGAAGAGCCGGGGCGGGCGATCGGAGGCCCCCCCAGTGAAGAGGAGACCTGGAGGGAGTAAATGTCATTTTTATTTTTTTTTTCACAGTTAGCAGCTGCTGCCAAACCGGGGGGGGGTTTCCTATAACGGAACTGAGTTATTTGAGAACTCTTGGGTGAAGCCCATCTGGTCCTGCAGTCTTATTCACATTTAATTTATTTAGTTTTACTTGGATGGTCTCCATGTTTAGCTTGTTAATTATTATACTTGGGCTATTGCTATCAGCGGCATCTCCTGTGTTGGCTCCTTGCCCTGTTCTGATTTAGTTTTCTTTGAATTAATATTTAAAAAAACGTTTAGGGTTAGTTTTGCTTTCTTGGGCCACATCTTTCATTTTGTGCTTTTGCCAACCTTATCTTTCTTACACATTTTATTTACTGGTTTATACTTTTCAAGTGTTACAGCTGAGTTCAGCCTTATAATGTTTAAATGCCCTTTTTTGTTCTTTTTTGCCCTTTTAACTACAGGTGTCAGCCATGACGGGTTTAATTTTAGCCGCTTATATTTGTTACCCATAAGAATAAATTTTGCAATGTTGGTACCCACAATTGATTTAAAGTGGACCAACACCCTGGATTTTGACTATCCTGGGTTTTGGTCCACTTCGGGGGGGCACCCTGATTGGGGGTGCCCCGCTGTGTGAAACCCCTCAGAAAGCCCCAAAAACTCACCTCACCACGTGACCGCGCCGTCCAATCCCCGCCGACGGACAAGCGGGTGACAGCGACGGACAACACAGCGCATCCGCCACCGCCTCCCGCACGTCACTTCTACAGGGCGTGCGTCCGGGCCGGCCATTCACAAATGGCCGGCGCGGGCGCCGCACGTCTAGAGGGTGGGGTGAGGTGATGAGGTGAGGTTTTTTTTTTTAGTGGTTTTGGGGGGGTTTCACCCCGCGGGACATCCCGATCTCGGATGTCCCGCGGTGAGGGAGGTGATCGGCCCGGGAATCTATAAGATTCCCGGGACGATCACCCCTGGGTGTTGGTCCTCTTTAAAGCACTCCTATTTGGCATCTGTATCTTTATTCCTCAACAGTGGAGTGCTGCTCTGAGCCTGGGGAAGTTGGCCTTCCTAAAATTTAGTGTTTTTGCCCTCCCCGACAGAAAATCTTTCTTACAGTTTGTTAAATATAACTATATTGTGGTCACTGTTACTGTCCCCATCAGGTCATCATTATTTGATATTACCAGATGTAAAAGAGCATCGCCCCTAGTAGGTGCCTCCACAAACTGATTCATATAATTATCTTGTAGCAAGCTGAGGAATGCTCTCCCCCTTGTAGTGGAAGCAGAACCGTGTCTCCAGTTGATTCCTGAGTACCACCTGAGTCACCACCACCTCAATCTGTTTATGCAGTTGACCCTCTATTTCCTCAGTTATATTTGGGGGCCTATAGATTACACCAAACTGTATTTTAACATTGTTTACATTACCCCCCATGTCTACCCACAAGGATTCTACATCCTCAGTCTTCTGCTAGTATCCCCTCAATATATGCTTTGAATTCTTGCTTTACGTAAGGACACACACCGCCACCTTTCCTTTTTGCTCTGTCTTTCCAAAAAAGAGCAAAACCTTGTAGATTGACAGTCCAGTCATGTGTGTAATCCAGCCATGTCTCGGCCACACCAACAACATCAATATTCTCTGCCAGCACCAGAGCCTCAAGCTCCCCCACTTTACTTGCCAGACTTCTGGCATTTGTGAACATACACTTTAAGTTCCTATCTAGTTTGACACATCGAGGTACAGTATTAGTTAAACTTTCACTGCTGGTTTGCAACACATGGATCTCCTTACCCTTCAAAGCAGTCCTCCCCCCTTCTAATTCTCCACCCACCATCATGTGCAGTCCCCTAAGTAACTCGTCTTCTCTTTTGTTTTCACTCTTGCCCTCCCCCTCAACTCTAGTTTAAATAAGTCTCCACCCCAGCACAGCAGCCCCCCTTCCATTCAGGTTCAAATTATCTGGAGAATACAGTTTGTACGCCAATGAAAAGTCAGGCCAGTGTTCTAGGAACCCAAATCCCTCTGCCCTGCACCAGGACTTGAGCCATCATGCATTTAACTCTCTAAGCTCCCGCTATCTTCATGTGTAGCGCATGGCACTGGCAGTATTCCAGAGAATAAAACCTTGGAGGTCCTTCCCTTCAGCTTGATGCCCAATTCCTTAAATGTATTCTTAAGGATCCTCCATTTTCCATAAATTCTGTCATTGGTCCCCACATGGACCACAACAACTGGGTCATCCCCAGCCCCTCCCAGTTATTTATCCCCCCTTTCCACCACATGCCAAACCCTAGTACCAGGGAAACGGCAAACCATTCAGTTGAGGTGGTCTTGGGGACAAATTAGTCCGCCTGATAATAGAATCCCTTATGACCACTAACTGTCTAGTCCTACCTGCAGTCCCAACCACCCGCTCACTAGCTGGGCTGTTCTCCCGAGCAGTATCCCCTAGGGCTGCCATTTCTGAGACTGACAATCTTGCATCATTACCCAACTTGGCAATTTTGCTAGGGTGCGCACACACAGGTATGGCCTTCCTTTTATGTGCACCCTTTTTAGTCCCTCTATCTACTTATCTGCTCCTCCTGACCCATTACTCCACCGTCTGTATCTACCCCATTTTATTGCCTGCTCAGTGAGCAGCATGCCCTTTTCCATATTGTCAATCTCCCTCAGTGTTGCATTTTGCTCCTCCAGATTTCTAACCCGAGCTTCCAGGTTTGAAATTTGCTCACATTTACCACAGTGGTATTCACCCTGGAACTTCTGTCCCTGAAGTGTATACATATAACAAACTGTGCACTGAAGTAGATCTCTAATATTGCTAGCCATTATCCCAGTTACAAAACAGCAGTAAAAACAATATTCTAAGTATGTCACACACCCCGCTTCAGGTTACTAAATCATTATACATGGGTTATACTCACCGCTAGGTGGCACTGTTTGCAGAGAAGTCCAGAAAACAAGAAGCCCCTCCCGGTCTATACATACCTGGTACCTCCTAACAATTCCCCAGTGTTCTTCTCTGCAAGGTGGCGACAAGACAGAAGAAAGAAGTCTCCTGCTTGCAGGTAGCCGGGGTATCACCCCGCCCCCCCCCCCCCCCCACGGTCTATTTCTGCCCGGCTCTTTTTGTTTTTATCCCCTGGTTTAATGGTAGCCTCCCAGCTTAGGCTGTAGGCCGGGCAAGGGTAGATGGCACTTTAGGTGCTTAGGAGATTAGCTCCTCCGCTCGACCCCATATTATGGGGCATAGCGGTGATCCGGTTTGGTGATCCGGACGTGGGATGCCCCAGCCCTTATACTCCCCCTTAGGTTTTTCATTTGACTTTTACCTTCCTTATGCATGTGTGTGTGTGTGTGTGTTTGGGGCAGGGACGGGTGGCCTGTGCGGCGCGGGCCCGTCTGCTTTCTGCCTTTTTTCTTGTGCTTGGGGGCTTCCTGAGCCCCTGTGTTCATTACTTGTGGGGACGGGTCGGGCGGGGGTTCCGCCGGCCCGCCACCCGGTGTTGAGGGCGGGCGCCATGTTAGGGCGCCCGTCTTTTGTCCTAAGTTGCCTCAGTGTGTTTGGTCATGGTGGGCGGGGACAGGCGTCGCGCTGCGCCGCCGGCCCGCCTGGGTGCTAGGGTGCCGAGGACCTTCGGCGCCCCGCTGGCTATTATTTTAGGCGGGCGGGACCGGGCGGCATGCGTGCCGCCGGTCCGCCCGACGGCCTCTGCGGGCGCCATTGCTTGTGGCGCCCGCTGCTCGCTCGGCATCTTAAGTGGGCAGCTCGCGCCGTGTCTGGCGGGTTAGGGAGGGGCGGGGCTACAGCGTCCCGCGCTTCTGACGGGCCCGCCCCTCGTCTCTCATTCATTCCCGGCTGGCGCCATTTCGCTACGGGGACTCAGGTAGGCTGTGGCTTTGAGTCTTTTATTGCCTGTCATTCAGGGCCTTTTTATTATGCTGACTGAACGCTTCAGTTAAGGGGGCAGCTATTGTTTTCATGAGCACTAACGGCCGCCTGTCTTTAGTTCTGGCTGCTACATGGTCTGTACTTCCCCCCCCCCCCCCCCCCGTTGGGGGTGACGGCAGGGTGCTTCAGCCAGGCCTTGGGCATGCTGGCTGGAAGTGTCTTTCTTGTACTTATGTCTTTTTTATATGATCTTGGTCCTGTAGTCTCTTTGTGTTTAGCCTGACCCGCCTTTGTTCCTCAGTGTTTTGTGTTTTTCTGTGTGCCTGGATTGACTGTTGCCTTTGTTTTCCAGATCCCGGGATTCCATCATACAGGGCTCGCCCGGTCTTATATACCTGGCTATTGGGGTTGGCTTTATAGTCCCTTTTGCTAATTTCCCTGGTCAGGGCTATTTAAATATTTATATATATATAGATATATTTCTATTGAAATCCGAGAGGGGCATCCCGGGTCGCTTACTGCGTAAATCCCTGGGGTCTGCGAATACCATAAATTCACCATATGGAGGCTACCAAAGATACCGAAAATGGTCCTACGGGCCAGTCCAGGCTATATGTGGGGGGTGTGGGACCCCGCTCCCAGGGGATGATGTCATTATTTGTATTCCATGTGCGCAGCGGAACATTGAGCGCCAGTCCGGCACCTCGGTGCCCGGGACTTCTTCGGCCGCGCCATCTCCCTCCCCTCCTCGCCTGTTCCGGACCCCGTGTGACGTTGTCGTTGGGGGTGATTTGCAATCTGAGGTGTGCGCCCGGTTGGCCAGCCTCGAGAAAATGTTTTCCGCTGTGGTCGCTCAGAAGGCTACGGCTAAGCGGAAACACCTGTCTCCGCCGGACTCAGATGAGGAAGTTATTGGGGCGCTGGATTGGTCAGATTGTCCCCTTGAAGAGGGGGAACTTGTTGAGGAGTTAGAGGATTCTGAGGGTCAGCAGTTGCTGGGCGCTGAGGGTGACCAGGCGGAGGGGCCCCTCCCTGATACGCCTTCCATTCTGGCCCAAATGTTTGAGGTTTTGGATTTGGATCCTCCAGAAGCTGCTCCTCGGCCTAAGGGTCAGCTTTTTGGGGTGTCCAAGCTGCGCTTGGAGTTTCCCAGTCAACAGCATTTTGAGGATGTTGTCCTTAAGCAATGGGAGCAGCCTATGCGTCTCGTTGGGGTACCGCCTAGTTGGGATAGAAAGTATCCTTTTCCGGCGGATTTGATGAAGCGTTGGTCTGTCCCTCCCGAGGTTGATGCTCCGGTCTTGGGACTGTCTAATACGGCGGTTGTACATTCGCCTGACACGACTTCTCTTAAGGACGGCGAGGATCGCCGGATTGATCAGCTGGCCCGTCATGGTTTTGTCTGTGTGGGTTCGGTTTTGAGGCCTGTTTGTGCTTCGGCACTTTTGGTGTTGGCGGTTAGGTCTATTGTCAGGGATTTATGTGTGGACCTTAATCCTACTTGTGATGAGTTTCTGGCTCTTAAGCGTTGTGAATCCTTCTTGTCATTTATTCTGGCCGCCCAGGATGATGCCATGTTGATGTGTGGCAGGGCTACTGCTCTGTTGGTGGCTATTCACCGTTCAGTGTGGTTGAGGCAGTGGACGGCTGATTTTAATTCAAAAAGATCGCTCACGGCTCTTCCCTTTCTGGGTCTGAGGCTTTTCGGTGAAAACCTGGATTCTGTTGCCAAGGGAGGTAAGTTACCTCAGCGCAAGAAATTTCGTCGTTCCTTTCGGGGGGCGGCCTCCTTCAATCCGTCTTTTCGGGGAGCCAGAGCTGGCAGGGGTACGGGCTTCCCGGCCTCCAGGGGCGCCAGTTGGAATAGGGGTAGAGGCCGTGGCCGCCCCGTTCACGTCAGGGGCGCCAAGCCCAAGCCAGCTGCCAAGCCCGCTCAGCAATGAGGGGACGCCCTCACCCGTACGGGTGGGGGGACGGTTGCGACTCTTCTCCCGGGTATGGGACCAGGAGGTCTCGGACCGGTGGATCCGGGAGGTGGTGTCGGTCGGGTACAAGCTGGAGTTCGAGTCCCGCCCTCCTCCAAGGTTTTTCAGGTCTCGGGTACCTTCAGGGGCTCCTGGCGGCGGTAAGGAATCTTCTGGAATTGTCAGTCGTCTGCCCGGTCCCTCTTTCGGAGGTGGGGCAAGGGTATTATTCCAATCTCTTCACTGTACCCAAAAAGGATGGGTCGTTCCGTCCCATCCTGGATTTGAAGTTTCTCAACCGGTTTATCCGTCCCCGGAAGTTTCGCATGGAAACCCTGCGGTCTGCGATCGGTTCGCTTCGGCAGGGGGACTTTATGACGTCCATAGACATCAAGGATGCATACCTTCACATTCCGATTTTTCTAGCTCATCAGAGGTTTCTTCGCTTTGTGGTGGAGGATCGGCATTTCCAGTTTGTAGCTCTTCCATTCGGCCTCACCTCGGCTCCGAGAGTGTTCACCAAGGTGTTGGCGGGAGTGATGGCCCTGCTCAGAGCTCAGGGGATTCACGAGACGAGGCTACAGGTACTTCCCCTATGATATCTCTCAAAGATACACCTTTGAGAAAGCCCTCCAATTTCTATCCCCCACTCAATACCAATGCATCGGTACAAACCTTTGTTAATGTTGTAACGGATGCTGTGGAGAATCTCACCCACAAACCAAATTCAAATCTCTCTAAATCCCATCAACTGGCACTGAAGGAACTGGAGAAACTCGATAATTTGACTATCAAGCCTGCAGACAAGGGGGGAAATATCGTTATCATGGAAAACTCCCTTTATGAACAGATGTGTTTGAAGATTTTGGAGAATCGGGAATGGTATGAGAGGGCCCCCATGTCCAGGCTCAGTCAAGCCTCGGAGGAATATCACTCGCTCGTCGAGGATGCGGTTGCACATCGAGTGATCGATGGACCGACTGGCGACTACCTGGGGGCCCCATGCCCGATGATTGCCACCTTTTATGCCTTACCAAAGGTACACAAATCGATGTCTGATCCGCCAGGCAGACCTATCGTATCGGGCATGGGGTCCCTCACGGATCGCGCCAGTCGGTTCATCGACCACCATTTACAACCATTGGTACACCAGTTACCTTCTTTCTTGAAGGATACCGGTCACCTGCTCTACATCCTCGACGGGCTGACTGTGCCTCCGGGTACTTTTCTGGTGGGCCTGGACGTGGAGGCCCTCTACTCCAGTATCCCTCACACGCAGGGTTTATCGGCGATCAGGTTCTTTTTGAATGAACTTGATCTAAGCCGACACAATCTGAACATTTTTATTCTGCGTTTGTTGGAATTCGTCCTCACCCACAACTTCTTTCTCTTCAACGGCTCACTCTACCATCAGGTACAGGGGACTGCGATGGGGACTACCTGTGCCCCATCGTATGCGAACCTGTACCTGGGCCGTTGGGAGAGAGGGTTGTGGGGTGAGGACGAATTGGAGGTGTACCTGTGCCACATTTTGTTGTGGCACAGGTACATCGACGACATCTTTATTCTATGGTCCGGCTCGGGGCAGCTGTTGGAGGATTTTATCCGTATCCTTAATTGTAATAGCCTGAATCTGAAATTCACCCATGAGGTCAGTACATGTAAAATTAACTCTCTGGATCTCACGATCTCCATAGACCCTCAGGGTCAGATAAATTCGAGCTTCTACCGTAAAGCATCGGCTGCTAATACGATCTTACGGGCATCTAGCGCCCATCCGCAGCATTTGCTGCGTAGTATCCCCTACGGGGAATATCTACGGGCACGTAGGAACTGCACACAAGACAGTGAATTTAAGGTAGCAGCCGATGGAATAAGAGACAGGCTTCTATTGAGAGGCTACACAAAGAAGGTCTTATCTAAGGCATACACAAAGGCCATGCAGAGGTCACGATCAGAGATTCTTTACATACCTAATGTTAAAGGGAAGGAGAGATCGGTAGCAATTTCACTAACGTACTCAGTACATCATAATCAAATCAGAAACATCTTTAGGCAACACTGGCACATTTTGGCCAATGATGACTCCCTTAAAAATATTATTCCGACACAACCAGCACTTATTTTCAGACGTGCCAAAAGTCTTCGGGACAAACTTGTTAGAAGTCATTATGCCTCAAAAAAGAGCGAGAAATGTTGTAAAATTCCTGGGACATACCAGTGCCAAAAGAGATGTAGTTGTTGTAAATTTATGCAAACTGGTAAGACTATCAACATCCCGGGCCATGACCCGCTATTGGCCCGTCATTTTATAAATTGCGATACTCCCCATGTTATATATATATTGACCTGTCCCTGTGGATCATTTTATATAGGAAAAACAAATAGACCACTAAAGAAAAGGGTGTACGAACATCAGTATGCCATACGTACAGCAAATATAAAAACTCCAGTAGGCCGACATTTCATTAGATACCACAACCAGGAGACAACTGGTCTACGGGTACAAGGCTTAGACCGTATTCATCCCCACCCGAGAGGGGGAGACATTGAGAAGGTTACATTACAACGAGAGACTCGGTGGATTAGCCAAACTAGAGCATATGTGAGTCCAGGGCTTAATGAAAACATAAGTTTTGCTCCGTTTTTGGGGTAAAAATAATAACCTTTTCCCCCCTTCCCTTTCCTCCCCCTTTTTTTTTTTTTTCTGTGTTGTAGTTGTTATTGTTGTTGTTGTTATTGTTGTTATATGTCAGATGTGTCTACTGTGACGTGTTTTGATGTTAGGGCTCAAACATACCTCAGTGTAGTCATTGGTTGCCGCTTTTTGGCAGCGAGCTATCCAATTAGGGACTTTAGGTCCGATTGAGGGTGCACTTCTAATTATCTATATGTAGTTTGTGATGTGCCAGGTCATGGCACTATACATGGGGAGTGTTTTTCCCCTTTTCTCTATTATGGATGGCAGGATGAGACATAGGCCCATGTGGTTAGGGCCGGCGATTTGAGGCAAGTGGATGGATTAATTATGCCGGGGACGCCGCGGTGGGGAGGGGTGGGGGGGGGGAGGAGACCTCCGCTGGGACAGCGGATTGCTGCGCCTTTCTAGCAGCCACTAGTTGGCAGGGCGCAGGTGTTGATGCGGCCGGCAGGGGGCCGTGGCGGTTATGCGCCCGTCTCTCCCGGCTGCACACGTGTCTTTCCTCCCCCCCCCCCCATAGCCCTCCCTTTCTGGCCTCCTGCCCCGTCAGAGTTGTGGGACGGGTGCTGAGGCTAAACGCGCGCCTTCCGGCTCCAGCACGTGTTTATACACGTGCGGCGCAGTGACGCCATAAGAGGTGAACGAGGAGGTCGAACATACACCTCCCGGTATCCAGCACGTGTTCATACACGAGTGGCGCAGGGACGCCATTAGAGGTGGGTGAGGAGTGGACTGGCGGCGGAGGAGGGCAACATCGGTCCCGCTTCCAACGCCACTGTGTCCTGTGAGGATAGAGACGGAGTGGCGACAAGTAGCGGGCTGCAATGCGGCAGTGGTCCCTTTTGGGCGGAAAGTTTATGAGAAGCCTGTCCTCCTAAGCACAGTCACCATTTACAAAAGTAAGTACACTGCTGGCTTTGAAGTAAGGAGTATGATCAGATCATAGCATGGTGTAGGGGATCTATAGTGATACCGTATATATTTTGTTATAGGACAAGGAACTAGTCTAAAGCTGGGGACTGGAGGCTTTTTCTGGTGGAGGTGCTGGAAATCTTTGGCGAAGCTTATGGGAGATTTGGTTCCCTCTTACTATCCAGGTACCTACTTATATTAGTACCTATGCTGTAGCTAGCTGATTGTGGGCCAACACACCAGACATGTCATAGTCCTCACATGTTTTCATGTTTTCTTTGTGTGTGCACTAGAATTTGATTTGAGTCCTGTGCATGGTATCTCAGACAGGAGGAATCAGCACGATGGATTACAGAAATATGAGAAGTGGATGGGTGCAGATGAAGCCCCTTATGATGGGGAGAAACTAGTTCACCGTTACCACACAGCTATTACACTGCCATCATGCAGTTACCAGATATGAATATCTACTTGAATGAAATAGTTTAAATATGTTTGAATCATCAATGTATAACACTGTACTGGGACAATACTAGCTGTAATGTCTGTATCTAATAGTTTACATATTAATGCTGCTAGCCTTTGTATTAATTAATAGATTTATGCACAGGATTGCTAATTATAGTAAGTGGAGGTAATTTTTTCCTTGGAATATAGAGATGAAGGGCCTATGTTGAGGCCATGAGCATAAGATTATGCAAATTACAATATGTCAATTTTAATTGTAAAAACTAATAAAGCAATTTATATTTTTATACGTATAAAAGCACTGACTGTGTTTTTGGGGCGGGGTCACCCTTGAAGTTCTCCACGAATTACCGGGTCGGTTCATACCCGGTTACACTTTCTTGTTCGCATTGTGCCTTATCTGGACGATCTTCTCATCATGGCGCCTTCCTTCAGTCAGGCGGAAGGGGTCACCAGCATGGTGTGCTGGAGAGGTTCGGCTGGGTGATCAACTACCCCAAGTCCTCTCTGGTTCCGGCCAGGGTGGTGACCTTTCTGGGGATGTCCTTGGACTCTCACCAGCACAGTTTTTCTTCCTCAGGCCAAGGTTCTTTTGATTCAGGAATTGGCTCAGCTTCTTCTTTTCAATCCTCGCCCGTCCATTCGGCTAGGGATGAGACTGGTGTGGTTGATGGTTGCCTCCTTTGAGGCAGTTCCCTTCGCGCAGTTTCACACGAGGACGCTTCATCTTTTGGCGTCTTGGGATCGGCGACCGCGGTCGTTGGATCGGTCCTTCCGGATGTCCCCTCGGGTTCGGCAGTCTCTTCTGTGGTGGATGGTCTCGGACAATCTTCTGAAGGGCAGGTCATTTCTGACCCCGCTTTGGGAGACTGTCACCACGGACGCCAGTTTGTCAGGATGGGGAGGTTTCTGGAAGGATCTTCAGTTCCGGGGGCGGTGGGGCCCTCCGGAAGCTCACTTGCCCATCAATGTTCTGGAGTTGAGAGCCATCAGGTTGGTTCTGTCTCACTTGACGCAGCATTTACAGGGCCTGCCGGTTCGGGTTCGATCGGACAATCGGACGGCGGTTGCTTACATCAATCACCAAGGAGGGACTCGCAGTCTGGGTGCTCTCAGGGAGGTGTCTCTGATTCTAGTTTGGGCAGAGACTCATGTTCCTTGCATCTCGGCAGTGTACATTCCGGGAGTGGAAAACACGGAGGCACACTTTCTGAGCCGGTGTTCGTCCCGCCGGGGGGAATGGTCTCTCCACCCCCTGGTGTTTCGGTCGCTTTGCCTTCGGTGGGGGACGCCGGAGGTGGATCTGTTTGCCTCTCGTCACAATCACAAGCTTCCGACATTTGTGTCGCTTTCTCAGGATCCTCTGGCAGCGGATGCCATGGCCCTAAGCTGGAGGGACCTGGGGTTCCTTTATTTGTTTCCTCCGATTCCCATGCTGGGCAGGGTGCTGCAGAAGTTGGTTCTGGAAGGAGTTCCCGCCATTCACGTGGCTCCAAGGTGGCCAAGGCGGGTGTGGTTCGCAGACATTGTTTGTCTGGCAGTGGATCAGTTCGATCTGCCTCTTCAGCCGGATCTGCTCACTCAGGGTCAGCTGTGTTACCCCAGTTTACTAATGCTGGCTTTGACGGCTTGGCTGCTGAAACCTCCATCTTAAAGTGGACCAACACCCAGGATTTTGACTATCCTGGGTTTGGTCCACTTCGGCGGGGCACCCCGATCGGTGAAACCCCCCAGAAAGCCCCAAAATCTTACCTGTCCCCGCTCCCACGTGACTGGACGGTCCAATCCCCGCCAACGTCCAGGCGGGGATCAGGAACGTCCAAGCGGCTGCCGCCGCCTCCCTCGCGTCACTTTCGGCGCGCGCGCGCCCCCACCGGCCATTCGCAGACACCCGGTGCGGGCGAGCGCACGCCTACAGGGGCGCGAGGGAGGCGGCGGCTGCCGGCCGCCGCCGAAGATCAGGTAAGCGATTTCGGGTGTCTGGGGGGGTTTCACCCCGCGGGACATCCCGATCTCGGATGTCCCGCGGGGTGGGAGGTGATCGGCCCGGGAATCTTATAGATTTCCGGGCCGGTCACCTCTCGGTGTTGGTCCACTTTAAAGGAGGAGGGACTTTCGGATTCGGTCATTCGGACTCTTATTAGTGCCAGGAAGAGATCCTCTTCTTCCATCTATTATAGGGCTTGGAGATCTTATATTGATTGGTGTGAGGCTAGATCTTTGCCCTGCCGGGTCTTTTCTATTTCTAGGATTTGGGAATTTCTTCAATCTGGGCTGGACTCTGGTCTTCAGCTGAGTACTTTGAAGGGGCAGGTTTCTGCCTTGTCTATCTTTTTTCAGAGGTCATTTGCTCCCCATTCTTTGATCAAGACTTTTTTCCAGGGGTTTCGCATCTGCGGCCTCCTAGGAAGCCTTTGCTCCCTGTTTGGGATTTGAATTTGGTCCTTTCTGCTCTTCAGGCTCCTCCTTTTGAGCCTTTGCAGGATATTGCTCTCTCTATGTTGACTCAGAAGGTTGTCTTTTTGGTTGCCATCACTTTGGTTCGGCGTGTTTCGGAGTTGGCAGCCTTGTCTATTCAGGCTCCTTATTTTGAGAAACATCAGGACAAGGTGGTTTTTCGCTTCAAACCAGACTTTCTTCCTAAGGTGGTCTCGGCGTTTCATCTTAATCAGGACATTGTTCTTCCCTCTCTGTGTCCCAAGCCTGGGAATGACAAGGAGAGGGTGTTGCACTGTTTGGATGTGGTACGTTGTGTCAAGTACTATCTGCGTAGTACGTCTTCTTTTCGTAAGACTGATGCCTTTTTCGTGGTGCCCTGTGGGTCTAGGAAGGGCTTGGCTCCGGCTAAGTCTTCCATTAGCAAATGGATTCGTCAAGCTATTGTTGGGGCCTACTCTGTCAAGGGGAAGGATCCCCCTTTTCGTGTTACTGCTCATTCTACCCATGCGGTTGGAGCGTCCTGGGCTTTTCAGCACCAGGCTTCTGTTGAACAAGTTTGTAAGGCTGCTACTTGGTCTTTGGTTCACACTTTTTCCAAGTTTTATAAGGTTGATGTGCGGGCCTCAGCGGATGCTGTTTTTGGCCGCAAAGTGCTGCAGGCTGCAGTGCATCCTTCTGTGCTGTGTTCTCCATTCGCATCTGGGCAAAACTTGCATACCATTTCCCGCCTGCCTGTCTTGCCACACTTCCTGCAGGTCTGTGGGATGTCAGAATAGTATAATCTTCCTGGTAAACTTCCCAGGGCGAAGAATTGCGGTAGATGCGCCACTCCTTCAGCCTTTGATCGTAGCTTGCACATCACCGACCATGTTCCTGTCCAGTATCCACTGCAGTTCAGAATCTTGGTAGGTGGGCTTGTCACAGTGCAGTATTGGCCCAAGAAGGCTGGTGTAAAGAGGTTGCGCATGGCAAACGGAGTTGGAGTCTGGTCCCACCGCTGACATTGCTTGGAGGTACCTTTTTGACAACGTTGATCGACATAAAGGTGACATAGAAGAGGCCCCTGAAGAAGGTCTGCAAAGAGTAGGTTTCCGTTTTGGTGAAGCCTTGGTCTTGCAGCATTGTGTCAAAGAAGACTTCCTGTGTGACAGTGGGGATCTTACCTTCCGCATCCTCCTTCAGCTAGAGGAGGACAGTTCGTCGCATCCAGGGCTGGGGCTCCGTTTGTGGCTTGCTGCCTCCTGGCCAGCACTTTGGGGGTGGAGTTCACTGGAGGAGATCGCTTAGATGTTGAAGGCCCCGCCTTCTGGTGGGAGCTGGCTCCTGATTAGCCGCCCATCTTATTAATATGCAGAACTTGGGGAAGTCTTCGTTAGTTCACGTTCGGTGCATTTTCGCAGGTTGATCCTTGGAGAGTTCTTCCAAAAGTTTTAAGAGGCTTCCCGGAGAAGTTTGAGAGTTCTTCCTGGAGTTGGTTCTTTAAGAAGGCTTCCAAAGTTTTCCTGGAGAGGCTTCAAGGTTCTTCCGGAGGTTCTTCTTCGGAGGTCTTCCTGGTCCAATTCTGATAAGAACAGATACTACACTTGATCTTAGCCAAAGGGCGAGAATCATCTCTGCAAGCAGATTTTTTTTTTTTTTTATTTAGAAAATCTTAAAATATATTACAACAATAATTAAAAGAAAAATTCCACAACAATCAACAAATTAAACCAAAATATATACAATAAATCAAACATTGTTCACAAATTCAAAAATCAAAAAGACCTAAAATATACAATAAAACTATATACAAAGCAAAATGAAAGTTTCAAATTCAAGTCAAAATTAACATTACCAATCCACCCAAAAAAAACATATACAAAATACAAAGAAACTCAGAACACCATAATTAGAACAAAAATTTCCATTTATGTGATTTCCACCACCCCTCCGCCACCTCCTCCCCCACCCTTCCACAATCCAACTTACACAAAATACAAATTAAAATCCCCACCACATCCTGGGTACTTAAAGAAGAATTTTTAAAGACCACCAAATTACGAAGGTCCCAAAGGACCTACTTGAAAATGGCAGAAAATAACCAAGCTTGGCGGATCTCCTCCTGACTGCCCGTTCGAAAACCTGCCAAGACAAACAGATTAATCTCTCTATGCCAAATATGATCCTACAAAAAGAGCTGCATGCTTCCCGGAAGTCCCTGGCAAAGGGTCACCCCCAAAAGAGATGGAGGATATCCTCAATGCCACCACATCCCTCCCTGGGACAACGCTCTGACCGACACCAATCTCGGGACCTCTGGAAGGGCCTGGTTGGGAGGCAACCCATCAGGGACATCCAAACCAGGTGCTTCTGCCTATTAAGTCCAACCAGCTTCATCTTCCTCCAAGTTTCAGTGGTCTGGCATGATGTTAAATGGAAGATCTGGTTTTCCGTCTCCTCGCCCAAGCAAAAAGGTGGCGCTTACTCACCGCATCCTGAGCTAACCCACCCAATTTGTAATTGAACCAAAATTCTCGCAAACATTCGTAGAACCAGGCCAAATTAAAAGTGGGCAACCTAAGATCCCTCCCGATCCAACCCAATCTCACAAATTTCCACCCATATACCTACACATTCTACACACCACTATTCAGGGTACAGTAAGTATTCAACCAGAAATGGGCTCGAAGAAAGAAGCTTAAGTCCGGGAAACCATATCCTCCCGCTGCCATTGATTTGACCACTTTAACTCGACTCGCCCTCTCCACCTTGGTACCCCAAAAGAAGACAAAAAGCAGATTGTTCAGCTTCTTAACCCAGAGAGGAGAAGGCGGGAAAACCAAGCTGGCATACAAGATAAGGGGGAGGACAACCAATTTGACAATCAGCGTCCTCCCATGAAGGGAAAGATCACACAGACCCCACAAGCCAAGTTTCTGGGCCACTTTCCCCCTCACCAGTTTAGGAGGGTAGGGTTTGCGTATCAGACCATATAAATATTTAATTGCCCCTACTCCCTGTGAGTACATATGCATTAAAGGGGGGGTACACTTGCCGTGTACCTGGTTGGGAATATTTATATTGGGGTACCCTGATAAGTAAGAGTTTCAAAAGTGTTTTTCATCAAAATGCTGTGTCAATGTAATTCACATATTTTTCACATACAATTTTTTGTACACATATTGTTTACATATTTTGCTCATATGTTCACATTGATTTTTTCTACATATTTTACTCATATGCAAAAATAATGCAATTGTAATCTCTCAGTTTGTGGCCAGTTAAGCTGAAGTTCAATAAGTAGCAAGCATAAAAGGATGTTCCTCTTAGATGTAGCAAGAAAGGGTGCAAACGTTTCGCTTTGTATAGCTTCTTCAGTGCACATACAATCTGATCATAATAATAGAGGGATATCGAGTGTAATTCAGCTTATTTGTTTTGAATTTTTTCTATAATGATTTATCATCTGCTATCTTTTTATCTTCTGTTTCCTATGAGGTACCAGCACTTGCTTCGCGGTGCCCAAGTGGTGGCAAATCATGCGCCTGTCATTTATAAAAGTGTCAGTACCCAGCCTCTGTGTTATTGCTTTACTATGTTATTTTAATTGGGCCATAACCGGTAAGGGCTTGATGCTTTTTAAGCTGTCAGTCAGTGGAGTTTACTGTAAAGCAAGTGAAACATGCGAGTCATTGGGTCATTCATCTTTAAGTTGATGTATGTATATTCATTATATCCCAGGCTTACCTAGTAGTGCTGCGCTGTAGTCCAGAGTAGCCCATCTTCTTCACGGGTGGCGAGGGGACCGTCCTGCCCTTTGTCCCCCCCCCCCCCCCCCCAGTGAGCGCGCCTTTCTTTTTAAGTTCCTTTCTTTCTTGCTTTCTTGTGATCTGTATTTCCACATCACATACTTCTCTCTTATGCCCGTATTGATTCCATGCAACTTCTCACTCGCTTGATTCTCTCTGCAGGCTCTTAGCATCCTCCTCCAAAATTCTTCCTCTTTAAAAATTATATAATTAAAACACATTTTGATATCCTGCATAACCAAGATTTCTTGAAGCTCCATTCCGTAAACATTCTGTAAGACCTCTCGTCCTATATACATCACATTATTCTTCTTTTCATCGATTACGATCAACCGAACTCCATTTTTAACCTTCATAAAACTGGAATTAGGAGACTACCCACCCTACCTCCACCTCCACCTTAGGCCAGAAAACCAAAGCAAAAAACAGCTGGCTTCTTCACCAGTATAACAGGCAAAAAGCAAGGCAGTTTTCTTCACTAACCTTCTGATCAAAACAAGTCCTCCTTCCTCCGTCTTAAGCAAAATCCACAAAGTCCTCCACAGTTAAAGCTCCACTGCAAGGCTTCCAAATCCATCGAACTTGATGCAAAATCCAGAAACGAAAGTCCAATCTGTCCTTCCTCCATCTTCAAACAAGGCCTCCGAATCTCCAATTTCTTTAACCTGGCTCGTCCCAGTGATCACTCCTCCAGGGGATTGCTCCTCGTTGCTCAGGGCCTTTTAATGCACCTACCCTAAAGCAGCAGGGAGGTTAAGCCACAGTTGGAATTGTGGCGATCCTCCAACACCAAGTAGGCCGTAGGCCCCGAGCACCTTCTGGCTTCGATTCAAGGAGCACTGCGAACAGATTTTTTTTTTTTTAAATATATTTTTATTGACATTTTGCAACAAAGTAAGGCATAAGATACAAAAGACAAAGCAGAGACAAAGTATACAGGGTAACTCGCCGACACATTACATCTCTTCGCATCCTGACTACACAACTGGGAGCCGCTTAATGATATCCTATAGAGGTATATAGCCTAGAGCCCAGGGCTTCCCCCAAACCCCAAATTAGGCCCATTAACGCCAGGGCAGGTAGACTAATCTTGACCATACATCTACAGCGGAGGGTCCCCCCCGCTCCTAAGCAGCCCCCGCGAGAACAAAACTGCAATATGTGCCGGCCTCGCCGCCCTGCCTATCTCTCGAACAAAAGAAAAAAGCAAGAGAGACAAAGAATAGTAGCATAAAGACTCATAAGGATAAGAACTAAGCGAGGGTAAGAAAGGGAGAAAGACCCAGGCCACGGGACCCCCAGCCCATGCCCCACCCGTAACCCATCCAACCAATTCCATCACGAGTCAGGCTTCAAGAGTCATGCTCCAGTAGGGCCCGAAAGCCCGGGGAGACCAGCGATACCTCCCACAAGGTCCACGTTTTGGAGAACCTCTCGGCCCCCCCTTCAACCCTGTCTAGTGATAATTCCTACTTGTATTCTATTCTATTTGTACAACAAGGAGATGGTGTGCTGGGGAGGGGTTGAAGCCCTTAATAATGCTTCCATAGCCGTGGGGGGACGAGAGAAGTCCGTCCCGGGAGGGTGCGAGTTAATAAAAGCTACTAGCTACGAGACCACATCTGCCATTCTTGTGTCCTGGGAGGCCACCCATTTTAGAAACGTCTTAGAGCCTACACCCGGGGGGAACGCCGGGTTATCAAATAAAGGGGTGAGAGGCCCAGGCCTGTGAGAGAGCCGCCCCTGCCTCAGGAGCCGGTCCCACACTGTCAGCAAGGGGCCAGCTAAGTAAGGAAGCACTTCCCTCCTGGGTCGCTGGTTGGGGCTCACCCATGGCAAGGCTGTCAGACTAATCGGAGAGAAATCATTTTGAATTCTAACCCAGGTTTTATTTTCCTTATTATGGAACCAGTCCAACATTCACAACAATACGGCCACAGCATGGTACGCCCTAAGATCGGGGACCCCCAGCCCCCCATCGCATTTGGGTCTACATAGGGTAGTTCTCACCCTGGGCCTCCTATTGTCCCACACGAACCTGAAAAAGGCATCCTGTAATCATTTGAAGAAAACCTCGCTCTGGGGCGATCGGAAGGGCTTGAAACAGGTAAAGAAAGCTAAGTAAGATATCCATCTTCAGAATATTGATTCGCCCTAACCATGAGAATTGTTTTTTACTATAGGACTTTAGGTTAGACATTGTATTATTCAGGAGAGGGGCGTAGTTGAGTTTGAACAGTTTACCCAGATCTGAGGATACTTGTATCCCCAGGTACGTTATGGCCTCCTTCTGCCACTTAAATGGAAAGTTAGCCTGGAGGAGATTTTGGGACTGCATACCCAGGGAGACATTTAGGACCTCTGATTTGGAAAAATGTATCTTGAAGTTGCTGAGTACACTAAAGCGTTCGAATTCAGCTAAAATAGAGGGCAAGGAGGTGTGTGGCGAGGATATATACATAAGGAGGTCAAGAGCGCCAGCTTATGTTCCCCTTCCCCACATGTGATACCCTTAATGGAAGGATTAGCCCTTAAAGCATTGGCTAGGTGCTCCATGACCATGACGTAGAGCAAGGGAGACAAAGGGCATCCCTGCCGAGTCCCGTTCCTTATATTGAATGGGGCCGAGAGGGAGCCATTGATTTTAACCCTCGCAGTGGGGTCATGGTACAAGGCCATAATTCTATCCCACATAACCGAATCAAGCCCCGCCTGGGTCAAGGTGGCCCAGAGAAATCCCCAATGCACCCTGTCGAAGGCCTTTTCGGCATCCACCGACAGAATGCAAGCTAGAATCGCCTGTGTCTGGGCGTAACACATCAGGGAAATCGTTTTAATCACATTATCCCTTGCCTCCCTCCCAGTGACAAATCCCACCTGCTCTTTACTGACCATAGAGGGAAGCAAGGGCTGTAGCCTGGATGCAATGATTTTAGCGTAAAGTTTAATGTCAATATTCATTAATGAGATTGGTCTGAAGTTTCCAGGCAAGGTCCCGTCCTTACCTGGCTTCGGAATAACTGCGATATGAGCCTCCAGGGCCTGTCTCAGAAAAGGGCAACCTCTCGACCGAATTAAATATCTTGGTCAGAAAGGGGGCAACCAGGACCCCCAGTGTTTTGTAAAACCTAGGGGTAAATCCATCAGGACCCGGACTTTTGCCCACTGGGGAACCCTTGATAGCCCTATTAACCTCTTCCAATTTAAAGGGGGCCTCCAATGATTCCCTCTCCTCTAGGGGAATGGAAGGGAGGGCCGTCTCCTCAATGTAATCTACCAAGGTTTCGTTCAGGACTGGCTGAGACCCCTGTTCCCCAATATTGTACAGCTTGGAGTAAAAAGCTTGAAATACACCCGCTATCAAAGGAGTCTTATGGACCTCCCCTCCCATCAGCGTCTCTAATGGTGGGTATAAGCGCACCGCCCTGCCTTGGGTGTAGGGACTGAGCCAGCATCCTACTGCATTTGACCGAATGCTCATAGAAACGCGCTCTACCCCTATCCCTATATCTAAGGAAGGGTCATATAACCCTCTCAGTTTTTGCCTGGCCTCCAATAACTCTCTTAGGTCCGCATGGTCAAGGGAAGTCTTGTGGGCCCCTTCTAACTCGTAGATGCGCTCCAGGGTAGTTTTGATTAGCTGCGCTCGTTCCTTTTTAAGACGAGCCCCGTGCTTAATAAAGATCCCCCGTAGCACACACTTGAGTGCCTCCCACTGTAACGGCAGCGGAGTCCCATCAGTACGATGGTCTGAGTAGAAATTGGCTATAGCGGTTTTGATCTCATTCAGGCATGGGATATTCTTTAGCAGGTTATCGTTGAGACGCCAAGTGCAGTGCCTGGGGGGAGCGTCTGGGAATGGGAGGTTCAGGAAAAACTGGTGCGTGGTTGGACCAGAGTATCTGTCTAATAGAGGTCTTCGGGATCACACGTGAGCACATGGTGACTGAGGAAAAAATAATCCAGTCGACTATATGAGTTATGGGCGTGGGAGAAGAACGTGTAATCCCTAGCACCCCCATGGAGGACCCGCCAGACGTCCACCACCTGAAGGGCCCAGAAAGCCCCACGAAATCTGTTGAGCTTAGAAGGGGGGACTGCCGACCTACCCAAAGAAGAATCCAACCTCGGATCCAAGGCCAGGTTAAGATCCCCGCCCACGATTATGGTGCCCTCCTCAAGGAGGCACAGGAACCTTAAGCCCACCTCCACTTCTGATTGGGTAGATAGAGATTCGCCAAGGTGTACTTCGTCTCACATATTGTGAATTTAATAAATAGGTATCTACGCTTTGGGTCCGTCTTAAAATCTAAGGGGAAATTCCTGTGCATAGCGATGGAGACCCCTTTAGTTTTGTTAACTGGGTTTGGGCTGTGGAACCACCTATCGTAATACTTATTTTTGATTGTCAGCATCTTACCCTGACAAAAATGTGTCTCCTGGAGCATGACAATGTCCACCCTCTCTCTATGGAAGCCAGAAAGAATCTTTGCTCGTTTTCAGGGGTATTCAACCCCTTGGCGTTAAAGGTACATATTTTAACCCCGGCCATTAAGATGGGAACTTGGGGAGTGGGGCCAAACCACTACAGAGTAGATGTGAGGCCTAAATAGCACCGGGACCACGCCCAGTGGCTGGGTCTCAAAGAAAAGAAAAGAAGAGGCAAAACGAAAAAGAGAGAAATTAACTTTCCCGCTGTTCTGAAGCCGTCCGCGGCACAGGAGCGAGAGAGTTTGAGAAAAGTAGGAAAAAGAACTAAAGAGCCCTACCTTATAGATGAGGGCGACCAAGTACGGGGAAAACTAACTCCCCAATATCCGCGCGATCCCGTGGAACACGTATCCCACCGGATAGCGCGGGCAGATTACTGGGGGAAAGTGGCCTCACAACAGGGGAGCGAGCTCCCAACAGCCCACTCACAAACACAGTATAGCACCCATCACCCCCCCCCCCTCGAAATGGCGGGAACATCCGTCCAACCTTCATCTGAGAGCGTTTGCCCAACACCCTAATCCCCACCCCCTGGGCCCATCAACCGTTACGAACCTAGAAAACCCACTATACTATAGAAGAAACACAATAACAATTTAAGCAAATAAAGTGAGTGATCGCTGCACTTCAAACCCACCCCGCTCCCAAGCACGACGAAGAATGTCCTCCTTGACGGTGAAAAAGTGGATTCGACATAGAACATCTCTCGGGGCCTGAGGATCCCCCGCCAGATGGCCCGCCACTCTATGGATCCTATCTATAATCAACTCCACCTCCGCTGGTCTCCCCAACATGGAGTTGAATAATTTAGTCGCCATCATGCGCAGCGCTTCAGCTCGGACCGATTCAGGAACACCACGGATCTTGAGGTTATTACGCCTGTTCCTATTTTCTTGATCGTCTGCTTGTAATCGGAGCTCAGTCATCTGTTGTTGGTGCAGTTCCTGGATCCTCTCCAAATTTGCCAACTGTGTTTCGTGGTCAGTGGTCAGCACGGCTGTCATCAAGTGACGCAACCTTAGTTTCCAGAGCAGAGGATTTTTGTTGGATGTCCTCGATCTCTCTGCGCAGCGCTCGCTCAATTCTGATCGTCACCGCCTCCAGGTCTGCTTTGAGCTCTGCTTTAGTTGGGAGGTACTGCAGGATAGCCTGTAGGCTAGCACCAAAATCTGGTGACGGAGACAAGCGATCGGCACCCACACGGGAAAGGGGCATCCCGATTTGGGAACCCCACAAAGCAATGAGGCCGTGGGAGGCAGCTCCGGCTGTACCCGGGCCAACAGAACGCCCCCCCACCCAGGGGACACGTCACCTCGGGAGTCGGCTTCCGAGCCGGATGACCAATCCGGATCCAGGTTTCTGGGAAGGCCCGGTGTACTTATTTGGGAGCGGGCATCCTCCACCGGCACCGGAGCTGTCCTCGTTATCTTCTGCGGCTCCCCGCTTTGGGCTCCCACCTGCGCACCACTGATCATAGAGCCGGCTGCCCCGCTGACAGGCGCCGCTCGCTCGGAGCTGTCAGAAGCGTCTTCGGCAGCTCCCCGCTTCGGGTACCCGCCTCCTCCCACCTGCGCGCCATCCTTCCGCTCGCTCCGGGCCGACAGCAACCTCTTCGGCGGATCCCCGCCTTAGGGTCCCCGCCTCCTCTCCTCCGCGCTCCACTGGGCCCCTCACCCGCCGCAGCAAGCAGACCGGCTGGTGAGCGCGATGCCGCATCAGCTTCCCCTGCGGCTCCGGCTCCACTCCTCGCACCCGCAGCCAGGGTAGGTGGCTTGTTCTGAGCTTCTCGGGGCTCACCATTGCGGTTCCCGCTGTGTAAGGCGACGGCCGCCATCTTGGGCGAGGAGACCCTCCGCTCCGCTGAGTCTTTAACTTTAAAAAAGTTGTTGATGGCAGCCTTGGGGGACTTTTTAGCGGCGCCCCCAGTTCTCCTTTTCTTACTGCCCCCCATTTGGGTAAAGTAGGGGTGAGATATGGGCTCTGATCAGCTATAAGTATACAGGCCGTATGGGAGCTCTGGTTCTTGCTTCCTCACTCCTCCATGCCAAGGCCACGCCCCCCGCGAACAGATTTTTTGATTGAAAAATATCCTTTATTTATAAAGTTGCACATATAAATACATTAGACAGTACATTCTCACCATGTATTGCGTCGTAGCACACAACTCACTACAATACAGATACACTTCAATACATACAATAAATTACATTAATGTTTAGTGGCAGGACGACTGATGTGTGGTGCCTGGCTAAGGGCCCTGAACCTCACATCCTACGTGCCTTGGACCTTGGATTTACTTTCTTTGGATTTGGAGGTACTCTTAGCCTTTGGATTTTCATGTTTTGAATTTTGATTCTGCGGTGGACTTTCATTTAGGATTTTCATCGTGGTGTTTCAAGATTCTTTCGGATTTTCCTTTTGGTTTTTTGGGGTAGCACGGAGGCTGCGCCCCAAAAAAAGGAGACTGCACCGAAGCTGCGTTTCCTTGGAGGTGTTTAGAGGTTGCACAGGAGCTGCACCTCTTATAGGAAAGGTTGTACGGAGGCTACGCCTTTTTGGATTTCAGTTGGATCCTAAGGTGGCACGGGTGCTGCGCCTTAGATGAAGGAATTTTCTTTGAATTTGAATTTTTGAACCAGGTTTTGGGACTTTAATTTCAGTCTTTCATTTTTTTATCCCGGTTTGGGTGTTTTTTCTTTCTTTGTTGGGATTCTTCTTCTTTGAGCAGGAAATGCTGTCTGCTAAAAAGGAAACCAGCGGGGGTGTGGACTGCGCATGGTGTTGTGAAGGAGCACATTAGCAGGGCTCCTGCCACAGAGCACAATTATAACCCTACCTTGAGAGAGACGGCGTTCAGGACACCCAGAATGGGGAGCAGTCAGAAGAAGAGGTTGGCAGGCAGCGTTGGAGGCAGGAAGGCGAGCGGCATGGCGCGCTTTTTGATCCGAGAGGACTCGTCCAGCAGATCGTAGGCGACCAAGATGGCAGAAGGAGGAGGATCAGGTCCCCCCCCCCCAGAGAGTAACAGCCAGTTGGCGGGCGCCTGGCAACCAGCAGCAGCCAGAGGAGAAGAGCCTGAGCAGACAGAGGAGTTCGAGCAGGAGCGCAGGTGAGGGAGAGCGTGACCTTGCGACGCTCAGCTTCAGCGAGAGCAGGGAGGGAGGGGGAGCAGACTCGCCTGACATGAGGGCTTCTCATTCACCGCCACGTGGGGTGGGGGGGCGCAGCACGGAGACCTCCAGGGGACTCTCAGAAACTCCCCCCCCCCCCCCCGAGTACACATGAGGGCTGCCGGGATTTTCCACAGCAACTTGCCCAGCCATCCCCCCCCTATGAGCAGTACATGGCATAGTGCTCTCCCGCCCATGGATGCCAGATGCCGGGTTCTGGATACCCGCACCAGTGAAATACCATACACCAGGTCACCACTACAGAGCTCAGCTCGGCCGCCGGACATCACATATGAGCTGGTCACCCAGTTCGGAAGAAGATCTGGGGGGCAGACCACAGGCGAGATCACCAGGGTCCTGGAGCCAGTCCGGCTCGGGTGGGAGGCCTTCTGAAGTACCCGGGCTCCCGCCCCAAATATCCCAAACTAGGCAAGAATCCTTTGATATTTCTCCAAAATTAGAGCCCAGCCTTAATCTATTAAGCCTTGTTCTATCAGTAAGTTTCTTCTTAAAAACAATTCCCTCCTGAACCTTATTCAATCCCTTCACATATTTAAAGGTCTCAATCATGTCCCCCCTCTCCCTTCTTTCCTCCAGACTGTACAAATTAAGTTCTTTAAGTCTCTCCTGATAAGTTTTAAGTTTAAGTCCTTCCACCATTTTCGTTGCCCGCCTTTGGACACGTTCTATTTGAATAATGTCTTTTTGCAGGTAAGGTCTCCAGAACTGCACACAGTATTCTAGCTGTGGCCTTACCAGGGCTCTATGCAGCGGCATCACAACCTCCCTCTTCCTACTGGTGATGCCTCGAGCTATGCAGCCGAGCATCCTGCTTGCTTTTCCCACTGCCTGGCTACACTGTCCACTCATCTTGCAGCTATCAGTACCCCTAAATCTCTCTCCTCCGAGGTCCTGGCTAACACAGTGCTGCCCATACGGTACTCAGAGCAGGGATTCCTTCTACCCAAGTGCATGATTTTACATTTAGAGACATTAAACTCTAGTTTCCACAGTTTTGACCATCTATCCTGTAAAGCTAAATCATTTTCCATGTTGCAGACACCTCCCGGAATATCCACCCTATTACTAACCTTTGTATCATCAGCAAACAGACAAACTTTTCCTACCAAGCCTTCTCCTATGTCACTTACAAATATATTAAAAAGAATGGGGCCCAGGACAGAGCCCTGCGGCACACCACTTGGCATCATTACCAGATGGCATCACCAGATGGCATCATTACACGCACGCTTCATGATTTTTTATTGGTTGATTTTCCGAGAACCCCCACATTTTACATTTTGCCCAAGGTGCACAAAAACCCTAGGAGGCCCCCGGGTAGACCCATTGTTTCGGGGATTGGGGGATTGACAGAGTTCGCCTGTGTCTATTTAGACACGGTTCTTCAGACACATGTCACAGCCCTGGAGTCCTATATCAAGGACTCCACGGACATCTTAAGTCGACTGAACGCCATACATGTACCATCAGGGACCATATTAATTACATGTGACGTGGAATCATTATACACATGCATCTCTCATGAAATGGCAACTCAGGTAGTCCGATACTTCCTGGACACAGAATCCACGGATAGGAGGGCGTTACATGAATTCCAATTAGCACTTTTGGATTTCATTTTGTCCCACAATGTGTTCATTTTTGACACAGCCTTCTATCGCCAAATCAGAGGCGTAGCGATGGGGGCTAGATGTGCCCCCTCGATCGCCAACCTTTTCATGGGTTGGTGGGAGAGGGAGGTGGTATGGCAGGAATCATACAGCAAGTACCATGAACACCTACTATGTTATTATCGGTACATAGACGACATTGTGATGCTTTGGAGTGGGGAACAGGAAACAGCATTGGAATTTCTGGATTTGTTGAACTCCAACACCTACAATATCAAACTAACATACGCTTTATCTTCACACAAGGCCACGTTTTTGGACTTGGAACTACAGATGGAGGATAATGGGAGCATCACCACTAAGCTTTTCCGTAAAGACACAGCCACAAACAGCTTGCTCCATTTTTCAAGCTTCCACCAACAAAAATGCAAGGAGGGAATCCCTGTTGGGCAGTTCCTGCGTGTGAGGCGGAACTGCTCGAAAGAACTGGATTTCAGGAAGGAAGCAGATGATATGCGGATACGCTTCAAGAAACGGGGCTACCCCAACAAAGTGATACGGAGAGCTATCACGAGGGCCTCTGAGACATCTAGGGAGAGCCTCCTCGGCTACAAGAAACATAGGAACAACAAGCAGGAGGAGGTAAGAATGATCATGGAGTATAGCACCCAATGGCAAGATATTAGACACATTTTGCAACAACATTGGCGGGTTTTGAGTAGCGATCCGGCCTTGAAAAAATGGGTCAAGAAGGGGCCCAGGCTTACTGCACGCCGGGCACCCAACCTCCGTGACAAATTATGTAGGAGCCACTACAGTAGGCCCAAAACATGGCTGCAGCAATACATGGACGAAGGGGGCAGCAGGCCGTGCGGCCCCTGCAATGTGTGCCCTTTAATCCATGCTACCAACATAATCAGAAGTACTAGTGTCAAGATGGAGATGAAAATCAAAACCACCATCACCTGCCAAACAGAAGGAGTCATCTACATGTTGGAATGCGATTGCCCCAAACAGTATATTGGGGAGACTAAAAACAAAGTGGTGGGGAGAATCAGGGGACATCTCTCCAACATTAGGTTAGCGAAGAGGGATCAGGAAGCTGGTAAAACATTATCTCCAGTGGCTGCCCACTTTCTCCGGCACCATGATGGCCAAACTAAGGGCCTTAAAGTCACTTTCATTGACAAAATTAGCTTGGGGGGCAGAGGAGGCAACATTAAAAGGATGCTCCACCAAAAAGAATTGGAATGGATCTTCAATTTAGATACACGAACCCCTAGGGGGATTAACGAGGAGTATTCCTTTGTGTCCTTCTTGGGGCGGTGATTGCTTTCGCATTGGGGCGTACAGTGTACCTATGAGCGTTCTTTACCATGTTACATTATGACACTTAGGCTAAAGATAATGTATGTGTTTCACACTTTTTTGCCTTTATATTACAGATCATAATTTTTGAGATAGCGTCCTATGCTCCAGCATCGGCTATGCTCTTTTGGTGACAACAGCCTGCCTCCTTTCCCTTCAATCCAACTAAAGATCCATCATCCTGTGACAAATAAGAAAGTTGGGGGACTCAGGATCACTCCCTGCCAGAGGAAGCTATGATCTGGATTTTGGTTGGTCCATCTTGTCTTCTGTATTTGAAGCGGACATTTCCACAATAGACACAGTGGAGGAACTACCACTTCCCTGTGGGATAGGAATTGACATTGGGGACTTTGGATATGTATATACTCCATCAAGACTTCATCTGACAACCTTGTCAAATCACTAACAGGTTCAATAACCCCCCCCCCCCTCTTTTCCATGCTCTTCCTCTTTTCCCCGCCTTCCCCTGCCCATCCTCCCCTTCCCTCCCCCCCCTCCTTCCCTCCCCCCCCTCCTTCCCTCCCCCCCCTCCTTCCCTCCCCCCCCCTCCTTCCCTCCCCCCCCCCTTCCCCCCCCCCCCTCCCCCCTCCTTCCCTCCCTCCCCCCCCTCCTTCCCTTCCCTCCCTCCCCCCCTCCTTCCCTTCCCTCCCTCCCCCCCTCCTTCCCTTCCCTCCCTCCCCCCCTCCTTCCCTTCCCTCCCTCCCCCCCTCCTTCCCTTCCCTCCCTCCCCCCCTCCTTCCCTCCCCCCCCTCCTTCCCTTCCCTCCCTCCCCCCCTCCTTCCCTCCCCCCCCTCCTTACCTCCCTCCCCTCCTCCTTCCCTCCCTCCCCTCCTCCTTCCCTCCCTCCCCCCCTCCTTCCCTCCCTCCCCCCCTCCTTCCCTCCCCCCCTCCCTTCCCCCCCCTCCCCCCTCCCCCCCCCCCCCTCCCCCCTCCCCCCCCCTCCCCCTCCCCCCCCCCTCCCCCCTCCCCCCTCCCCTCCCCCTCCCCCCTCCCCCCTCCCCCCTCCCCCTCCCCCCTCCTTCCCTCCCCCCCTCCTCCCTTCCCCCCCTCCTTCCCTCCCCCCCTCCTCCCTTCCCCCCCTCCTTCCCTCCCCCCCCTCCTTCCCTCCCCCCCTCCTCCCTTCCCTCCCCCCCTCCTCCCTTCCCCCCCCTCCTTCCCTCCCCCCCCCCTCCTTCCCTCCCCCCCCTCCCCTCCCCCCCCTCCCTTTCCTTCCCCCCCCTCCCTTTCCTTCCCCCCCCTCCTTCCCTCCCCCCCCTCCCCTCCCCCCCCCTCCCTTTCCTTCCCCCCCCTCCTTCCCTCCCCCCCCTCCCCTCCCCCCCCTCCCTTTCCTTCCCCCCCCTCCCTTTCCTTCCCTTCCTTCCCTCCCCTCCCCTTATATTTGGGCTTGATTAACACATTAGCAATGAGATCGCCAGATAACGATTCAAGTAACAGATTCTCTGGAGCATCATTGTGTTACTCATTAACGTATATACTCTCCATTATATTGTTTAGATTTGTCTCATATTATGGTGACTTGGGCCAACAGGATACCTGAACCTAACACACCATGTCTAATTCTCAATCCCTCTCATTTTGTGTATATATAGTGTGTTACAATGATCAAGGTTTATAGATATCTAATTATGCCCTCTCTCTGACCGAATAGTATAATATGTTATAGCCAGTTTATCCTTGTAGTGTTTATTATTGTAGTTATTATCCATTGTATACAGCCAGGAGTAGTATAGTTTTAAGTTAGTTGTTTCACATAGCCACTGCCTGCTACCCATCCGGAGCACCAGCTGGTCTCCTCAGTGCACCAGTAGTTTGATACCTGGCTCGGGTGCGCGTGCGGCGCCGCACGGTCACGCGCCGTCAACCAGCTCTAACACTGTCTACTGACAGTGTTTGGGGATTGGATTCGATGCGCCTGCCCGGCCGGCAGCGCGCGCGCACCCGGGACCAGACGTGTGTGTGCACGCTGGGGGCGACGGCTTTCCGTCGCATCTCCAGGGAGGCCGAGAACCCTGCGCGCATGCGCAGATCACTGAGGGTGCGCGCACATTGTTTGTATCTTCTCTGCCCTTATAACTACACGGGCACATATTATAGGGGCAGATGCGAAACTCCGCTCTACGGGGGGAATCACCCAGACCAATGGCCATATATGGGGATATTATTTGACATAGTTTGCCCTCTTTCAATATGGCGCCAACCACTACCTGGTGCTCCTTACATCCACTTCCGCCCTTACTTGACGTTGATTCTGGGTGGGAAATTACCAGGATATTTGGATAACAATGATTATAGGGGTTATATAAGCAGGACAGGCAGTACCCTAGGACACTCTGATGAAGTGGCAGATACCTATCGCCACGCAACGCGTCAGTGGTACGGGCATGCGGGACATGGCGATGTAGCAGGACTCTGTAACATGTGGTAATGTAGATCTTTATTGGATACACCTTTGGATACAATTACAGTTTACAAGTCTGTGTTATTAGTCTTTGTATATGCCCTTGAACTCTCCGCTATTGTGAGCACTTGCACTTTTTGCACCTTGCACTTTCTCAGGTCACATTACTTGTGACCCAATTCTTAATCCTTGGTCGCTACTGACCACTTATTGTTTAGTCACCATTTTATGCACTTACCTCAACCCTGAGGTCTTTTCAGCACCTTTCACTGCACTTTTCCTCGGAGCGCTTTATGGGCATGTACAAATATATGATTATTTTATTGTATATTCATTGTGGATTTACTAATTATATGCTGCTATACACATTATGATTGTGCTAGTATGGTGTATCAGAGATGTGACAAACAGTCGGATACACATCCCCATGAGCCCCTGTGTTTTTAATTGTTTTTAACATATGTTCAGGCTGCCAAATAAAGTTTTTGTCATTGATTAAATTTTGGTGTCTCTGTTGAGCGGTTGTATTGGTGGGCCCTGAGGTCTGTGCTGGCAGCTCCACTCTATCCTTCCAGTAGAAAGCTCCAGCGCAAACCATGAAGACCTGATCACGGAACTGGAATGGGTCTGTCGTACCCAACAGCAGCTACTTACCAATGCCCTGCTGCAGTCAGACGATTTAGAGAACCAAAACAGGCGCAATAACCTGAAGCTGAGGGGCATCCTGGAATCGGTTCCCTCCCACCAGCTGCAGCCCATAGCATCCAACATATTTAACTCTCTACTGGGGAACCCTAGAGACTCAGAGATAGTTATTGACCGCATACATAGGGTGGCGGCTCGCCCGGCGGGAGAGGGCGAGACACCCTGGGACGTTCTCTGCCGCATACACTTCTTCACAGTAAAAGAGGACATCTTGCGGAAAGCATGGGAGCAACGCCAAGTTGAATGGGACAGTCACTGGATCCAGATCCTACCGGACTTTTCCTGCCAGACGCTACGTATGTTGAGAATCCTGCGATCCCTTCTGGACAAACTTAGGGAGATTAACGCCTCGTATAAATGGGCCACCCGTTTCACTTAATTATCCGCAAAGACTAGTCTAGACTAGTCTATTCACTCTGCGGCGTAGAGATGAACTTCCTGATTTGTTCCGGTTCCTGGGCACTGACCCCATTGCTATCTTTGACTGGCCTGATTTCAATGTTGATCCACCCCCGCAGAGAGACCAGCGGGGCCGAGGAGGCCCCGTACGCCCGGCCCCATGAAGATGACTTTTTTACATGCGGGCCTTCGCCCCCTGACGGAATGATCCAACCCTTGCCACGGACAGATGCTTTAAGCGATTTCTATGCACTGATAAGTATTTAGCCATTCATTGCATTTTTCAATAATGTTGTTATAGTTTGATAGTATGTTGATGAGAGGGACTCACCGTCTCCACCTGCTGGTGACCGGGGCACTCGGCGGAGAGTACACGCCGGGAACCCTGTTCCCTTCCTCCCCAGATTCTAGTTTTAGGGGCTCGCTGGGGTGTCTTTTCCTTTTCAGCCCCTGCAGCACATACTTTCCTCTGAGAGGGGCCACCTGTGTGTGCTGTTTACTAAGGCCTACCCGATTGGGTGCAAGCACTTTTGGTATTTTTATCCCAGCAGTAGAGGGGGGGATGTGGACAGTACTTGTGGAGTAGGCCGTCTGTCAATAACTGGATCAGTCGTTACCCTAGAGACCCCGATACCTGTGACCAATTTTTCTATCCACCCCCCCTTCCCTCCCTTTTTTTTGTTGTATTTTTCTTCCTCTTTTCTTTTCTTTGTCAATACTTACCTAACTCCCCATTTGGACCACCCCTAGTCCCTTATTTGTTGGGGTGTTTTGGTGGGGGGGCTTGGTGGCATGGCTAACTTTAAAACTTGCTCCCTCAATGCTAAGGGCCTCAATATCCCTGAAAAAAGAGCCAAGATACTATATGGGTTACACAAGGAGAGGGTAGATATAGTACTATTTCAGGAAACCCATTTTTGTGTCGGAAGTTAAAAATTGATATTTCACTACATGGTGGCACTGCCCAAACCCCGAGGCTAAAACCAAGTGGGTGTCCATCGTGGTACACAAGGGTACTCCCCTGGAGCCACTGGGCACTAGAATAGACCCTCAGGGCAGGTTCATTTTCTTGAAGTTCTTAATGAGCGGGGAAACATACACTTTAGCAAATGTCTATTTATCTAATACGGATCAAACGGGTGTGGGCACACGTTTTCTCTGTCATTTAGAGAGCTTCGCCATAGTCCTGGCAGGAGACTTTAATATGGCCATGGACCCGAGACTAGACTCCTCGCAAGGGAAATCGGCAATTCCCCAATCCAAACTAATGAAAATTCAAACTGACCCTGAATGCTCTCCAGGTAGTAGACGCTTGGAGAATTTAATACCAAGGCACGAGGGACTATACATTCTTCTCCCATACCCATGCTACCCACAGTAGACTCGACTATTTCTTTGTAAGCCATCATATTCTGATGAGAGATTTCACAGCATCAATAGGCCCTATCATATGGTCAGACCACGCGCCTATATATCTTACCCTACATATTCCTGATAATGTAGGAGCCAGTTTAATTGGAGGCTTAATGACAATCTACTCAAGGGCACCCTGTGCATAACGGAGATTAGGGACTCCATATCCCATTTTCTTGTTGATCACGCAAATGATAGTACTCCGTTGCCGGTGCAATGGGAGACTTTAAAATGTGTACTCAAGGGGATATTTATTAAACATGGAGCTAGGTTGAAGGAGAGATCGAACCAAATCAGAGCCACTTTGGACCGCATTCAGACCCCAGAACAGTCACATAAAAGCACATCTTCCAAGGAAGATCTATTGAATCTAATTGGGGCTAGGGAGGACCTGACGAGGCTTTACGGCCAGAGTTCTCTAATATACAGAGACAGGTGGAAAGCCTGGTTTTACGAATTCTCAGACAAGTGTGGGAAGCTCCTAGCCAGATCCTTACACCCTAGACAGAACCTGACCTATGTGCCGGTGATTAAAAACAGAGAGGGGCGCGACATCCACAAACCAAATGTGATTAGACGAGTTCCGCAATTATTACAAGGAGCTCTACAATATTAATGGAAGCTGGGATTTCATTACCCCGAAGGAACTAGAGACATGTATAACAGCATATGTGATGGAAATCGCAGTCCCCCCTCTGCCACGCGAGGTGGGGGACTGCCCAGAGGAACCTTTTACGGAGGAAGAAGTAGGGGTGGCCATCAAGGGGACCCCCATGAGAAAGAGCCCAGGGCCGGATGGGTTTACACCTAGGTTCTATAAGGTGTTGGGGGGATGGCTTACCACATTATTGATTAAGAGCCTGACCAGGCTTGAAACGCGCTACTAGGTGCTTGCCTTTTGTTGTTGTTACTGGGCCATTTCAATTACCTAATAGTTTCACAAAAAGCTGTTTTTAACTGGATGGATTAAAAGCTATGTTTTAAGGAGAAGCTGGACAAATCACTGTTATATACTGCCTGTCAATTCTGGAGGAGCTGTGCCTGGGATCTCCCCGTCCGTGCTTTACTAAGGAGTTTGGTGAGCTGGCTATTTTTTCTTTGAATTTCATTATCACATTATTGACAAGTGTTTAACAGCGAATCATGCCCCTTTCCTAAACAATCTTTAGAAGCTCATAACGGTAATCCCAAAACCTAACAAAGACAAGACAATAGTGGGTAACTACCGACCAATATCCCTAATAAATGTGGACTTCAGTCAGTCAGCAGGCCTAGGTCTCCCTCTTGTGGGCCTTGCTGACTGTTAGCAGTCCTCCCTGCTCTGTGCTGAATAGTCTGGCCATGTTTCCCCACGCATTTTGATGCCATCTCAGTGGAGTCCCGGGCAAGCTTTGGAGGCAGAGTCATGCAAATATGCTGAGCAGCAGGGCCATGCGGCAGCCTTTTGTTAATGGGCAAGGTGAAAAGCCTGCGGGATTGATTGGGGGCTAGCGCAGCCAAGGCATTGGGTTGAAATGTCAAGTGTAGCGCTGAGCGCTCAGGCCCTTGGTAGGGCCGCAAAGGTCAAGCTTGTGGGCTTGACCTTGGCTCCTGCGTCAGGCCTGCCAGGTGGTGGGGGGCTGGGCGCCGCCTAGGCGACGAGGAGCGCGGTGCGTCTGCAACTCTCCTCAGCTTGAGGAGCCTTCCCCCGGCGCCGGGCCCTTTCCTCGGCCCCTTTCCCGGTTATCGCTTCTCGGCCTATTGGCTAAAACCAAGTGTGTTGAGGAGGGATCGAAGGAGTTTCGGCTTCTTTTTTGAAGATTTTCGGTGTTACTAAAAGATTTTGACCTCGGATACGGACTTCTGGATTACGTCTTTGTGGATTTTCCCTTGGATTTTCGTGTTGAAGACTTTGACCTCGGATACGGACTTTTTGGATTACGATTTCGGATTTCGTTTTGTTTTGGTTTTTCGCTTTTTGGATTTCGTCCCTTTGGATTTTGGTTTTTCTTGTTCTGGAACCGGATTTAAGGTACTGTCTTTTTTTCCTTTTGGATCCTTGTCCTTTTTTTGTGTGACCTTTTTTTACTTACCTTTTTTTGAGTGTGGTTTTTTCCTCCTCTGTGGTGATTTTGTAACCATGGCTGAAAGGAGAGAGCAGGATTATATTAGAGAGCAGCCAATGAAAAACACGCTGCGTTTCCTTATTCATCCGGAGAAAAAGGATGAAAAGGATGCTAGTTTTATTTTTTACAGTATTATAGATTCTCTTTGGGGTTTTAAAAGAGAACAGGTACTTTGTATGCAAGAATTTGTAACACGGGGACAGGTAGATGTCACCCTAAATGATTTAGGGGAATGTACAAAAGCCTTTAAAAAATGTCAAGAGTGTAAAAATGACAAAAGATTGGAAGGCTTGGAAGTGCTTCCTTTGTTTTCTTTTGAAGAAGTACAACTTGTAGTACATATGTTTAACCCCTTTGTGACAATTGAACAAATTAGTAATTTTTTATTACAATTTTCTGACAAAGTAAGATTTGTTGGAGATTGTAGATCCACATTTGGGGTGTGGAACGGGAAAAGGAAATTTAAAGTGGTGTTTAAGAAAAGTGAAAAAAAGGTAGGGGGAATCTTGAGGCCTCCACCTACGATTTTTGTAAATCGGGCAAGAGGATATCTCTTCTTTGACGGTATGCCCCATTTTTGCAAGAGATGCAAGTTATATGGCCATTTGGAGGAGGAGTGTGAATGGTGTGCGTGCGCTGGTGCGCTGCATAGAAAAACCAACTGTCCAAAAGTGAAGGAAAAGATGGCTTTAGAAAAAATGGAAGAAGAAAGAAAGATAGAGGAAGAGAGAAGATTAGAGGAAGAGAGAAGATTAGAGGAAGAGAAAACATTAGAGGAAGAAGGAGAAGCAGAGGAGAGGAGAGAAGTGATGACGGAAGAAACAGAAGAAGAAGGGAAAAGGTTTGAGAGTGAGTTAAAACAAATAGAGAATGTAGATAAAGCTAGGAAAAAAGGTGGAAAGCAAAAAGAGAAGAAGAAAAAAGTGGAAAATATTCCAGTGGAAGAAATAGCTTTTCCTAGCAGCGGGATGGGCCCTGAGATTTCTGAATTTAAGTCCCCCAGTAGTGGATCAGTACTCAGAGGTCCATTCCCAACTGGCTAGTTTAAGTCAGTCTAGCGATGAGCAAATGGATGAATCTCTCTCCCGAAAGAGAGCGTTGGAAAGAGGTAAAAGACCTTCAAAATTATTTTATGATGCAAAAAATAGAGAAGAAAGCATGAGAGGGCGTCCTAAAGGATATGATGAGGGCGATGGGGACGGCCCTAGTGCTAAAAAATAAAATATAAAGTAGCATCTTTGAATATAAGAGGGCTCAATAGTAATAACAAGAGAAGAGCCCTCTATGAATATTTGGATCTTTTACATTTTGAAATTATTTTTTTACAAGAATGCAAGTTGGATTTCGCCTTGAATTATGATAAGTATAAAATAGGTTGGAAAGGGAAAGCCTTCTTTTCAGGTGGTAATGACAATACAAATGCCGGAGTAGGGATTCTTCTGAGTGAAGGATGGGAAGTGGAAAAGGTGGAAGAGGGGATCCCTGGGAGACTCTTATGCCTTCAGATATGTAAAGACGGAAGAAGCCTGAAGCTTGTTAATATATATGCCTCGCCAATTAAGAAGAAAAGAATAGAGTTGCTGGAACACTTACCTTTATTTTTAGCAGGATCAGATCCTGTTTTGATAGGTGGGGATTTTAATTGTGATACCACAAAGAGTACAAAAAAAGACGGATCTGTAAGAGAATTGAAACAGATGATTAAAACTTTTAATTTGTTGGATGCATGGGAAAAATGTGGAAGGAAAGAGGAAGAACGGATTACCTGGAATAGTTCCAGAACAGCATCTAGGTTGGATTATCTACTAATGTCGGATAATTTTATGGTGAAAGATTTTAAATCGGAATTTTGTTGTTTTTCGGACCATAATTTAATTAGTTGTTGTTTAGATAATTTGGAAAAGGAGGAAAAAAGTCAACATATTGGAAACTTAATGTCTCAATTTTAAAGGATTTAAAGATTAAAAAAGATTTTAATGTTTTATATGATTTTTTAAAATAACAAAAAGGGAATTTTAATGATATAAGAAACTGGTGGGATTATGTAAAAATAAAAATCAAGGATTTTTTCATAAAAGAAAGTATTAAGATTGCGAAGAAGAAAAAAGAGATTTTTAGGGATTTAAATGCAAGACTGCAGTGTAGCCTGTTTTTACAAAAAAAAAGGATGTGTAACGGCAGAAGAGATAAGAAAATTGAGATTAGAGTTGAAAGAAGTTCTAAATGAGAGAGGAAAATCTATTATTTTTAATTCAAGAGTCAAGCATCTGGATGAAAACGAAAGATGTACAAGATATTTTTTTCAAAAAATTAGGACTAAAAAGGATTTGATAGTAAAGATTGATGGAGAAGTGGAGAAAAATGGAAAACTGGAAAAAGTACACTCCTTTTTTAAAGAATTATTCTCTGAGAAGAAATGCGACGAGTCGTTACTTAGGTTTTTTAAAGAAAATTTGGAGAAGACATTCGGAAAAGAACAAAGTGCCTTTTTATCTGGTAAAATAAATGAAGTGGAGATTTTAGAAGTTGTGAAGAGTTTTAAAAATTTTAAAACTCCTGGAGCTGATGGTTTGCCAGTAGAATTTTATAAAACTTTTTGGGACATTATTAAAGGGGATTTTATGGAGGTTGTGAGGAAAGTGGCGGAGGATTTTAAGTTACCACAGTCCTGGAGGAAGGGTGTGGTATCTTTACTTTTTAAAAAGGGAGACAAAGAAAACCTTAAGAATTGGAAACCAATAACACTCTTAAATGCAGATTACAAAATATATGCAAAAATGTTAGCAAACAGATTAAAAAGAGTTATTCATCTTATTATAGGTTCAGACCAAACATGTGCAGTCCCCGGTAGGACGATAACTGAATCATTATGTTTCTACTCAACTACAGGTGAAGCTCCAGGGCTAGCCCACCATTGTGTCCTCATATATCAAGCTGCACACCATTACTTCATGTAATAAATCAATTTATTAATCAAATAATATACATAGTAACATAGTAACATAGTATGTAAGGCTGAATAAAGACTTTAGTCCATCCAGTTCAGCCTGTTTAACTCCTTCCAGTGGTCTAGTAGCCATAGCCGGAAATGTTATTACATGCCAGGAAGGCATCAAGGCCACTTTTGAACATTTTTAATGTATCCCTCATTACTACCTCCTCTGGCAGCGAGTTCCATAGTCTCACTGCTCTTACAGAGAAGAATCCCCTCCTATGTCGGTGGAGAAAGCACCTTTCCTCTAACCTTAGTGGATGCCCCCGGGTTATGGTTACACTCCGGGGTATAAATAGATTGTGGGACAGATCCTTGTATTGACCCCGAATATATTTATACATAGTTATTAGATCACCCCTCAATCGTCTTTTTTCTAGACTAAATAAACCTAACTTGGACAATCTTTCCGGGTACTCTAGCCCCCGCACTCCTTTTATTAACTTTGTTGCCCTTCTTTGAACGCGCTCCAGTTCTGATATGTCCTTTTTAAGCACAGGTGCCCAGAACTGTACACAGTATTCCATATGGGGTCTAACCAGTGACTTGTACAGGGGTAAAATGATGTTCTGGTCATGAGCACCTATGCCCCTCCTGATGCACCCCATGATCCTATTTGCCTTGGCAGCAGCTGCCTGGCATTGATTACTACAGTTGAGCTTATTGTCAACTAAAACCCCTAGGTCCTTTTCCATTGTTGTTTTACCAAGTGTTTCTTTATTTAGTGTGTAATCATGACACAGATTTCTCCTTCCCATGTGCATAACCTTACATTTATCTGTGTTAAACTTCATTTGCCATTTAACTGCCCATGCTTCCAATTTATCTAAATCTGTTTGTAGTTGCCTGTTGTCCTCCTTTGTTTTAATTACTTTACTCAGCTTAGTATCATCTGCAAAGATTGAGACTTTACTGTTTAATCCATACCCAATGTCTTTATATATATATTGAAGATAATTGGTCCCAGAACTGACCCTTGTGGTACTCCACTAGTAACAGTGACCCAATCTGAGTGTGTACCATTGATAACCACCCTCTGCTTCCGATCACTAAGCCAATTTCCCACCCATCTGCACACGTTTTCCCCCAGTCCAAGCATTCTCATCTTTTGTACCAGCCTTTTATGTGGCACAGTATCAAATGCTTTAGAAAAGTCAAGATATATGATATCCAATGACTCCCCCTGATCCAATCTTGAACTTACCTCCTCATAAAAGCTGATCAGGTTTGTCTGGCAGGAGCGATTCCTCATAAATCCATGCTGATATGGAGTAATAAGGTCATTTTCCCCAAGGTGCTCCAGGATAGTATCTAGGGATGAGCGAATCGATCCGGACGAACCCGGATTCGATCCGAATTTCAGGAAAAATTCGATTCGGATCGAATCCGAATTTCCCCGCGATTCGATCACTCGAAGTTTTCCTTTAACATCCATTCATTTACATTACAGGCATTCTAAGATGGCGGGCGGGACATGTCTGGACATGTATCCCGCGCCAGTGCAAGCTGGGGCAGTCACATGCAGCCTATCAGCAGCCAGCAAGCCCGGTGACGTCACACAGCGGTATTTAACGGCGGCCATCTTGCTTTTCCTCATTTCTCTATTGCATTCGTGACAGACAGACAGAACGCTGTGTAGCTGAGGCAGTTAGACAGGCTGGAGACAGGGACAGACAGGGACAGACAGGGACAGGCTGGAGACAGGCAGGAGACAGACAGGAGACAGACAGGAAGCCAGGGAAAGGTAGGAAAAACGGAGCTGGCTGACAGGGAGATTTTTTTTTTTTCATCCAGCCTTTGTTAGCGTTTTCAGGCTGCTTATAGTAACTAACTGTGCATATATACTGAACTGATCTTAAGTCTGCTGTGAGGCATCCCATTCTGTGACTAAAGCAGCCTCTGTTTAAGACCATATAAGCATTTGCTCTTATCATATTTGAAATTAGGCCTGATAAAGACACTTTTGCTGGCCAAAGCACTACTGTACCCTGCCAGCTCGATTCCTGCCCGGGGCATCCCATTCTGTGACTAAAGCAGCCTCTGTTTAAGACCATATAAGCATTTGCTCTTATCATATTTGAAATTAGCCTGATAAAGACACTTTTGCTGGCCAAAGCACTACTGTACCCTGCCAGCTCGATTCCTGCCCGGGGCATCCCATTCTGTGACTAAAGCAGCCTCTGTTTAAGACCATATAAGCATTTGCTCTTATCATATTTGAAATTAGGCCTGATAAAGACACTTTTGCTGGCCAAAGCACTACTGTACCCTGCCAGCTCGATTCCTGCCCGGGGCATCCCATTCTGTGACTACAGCAGCCTCTGTTTAAGACCATATAAGCATTTGCTCTTATCATATTTGAAATTAGCCTGATAAAGACACTTTTGCTGGCCAAAGCCCTACTGGACCCTGCCAGCTCGATTCCTGCCCGGGGCATCCCATTCTGTGACTACAGCAGCCTCTGTTTAAGACCATATAAGCATTTGCTCTTATCATATTTGAAATTAGGCCTGATAAAGACACTTTTGCTGGCCAAAGCACTACTGTACCCTGCCAGCTCGATTCCTGCCCGGGGCATCCCATTCTGTGACTAAAGCAGCCTCTGTTTAAGACCATATAAGCATTTGCTCTTATCATATTTGAAATTAGCCTGATAAAGACACTTTTGCTGGCCAAAGCACTACTGTACCCTGCCAGCTCGATTCCTGCCCGGGGCATCCCATTCTGTGACTAAAGCAGCCTCTGTTTAAGACCATATAAGCATTTGCTCTTATCATATTTGAAATTAGGCCTGATAAAGACACTTTTGCTGGCCAAAGCACTACTGTACCCTGCCAGCTCGATTCCTGCCCGGGGCATCCCATTCTGTGACTACAGCAGCCTCTGTTTAAGACCATATAAGCATTTGCTCTTATCATATTTGAAATTAGCCTGATAAAGACACTTTTGCTGGCCAAAGCACTACTGTACCCTGCCAGCTCGATTCCTGCCCGGGGCATCCCATTCTGTGACTAAAGCAGCCTCTGTTTAAGACCATATAAGCATTTGCTCTTATCATATTTGAAATTAGGCCTGATAAAGACACTTTTGCTGGCCAAAGCACTACTGTACCCTGCCAGCTCGATTCCTGCCCGGGGCATCCCATTCTGTGACTAAAGCAGCCTCTGTTTAAGACCATATAAGCATTTGCTCTTATCATATTTGAAATTAGCCTGATAAAGACACTTTTGCTGGCCAAAGCACTACTGTACCCTGCCAGCTCGATTCCTGCCCGGGGCATCCCATTCTGTGACTAAAGCAGCCTCTGTTTAAGACCATATAAGCATTTGCTCTTATCATATTTGAAATTAGGCCTGATAAAGACACTTTTGCTGGCCAAAGCACTACTGTACCCTGCCAGCTCGATTCCTGCCCGGGGCATCCCATTCTGTGACTAAAGCAGCCTCTGTTTAAGACCATATAAGCATTTGCTCTTATCATATTTGAAATTAGGCCTGATAAAGACACTTTTGCTGGCCAAAGCACTACTGTACCCTGCCAGCTCGATTCCTGCCCGGGGCATCCCATTCTGTGACTAAAGCAGCCTCTGTTTAAGACCATATAAGCATTTGCTCTTATCATATTTGAAATTAGCCTGATAAAGACACTTTTGCTGGCCAAAGCACTACTGTACCCTGCCAGCTCGATTCCTGCCCGGGGCATCCCATTCTGTGACTAAAGCAGCCTCTGTTTAAGACCATATAAGCATTTGCTCTTATTATATTTATATTATAAGACACTTTTGCTGGGCATAGGCTTACTGCTGCCTGCCAGGTGCACTTCTGTTGAGGCATCCCATTCTGTAACATAGCATACCCCTCTTTATTTACACTAAGCAGCTCTCTTATTTACACTAAGCAGGCCTGTTGGAGGCTGAGTGTTACTGCTCACTTTTGGTGTGCATTATATTCTGTTTCATATAGACCCACCGCTGCCCGGGGTTTTTTTAAATATCACCTACTACCACGCCAGTTAGACTATGTCGGGCAGACAAGTGCCTGGAAGTGAAAAGAGGAGTGGCAGAGGCCAAGATTCCGCAGGCAGAGCTCGCATCAGACTGGGGGCCAGTAGCAGCAGGAGTCACGCTGAGAGACCTAATCTGCCAGTATCTGCTAGCGGTCGGGTCTCCACCAGTAACGCATCTGCCGTGGTAGATTGGTTGACGCGCTCATCAACAACATCATCACAACTTACGTCTGAGACCCCCAGTCTAGGGTCGGTAGGTTCCTCTGACACAACCCTGAGTTGGCATGCCCCGAGAGCAGTCCCTGTCCTCCCATTGCCTCTGGCCTACGCCGTTCCCTCCCCCAGCGACGTATCCTATGCTTTGGGTTCAGCTCCACTCTTTAGTGAGGAGGACCATCAGATAGAGGACAGTCAGCAGCTACTGCCCAGCCAAGAAATGGAGGTGGCTTCTTTAGCTAGGCAGACAAATAGTGATGTGGACAGTGTCGTGGGTGCTGCGAGCGTTCCAGCTCCTGCGCCAGACACTGTTGACGAATCCACGAACATCAGTGACGTACAGCCACAACCCGGTGATGATGATGATGATGACGATGAAGCCGATCGCACTTGGGAGCCGGGTGATGAAGGGGCTTCATCGTCATCATCAGGAGAAGAGGGGTGCAGGTTGCCCCGGAGTCAGCAGCTGAGGCAACAAGGTGGTAGCAGTCAGCATGGGGGCACAATTCCAAAGGCTGGAGCCGGCCGGGGCCGGGGTAGAGCACCTGCTGTGCGGCAGTCTACCTTATCGGGAGGTAGTGGAGCAGGGGTTCCTGGAGTTGGCAACAGCAGCAGTGAATCAGTGAGGCCAGGGGGTGGGAAAAGTAGCTACTCGGCAGTGTGGCAGTTTTTCCTGAGGCATCCGCAGGAGGGTAACATGGCCACATGCAAGATATGTAGGCAAAAGGTGAAGCGTGGCCAGGGTCCAAATGTTGGCACCACGGCCCTGCGTCAACATATGATGCGTCACCATAAAACGACCTGGGAGAACCGAGGCTCCCAAGGGGTGGTCCAGTCTGCTTCCTCACCAAGTGAGCTCCCAATTTCTGCCAGCCAAGGCTCCAGCACCTCAGCCGAAGGCAGCTGTGCGTCATACCCATCCTCTGTCGCTCCTGCTCCTCCTCCTCCAAGTCATGCATCCCGCCAGCAATCCATCAGCGAAGCCATGTCCAAGAGACAGCAGTATGCGCCCACTCATCCTACGGCGCAGAAGCTGAATGTGCTCCTGTCCAAGTTGCTGGTGCTGCAGTCGCTCCCTTTTCAGGTGGTGGAATCTGCACCTTTCAGAGAACTGATGGCTTGTGCCGAGCCGAGGTGGAGAGTCCCAAGCCGTCATTTCTTTGCCAAGAAGGCAGTACCAGCGCTGCACACTTTTGTTGAACAGAAGGTGGGCCAGTCCTTGAGCCTGTCGGTGTGTAGCAAAATACATGGCAGCGCCGACATCTGGAGCTGTAACTACGGTCAGGGGCAGTACATGTCGTTTACGGCCCACTGGGTGAATGTGGTCCCTTTGCAGCAGCAACTTGGACAGGTCACGCCGCTTCGGCCTCCGCGCTCTCTGCCCATTGGGCCTGTGACACCGTGCGACTCGGCCTCCTCATCCTCCGCCATCTCCTCACCCTCCACTGTAGGCTCAAGTCTCAGTGCCCCTCCAGTCTACCATGTGTGCAGGGCACGGAGGTGTCACGCAGTGCTTCACATGGTTTGTCTTGGCGAACGGAGTCACACAGGGGAGGAACTGCTTAAATGTATTCATCAGGAAATCCAAACATGGCTTACTCCGAGAAAACTTAAAATGGGAATCATGGTTACCGACAATGGGAAGAACATTTTGTCTGCGCTGCGCCAAGGAAGCCTGACCCATGCCCCCTGCATGGCTCACGTCTTCAATCTGGTTGTCAAGCGGTTTCTGAAGTGTTCCCCCCATCTGCAGGACATCCTAACAACTTCACGGAAACTTTGCATGCACTTCAGCCACTCCTACACTGCCAAACACACCCTTCTTGAGCTACAGCGTCAGAATGGTATCCCCCAACATAGTCTGATTTGCGATGTTTCCACCCGTTGGAATTCCACCCTTCACATGTTGGACCGATTATATGAACAGAGAAAAGCCATCACGGATTTCCTGATGATCCAAGCAGATAGGGGGACTCCCCTGTGTAACTTCAATGTCAACCAGTGGCAGCTCATACGTGACACCTGCCGTTTGCTCAGGCCCTTTGAGGAAGCCACTTTATTTGTCAGTCGGCAGGATTACGGGATGAACGACGTGATTCCACTGCTTCATGTACTACAGCACATGTTGGAAACCATGGCTGGTCAGGGCACTGGAGACATGGCGTTTACATCTTACGGCCACATGAACCCCCTTGGAGCTGAACTGGAGGAGGAGGAGGAGGAAGAGGAGGAGGAGGAGTTGCCCAGCGAAACACAGTTTAGGCTTGGCGAAATGGCTGGTTTATCTAGTCAGCGGACAGGAGAGGAGGAGCAGGAGCAGCCAGAGGAGCTAGAGGTTTTTGAGGAAGGAGAGACAGAGGACCCGGGCACACCGTGGCAGTATGCAGTGGAGATGGAGACAGGTAGTCCATCCGAGTCACTTGCGCAAATGGCACGAAGCATGCTCACGTGCTTGCGTAGTGACCCCAGAATTGTTTCCATCTGTCGGCGGGATGACTTCTGGCTGTCCACCTTATTGGACCCTCGCTTCCGGCACAAAATGGGGGCATTTTTTAAACCCACCGAGAGGGAGGACAAACTCAACTACTACAAAGACATTCTACGTAGGCAGTTGGCCGATGCCTATCTGCGCCATGGTCCATACTCTCGCAGGTCTGACTCGAGGGGACCTCTGCGCTCACCTTCCACTGCCATGGCCGCTGGGGGGGTTGGCAGCAGCAGCAGCAGAAGCTCCATCAGCAGCAGCAGCCTCAGTCTTCAGTCGCTAATGAGTAGCTTTCTACACCCGCATAGTGAGGCTACTCATGAGCAGCAGGAAGACCTGGAGCAGGACCTGAACCAGCAGGTCATGTCATACTTTGACATGACCATGCCAACACACCTTGAGGATCCGCTGGACTTCTGGGCAGCCAAACTTGATTTGTGGCCGCAACTAGCAGAGTTTGCCCTGGAAAAGCTGTCCTGCCCGGCAAGTAGCGTGCCATCTGAGCGGGTGTTTAGTGCGGCGGGGGCCATAGTTACGGCGAGGAGAACTCGTCTGTCAACTAAAAATGTGGAGAGACTCACCTTTGTCAAAATGAATCAGGGATGGATCAGCCAGGATTTCCACCCACCAATGCCTGATGCATGCGACTAGATTCAGCATGGTGCCACGTTTTACACTTTCCAAATGGTGCAAAACATATTTATGTCTTTAGGCCATTTTTTGGGCTCCTGCTGCTGCTACTGTCAACTCCTGCCAACTCCAGGGTGTGATTCATCCAATTTTTGGGCTCCTGAAGCCAACTCCAGTGTATATTTGGGCTCCTGCTGCTGCTACTGTCAACTCCTGCCAACTCCAGGCTGTGATTCATCCAATTTTTGGGCTCCTGAAGCCAACTCCAGTGTATATTTGGGCTCCTGCTGCTGCTGATGTCAACTCCTGCCAACTCCAGGGTGTGATTCATCCAATTTTTGGGCTCCTGAAGCCAACTCCAGTGTATATTTGGGCTCCTGCTGCTGCTGCTGCCAACTTCTGCCAACTCCAGGGTGTGATTCATCCAATTTTTGGGCTCCTGAAGCCAACTCCAGTGTATATTTGGGCTCCTGCTGCTGCTGCTGTCAACTCCTGCCAACTCCAGGGTGTGATTCATCCAATTTTTGGGCTCCTGAAGCCAACTCCAGTGTATATTTGGGCTCCTGCTGCTGCTGCTGTCAACTCCTGCCAACTCCAGGGTGTGATTCATCCAATTTTTGGGCTCCTGAAGCCAACTCCAGTGTATATTTGGGCTCCTGCTGCTGCTGCTGCCAACTTCTGCCAACTCCAGGGTGTGATTCATCCAATTTTTGGGCTCCTGAAGCCAACTCCAGTGTATATTTGGGCTCCTGCTGCTGCTGCTGCCAACTTCTGCCAACTCCAGGGTGTGATTCATCCAATTTTTGGGCTCCTGAAGCCAACTCCAGTGTATATTTGGGCTCCTGCTGCTGCTGCTGTCAACTCCTGCCAACTCCAGGGTGTGATTCATCCAATTTTTGGGCTCCTGAAGCCAACTCCAGTGTATATTTGGGCTCCTGCTGCTGCTGCTGCCAACTTCTGCCAACTCCAGGGTGTGATTCATCCAATTTTTGGGCTCCTGAAGCCAACTCCAGTGTATATTTGGGCTCCTGCTGCTGCTGCTGCCAACTTCTGCCAACTCCAGGGTGTGATTCATCCAATTTTTGGGCTCCTGAAGCCAACTCCAGTGTATATTTGGGCTCCTGCTGCTGCTGCTGTCAACTCCTGCCAACTCCAGGGTGTGATTCATCCAATTTTTGGGCTCCTGAAGCCAACTCCAGTGTATATTTGGGCTCCTGCTGCTGCTGATGTCAACTCCTGCCAACTCCAGGGTGTGATTCATCCAATTTTTGGGCTCCTGAAGCCAACTCCAGTGTATATTTGGGCTCCTGCTGCTGCTGCTGCCAACTTCTGCCAACTACAGGGTGTGATTCATCCAATTTTTGGGCTCCTGAAGCCAACTCCAGTGTATATTTGGGCTCCTGCTGCTGCCAACTCCTGCCAACTCCAGGGTGTGATTCATCCAATTTTTGGGCTCCTGAAGCCAACTCCAGTGTATATTTGGGCTCCTGCTGCTGCTGCTGCCAACTTCTGCCAACTCCAGGGTGTGATTCATCCAATTTTTGGGCTCCTGAAGCCAACTCCAGTGTATATTTGGGCTCCTGCTGCTGCTGCTGCCAACTCCTGCCAACTCCAGGGTGTGATTCATCCAATTTTTGGGCTCCTGAGGCCAACTCCAGTGTATATTTGGGCTCCTGCTGCTGCTACTGTCAACTCCTGCCAACTCCAGGCTGTGATTCATCCAATTTTTGGGCTCCTGAAGCCAACTCCAGTGTATATTTGGGCTCCTGCTGCTGCTACTGTCAACTCCTGCCAACTCCAGGGTGTGATTCATCCAATTTTTGGGCTCCTGAAGCCAACTCCAGTGTATATTTGGGCTCCTGCTGCTGCTGCTGCCAACTTCTGCCAACTCCAGGGTGTGATTCATCCAATTTTTGGGCTCCTGAAGCCAACTCCAGTGTATATTTGGGCTCCTGCTGCTGCTGCTGCCAACTTCTGCCAACTCCAGGCTGTGATTCATCCAATTTTTGGGCTCCTGAAGCCAACTCCAGTGTATATTTGGGCTCCTGCTGCTGCTGCTGTCAACTCCTGCCAACTCCAGGGTGTGATTCATCCAATTTTTGGGCTCCTGAAGCCAACTCCAGTGTATATTTGGGCTCCTGCTGCTGCTACTGTCAACTCCTGCCAACTCCAGGGTGTGATTCATCCAATTTTTGGGCTCCTGAAGCCAACTCCAGTGTATATTTGGGCTCCTGCTGCTGCTGCTGCCAACTTCTGCCAACTCCAGGGTGTGATTCATCCAATTTTTGGGCTCCTGAAGCCAACTCCAGTGTATATTTGGGCTCCTGCTGCTGCTGCTGCCAACTTCTGCCAACTCCAGGCTGTGATTCATCCAATTTTTGGGCTCCTGAGGCCAACTCCAGTGTATATTTGGGCTCCTGCTGCTGCTGCTGTCAACTCCTGCCAACTCCAGGGTGTGATTCATCCAATTTTTGGGCTCCTGAAGCCAACTCCAGTGTATATTTGGGCTCCTGCTGCTGCTGCTGCCAACTCCTGCCAACTCCAGGGTGTGATTCATCCAATTTTTGGGCTCCTGAGGCCAACTCCAGTGTATATTTGGGCTCCTGCTGCTGCTGCTGTCAACTCCTGCCAACTCCAGGGTGTGATTCATCCAATTTTTGGGCTCCTGAAGCCAACTCCAGTGTATATTTGGGCTCCTGCTGCTGCTGCTGCCAACTTCTGCCAACTCCAGGGTGTGATTCATCCAATTTTTGGGCTCCTGAAGCCAACTCCAGTGTATATTTGGGCTCCTGCTGCTGCTGCTGCCAACTTCTGCCAACTCCAGGCTGTGATTCATCCAATTTTTGGGCTCCTGAAGCCAACTCCAGTGTATATTTGGGCTCCTGCTGCTGCTGCTGTCAACTCCTGCCAACTCCAGGGTGTGATTCATCCAATTTTTGGGCTCCTGAAGCCAACTCCAGTGTATATTTGGGCTCCTGCTGCTGCTACTGTCAACTCCTGCCAACTCCAGGGTGTGATTCATCCAATTTTTGGGCTCCTGAAGCCAACTCCAGTGTATATTTGGGCTCCTGCTGCTGCTGCTGCCAACTTCTGCCAACTCCAGGGTGTGATTCATCCAATTTTTGGGCTCCTGAAGCCAACTCCAGTGTATATTTGGGCTCCTGCTGCTGCTGCTGCCAACTTCTGCCAACTCCAGGCTGTGATTCATCCAATTTTTGGGCTCCTGAGGCCAACTCCAGTGTATATTTGGGCTCCTGCTGCTGCTGCTGTCAACTCCTGCCAACTCCAGGGTGTGATTCATCCAATTTTTGGGCTCCTGAAGCCAACTCCAGTGTATATTTGGGCTCCTGCTGCTGCTGCTGCCAACTCCTGCCAACTCCAGGGTGTGATTCATCCAATTTTTGGGCTCCTGAGGCCAACTCCAGTGTATATTTGGGCTCCTGCTGCTGCTGCTGTCAACTCCTGCCAACTCCAGGGTGTGATTCATCCAATTTTTGGGCTCCTGAAGCCAACTCCAGTGTATATTTGGGCTCCTGCTGCTGCTGCTGCCAACTTCTGCCAACTCCAGGGTGTGATTCATCCAATTTTTGGGCTCCTGAGGCCAACTCCAGTGTATATTTGGGCTCCTTCTGCCCCTCATAGTGATGCCACTTCAACTCTCTGCAATTGTGCCGCTCTGCGATTCTATTAGCGATGCCTCTGATCTGCATGTGATATTTCTTAAAAGTATTATTTAACTAACCCAGCACGCATCCTGTGCGTGTTACAGCAAGGCTGAATGGTTTACAACCCTATTGAGGCTGTAGGAGGCTCAGAAATAGCCGTTTTTAATAGCGATTCGTCGCGAATTTATTCGGGTCGAAACGATTTTTGTCGGAAAATTCGGCGAATCAGTCGAATCGAATTTTTCAAAAGTTCGCTCATCTCTAATAGTATCCCTTAAGAAACCTTCAAACAGCTTGCCCACCACAGATGTTAAGCTTACCGGTCTGTAGTTCCCAGGTTCCCCCCTAGATCCCTTTTTGAATATTGGCACCACATTTGCCAAGCGCCAATCCATCGGAACAAACCCTGTAGTTATGGAATCCACAAATATTAGAAATAACGGCTTGTCTATTACTGTACATAACTCCCTTAAAACACGAGGATGTATGTCATCTGGTCCCGGTGGTTTATCGATTTTCATCTGCTTGAGATGGTGCCGGACTTCTTCCTTGGTTAGACCAGTGACATTTAATGGAGGGTTTCGGTTATTCCCCTGCATTTCACTCGGCATGTCAAATTCTTTTGTGAATATAGAAGCAAAGAAGTTGTTAAGCAAATTAGCTTTCTCCTCATTTCCCTCTATAGGGGTCCCATCCTTGCTTTTCAGGGGGCCCACACCCTCAGGTTTGTACCTTTTACGGTTTATGTAGCTAAAGAATAATTTGGGGTTAGTTTTACTCTCTTTCGCGACCAGTCTTTCTGTCTCCAGCTTAGCTGCCCTTATCTGTTGTTTACATTGTTTATTTTCTTCTTTATAGTTTTTTAACGCTTCCGCTGTCCCTTCCTGCTTTAAACGTTTAAATGCCTTTTTTTTGTTGTTTATTGCCCCCTTAACCTTTTTATTTAGCCACATCGGTTTACATGTGTGTCTAATAGTTTTATTCCTGTAAGGTATATATCTGTCACACTGAAAATTAAGTATTCCTTTGAAAGTATCCCATTTAGCGTCCATGCTTTTGTTCTTAAGGACATTTTCCCAGTCAATGCAGTGTAGGGCATCTCTAAGTTGGTCAAACTTTGCCTTTTTGAAGTCCCGCGTTTTTGTGACTCCTTGATAAGGCTTGATAATGATATTATGATCACTGCTTCCAAGGTGTCCCCCAACCTGTACCTTTATTACTTTGTCTGGTACATTGGTTAGTATTAGGTCCAATATGGCTTTCCCCCTTGTTGGAGCTTGTACTTGTTGGGAAAGGTAGCCATCTTTTGTTTTAGATAAAAAAACTATTACTTTTCTGCGAAACACATGTTTCAGCATCCCAGTCTATATCTGGGTAGTTAAAGTCCCCCATAATCACTACCTCATTTATTTTAGCGGCTATATCTATTTGCCTTAGCATCATATTTTCTATGGATTCGGATATATCTGGAGGTTTATAGCAAACCCCCATCAGTATTTTATTTTTGTTTCTCCCTCCATGTATTTCTACCCATACCGACTCCACATGGTCATTCCCCTCACATATATCCTCCCGCAGAGCAGGCTGTAGAGAGGATTTTACAATTAAGCAGACTCCACCCCCTTTGCGTTTGTTACGGTCCCTCCTAAACACACAGCATCCCTGTAAATTTACTGCCCAGTCATAGCTTTCATCCCGCCAGGTCTCTGTTACCCCCACAATATCATATTGTTCTTCTGTTATTATCAGTTCTAGTTCATCCATTTTATTAGTCAAACTTCTAGCATTTGTAAGCATGCATTTCAAATGCTTATGAGAATTTTGATAATTTTGTATATTGCCCTTATTCCTGCTAGATGTGCTAACCCCTCCCCCCTCTCCACCCCCAGTTTCATGTCTACACCCACTGTCACTTTCTTTCCTAACTTCCCCTTTGTAATAGCTTTTACCCTCCCCCCCAATGCTCAGTTTAAACACTCCTCTAACCTTTTAGCCATCCTCTCCCCCAGAACAGATGCACCCTCCCCATTGAGGTGCAGCCTATCCATGCCAAAGAACCTGTAGCCCACTGTGAAGTTGGCCCAGTTCTCTAAGAACCCAAACCCCTCCTTTTTACTCCAATTTTTGAGCCACCTGTTTACATCTCTAATCTCCCGCTGCCTCTCTGGTGTGGCTCTTGGTACTGGTAGTATTTCTGAGAATACTACAGTTGAGGTCCTTGCCTTAAGCTTACGGCCTAAGTCCCTGAAATCATTTTTTAGGACCTTCCACCTACTTCTTCCTATGTCATTAGTGCCAATATGCACCATGACCGCTGGGTTCACGCCAGCCCCTCCCAACAATCTGTCAGCCCGCTCCGCTACATGCCGTACTCTTGCCCCAGGAAGGCAACACACTGTTCGGCAATCCCGGTCTTTGTGACAGATTGCCCTGTCTGTTCCCCTAATAATAGAGTCACCCACTACCAGCACCTGTCTTGCCTGCCCTGTTCTCCCATTTCCCCTCCCTTCCTTACTGGAGCCGACAGATGTGTCTTGCTGCAGCTCTGCCATTCCTGAGCTAACATCCTCCTCATCTGCCAACCGGGCAAACTTGTTTGGAGGTGCCTGTTCAGGGCTAGCCTCCCTGTAACTTTTACCCCTACCCCGCCTTCTAACTGTTATCCAGCTAGCTGCCTCATTTTCCTGCTTTTCCTCTCCCCCCATACTACCACCCTCCCCTGACCCTGAGCCATGTAGTGCCAGATCAGTGAGATCCAGACTCTTTTGCATGATAACAATTTCTCTCAGTGTTGCCAATCGCTTATTTAGATCGTGAATTACGGCTTCCAAATCAGAGATTCGCAGGCATCCGGGGCATATATATCCACCATCGACCGATTGATCAAAAAGTGCATACATAGCACAAGATGTACACTGAACAGCATTGTTAGGCATGGAACCCATTGTATGAATTTGTGGGAACACCAAGTGTAGAATTTACAACACTTAAAATAACAATATGAAATCAAAGGCAGATACTTACAGCTTCCGAACTTCTGCTTGTAACTTCTTCTTTTAACTCCTGCTTTAACTCACCACTTCCAAGCAGCCACTTACAGAGACAGCAACAAGAGCTGCCTGGTGCCTTATAACACACCTGCTTCAATTAGGCCTCAGCAGGAATCCAGGAAAGAGAAAAAAAAAAAAAAACTTTTTTTTTTTTTTTGGTTTAAATTTGTGCCAGCATTAACACACTGATTCACAAAAATAAAACAAACACAGTTTACTATATTTTACTTACCAAATGAGCTCAGTTTCCCAAAGCTTACCACAGGAGAACCTGCTTTAACTCACCACTTCCAAGCAGCCACTTACAGAGACAGCAACAAGAGCTGCCTGGTGCCTTATAACACACCTGCTTCAATTAGGCCTCAATTAGGCCTCAGCAGGAATCCAGGAAAGAGAAAAAAAAAAAAAACTTTTTTTTTTTTTTTTGGTTTAAATTTGTGCCAGCATTAACACACTGATTCACAAAAATAAAACAAACACAGTTTACTATATTTTACTTACCAAATGAGCTCAGTTTCCCAAAGCTTACCACAGGAGAACCTGCTTTAACTCACCACTTCCAAGCAGCCACTTACAGAGACAGCAACAAGAGCGAGCTACAAGAGCTGCCTGGTGCCTTATAACACACCTGCTTCAATTAGGCCTCAATTAGGCCTCAGCAGGAATCCAGGAAAGAGAAAAAAAAAAAAAACTTTTTTTTTTTTTTTGGTTTAAATTTGTGCCAGCATTAACACACTGATTCACAAAAATAAAACAAACACAGTTTACTATATTTTACTTACCAAATGAGCTCAGTTTCCCAAAGCTTACCACAGGAGAACCTGCTTTAACTCGCCACTTCCAAGCTGCCACTTACAGAGACAGCAACAAGAGCTGCCTGGTGCCTTATAACACACCTGCTTCAATTAGGCCTCAATTAGGCCTCAGCAGGAATCCAGGAAAGAGAAAAAAAAAAAAAAACTTTTTTTTTTTTTTTGGTTTAAATTTGTGCCAGCATTAACACACTGATTCACAAAAATAAAACAAACACAGTTTACTATATTTTACTTACCAAATGAGCTCAGTTTCCCAAAGCTTACCACAGGAGAACCTGCTTTAACTCACCACTTCCAAGCAGCCACTTACAGAGACAGCAACAAGAGCGAGCAACAAGAGCTGCCTGGTGCCTTATAACACACCTGCTTCAATTAGGCCTCAATTAGGCCTCAGCAGGAATCCAGGAAAGAGAAAAAAAAAAAAACTTTTTTTTTTTTTTTGGTTTAAATTTGTGCCAGCATTAACACACTGATTCACAAAAATAAAACAAACACAGTTTACTATATTTTACTTACCAAATGAGCTCAGTTTCCCAAAGCTTACCACAGGAGAACCTGCTTTAACTCACCACTTCCAAGCAGCCACTTACAGAGACAACAATAAATTATTAAAATAATAAATTATTTGATTAATAAATTGATTTATTACATGAAGTAATGGTGTGCAGCTTGATATATGAGGACACAATGGTGGGTTAGCCCTGGAGCTTCACCTGTAGTTGAGTAGTAGTATGTTATTGGTGTCCCTGTAGCTAGCACCCGGTATATTATTGTGAGCAGTGCATACCTAATTGTTAGTAGTATATGAATCATTATGTTTGCTAAGAGATGTTATTTGGGATGTTAGAGACAGAGGGCAAAAGCTTGGAATTGCCTCTTTGGATTTTGAAAAAGCTTATGATAGAGTGGGGCATTCTTATTTATTTGAAATTTTAAAAGCTTTTAATTGTCCTTCTGTTTTTATTAAACAAGTTAAAAGTCTATATGATAATGTGTTCAGTCATATATCTGTAAATGGCTTTTTAACAGAGAAGGTTTTTTTAAATTGTGGTGTGAAGCAAGGCTGTCCCTTATCCCCTTTGTTATTTATTATAGCAATTGAACCTCTTTTAGTAGCTTTTAGATGCGATACAGTTGTTGATGGTTTTTTAGTCCCAGGTGCAAATGGCAAACAGATTAAGGTTTTATCCTACATGGATGATGTATCAGTTGTTTTAAAGGATTTTAGGAGTTTTAAAAGAGTTTTAAGAATTTTAGATTGGTTTGAAGGCGTTGCTGCTTTTAAACTAAATCTAGATAAATCAAATATTTTAACTCTTGGCGACTTTTATATAGAATCGGATTGCAAGATAGTGTCTGAAATTAAAATTTTAGGTGTGTTCTTTTCAAATAATTGTGGTAATTGGAAAAATTGGGAATCTCTATTGGAAAGAGTTAAAAAAAAGATAAACTATTGGAAAACAAGAAAGTTGACTCTGGAAGGGAAAACCTTGATTTTAAAACAAGTGATTTTACCGATGATTTTATATATTTCTCTAGTTTTTTATCCTCCATATAGGGTTTTAAGGAATTTTACTAAGTTATGTTTTGAATTCTTTTGGAATTCAAAAATGGAGAAATTGAAGAGGGAAAAGGTGGTTTTAAGTAAAGAAAAAGGTGGAAAGAATTTTCCGGATTTTAAGCGTTTTTTGTGTGGCAAGATTTTATCTTTTTATCTACGTAATTTAGTGGATGGGGAAGGCTTATTTTCAGATTTTCTTGAGTATCAATTATGGTACTTGATAAAGAAGTATGAATGGAAATCTGTTGTATTGAATAAGCCGAAAAGATGGTTACCACCCGAAAATTACATAATAATTGAGAAAATTATGAGAGACTATAAGTTAAAAGGTGTTGAGATTGAGATTTTAAAAGATCATCATAAATTACAGATTTGGTTGAAGAAAAAGGATGTGATGTTACCGATACAAAATTTTTCAGCTTGCAGAACCGCAAGGATTTGGATTAATTTGAATAGTAAGGTTTTGTCAAATGAGTTAATCGATCTGAATTGGTTAAGTGTGTCTGACGCACTTTTGACCAAAGAATTTAAATATAGAAGGGGGCTATCAAATAGCGATAGGTGCCCGAGGCGAGATTGTAACGGCTTGGAAACTATTATACATGTTTTTTGGAACTGTGTTTTTGCAAAAAAAGTGTGGAGACGTATTTGTAATATAATTAAAATAGTATCTGAGATAAGATTTTTGGATTGGGAGACTATATTTTATGGTGAAAAGATTAAAAAAGAGGATTTTGAAGTTGCGTGGGTTTTTTTTTACGCAACTAGGTTTTGTTTATGGAAGGCAAGAAATTTGCTGGTTTATAAGAATGATCAGATTTTGGTTGAGGATTGTGTTGGGATGATTTATGGTGTTGTATATACTTTTTTTTGGAGGGATAGAGGCAAGATTGGTGTAGGAGAGGCGGAAAAGAAATAGGGTGTTGTAGATTGGAGAAGGCAAAGGGAAAATTAACCTTTGCGGAATAAGGGAAAGTTGTAAGAGAAGATAAAAAGATAAAGAGAGAAAAAATACTTACCTGGTAGTGGTTTTGGTTGTTGGTAATGGAGTGTCTGAAAAATAGAATTTTGTTTTTTTTTAGTTTGGTTTATCCTTCTTTCTATTGGGAAGATACAAATGTATAGTTACATTTTTCGTTTAAAAGGGGTTGATCCAGTTCGCGAGTTGCTGCTGGTGACCCTGTGAAAAAAAAAAAAAATAAATAAAAAAATATTATTATTTTTACTTTAACTTTATTATATTTGTATGACATACAAATGATGCATACCAAAGACTTAAGACTTTAAGAGGGTACTGATGAAGCTTATTTTAAGTTTGGTCTTAAGGTTTTTTTGAAGCTGAAGTATGTTGAAAAAAGAAAAAAAAAAAACTGTTCTTATCAGTTTAATATCTGATACGTCCCCTATCTGGGGACCATATATTAAATGGATTTTTGGAACAGGGAGATGGGAGAAGAGCTTGCTCTGTCCACTCCACGCATTGACCTGGTATTGCAGTACCTCCAGGACCGGTGCACCCCCTTTTGACTGGTTGAAAAATAGACTGAAGTGAAAATTTCCTTGCTTGTGCTGTGCTGCTTTGTAAACTGTGTGCTTTGTGCCAGCTGTATTATTGTTATGTATTGTCATCGCCTGTGTTGGAACTTGAATAAAAGTTTGATTTGATCAGAAATGGGGCCTAAAAAAAGAAAAAGACTTCAATAAATCCCCACCGTGTGTCCCTTGTTTTTCTCTTGTGTTCGGTTTGATTTAATTTCATTACCTTGGTGCTGATTGTATTTGTGGACTTCCATTGTCCAGGCTGGAGCCAGGATTTAATGACATTAAAGGTGCGAAGAGATCACGAGATAATGGCATTAAGGTGTGAAGCGATCTCGGTGAAAACGACAGAGCGCCTGCCTCCCTCCCTCTTTTGGCTGTAGCAGACAGGCCGTTCCTTGCTTGTGGCTCTATTCTGCTCATCAGCAGGCCTAGGTCTCCCTCTTGTGGGCCTTTCTTGCTGACTGTTAGCAGTCCTCCCAGCTCTGTGCTGAAGAGTCTGGCCATGAATCCCCACACGTTTTCATTGCCTTCTCACCGGAGTCCCGGGCAAGCTTTCGAGGCGGAGCCATGCAAATATGCTGAGCAGCACGGCCACACGGCAGCCTTTTGTTAACGTGCCACTTGAAAAGCCTGCGGGATTGGGGGGGCCTAGCGCAACCGAGGCATTGGGTTGAAATGTCAAGTGTAGCGTTGAGCGCTCAGGCCCTCGGTAGGGCCGCAAAGGTCAAGCTTGTGGGCTTGACCTCGGCTCCTGCGTCAGGTCTGCCAGGTGGTGGGGGGCTGGGCGCCGCCTAGGCGACGAGGAGCGCGGTGCGTCTGCAACTCTCCTCAGCTTGAGGAGCCTTCCCCCGGCGCCGGGCCCTTTCCTCGGCCCCTTTCCCGGTTATCGCTTCTCGGCCTATTGGCTAAGATCAAGTGTAGTATCTTTGGTACGAAGCTTGATCGAGGTTGATAGGTGCTGGCCCCCTACCGCTCACTTGGCCCTTAGGGATCGGCACTTCGGTGTCTTAACCCTATCGCTGTCATCGGGTGAGTGCTTTAAAAGGGGACCAGCAACGAGGAGTGATCCACCTGCCGGGTTCCGAGCCCGTGTAGGTGTGGAATTGACGGAAGGACTGTCTTTTCTTGGAAGACGTTTGGAGGAGCAACGCTGCTTTTTCTGCTTTTTGGACTTCGCTTTCTGGATTTCGACGGACTACTTGCGTTTGAAGTCCTTGTTTCTTTGGACATTTTTTTGGAGAATTTATCCTTACCTTTTGGATTTTTCTTTTCGTTTTGAATCTTAATTTGGTGGAAAGCTGCTTGGAAGCCTTCTGATTTTTTGGGGTGAATTTGTAACCCTTGTTTTTTTGAAATAGTGATTGAAAACTATTTTATTTTTTTCGTGTAAAGAATGGAGCAACCTAGAAGAGGCGGTCTTTCAGATCAAGACTTGCTGAAATTGGGCCTTAAAAACACCATAAGGTTCTATGTAGAGGCGAGTGCTCGCCGTAGGAAAGGCCTGGATTATTTGTATGACCGGGTCTTTAAGAAGCTGAACATCACTTTGGATGATATCATGTGCTGTCGAGATTTCCCAAAAAAAGGCATTTATGAGGTGACCTTGATGTCAATAGGGAAATGTGAAGAAGTTTTTGAACTTTTTAAAAAAACCTGCAAAGATGAAGTCTTTAAAGACATAAGGGTGATCCCTGCTTTCAATTGCACAGCAGTTTTGTTGACAGTTCATGTCTATGATCCCTTCATTGGGAAAGAAGAGATTAAAAATTTCCTAAAGAAAACCTGCTCTAAGGTAGAATTCCTTACGAACTCAACAAACTCGAAAGGTTCATGGAATGGGAAAAGGGTCTTTCGGGTAGAGTTCATGAAAGAACAGGATGGGAGAGTAAGAAGACCTTCTCCTTTAGTTTATATTAAAAATGTAAGAACAGATATACATTTTTCCGGCATGCCAATTTTTTGTTGGAAATGTAAAGAATATGGTCATAAGGAATCAGAGTGTGATTTGTGTTATGTCTGTCGGAGTGGTAAGAAACACCAAGTGGCAGATTGCCCCTCTTCTAGGGAAGAGGAAGAAAGGGAGGAGAGGAGGAGAATGGAAGAAGAAGAAGCCGAAAGGCAAGAACAGATAATTGAGGAGAGAGTGGATGTGGTGGAAGAAACTCCTCAAGCTGAGCAAGAGGGAGTAGTGGAGATAGTTCCCGCACCTAGAAAACCAAATGAGGAAGCTCTGGGAGAGACCTCTTTGGCGGAGAGAGTGGCAGAGATTACTTTGCCAGAAGATCTGAGTGGTGTGGTAGAGGAAATGGAAGGCATGTCGGGTGACGCCAAGCCTTTCGGGAGATTATTTGAAAATTATGATGAAGTTGTGGCTGAGTGCTACAAAAGACCTCTAGATTTGGAGAGTGAGGAGGAAGAGGTGGAAGAGAAAAAAAGGAATATAAGTGAAGTTTCTAACGAGTCTAGTTTACAGATTGATATGGAGCAGAAATCAGATGATGGTGGTGAAGATAGTCAAGCCTCCGAAGACGTCTGATGGAGCTTCGTTTTGGCACCCTAAATATTAGGGGTATTAAAAATCCGCGAAAAAGAGCTGCTTTTTTTGAATATGTTAAATTAGAAAAATTGGATGTCTGTCTGTTGCAAGAGTGTCATATTGGTGCACAGATTGACTATGATTACTTGAAAGAGTTTTGGGAAGGAGAGATTATAGTCTCCGGAGGAAATGAAAATACAAGTGTTGGAATAATGATACTTCTGAAACCGGATTGGAAGGTGGAGCAGGTGGAGAATATTTATCCGGGTCGAGCCGTTTTGTTAAAAATAAGAAGACAAGAATTGTTAATTAGAGTGTGTTGTCTATACTTACCTACGGACAAAAAGAAAAGGAGAGAGTTGGTGGAAATAATACCTCTATACTTACCTGGAGCTGAACCGCTGATCATCGGTGGAGATTTCAACTGTGATATCTATGGCAGTCGGAGAGATGGTTCGGTTGCAATCATTCAAAGATGGAAGGAAGCCTTTGGTTTGAAGGACTCATGGTACCTGGATGGGAGGAAAATAGAGAAAAGTAAGACATGGTCCAATAATAGGACAGAGTCTAGGTTGGATTATATTTTTATATCAAGTTTCTTTGATCAAGAATCCTTTTCGGTGAAGAATTCAGCTTTTTCTGATCACAAAATGATAATTGGTTGTTATAAAGGAGGAGAAACTGAAATTAAGAAATCCCCATCATGGAGGATGAATGTCTCAATTTTAAAAGACAAAGAATTGATGGAAGGTCTACGTGTGGAGGTAAAAGATCTTCTGAAGGATTTTGGAGGAGATGAGATTCTGCTGCAATGGGATGAGTTGAAGAAGAAGCTGAAATTGCTTTTGCAACGGAAAAGTGGGGAAGTTGCAAAGAAGAAGCGAGCCTTTTTTAATAGGCTGAATGAGAAAATGCAAGTTTTATTCTTATTGAGAAGGAGAGGCATAAATGTGGACGTTGAGTTTGAGGCTACAAAGAAGCAAATAAAAGAAAGCCTGGAAGATCGAGGAAGGACAATTATCTTTAACTCAAGAGTTCGTGTTTTGGAGGAAGACGAAAAATGCTCTGCCTTTTTCTTTAAGAAATTAGATAGGAGGAAAACCTACATGAGCAAAGTGGAGGGAGAAACGGTACTGGAAAATAAATTGAAAAAGACAAAGGAGTTCTTTTCAGAACTCTTTTCGGAAAAGAAAGTGGATTCAAGTCTGGAAAAACATTTTTTGAATGGTTTGAGTCGAATTTTGAAAGAAGAAAGTATGGAATTTTTGGAGGAAGAAATCACTGCAGAAGAAATTGAACAAACTTTGAAGAATTGCGCGAATGATAAAGCGCCAGGGTTAGATGGCCTTTCGGTTGAACTATATAAAAGTTTGTGGCCGGATTTGAAGGATGTGATTGTGAAGGTCTTTAGAGAGGTTTTTTTGAAGTTTGAAACACCAAAGTCCTGGAAAGGTTTGGTATCTTTAATTTACAAAAAGGGTGAAAAAGACCTCTTGAAAAATTGGCGCCCTATTACGCTTTTAAATACTGACTACAAGTTATACGCAAAAATATGGGCTAACCGTATTAAAAAACTTGTGAATGAAGTAGTTGGAGAAGAACAGACCTGTGCTGTCCCCGGCCGAAAAATTTCAGATTCTTTATGCTGGATTCGGGATATTATAGAGGACGTAAAGGAGCGAAAACAACAAATAGCCCTTACTTCTCTAGACTTTGAGAAAGCTTACGATCGGGTAGCCCATGGTTTTCTGTTCAAGACCCTAAGAAAAATGGGCTTTCCTGAGACGGTGGTGAAGAGATTAGAAGAGCTGTATAAAGATTCAGTATCTAAGGTTTCGGTAAATGGATTTCTAACAGAAGAAATTAAGATTAATTCTGGAGTAAAGCAGGGGTGCCCTTTATCCCCTGTAATGTTTATTTGTTCTCTGGAACCCCTACTTGAGGATCTGCGCAAAGATAAAGTAGTGGATGGCTTCTTTGTTCCGGGCGGGAACGGTCGCCAAACGAAGTTCACAGCATATATGGACGACGTAACTCTAATCTCAAAAGACCTTAAATCTTTAAGGCGGGCTATTAGAATCGTGGAATGGTTCTGTGGAGCCTCTGGATTCAGAGTCAATATGGAAAAATCAGGAATCATGGCGATTGGAGGTTTTGAAGTTGGACCTGAAATTGTTTTTGAAAGAGCTAATGAATTAAAAATCTTGGGGATTTGGTTCTCGCGGAATGGAAATAATGTGAAGAACTGGGAGTCTCTGCTGGAGCGGGTAAAGAAAAAGTGTGATCTCTGGAGACTCAGGAAGCTGTCTATGGAGGGAAAGATTGTGATAATAAGGCAAGTGTTGTTGCCTTTGTTGCTGTATACATCTTTGATATTCTTCCCTCCATATCGAACCCTGAGGAAAATTTTGAAAGTTTGTTTAACCTTCTTCTGGAATTCCAAGATGGAGAGGTTAAAAAGAGAGGAATTGTATGAGGAAAAGAAAAGAGGTGGGAAAAATTTCCCAGACATAAGAAAATTTCTACAATGCAAGTATGTGGCGTTTCATGTGACAAAACTTTTTGAGAAAAATAAATTGTCGTATTTCGTGGAGTACCAGATGGGTTTTTTCTTGACTAAATATAAATGGAAGAAAAGAGATTTGAGAAAACCATCAAAAATGTGCCCCCCACCTGCATATATTGAAGTAGAGAAGATAATTAGAGATTTGGGGCTGAGAAGCTCTGAAGTAGAGGTTCTTATGGATCACCGGAAATTGTTGTGCACTTTGAGAGAAGGTGAAATGACATCGAATGTTTGGAGCTTTACAGAATCAGTTTCCAATGAAATTTGGAGGAAAGTACAAAGTAATTTATTGTCGAACGAAATGAAAGACATTGCTTGGTCCATTTTGAAAGATTGCCTGCTGACGCATGAATTTAAAGCCCGAAGGGGGTTGATTAGGTCTGGGAAATGTCCTCGATCGTTATGTGGTGCAGACGAGACTCCAGTGCATACCTTTTGGAATTGCGAGTTCGCACAGATGATGTGGAGAAAGAGTGGAATTTTATGCAAAATTTCGAGTCTGACTTTTATTGACCACGAAGTAGTCCTTTTCGGAAGGAAGATTCTGGAAGAAGATTTTGAGATTTCCTGGATATTTATAAATGCTATAAAATTGGCGATTTGGAATGCCAGGAATTTCCTTGTGTATCGGAAGGACGAAATTCCAGTTAAAGAATGTATGAAACTGGCTTACAGTTATGTTTTCACCTTTTTTTGGAGAGATCGGTTGAAGGATGGGCCTGAAAAGGCAAAAGCAAAATGGAAGGTACGTCTATGGAATAAGAGCTTACTTACCTGAAATGTTTTCGTTTTGTTTGTCGGAGTTGTTGTGGAAGAAAAAGAGGAATTTTTAATTCCTTTTGTCCTTTGAAGGGTTGGAGCGATACCGTTAAAAGTTTTACCTGAGTTTAGGAGCTTCCCTTGTTGGATGTAGAAGGGTCCTCTTGACGGAAGATCCTGTTAAATATAATAGTATAAATATATAATTAAAAAAAAAAAAAATATATATATATGTATACATTTATATTCTGTTATATTTTGACATACATGATGCAGATGATGCTTAAGACGTAAAGAGGGTTCTGATGAAGCCGGATTTTTTGTTTGTCTTAAGGAATTTTTTGGAATGCTGAGTTATGTCAAAAGAAAAAAAAAAAAAAAATCTGTTCTTATCAGTTTAATATCTGATACGTCCCCTATCTGGGGACCATATATTAAATGGATTTTTGGAACAGGGAGATGGGAGAAGAGCTTGCTCTGTCCACTCCACGCATTGACCTGGTATTGCAGTACCTCCAGGACCGGTGCACCCCCTTTTGACTGGTTGAAAAATAGACTGAAGTGAAAATTTCCTTGCTTGTGTTGTGCTGCTTTGTAAACTGTGTGCTTTGTGCCAGCTGTATTATTGTTATGTATTGTCATCGCCTGTGTTGGAACTTGAATAAAAGTTTGATTTGATCAGAAATGGGGCCTAAAAAAAGAAAAAGACTTCAATAAATCCCCACCGTGTGTCCCTTGTTTTTCTTTTGTGTTCGGTTTGATTTAATTTCATTACCTTGGTGCTGATTGTATTTGTGGACTTCCATTGTCCAGGCTGGAGCCAGGATTTTATGACATTAAAGGTGCGAAGAGATCACGAGATAATGGCATTAAGGTGTGAAGCGATCTCGGTGAAAACGACAGAGCGCCTGCCTCCCTCCCTCTTTTGGCTGTAGCAGACAGGCCGTTCCTTGCTTGTGGCTCTATTCTGCTCAATAACAAACCTTGGGGAATTACCACCAGAAGTGAGACTCTGTTCAATGGATGTCAACAGTTTGTACACATCTATCCCCCATGATCGGGGTATAGATGTGATACGAGAGGTATTGGAAGATCTTAATTTGGAGGAACAACTTAGATTGTTTCTTTTGAAACTGCTTGAGATTGTATTAACTAAAAATTATTTCTACTACAGTGGCACTTTCTACCAACAACTACAAGGGACGGCGATGGGGTCCAATGTGGCCCCATCGTACGCCAATCTTTTCATGGCATGGTTTGAAAAGAAATTTGTCTATCTGCATCTCCTATATGAACAACATGTACTTGTATGGTACCGTTTCATTGACGACGTGTTTTTGATATGGAAAGGTAGCCAGGAATTATTGATGGAGTTTAAGGAATCTTTAGATGGATATATCCCCTCTATTTCATTTACAATTGAACATAGTGAAACGCAGGTCCATTTCCTAGATGTTAATGTAAGTTTAAATGGAAACAATATAACAACGAATATCTTTAAGAAAGCAACGGATCGAAACACCTACTTACATTATAAGAGTTTCCATCCATTGAAGCAAAAGAGATGGATACCATATTGGCAGTTTCTACGCCTTAGGCGTATCATAGATAGTGATGACAACTTTATAGTTCAAGCAGATAAAATGGCGGAAGATTTTAGGAGGAGGGGTTATCCAGATAGTTTAATAGAGGAAGCTAAGAACAAAGCGTTGGGTGTAACAAGAGAATCTTTATTGAAATATAATCCGAAGAAGACAAATGATAGGATTCCAGTGGTTCTGACGCACAGTACCCAGGGAGATTTTATGTGCAAAATTATTAAGAAACATTGGTCGGTGCTGAATAGTGACCCTGCTTTGAAGGATACTTTTATTAATCCACCTCTTTTCACTTATAAGAGGACATATTATCAGAGCAGATACTGAACTCAGTAAGCCAGATGAAGGTAATAACCCTTTGGGTCTACCTAAATTGAAAGGAATGTATAGCTGTGGGCATTGTGCCCAATGTAGTTATGTAAATAAGGGCTCGAGTTTTTGCCACCCAAGAACAGGCAAGAAATATGAAATAAGGGATTTTGTAAACTGCTCATCGAGCTTTGTCATATACTTATTAAAATGCCCATGCGGTGTGGCATATATTGGCCAAACAACACGTGAGGTAAGACAGAGGATATCGGAACATAGGAGTAGTATAAGGAGAGGAGATCCTATGTCACCAGTAGCACGACATTTCCTAAATGCGGGTCACAACATTTCACAATTACGCTATATGGTCATAGAAAAAGTGAGACCTATGAAGAGGGGAGGAGATTTGAAGTGTAAACTTTCCCAAAGGGAGTTATACTGGATATACGAATTGAAGACACTATCCCCGTATGGGATGAATGAAGAATGTGATTATACCTCATATTTGTGATGGGAGGTCTGTGGCAATAGATTTCCATTTCTGAATATGGATCTTTAAGAAGGAAAGGGGGGGGGTAAATGTTTAATTATGAGACTAATTTGCACTTTGGGTCTTAGAGGTGTATTAGATGTGAGATATGTGAGTGGATTTATAGGATTATGTAAACAATATAAGGGAAATAACAATTGTGATATACATAGGCAAAGAAAACATGGTCAAGTTAATTGAAAATAATGATGTTATGCTTTATAGGTATGATGACGCAGTAAGAAAAGAAGAAAGAGCGCTTTCTCCCCTTGAAGAGAAACGAGTCAAGCATGAGTCATCCCCAGTAACCTGTCTTCTGATTGTACATGAGATACATAGAGTGATATACAAGTTAATATAAAAGTAGACAGGTCTGTATGATGCGGCCCCGCGCGCATGCGCGCTGACACTCTGTGGTTGGCGGTAGCACCAGCTGCTGATGGTTGGTGGACATGCCGGGACCGTCGTCATCCAGATACGTGATGCGCAGTGACGCGGCGGGATGTCCGCGTCACTTCCTGCTGTCACGCGGCGCCGGGGGAGAAAGGCTTTGAATAAAAAGCGCGCGTATAGCACAGATGATTAGGCATACCTCTGACGAAGGGTGTGAGGACCCGAAACGGTCGTAAGGTGTTGTGTCTGTCTGTTTTCTTTGTTGTTATTGTGAGAAAGATACATTTGTAATTACTAGCGATGTCTTGCTATCCATAGTAATGTAATTAGATACTAATGTGGTGAAAGGTGATGAAGCCCCCAGGTGCAAAATGTCAATTTGTATTATGCTTATCTGCTACATTCTTTACATTTGAGGTTAAAAGCAATATGTTTACATAATGTTATATAGTGACAGCGCATTGAAGGAAAACTATTATAGAGTCCTTGGTTTAAATATTTGTAATATACTATTTTAACAAGTTATCTTTTTGATTAACTGCTTTAATACTAATATGCACTTTAAAATGGATATAACTGGCTACTATAGCAATGATTGTCCCTCTTGATGTGGCTACTGTTAATGCACTCCATGCACCTTGAATATACAAGATTTGGAAGTATCTTTATTATTACGATATGGAGCAAGCAGTTTGCTATGTAAAATATTTTTAAATGTTGTTTCCCTGTATATATTTTTCTGGATGAATTAATGTATTGGAATCTTTTATTGCATTAGATAGAATTAAAACTATTGAACTGAAATACTGTATGAGAGTGCGCACTTTATTTCATTAATGTATACTGGTTTTAAGAGTGACAAAATGGTTTTAATGGACAATATTTTTTCGGATCATAAGGTTTTAATTGCACATGTCACTTTACCTGGAATACAAAAGGGTAAAGGCGTGTGGAGACTGAATATAGAGTTACTGAAGGTACCCAAATTCCGTGAAGAGTTTATTTTACTGTATAAAAAATTTGGAGAAAAGAAAAAAGAATATGCTTCTGTCTTGGAGTGGTGGGAGATGGCGAAGGGACATTTTAAGACCTTTTTTATACGAAAGGGGATACAAAATGCAAAAAAAGAGAAAATGTGGTACAAACTTTTAAACACTAAGTTACAGACTCTGTTGAAATTGCAATATGAAGTTGATACTGATTTTAGCGTGGAAATTGATAAAGTGAGAGAGCAAATCAAAAAAGGTATTCACGCTAAAGGCAAGAAAATTATATACAAAGCAAAGGTAAAGTGTTTGGAAAAAGACGAAAAATGTACCAGCTATTTTTTTAAAAAGGTGATGGGAGCAAAAACTTTTATGAAGGAGGTGGAGGGTAAAACAGACACGGAAGGAATGTTGAAAGAGGTATACAAATTTTATCAGGATCTCTTTAATCGGAAAAGAATTGACCATGATTTTACCATTGACGCTCTTAGACCTTTAGACAATATTTTAACAGAAGATGAGAAAATGCTTTTATGTGATGAGATAACCCTGGAAGAGATTTTAAAAGTGTTTAAGAGTTTTAAAAAAGGGAAAACTCCGGGAGGGGATGGATTACCCGTGGAGTTTTATCTATCCTTTTGGGATGTTTTAAAAGATGACGTTTTATTGCTTTTTAAAGAGGTTTTAAATTGTGATTTGTTACCGGAATCCTGGAGGAGTGAAATTGTATCCCTGATATATAAAAAAGGTGACAAAACAAAACGTGAGAATTGGAGACCTATCACATTGCTTAATGTTGATTACAAAGGGTTCGCTAAACTTCTGGTAAACCGGATGAAAGGTATTGGAAAAATCATACATCCAGACCAGGTTTGTGGAGTGCCGGGAAGAGGGGTTTGGGAGCACTTAAATCTCATAAGAGATGTTATATGGTATCAGAAGGAGAGGAACCAGAAACTGGCCATTCTGTCTCTGGACATATGACAGGGTTGCGCATGAATTTTTATGGTCAGTTTTAAAGACAATGGGTTTTCCAATTTTAATACAAAAAGCAATAAGACTTTTATATAAGGATTGTTTTAGCTGTGTTTTAGTGAATGGACATCTGTCAAAGAAAATTAACTTATTATCAGGGGTGAAGCAGGGTTGCCCCCTGTCTCCAATATTATTTATTTGTGTGCTTGAGCCTTTATTGCAAATGTTAAGGAAAGATAAGATGGAAAAAGGTGTTCCTGTCCCGGGTGGAGGAGGGAGGGAAGTAAAACTTACGGCCTATATGGACGATGTAAGCGTTTTTTGCACAACAGAGAAAGCCGTGTCTAGGGCGGTAAGGATAACGGAATTCTTTTGTGAAGGATCGGCATTCCGGCTCAATAAAGACAAATGTGAAATTTTATTTATTGGAGAGTGGACAGATGTACAATGTGGAGATATAAAAGTAAATGAGGATCAGATAAAGATCCTTGGAGTAATTTTTAATGAGCAAAATAACGGAAAAGAAAGTTGGGACTTGGTGAAAGGGAAAATATGTAAAAAGATGGAATTTTGGAAATTAAGAGACTTGACAATTGAAGGAAAAATCTTGGTTTTAAAACAAATTGTGGTGCCAATAATTTTATATCTGAATATGGTGTATCCTCCTGATGAGCGTATTTTAACCCTTTTGTTGCCAAGCACGTAACACCTACGTGCTGGCTTGGCTGGGCCTTAAGTGCCAAGCCCGTAGGTGTTACGTGCTTGACTTTGATCGCTTCTAGTTTAAAAAATAAAAATAAAAAATACTCACCTGACCCCTTGTTGGATCCGGCCGGGTCTCCCCTTTAATTTGGTGCCATCCGATCCCCCGTGGGGGGTCGGATGGCTCCAGGAGAGCCCCCGGAATAGGCCGCCCCCCCCCCCCGCTTCTGCAGCAGCAGCTGCTAACTGTAAAAAAAAAAAAAAAATAAAAATGACATTCACTTACCTCCATGTGCGCTGGCTCCCGCTGTCCCTCCTCTTCACCTGGGGGGCCTCCGATCCCCCCCCAGGACTTACCGATCTTCAGGAGGGAGCCTGGGAGGCTCTCTCCTCTCTTCTTCAAGATGGCGACCGCCATCTTGCCTCTAAGCCCCGCCCCCTTGGGGGCGGGGCTTATGACGTCATCCCGGTCCCGATCACCGGCTTCAGCTTTCTCAGCTTCTCAGATGCCGGTGATCGGTGCCCTGGAAGGAGGTGACAGGAGATCCTCTGATCTCCTGCCTTCTCCTTCTCTGGATGCCGATCACAGGCATCTGTCAGCTGAGCGGCGAGGGACAAGAGCTTGCAATCGAAGGTAAGTACAGTAAAAAAAAATTATTTTTTTTTAATAAAATACTTTTTTTTATTGTGTGGTGTTTTTTTTTTTACAGTTAACCCTTTGTGAGCTGGTAAGGGGTCCATGAGACCCCTTATACCAGTTCACATGGCTGGGGGGGTGGCATTGCCATTAACCCCCGCACCCCCATTACCTGCCTCCCCAAAGGCCAGGGGGGGGCAGAAGAGCCCGGGCCCACATAGGCTATGTGGGCTCGTAGGCTGCAGGGTGGGGGGGCCACCAAAGCTGGCCCCCCCACTCTGTGCCTACAAGCCCCCATAGCTGGTCCCGGGCTGGTTACTTTGGGTAAGGGGGACCCCACGTCATTTTTTTTTTTGGATTTTTAAGGGTTTTTAACCCTTAAAAATCCAAAAAAAAATGGGGTCCCCCTCCCCGGGAAGGGGGACCCTATGTCATTTTTTTTTTTAATTAACCATTTGTCATCCAGCAGCTATAAAAGGCTTCTGGGCAGGAAAGGGTGTCTACCTATACATATGTGGTATCGCTGTAAGCGGGAGAAATTGGGGTTTCTCACGCAATAAGATTTTATTGACAAACTTACATTTTTTATTACAAAAAAACTCTACAAATTGTAAAAAAATATATTTTTTTTATTTTTTTTCACACATTTCACCCAAAAATGTTGAGAATACACCTAAAAAACACAAACAAGACATTTCATGTTAAAGCCCAGACTCTGTTGAAAAAAACAATATATAATTTTCCTGGGAAATCCCTGGAAATCCCTTCGAAAATGACAGTTGAACATGTGTAGCGCAAAACACTCAAACTCAGTCTGGCAACAGGGAGTGGCAAATGCTGCAGGTAGGCTGGCAGCGAAAGGGTTAAACAAATTAAAGAGACTATGTTTTGTTTTTATCTGGGGCACGAAGGCTGAAAAACTGAAAAGAGTGATTTTATGCAAAAGGAAGGAGTTGGGTGGGAAAAATATGGTGGACTTGAAATCCTTTTTATATACCAAGTTTTTTAGCCTGTGTTTTAAAGCTCTTTTTATGGATAATTTATGGTCCTACTTTTTAAGATATGCTGCTGGATATATTTTTAAAAGAAGAAAATGGTTTTTATTGTCTTTAAATTCCCCGTTTTTAATTACACCGCCTGATCATTACGTGATTTTAGAGAAAATCTGCCGAATATATAAGCTGGATGGAGTGTGGAGGTTGAGTTTTTAAAAGATTCAAAGAAATTGTAGGCAGAGATCAAAAGCCGGATGAAATGTGTAAGGTTTTAAACTTCTCTGAAAAAAGAATGGTGGATATTTGGGGGATGGCAAATAAAGATTATTTATCTAACAGATTAAAGGACTTGGTGTGGCAAGGGGTGCATGAGTGTTTGCCAACCAGGGACTTCCAGCATCATAGAGGTTTGTGCAATAGGGCCAAGTGTCCAAGAGAAAGATGTTTTTTCCCAGAGACTGTTTTACATTTATTTTGGAACTGTTTTTATGCTCAAAAAGTGTGGAGGAGGATTGGTATTCTATTGAGATTTTGTTTTAATTTGAAATTTTTAGACCATAGAGCAATTTTATATGGAATCTTAGATGTTGGATCGGAGGAAAAAGAAAGAGTTTTATGGATTTATATAAATTGTGTAAAAATAGCCTTATGGAATGTAAGAAATATTGCTCTTTTTAAAAATGATGTTATTTCTGAGGAAGATTGTTTAAAAATGGCTTTTAGCGAAATGTATGTCTTTTATTTGCGTGATGTAAAAATTATGGGCAAAAAGAAAGCCATGTCTCTATGGAATATGAATATGTGGAATGTTTTGGTGAAATTTTGAGTTGTTATTATTGTTTGTGAGCTTTTTTCAATAAAATTTTTTTAAAAAATCTGTTCTTATCAGTTTAATATCTGATACGTCCCCTATCTGGGGACCATATAGTAAATGGATTTTTGGAACAGGGAGATGGGAGAAGAGCTTGCTCTGTCCACTCCACGCATTGACCTGGTATTGCAGTACCTCCAGGACCGGTGCACCCCCTTTTGACTGGTTGAAGAACAGACTGAAGTGAATTTTGTTTTACTTTTTTTTTTTTTTTTTTTATTTTGCTTGTGCTGTGCTACTTTGTAAACTGTGTGTCTTGTGCCAGCTGTAGGATTGTTATGTATTGTCATTGCCTGTGTTGGAACATCAATAAAAGTTTGATTTGATTACAAACAGGGCCTAAAACGAAGAAAAACAAGCCTCCCACCGTGTGTCCCTTGTTTTTCTTTTGTGTCTTTTTGGTTTAATTGAATTGAATTAATTTGATTTAATTAGGTCGGTGCCGATTGTCTTTGTGGACTTCCATTGTCTCAGCCTGTACCCAGGGTTTAATGGCATTAAGGTGTGAAGAGATCAAGGTTGATTAACGACATTATCTAGCTCAGTGAAAAGGAGGGAGCGCCTGCCTCTCTCTTTTGGATGGATGTGCCAGGCAGACACAGGCTGCTCCTTGCTTGCAGCTCTCCTCCTCATCAGCAGGCCTAGGTCTCCCTCTTGTGGGCCTTGCTGACTGTGACTGTTAGCAGTCCTCCCTGCTCTGAGCTCAAGTGGCCATGTTTCCCCACGTGTCTGGATGTCTTGTCGCCGGAGTCCCGGCCAAGCTTTGGAGGTGGAGCCATGCAAATATGCTGAGCAGCACGGCCATGCGGCAGCCTTTTGTTCTTGGGCGACTATGAAAAGCCTGCGGGATTGGGGGCTAGCACAGCCAGGGCATTGGACCGAAAGGGCAAGTGAAGCGCCGAGCGCTCAGGCCCTGCCTATGGCCACAAAGATCAAGCTTGTGGGCCCCTTTCCCGGTTATCGCTTCTCGGCCTATTGGCTAAAACCAAGTGGATCGGGAAGGGATCGCGCATCTGAATTGAGGAGTTTCTTCTGAATCTCGTTGGAATTTAAGTTGGACTTTCATTTCGTCGCTTTTGGATCCAGATTGGATTTTCCTTTTGTTTGCTGTTTTCTTCATCCGAGTTGGATTATTTTTCGTTGGATTTGTCCTTTCATCCGAGTTGGATTATTTTCCGTTGGATTTGTTCTTTTCGTTGGATTTGTTCTTTGACACGTGAGATTGTATTGTTTTGATTGTTTACCGGCACTTGCACTTTTCATATTGTGGTTTGGGTTTACATTTAAAGTCTCTCATCATGGTTTCTTGTGCAACATTAGGTGGATAAAAAGACAGAGTGAGAGGGGGGGTTTGCTTCATGTTAATCGGTTGTGATAATGATATGCACTAGTGTATATATATAAAAAAACTTTTTTCTTTCATTTTATATATATTTTTGTCGGATTAATGGTATGTCACAGTTTAGATAATTAGATATGTATATTTTATTCATCTGTATGTTAGCACTATAGCATAGTTTGCTTTATTCACTCTATACTTTAATTGTTGCTTCTTTTTATATATGCATGTGTGTAATTTTACACACATTAGCATATATACACTCACATTTGTATATTTTTCTGTGTATATATATTTTTTATACATATTTTTTGCATATATTTGCATGTTTACCATTTATGATATGTTTATTAGGGTTTAGATACACCTTTTTTCACACATTTTTTGTGCCGGCACAAAAAGATAGGGGGTTTTTCATATATCCATTTAAAACAACCTTTTTTCACCCATGGGCATGATATATATTTGATAGCCCTTGTCTGGGCAGTATACATTAATTATCAATTTTCGGCCATACCGTTTGCTTTTAATTGTCTTTGTCGTGTGTATATGTTTGATGGTTTTAATTTTTGTACCAATTAAATACTTTTTGTAATTGAGAATTGTGTAGTGGTGCTTCCTGTGGGAGGTAGGTGTGCAACTTGCATGCCAACTCCAAGGTGTGTTGAGTTCATTGTAGTAGGTGAGCACACAGGTTATATTGTAGAAATTTTTCAGGCGGTGCACCCTTTGCTAGTACATTTATATAAAAGGAGTTAGGGGGAATGTTTATTTTGGTGGCGCCCCCCCTTTTTGCTGGAAATGTAAGGTATATGGACATAGTAGGGAAGAGTGTGTTCCTTGTTTGACCTGTAGAGGTCCTGTGCATCAAGTAGAAAATTAGCCCGTTGGTGATTGAAGAAAAGGAGAGAGAAGCAAGAGAAGAAAAAGAAAGAGAAGAGAGGGAGGCAAAGGAAAAAATGGATATGGAGAGAGAGGAGGAAGAAAGATTGGAGAGAGAAAGGAGGGATAATGAGAGAATGGAAGGTGATAAAGATGGTGGGCAGGAGGAGGCTGTTACGGAAGAAGGAGAGGAAGTTATGGAAGTTTCAGCCCCTGAAGCCCCGGAAGTAATAATACCGGAGATGCCGGGCGCCATCGGAAGTGGTGAATTGCAGGTGGAAGTCAAGGCGTTTGGCGCCATAACAGAATATACAGAAAAATTGTTGGGAGAGAGGGAAGAAGGAGGAGAAGCAGAAGGTCCATTGGAAAAACGATTCAAGACTGGGATGGAGATTGAAGATCCTCCATCTGAGGAAGATAATCTCATAATTCAAACAGAGTCTTATGTTATAGATTCAGAAGGCAGCGGTGGGAGCAGTCCGCTTGGTGGTCCCAGTTGACTGGCACATTGAAATTGAAGATAGGCTCCCTGAATGTCAGGGGCCTGAAAAGCGGCCCGAAAAGGGCTGCACTTTATAATTTTGTAGCAATTAACAATTTTGACTTATTTGCTTTGCAAGAATGCCGAATTGGTTACAGAAAGAATTATGATGAATTCAAAAAGCATTGGGAAGGGAAAGCAATTATTTCAGGAGGAAATGAGAACCCAAATACTGGCCTTATTATTCTGTTTAAAAAGGAGTGGAGGATCGAAAAGGTGGAGGATATCTTTCCTGGGCGTATGATGATTGTTAAAGCAAAAAAGGACGGAGTCAGTATTAGAATATGTTGTTTATACCTCTCCCCAATTAAGAAGCTCAGAAGAGAGATGGTGGAAGAGATCCCGTTACATTTGACTGGAGCGGACCCACTAATTCTGTTGGGGGACCTTAACATGTCATTAGACGGGGAGAAAAAAAGATGGGTCTGCTAGCTTAATGAAGAATTGGATTCAGACTATTGGTCTTAAAGATTTGTGGGAACTGGACGGGAAGTTGAAAGAAAAGAAATATACCTGGTCCAATAGTAGAACTGAGTCAAGAATTGATTATATTTTTGTGTCCAATAATTTTGTGTTAAAAAAATTGGAGATTAAAAATTCTGCCTTTTCGGACCATAAAAGTGTCGTTGGTTATGTTGAAATAGGCGATGCTGAGATTAAGAGATCTGCCTCCTGGAGGTTAAATACTTCACTTTTGGATGATCCTGATGTTGTGGAAGAATTTAAGGTCAAGTTTCAAATGATGTGTGAACTACGTCAAAACAAAGATATATATGAATGGTGGGATGAGGCAAAAAGAGAAATAAAAGTGTTTTTTGTGAAGAAGAGCTTGGAGAAAGCTAAGAAAAAAAGGGAGTGCTTTTTGAAATTAAATGAAAAACTACAGATATGTTTATGGTGGAAGAAATACGGCATAAAAATGGAGAGTGAAATCGAGACTACGAAAAGAGAGATCAAAGTGTGTCTAAAGGAGAAGGGGAAGGAAATTATTTTTAATTCCCGGGTTAAAGTCCTTGAAGAGGATGAAGCATGTTCTTCCTTCTTTTTCAAGAAAATTAGGAGTGCTAAGACCTTCTTAGGGAAAGTTGAAGGTGAAACTTCTCTTGAAGGTAAGCTGAGAAAGACAGAAGAATTTTACTCAAGGCTTTTTTCAGAGAAAATTGTTGATGAAGAGATAAAAAAACATTTCCTAAGCGCCTTGGAGAAGAAAGTGCACAAGACTAGCAAGAGTGGATTAGAAAAAGGAATAAGTATGGAGGAAATCGAAGAAGTGATTCGAAAGGGACCTAATGGAAAGACCCCAGGATTAGATGGTCTTCCTTTGGAATTGTATAAAAAATGTTTTCCAGAATTGAAAAAAATCTTATTGGAGTTATTTCAGAAGATTGGGGGTTCCTTCAAAACTCCTGCCTCTTGGGATGAAGGTCTAGTTACGCTGATCTTTAAGAAGGGTGACCGTGAGAAGTTAAAAAATTGGAGACCGATAACTCTGCTTAATGCAGGCTATAAAATTTACGCTAAAGTGTTGGAAAATAGGATGAAGAGAGTGATTGCCGAAGTCATCGATGAGGAACAAACATGTGGGATTCCTGGACGAAAAATCTCGGATTCTGTTATTTGGCTTAGGGACATTTTGAATGATATCAAGGACAGGAAGCAGAGGTTGGCTGTTGTGTCCTTGGATTTCGAGAAGGCTTTTGACCAAGTAGCGCATGTCTTTCTTTTTGAGACCCTTAAGAAGATGGATTTTCCTGACAATTTTATTGAGCAGCTTAGAAGTCTGTATAGGGGCTGTGGTGCCAAAATATCGGTGAATGGGTACCTTACTGAGAAGATAGTTATAAAGTCAGGAGTAAAGCAGGGGTGCCCTTTATCCCCTTTGCTTTTTATTTATGCTCTGGAACCCCTCCTGAGGGGGTTGAAGACTGATAAGGTCATTGAAGGTTTCTTTATCCCTGGTGGAGACGGGAGGCAGATCAAGCATATAGCGTATATGGACGACGTAACGCTCCTCCTTAAAAATGAGAAGTCGGTTAAGAGAGCATTGAGGACGATTGGTTGGTTCTCCGAAGCATCTGGTTTCAGATTAAACCTAGAAAAATCCGGTTTGATGTTTTGCGGTGACTTTAAGATGGAAGAATATCCTGGCTTGGAAGAAGTCTTTGAAATTAAAATCCTTGGAATTTGGTTCTCAGCGAACGGTGGGAATATCCGTAATTGGGAAGCTCTTCTTGAAAGAGTACGGAAGAAATTGATTTTTTGGAAGACTAGGAAACTAACATGGGAAGGGAAGACCCTTGTGATCAAACAAGTTATCATCCCTATTCTATTGTATCCGTCTGTTGTCTATTTCCCGCCGTATAACTTTCTACGGAAGGTGATTAAGTTGATTTTCTCCTTTTTTTTGAATTCGAAAATGGAACGTCTGAAGAGAGAGAAAATTTGTTTGCCGAGAGAATTTGGAGGGAAAGGTTTTCCCGAAGTCAAAATTTTTCTACAGGCTAAATATGTAGCCCTTCACGTGGAGAAGATTTTTGATGAAACGGATCAGGGTAGATTTGCCTGTTACCAGGCAGGATACTTACTCAGGAAGTATCGATGGAAGGTGGAAAGTTTAAAAAAGCCTTGGAGGTTGTTCCCTTCTGAGGCCTATGTTGCATTAGAAGGTTTTCTCAGAAACCTGAAAGTTCAAGATTTGGAGGTGGATTCCTTAAGGGACCATCGGAAGATTTTGGGAAAATTGAAAGAACGGTGTATCTTGGAAAGAGTGGAATACTTTAGTATCCAAAGATCAAAGGAAGCATGGAATAAAATTTCGGCTAATTTTTTATCTAACGAAATGAAAGACATCGCATGGGCAGCGATACACGATTGCTTGATGACAAATGATTTCAAGTTCAGACGCAACTTACAGAGGTCACCAAGGTGTGTGAGAATCGGCTGTGAAGGAGTGGAGACTCCATATCATGTGTTGTGGAACTGTGACTATGCCCAAGAGGTGTGGGCCATGTGTGGGATCATTACAAAGATTTTGGGTCTTAGTATGTTGGACTTTGATATCGTGATGTTCGGGGAAGGTATTAAAAAAGAAGATATGGAGATAGTTTGGCCTTTTATTAACGTGGTGAAGTGTGCTTTGTGGAAAGCACGGTGTATTCTAACCTTTAACAAGGAAGTGTTATCATCTAAGCAGTGCATGAAGATGGCCTTTGGGTCTCTCTACACATTCTTCTGGAGAGATCGGAAGAGAATTGGATGGAATGACGCAGAAAACAAATGGCATACGAGTTGGTGGAAGGCCTAGGTCTCCCTCTTGTGGGCCTTCCTTGCTGACTGTTAGCAGTCCTCCCAGCTCTGTGCTGAAGAGTCTGGCCATGAATCCCCACGCCTTCTCACCGGAGTCCCGGGCAAGCTTTCGAGGCGGAGCCATGCAAATATGCTGAGCAGCACGGCCACGCGGCAGCCTTTTGTTAACGTGCCAGTTGAAAAGCCTGCGGGATTGGGGGGGGCTAGCGCAGCCGAGGCATTGGGTTGAAATGTCAAGTGTAGCGTTGAGCGCTCAGGCCCTTGCTAGGGCCGCAAAGGTCAAGCTCGTGGGCTTGACCTTGGCTCCTGCGTCAGACCTGGCAGGAAGTGGGAGCTGGGCGCCGCCTAGGCGACGAGAAGCGCAGCGCGTCTGCAACTCTCCTCAGCTTGAGGAGCCTTCCCCCGGCGCCGGGCCCTTTCCTCGCCCCTTTCCCGGTTATCGCTTCTCGGCCTATTGGCTAAGATCAAGTGTTACGGCACGAGACGGAGTCAGTAGGTGCTTGGGAGGACTACCGCCTAGTTGGCCCTTCAGGATCGGCAAGTTACACCTTGTCTTCACCTGTTGATGGCAATTGGCTAGGTGCTCTAAAAGTCCAAACAGGCAACGAGGAGGGATCGGGCGCCACTTCGGTGGTGGCCTTGGCGAGGAGGTACGGAGGAGATGCGAAGCGATGGCGGAGGAGGGCCTCGATGTAACCAGGCTGAGATATGCCGCTGACCGTGAGATGCGGGTCAGGTTTACGTTTCGTGTGGAAGTAGCTGAAAATCGGAAGAGCTTCTTTTCTCTGGATTGCTTCGTGGTGAAAGTTCTTTATGACATCTTGAAGGTAAAGAAAGAAGAGATTGTGTGCCTGCAAGATTTGCGTAGTGGAGACTTTGTTCTTTCTTTAGGCACAGCAGGAGCTTGCCAAAATTTGCTGGACGTTTTGAGAAAAGAGAAAAATAACCCTGATTTGGAAGGACTCTGTTTTGTAATTCTATACTCTGGAGGAGATGTACCGCTTATTGTTCACACCTACAATCCCTTTGCGGCAAGAGAGGACATTGATCTCTATCTAAGAAGGTTTTGTAAGAAAGTTCATTTTGCACACAAAGTCTTGAATAGTCATGGATTATGGACTGGGAAATATAAATTCTTTGTCCAGTGGAAGGAAAATCCACATGGAATTGGTGGACTGGACCACCCCCCTTCAGTGTTCAATCTGGGACGCAATAAATATGCGTTATTTTATCCCGAGATGCCTGCTTTTTGCAGAGGGTGCCGCAGATTTGGGCACACGCAGGAGAAGTGCGTGTTGGATCTGCCAGTTGGGAGGTGTGGGAAATGCTTTGGTTTTGGACATTTAACACCGGACTGTACAAATAAAATCATTTGCAATGGGTGCGGAAAAGAAGGACACCTTTTTATGGTCTGCCCGGAAAGACTTAAAAATAAAGAACAGCAAGAGTCCCGGGAGACTGTTAGGAAAACTTGGGCCCAAGTAGTAGAGGCAAAATCAAAAGTGCCTGAAAAATCAAATGAACCGGTTCAGCAAAAGGAGCGTAGTGTGTTGGAGGAAATGAGGCATATGGCTGAGGAGGGGGTTTTTTCATCCAATGACTCTAAGGAGGAGGGTGGTGCGGTTGTGCCTGTGGAGGAGGAGAAGCGCAGGCTGGAGTGGCAAGGGAGGTGGAGAGCGAGGAGGGGAGTGAGAAAAAAGACCAGGAAATGGAGTTTCAGACAGTTACGCCTAAGAGAAAGAAAAAAGTGAAAAATGTAGGATCTGGCTTTAGTGGGAGTAAGCTAAGGAGGGAAGAGAGTGAAGACCCTCAAATAGAGGAATATAGTAGTGGATCAGCTTCGGGTAATTTGGTGATTTCAGAAGCCGTTTCTCCAATATACTCGGATTCTAGTGGGATGTGATTATTCCTCTTAGTTGATGGGTACTAATAATGGTCAATTATGATAAGGTTTTTCTATCTTTTCTCCTACTTTCTCTATATTTCTTTCTATGAGTACACTCAGAATTACCTCCCTGAATGCGAGAAGCATAAAGAGTGGGAGTAGGCGTGCTGCCTTATTTAGTTATTTAGAATCCTTGGAGTCTGACATTTTTCTTTTGCAGGAGTGCTGCATTGATTTTTTTTTTCCTTACAAGGAGTTAAGAGAGAGTTGGAGATTGGGTCAATCCATTTGGTCGGGTGACAATGAAATAAGGTCCACTGGTGTGGGGATTCTTTTTAGAGGTGCCAATGTTAAAATACATACCTTTCAGGAGATCGTTCCAGGTAGAGCTCTATCGGTAACGATTAAATGGTATGATACAGAAGTTAGGCTCTTGAATGTTTACGGCCCAACAGATACTCATGAGAGGGAAAGTTTTTTAGAGATGGTGAAAGTCTTTATTCCCGGGTCTAGTCCCATCGTGATAGGTGGTGATTTTAATTGTGTCGTACAGGGTGAAAAGAGACTAACTACAAGTACCAGAAAAGTGGACAAAACAGAAAAGTTATTAAAAGATTTAATGATTGACCTTAATTTAATTGACGGATGGAGGATGGTTAAAAAATCAGATCCCGGTTTTACATGGGGGAACCGAAATACTAAGTCAAGGATTGACTTTATTTTATGTTCTGACAATATTAAGGTTGTAGAAATGCACTTGGAAGATAACATCTTTTCCGACCACAAGACGGTGATGTGTAAGATCTTTTTACCCGGTCTTGAGAGAGGTGGTGGTGTATGGCGCCTTAATGTTGGTCTTCTGGAGGATCAGTTGGTCCAGAGAGACTTCCTTATCAATCTGAGTAAATGGTTGCAGCTCAAAAAGTACTATCCAACAACCTTAGATTGGTGGGAAATAATAAAGGGAAAGATTAAACATTTTTTTGTTAAAAAAGGTATTGAAAAAAAGAGACAACAAAAAGAATGGTTTACAATGCTTAATAAAAAACTTCAAACTTACCTGAAATTGGAGAAGGTGGATGGAGGGAATGATGGTTTGATTGAAGAAGTTAGATCTGAAATACAAAAGGTTATTAAGGTTAAAGGGAAGGAAATAATTTTTAAAGCAAAGGTGCAATATTTGGATGAAAATGAAAAGTGCTCGCGATATTTTTTTAAGAAAGCTGTTCAGAATAAATTGGTTATGGATGAGATAAACGGTAAAAAAACTAATCATGAAATGCTAATTGAAGCGGAGAATTTTTATCAGGAACTTTTTAATACTAAGAAAATAGATGCTGATTTTACGAGAGATGTTTTAAATGCTCTAGATAATTGTCTCGATGATAACGACCATTCCGAATTGTGCAATATTTTAACTATTGAAGAGCTTTTTTCTGTTTTTAAAAGTTTTAAAAAGGGTAAAACACCTGGTTTGGATGGGCTTCCGATTGAATTTTATCTGAAATTTTGGGATGTTTTAAAAGATATTTTATTGCAGGTTTTTAAAGATGCTTTTAGCTCAAAAATTTTACCACCCTCATGGAGGAGTGGGGTGGTGACATTGATCCATAAGAAAGGGGACCGCACAAAATTGGAAAATTGGAGACCTATTTCTCTTTTAAACGTAGATTACAAGGTTTTAGCTAAAATTTTAGTGAACCGTTTTAAAAGAGTTATTAATAAAGTAATCAATACTGATCAGGTCTGCGGTGTCCCAGGCAGGAGTGTATGGGAACATCTGAATTTAATTAAGGACAATTTATGGTATCAGAGCGAGCGGAAGCTGAAAACTGCAATTTTATCCCTGGATTTTATGAAAGCCTATGACAGAGTGTCACAAACGTTTTTATGGTTGGTTTTAAAGAGAATGAATTTTCCAGATTTTATTATTGATTCTGTTAAGTTATTGTATTTTAATACTTTTAGTCGTATTTTAGTTAACTTTTTTTATCCAACAAGGTTATGATTTTATCGGGCGTCAAACAGGGATGTCCGTTATCACCATTACTTTTTATATGTGTTTTAGAACCCCTTTTATCACTTATCAGAAAAGACAAGGTTATAAGAGGCGTGTTTTTACCTGGAGGTGGAGGGAACTGTGTTAAAACAATTGGGTACATGGATGACGTGTCCATCTTTTGTTGTAGTGAAGCCTCACTCCAGAGAGCAATCAGAATCACAGAATTCTTTTGCGAAGCCTCTGCTTTTAAGCTTAATAAGGATAAGTGTGTGTTGTTTACATCAGGAGACTGGGAATGTGTGCAATATGGGGGTGTGAAAACACAAAATGATCAAATAAAAATTTTAGGAATTATTTTTGATAAGGAAAATAATGGTGCTAAGAGTTGGGAAATCGTTAAAGGAAAAATGGAATCAAAAATTGCCTTCTGGAAATTAAGGAAGCTGACCATAGAGGGTAAAATTCTGATAATAAAATGTATTCTTTTACCCCTAATGTTATATGTGAATATGGTATACCCGCCAACAGAAAAAATGGTTAAAGTGTTAACAAGAATGTGCTTTAGTTTTCTTTGGAGTTCTAACGCAGAAAAACTAAAAAGAGACATAGTGGTGAAAAAGTATGAAAAAGGAGGGAAAAAGATGATTGATTTTAAAAAGTTCCTATATTTAAAATATTTTAATCTTTGTTTTAGAGCAATGTGGATGAAAAATAATTGGTCCTTTTTTGCGAGATATGCATGTGGACATGTGTTTAGGAAGAGAAATTGGTTTATTCCGAAACAAACGATACCAATTTTGCTGGATGGGCCTAATCATTATGTGGTCTTGGAAAAGGTGATAAGATGGTACGGGTTGGAAGGAATGGATATGAGTATCCTAATTGATTTCAGTAAAACAATGAATGAAATTGAAAAGGGTGACTGTAGAAATAATTATGCCGTTCTCTGTAGAAAAAAGTAAAAACATATGGAAAGTGGTTAGTGCTAATTACCTTTCTAACGAGTCGAAAGATATAGCTTGGATGGTGGTTCATGACTGCTTGCCCACCAGAGCTTTCCAATTAGGTCGTGGGTATGCTAATACGGCAAAATGTCCAAGAAATGGGTGTTGGAAAAATGAAACGGCTCGTCATGTTATGTGGGATTGTATGTATGCGCAGAGCATGTGGAAAAAAGTGGGCCCACTTTTAAAGTTTGTGTCAGGTCTGAGCTTTTTAGACCACGAATGCATCTTGTTTGGTGTTTTAAAATTACGAGAATCTGATAAATACAGAGTGGTGTGGATAATAATCAATTGTCTGAAGGTGGCTTTGTGGAAAACTAGGAATATTCTGGTTTTCAGAAGGGATGAGATCCTGGTCAATGATTGCATAAAGTTGGCCTTAAGCGAAGTATTTATTCATTACCTTTGTGATGTAAGAAGAATTGGTAAAAGCAAAGCAATGTCCCTATGGAACCTTAAAATGTGGGAAGTTTTAACAAAATGATGGGTTGTACAATGTTTAAAGTTTTGTTTGATTTGGTAGACTTTTGTTTTTACAGGTTTTTGTCAAGAGTCTAGACTTGAAACAACATCAATAATATAAATATAAAAAAAATCTGTTCTTATCAGTTTAATATCTGATACGTCCCCTATCTGGGGACCATATATTAAATGGATTTTTGGAACAGGGAGATGGGAGAAGAGTTGCTCTGTCCACTCCACGCATTGACCTGGTATTGCAGTACCTCCAGGACCGGTGCACCCCCTTTTGACTGGTTGAAAAATAGACTGAAGTGAAAGTTTCCTTGCTTGTGCTGTGCTGTTTTGTGCCAGCTGTATTATTGTTATGTTTTGTCATTGCCTGTGTTGGAACTTCAATAAAAGTTTGATTTGATTAGAAATGGGGCCTAAAGAAAGAAAAATACTTCAATAAATCCCCACCGTGTGTCCCTTGTTTTTCTTTTGTGTTCGGTTTGATTTAATTTCATTTACTTGGTGCCGATTGCATTTCTGGACTTCCATTGTCCAGGCTGGACCCAGGATTTAATGACATTAAAGGTGCGAAGAGACCACGAGATAATGGCATTAAGGTGTGAAGCGATCTCGGTGAAAACGACGACAGAGCGTCTGCCTCCCTCTTTTGGATGTGGCAGACAGACAGGCATTAGGCACTTGGGACGGGTCACTGGGCTCTGCGGACTACCGCCAGGTTGGCCTTAGGGGATCGTCCTAACCGACTTAACCCCTTTGCTGCTATGAGCCTGGTGCATTAAGGTCCAAAGAAACGAGGAGGGATCGAGGCGCCACCTTGGTGGAGGCCTTATTGCGGAGGAGAGATGGAAATTGGAGGTGTGGAGCTGTCTCGACTACGCTACGCTACTGACCGGGAATCCCGGGTCAGGTTCTCATTTCGTATTATTGTCGATGAGGAGAAGAAGGCGATCGTGGATCTTAAATTTTTCGGGAAGGAAGTGCTCTACCGTTGCTTGAAGGTCAAGAAAGAACAAATCGTTTGTCTACAGGATCTCAAATCAGGAGATTTTATCCTTGCCTTGGAGAATGCTGCGGCATGTCAGAACCTTATTGAAGCTTTAAGGAATGGAAAAGAGGACAAATGCTTGGAAGGTTTGTGCTTTGTGATTTTATATGCTGGCGGTGATATCCCATTGGTGGTTCATTCTTTCAATCCGTTTGCGCCAAAGGAGGAAATAGAACTTTACTTGAAGAGGTTTTGTTCTAAAATCAGATTTTCGCACAAAATTTACAACGAGTTTGACCTTTGGACTGGAAAATATAAGTACTATATTCAATTAAAAACTGACCCTCATGGAGTTGGGGGTTTTATGCATCCACCTCCTGTGGCGATGCTAGGAAGAAATAAGTTTACACTTTTCTATTCGGAGATGCCCATGTATTGCCGCAAGTGTAAATCCTTTGGACATATGCAGGACAATTGTCACATGGACAAACCAGTTGGACGCTGTCAGAGATGCTTTGCAATGGGCCATTTGGCGAAGGATTGTTCAGGCCCTGTCATTTGTAATGGGTGTGGAGAAGAGGGGCATCTTTTTTATCAATGTCCGGAAAGACCTAAGGGACCTGGAAAAAAGCCTCAAGTAGAACCTAGAAAATCCTGGGCCCAGGTAGCAGCGGGTCCGGCCCCGCAGTCAGTTGTTCAAGCTGGGACTTCATCAGTGGCTCAAACAGCCAAATTGCCTATTGTTCAACCTGCTCCTTTACCGAGTAAAAAGCCAGAAGAACTGAGGGGCTTAGGAGCTGTCAAAGCTTTGACGGAGGAAGTGGAGGGGTTGTTGCAAGACAGGGGCAAAGCTGGGATGGAGAACTTACCTTTGGAGGATGGTGAGGAGGAGTCTGAAGAATCTATGGAAGTGCTTGGGGAGAAGGAGGGTAGGGCTGCTTCATCTGATGAGGAGTTTGGAGATAGATGGAAATCAAAAAAAAAGAAGTCTGACCCAGAAGAAGGTTGTAGTAAACATGTAGGGGAAGATAAAATAAGTGAATATAGTAGTGTCTCTACCCCTGAGTTAGTAATTGATAACCCAGACACTATGTGCTCAGATTCTAGTGGAGATTTGTAATGATTTTCTATCTGTCTCAACTTCTTCTTCTACTCTATCTTTAAGCTTGAATGAGGTAAAGGTTGGCTCGCTGAATGTTAGGAGCCTTAAGGATGAAAATCGACGCGCCGCTTTATTTAATTATCTGGAGTTGCTAAATTTTGACATTCTTTTTCTACAGGAATGTGGCATCGACTTTTTGTATGGGCTATGAAGACCTTAAGTCGTGTTGGGATAAAGGGCAATCGTTGTGGTCGGGGGACAATGGAAAACGTTCCACAGGTGTGGGGATCCTGTTTAAAAATAGTAATGTTAAAATATGTACGTTTAGAGAAATTGTGCCGGGCAGAGCACTGTTAGCAAACGTACAATGGTGTGGTGAGGAGGTGAGGCTCTTGAATGTTTATGGCCCTACTGACGTGCATGAAAGGGCAGATTTTTTAGAGTCCGTGCAAGTTTTCATTGTTGGATCGACCCCTATAATTATTGGTGGGGACTTCAATTGTACCATGCGAGGTGAGGAAAGGTTAACCACTAGTGTACGCAAAGTGGATAAAACAGAGAAAATGGTTAAAAACATGGTGATGGATTTCAATCTTATTGATTGCTGGAAAAGTGTTAAAAAGAGTGAACCAGGTTATACTTGGTCTAACAAAAATGTCCAATCAAGGATTGATTTTATTTTGGTATCTAATGGTATTAAGGTTTCCGATATGTGCCTGACTGATAATATCTTTTCAGACCATAAAACTTTAATTTCCAAACTATACTTACCTGGACTGGAAAGAGGAAGGGGAGTATGGCGTCTGAATACTAGACTTCTGGAAGATGCTTCCATCTGGCAGGAATTCAGGGTGCACTTTGATAGGTGGTCGAACCTGAAAGAGAAATATAAAAACAGGTTGGATTGGTGGGAAGCCATTAAAAGAAAGATTAAGTGGTTCTTTATTCAAAAAGGTATTAAAAAAAAACGACTTGAAAGTGAGTGGTTTATAAAATTAAATAAGAAACTCCAGACCTACCTCAAACTAAGGAAAGTGGATGGTGGTGAGGATGGATTAATTGAGGAGGTCAAAAAAGAGATATATAAGGTGATTTTAAACAAAGGGAAGGAGGTGATTTTTAAGACTAAAGTACTGCACGCAGAGGAAAATGAAAAATGCTCAAGGTACTTTTTTAAGAAGGTTTCTGAAGGTAAAATGGTTATTAAGGATATTGAGGGAAAAACTACTAACCAAGAGATGCTGAAAGAAGTTGAGTGTTTTTATCAAGAACTTTTTAATGTAAAAGAAATTGATATGTCTTTTACTGCAGGTATTTTAGATACAATTGATGGTGTTCTTGATAACCGAGACCAATCAGTTTTATGCGATGTTTTAGATTTGAACAAACTACATACTGCTTTTAAAAGTTTTAAAAAGGGTAAAGCGCCGGGGTCCGACAGGTTGCCGGTTGAGTTTTACTTGGTGTTTTGGGATATTTTAAAAAATGATTTATTGCAGATTTTTAAGGATGCTTTTAAATGCAAGATTTTACCATATTCTTGGAGGAGCGGCGTTGTGACGATGATTTTTAAAAAGGGGGACAGGTCAAAGTTGGAGAATTGGAGACCGATAACCCTTTTAAATCTCGATTACAAAGTTTTAGCAAAAATTTTAGTAAATCGAATTAAGAAAGTGATTAGTAAGGTCATCCATGCCGACCAGGTCTGTGGTGTTCCGGGAAGGGGAGTTTGGGAACACCTTAATCTTATTAAAGACCTAATATGGTACCAAAAGGAGCGAAAGCAAAAAACTGCAATTTTATCCCTGGATTTTTTAAAAGCGTATGATAGGGTCTCGCATTAATTTTTATGGTTGGTTTTAGAGCGTATGAATTTCCCTGTTTTTATCCTTGATGCTATTAAACTTTTGTATAAAGATACTTTTAGTCAGATTTTAGTTAATGGTTTTTTATCTAGCAATGTGTCAATTTTATCGGGGGTGAAACAAGGTTGCCCCCTTTCACCGTTACTTTTTATTTGCATTTTAGAACCTCTTTTATCCAGTATTCGTAAAGATAAGGTTATTAAATGTGTGTTTTTACCGGGTGGTGGTGGGAATTGTGCTAAAGTTATTGGTTATATGGACGATGTGTCAGTACTTTGCACAAACGAAGCCTCACTTCAAAGAGCAGTTCGCCTTACCGAATTTTACTGCAAAGGATCAGCCTTTAAGCTTAATAAAAACAAATGTGACTGTTTTATTTTAGGAAACTGGGAAAATGTGCAATATGGAGGTGTGAAGACGCAAACAGAGCAAATAAAAATCTTGGGGATCATTTTTGATCTAAAAAATGACGGTGATAAGAGTTGGGAGGTTGTTAAACAAAAAGTGGAGTCAAAAATTTCCTTCTGGAAATTGAGAAAATTGACCATAGAAGGGAGGATCCTTATTATTAAACGTGTATTATTGCCTCTAATGCTTTTTGTTAATATGGTTTTTCCTCCTTCCAATGATATGTTAAATAATCTGACTAGAATGTGCTTCTGCTTTCTGTGGAACTCAAACGCAGAAAAGTTAAAAAGAGATATATTGGTTAAAAAAGCTGGGAAAGGTGGAAGAAATATGGTTGATTTTAAGAAATTTTTATACCTAAAGTTTTTTAGTCTATGTTTTAAAGGTTTATGGATGTCAAACAATTGGTCTTATTTTTTAAGATATTTTTAAGATATTTAAGTGGTCACGTTTTTAGAAAGAGGCAGTGGTTTCATCCTAAACAAACATCTCCCATTCGCATTGATGTACCTCCTCAGTATAGGATACTTGAGAAAGTAATCAGAATGTATGACCTTAAAAAATACGATATGAGTGTCCTTCTTGACTCCAAGAAGCTGATGAATGAAATGGAGAAAGAGGACGTAGTGGAAAAGGTGATGTCATTTTCTGAGGTGAAAAGTAAAGAATTATGGAGGATGGTCAACATGAATTATCTCTCAAATGAGATTAAAGATATAGCTTGGATGTCAGTCCACGAATGCTTAGCGAGACTGTATGCCATCTGATGTGGAATTGCATGTTTGCACGGAATGTGTGGAAGAAAGTGGGCCCACTTTTAAAATTTTTGACTGGGTTGTTGATTTTAAATCACGAATGTGTTCTGTATGGTGTTTTAAATATACGTGAGAAACAGAAAACTAAAATGTTGTGGATTACTATCAACTGTCTAAAATCTGCCCTATGGAAAGTGAGGAATATCTTAATCTTTAAAAGGGATGAGATCTCTGAGACCGATTGTATCAAACTCGCTTTGAGCGACATGTATATACATTATTTACTAGATGTAAAAGTGATGGACCAAAGCAATGTCCCTGTGGAACTTACAAATGTGGAATACTCTGGTACTCTAATCTTTCAAAATTTTATATAACCTGTTAATATAGATTTGAATTATTAGTTTTATGGTAGACTTTTGTTTTTACAGATTTTTGTTCAGAAGTCTATACTTGGAAAAAGAACAAAATAAAAATGTAAAAAAATCTGTTCTTATCAGTTTAATATCTGATACGTCCCCTATCTGGGGACCATATATTAAATGGATTTTTGGAACAGGGAGATGGGAGAAGAGCTTGCTCTGTCCACTCCACGCATTGACCTGGTATTGCAGTACCTCCAGGACCGGTGCACCCCCTTTTGACTGGTTGAAAAATAGACTGAAGTGTAAGTTTCCTTGCTTGTGCTGTGCTGCTTTGTAAACTGTGTGTTTTGTGCCAGCTGTATTATTGTTATGTTTTGTCATTGCCTGTGTTGGAACTTGAATAAAAGTTTGATTTGATTAGAAATGGGGCCTAAAAAAAGGAAAAGACTTCAATAAATCCCCACCGTGTGTCCCTTGTTTTTCTTTTGTGTTCGGTTTGATTTAATTTCATTGACTTCCATTGTCCAGGCTGGACCCAGGATTTAATGACATTAAAGGTGCGAAGAGATCACGAGATAATGGCATTAAGGTGTGAAGCGATCTCGGTGAAAACGACGACAGAGCGCGCCTGCCTCTTTTGGATGTGGCAGACAGACAGGCAGGCTGTTCCTTGCTTGTGGCTCTCTGCTCATCAGCAGGCCTAGGTCTCCCTCTTGTGGGCCTTGCTGACTGTTAGCAGTCCTCCCAGCTCTGTGCTGAGGAGTCTGGCCATGAATCCCCACGTGTTTTCATGCCTTCTCACCAGAGTCCCGGGCAAGCTTTCGAGGCGGAGCCATGCAAATATGCTGAGCAGCACGGCCACGCGGCAGCCTTTTGTTAACGTGCCACTTGAAAAGCCTGCGGGATTGGGGGGCTAGCGCAGCCGAGGCATTGGGTTGGAATGTCAAGTGTAGCGTTGAGCGCTCAGGCCCTTGCTAGGGCCGCAAAGGTCAAGCTCGTGGGCTTGACCTTGGCTCCTGCGTCAGACCTGCCAGGAAGTGAGGGCTGGGCGCCGCCTAGGCGACGAGGAGCGCAGCGCGTCTGCAACTCTCCTCAGCTTGAGGAGCCTTCCCCCGGCGCCGGGCCCTTTCCTCGGCCCCTTTCCCGGTTATCGCTTCTCTGCCTATTGGCTAAGATCAAGTGTAGTATGGAACAACAACTGGCAGGAGTTAAAGCTGATTTGTGGAAGCCCAAGACAGTCTACAGGCTCATCCGAGCCAAGGACGAGACCGAACCGATCCTGGGGCTCCCGCTGGACACGTGTAGGTTCGTGTGGAAGAACGTGTCCTCCAGGAGACTGTCCAACCAACACAAGGACCTGGCGTGGCAAGCAATCCAGGGAGGTCTGCCCATCAGGACCTTCATGCACGACCGGGGGTTGAGCAGATACAGACACTGCCCGCTGTGTGTTGTCTGCGAGGAAACCTCCCGTCACCTCTTTTGGGATTGCTCCTATGCCCAGGCCTTGTTGGACGCCCTAGGGTCAGAACTGAAAGACTGTGGAGTGCCAAGGAACGCAGTCACCCACTGCGGCGTTTTGTACGGACTATTCCACGGCAACTTTTCTGAGGAGGAAGTGGAGCGCGCCTGGCGCCTTATGAACTGTTTTAAGGACGCTATCTGGTGCGCCCGCAACCGCTTCATCCTAAGGCGGGAATGGATGAAAATCGAGGACTGTCGCAGGCTGATCCACAGCCTGCTCAGAGACTACTCCTTGATGGACTTCGGTGTGGAGGATGAGGAAGACAATTGAGTGGCCTTGATTGTTTTTCTCCCTTCCCCCTCCTTCCCCTCCACGTTTCATGTCTAAATAAAGCTTCGGCCCTGTGTTTCCCCTTGCCTCCCCTCCTTTCCCACCCCCAACCCCCCCACAGACCGTCGCTTTATGTCATGTAAATTTTGAATCGGTGGACTCATGAATGATGTGCAGTCAGGGACCCTTGTCCAGGACGGCACATCAGGCATGGCCCACACTGTATATACAAACTGTCATGTTTTTCATACTTTTGTATTGTGTACGGTGGACCCATGAATGATGTGCTGCCAGGGACCTTTGTCCAGGGCGGCACATCAGGCATCGCCCACAAATGTTTAAAAATATTCTGATAGTTGCGGTATGAATGTGGTGGACTCATGAATGATGTGAGGTCGGGGACCCTTAGTCCAAGACTACACATTAGGCATGGCCCACTTTGTATACGAGTAGAGGCGGTGGCACGTAGGATGTGAGGTACAGGGCACTTAGCCAGGCACCACACATCAGACGTCCTGCCGCTAAACACGAATGTAATTTATTGTATGTATTGAGATGTATCTGCATTGTAGTGACTTGTGCGCTGCGACGCAATACATGGAAAGAATGTACCGTCTTATGTATTTATATGTGCAACTATATAAATATAGGATATTTTTTCAATCAAAAATCTGTTCTTACAGGGAGGCCCGTGAACGACACCAGCTGGAATGGCGGCCGAGGGACTAGCTCACCCCTCTGGCTCGCCTAGTACGGCTGGTGGCTTAGTAATGGGCCAAACTGTGTAGGACGGATCTACCAGGTTGCAGTATCTGCACCCATCATGCAGGACCATGAAAAGCTGTGTGGAAACCCGGCCGGAGGTTTTTGGAGAGGGGACCTCCTGGCGCGCTTAGTACGCACAGCCTAGTAATGGACCTGAGGGGGGAGTGGCGACCCCCCGCCATGTATGGGAGTAGATCTGCATATATCTTAGCCTTGGCTTGAGGTTGCGAAACCGAGCCGTCGTGTTCGTGTACCCCTGGGGTGGCGCCCAGGGTACCTTACTGGTCACCAGAGTTGGTCACTTTGGTTGCACTCTGTTTGGTTTTGACACGACACACCTTAGCTTAGTTTTGCACTGCTCTTTATGGCTGTGGCCCTCCGGCTTCGCCTGAAGAATTTTTTATGGCCGGAGGGCCCACCCTGTAATGCACAGGCACTCGCACCCCCCCCCCCCTTTTTTTTTAATGAGCCCAATATTTCACTTTTTTTCACCTTTTTTGCCACTTAGTTTCCCATGTTTGTGTTTTTCATCTGCACGTGTTTAGGTGCCAGCGGCTCCCTATGGGTCCCTGTCCCTAAAGACCTGGGGTCGGAAGTCATAGGCCTTTTGGACTCGCTTCCGGCCCCTGCCCAGTGCTCCCCCCTGAGGCTCCTAGTGAGTAGAGGGCGGCGAACCCCGGGAAAACGGCTTCCAAAGCCTGTCCGAGTACTCGCATACGAATCCGAGGAAAGGCAGGCTGCGGAGGCCGCTAGTACTGGGGCTAGCTACTATCGAAAGCAAGGGGCCGAAGCCGAAGATCCGAGTACCTGGACGGGCAACCGCCGGGGAAAGGTAGGCTGAGGGAGTTTACGCCTTAGTCCACGGGGAAAACTTCTGTTAGTACCCGAGGACGAAAGCGGCCCCGAGGTCTTCTGGACTGAGGGGTAGTACGACCCAATCCTGTCAGGGGGTTCGTCCTCCGGGGAAAGGGATGGGGCTCTTTCCTGCGGGAAGGAGCCAGAATGGGCGCCTAGTGTGTTTTTTAGTGCACTTGCACCTTTTCACACGAAGGCTTCACGTTTAACGGTGCTTTCGCACACACGACGGCTCTATAAAAAAAAAAAAAATAAAAATACCTTGTGAGTATCCAATAGGTGCTGGACCCCTACCGCTCACTTGGCCCTTAGGGATCGGCACTTCGGTGTCTTCACCCTATCGCAGCTTTTGGGTGAGTGTATTAAAAGGGCCAGCAACGGGGGCGTGGCTTGGCGATGGCCGTGTAAGGACGCTTTTCCCCTAGCTCCGTCCAGTTATCTATAGAAATAGCCCTTCAGAACACCCCAAGTGCCCAGATCACCCCACTGACCTCATGTCCAAAAGGAGAAGATCCAGGGCGACGACCGGCGGGTCCAGGACAGGCCGCATCGAGGCCTTTTTCCAGCCCAGAACCAGCGAGGCCGGAGGTGGAGGGGACGGCAAGATGGCGGCCGTCCGCACACAAGGAGGTCCGGTGGCGGGAGAGCAGCAGACCGAGCAGCCCCCGCCTCACCCGACATGCGGGACACAGTCTGAAGACCTGCGGGGGGAGCCCTCGATGACGCCCCGCCAGACACAGGTGGGAGGCGGCGCAGGCTCGGCAGCAGGAGCCGGGGCCCGGAGAGACGAGGACGCCGGCGATGGAGAGCCAGAGAGGCGGGCTTCCTCTCCGACGTGTGATCAGCCCAGCGGCGGCAGAGCAGGTGAGCCGCGGTCCCAGCGTTCCCCCGTCCCCGCTGACATGGGAGAAGGCAGGCGGGCGGCTGAAGTGATGGAGGGGGTCGGGAGCCTCAGACAAGGTGGCAGTGCGGAGCCACCACTACCCCTGCAGGAACACTCTCATCAAGGGGAGGAGGGGAGACCCGCATATGGAGCCCTGGGTCCCCTCAGAAGACAGGCTGCAGATGTGGCACTGGAGGGGGTAGTGAACAGCCCGGAGAAACAGGATGGCCCTCTGCATAGGTCAGCTTCACAGAGGCCATGCGGGATTGAGCAGCAGCAGGGAGGCGGACTGGGCAACAGGAGTACCAGCGGACTACCCGGTGGGGACAATCCCATAAAATTAGGGGGAGTTGGCCCCCATGACCAGCACAACATCTCTGGGTCCCGGGCACAGCCCTGTACTGCCACCATGGAGCTGCGAGACACCGGCGGGGACAGCAGGAAGCCGATCCACAACGATCTCTGCGGCGACCAAAACCACTCTGGGCTGCGCGGCGCACCTGTCCCTCGAGCTGCCGGTGATAGGGAGCCGACCCGAGACGAATTGAGCAGCGGTCCCAGCTCTCCGATGGCCCTGTCGACCTCCCCGCACTGGCCACAAGAGTCCCCCCCACGCAGCCCCGACCTATACGACCAATGCAATTCGGGGGCGCCAGATTTCGACCAAGACAGTATTAGAGCCCTCATTTCGTCATTACCCACTCGAAAAGACTTTGAAACCTTCATTAACAGAATGGAGTCCTCCCTTCGCAGGGAGGTGGATGAGGTATCGAAGCAAGTGCTAGAAGTGGGGACCAGGGTTACGGCCGTAGAACAAGTGCAGGACTCGGTCCAGCAGCGTCTGTTCTCCATAGAAAGAGCGCACACCGCCTTAGAAAGAGCACAGGAAGAATCAGCGCACCACATCGCCAATATACTTCTCCACCAAGACGACATGGAGAACAGAGGGAGACGCAACAATATCCGCATAAGGGGACTCCCCGAATCTCCGGACAACGCCAATCTCTCCGAGACAGTAACTCGCATCTTCAACATGGTCTTGGACCGCCCACTGGGAGAGGCCATCGAGTTAGACAGAGTGCACAGGGCTCCGGACCAGCGGAGACCCCGAGACATCATTTGCCGCGTGCACTTTTACAAAGTCAAGGAAGAAATAATGAGACTCGCCTGGGTCAAGAAAGGCGTATCGTACGGGGGATCACAGGTCATCCTGTTGCCGGATCTGGCACGCCGTACGCTACAAATGAGACGGATCTTGAAACCGCTCCTGGAATGTGCAAAGCAAGCTGGCGCCACTTACAGGTGGGGTCATCCCTTCCACCTCATCATCCAGATGCGGGGCCGGAGCTTCACACTCCGTTATCATTCTCAGCTATCAAAGGCGTTTGAGTTTCTGGGTTCCCCCGGCATTGACCTGGAGGACTGGCTCTCCCCCTCACTGGGCCCCACCAGAGCACAGGGGATTGGGGGACACGACCCACTACCGCGAAGAAACAGGGGGGGCAGGCCCAGAGCGCGCAACGGCGCCAATGACTGGCAATGAACCGGACCCGGTCCGACAGGGCTGCGACGGAACTGAGGTACTTGGACATTTAACTACAATTGTTCGATCTTGGGTGACCCTGAGACCGGCTTAGTCGTGCAGACAGCCTTGGCCGGAGGCTGAAGCGCCTTATTGGACAGCCCCCGGGGTCGATGATGGGCGGGGCCGCCCTGGGTCCTAGGCGCCCCTGAAACTGAACGTTCCTACGGGTTGTCGTTATTTTTGACTCGTTCCCCCTCCACTGATCAAAATGGTTTGGTTGACCGACTGACGAAACGGGGAGGTGGCGGAACTATGGCTTGTCCCGTGGTTTTCTCCCTCCCCCTGCCTGGGTCTCCGGGTCGGGTCCCTGGGCCCGCCTCGTCTGACTCGGTCGGGAGCTGGGACCCCACGCAGGCGATGGCCTAGCGGCCTCTTCAAACACAGTATCTTATGTTTCCATGCACCATGGTACTCTCAATGTTTCCCACGGTTCATATGGTTAATTCATTTCTCAACGCTTTAAGTTTACTGCCTGGTCGCCTTGTTGACAGTGAATAGGAATGGGTGCGGTGCCCTGCCCGCGGCGGGCTCTCCCCCCGGGCTGGACCTACGGGTGTGGCCCTTGGGGCGACCTCGCACCGGCGGCTGGGGGGCGGCGTCCACATTGGGCTCGTCTTATCCTAAAAGTATACCAAGGATTAAGTTGTTTTATATGTTTTGGATATTCAACATTTCAGCCACCCTGGCACTTAACTGTTAAAGCTTAGAAATTATATGTGTAATGTTCTGATTGCAATGGGCTTACCTCAAGGCCTGGGTTCAGATTGGGCCCAGGCCTCAGGATAACCTCTCAGTATCTGGATGGAGCGCCTTGCATTGGCGGTCGCTCTTTCCACTTCCCCCACTCCATAGCCTCCTGAGCCCTCCCAATAGGCGTTTGGGATAAGCTCACTTGGAGGAAGCGCGCGGAGCGCCTTTACTCTTAGTTTGTTTCTCTTTCTTTCTCCTTAGCCCCTAGTTCTCTCCGCTTCTTCACCCCTCCCTCTACTCTTCCCTCCTCCCCCTCATTACCTTCCCTACTCTTACCCCTACCTGACTCTGCTGAACTGAACATGTCAAGCATCACCATTTGCTCCTATAACACAAAGGGCCTAAATGTCCCGGAAAAACGATCTAAAATCCTCTCCGAACTCCACAAACACAGGGTCAAAATAGCCTTGCTACAAGAAACCCACTTTAAAGAAGGTCATATACCAACAATTAGGGACCGTCACTTCTCCTCCTGGTTCCATGCGCCAAACCCAGAAGCAAAATCGAAAGGGGTGTCCATAGCGATACATAAGTCCCTACCCCATAGGATTCTAGACTCAAGAATTGACCCCAAAGGCCGGTTTATATTCCTAAAACTAACTTTGTTTACGAAGATCTATACGGTTGTGAATGTCTACAGTCCCAACCAGGACCCAGCCTCTTATTGCTGCACACTGCTTAAACAGCTAATTCACTTTGCGGAGGGTATCTTGGTGTGTGGGGGTGACTTCAACCTGCCTCTCAACCCGCTGATTGACACCTCCTCCGGCAGGTCTGGGGTTCCAGCCGCGGGGCTTAAAAAATTGAAGAAACTATTGCAAGATTTGCAACTAGTGGACACCTGGCGGGCACTACATAAGAGAGACAGGGATTTCACCTTTTACTCTAACGCCAACAACTCCTATAGCCGCATTGACTATATCTTATTGAGCCATCACGCTATGGCCTGGAACCCAGAGGCGAGCATAGGGAGTATTCTATGGTCAGACCACGCCCCAATTTTCCTATCGGTGGACATACCTGGGTTGTACCCGAGCAGATGGGATTGGCGCTTAAACGATAACTTGCTCAAAGATGAGACCTGTTTGGCAGCAATAAGAGAAAGTATAGCCCACTTCTTAACAGACCACCGTAGCGATGACACACCCCTCCCTGTACAGTGGGAAGCGTTTAAATGCGTGTTGCGGGGGATCTTTATCCAACACGGTGCGAGACTCAAACGAGAAAGATCCACCCTAATAGAAAACACAATTCATCAAATTAGAATCCTGGAGCTCGAACACAAACAACGGCCCACCAACGAGACTCTGATCAAGCTAGAAAAAGCTAGGGACGACCTTAGGAGCCTGTACAACCAAATATTCCTGCGGCACAGGGATCGGCTTAGGGGGTCATTTTATGAGCACGCCAACAAACCGGGCAAGATGTTGGCGAGATCACTACACCCTAGGAACCCCACTACGTATATCCCCTGTATAAAAACACGAGGGGACAATGAGACCTCTAATCCAATCGATATCGCGAAGTCCTTTAGGGACTACTACAGCACCCTCTATAACCTGCCGAGGCCCGCGCCAACCACAGCTCACCTGTCCCCCTCAGAGTCGGTTCGGGCCTATGTAGACAGAACACCCCTCCCCAAAATCTTACAGGAGATCGTGCAGTCCCTTGAGGCTCCTTTTGGAACGCAGGAAGTGGAGGAGGCTATACAACGCTCCCCGGTGGGCAAGAGCCCAGGACCCGATGGTTACACCCCTAGGTTCTATAGGGTGCTGGGACCCCTGCTGGTCCCCTTCTTGACCAGAGTTTTCAACGTGGTAGGACAGGACTCCCCCTTTGCGAAACAGTCATTGGCAGCCACGATTGCGGTTATCCCCAAGCCTGGTAAGGACCCTCTCATATGTAGCAGTTATCGCCCGATCTCCCTCATCAACGTGGACATAAAAATATTTGCAAAAATAATAGCCTCGCGCCTCGGGCCAATTGTCCCTGATCTTGTTCACCTGGACCAGGTGGGATTCGTCCCGGGTAGAGAGGCACGGGACAACACGAACAAATTGTTCACACTGATATCTTACGTGCAATCTCAAGGGATCCCAGCTTGCCTTCTCTCTTGTGACGCTGAGAAAGCGTTCGATAGGGTGAGCTGGGACTTTATGCATGCTTCTCTACAACAAATTGGCTTGGGACCGTCCCTCCTTGGCAAAATACTGGCCCTTTACGGAGATCCCTCAGCCTCAGTTAGAACCAACGGTGTGCTGTCATCCTCTTTCCCCATAAGCAATGGGACACGTCAGGGATGCCCACTGTCTCCCCTTCTATATATCATATGCATGGAGCATCTGGCTGTTGCCATACGAGACAATCCGGACATAAAGGGGATTGAGATAGATAATAAGCAATACAAACTGTCTTTGTATGCCGATGACCTTTTGCTCCACCTAACTTCCCCTACTATCTCTTTCCCGTCAGTACTAAAAGAATTTGAACAATTTGGGTTGGTGAGCAATTTTAAAGTAAATTATACGAAATCGGAAGCCCTTAACCTAACCCTACCGCCCGGAGAGGTAGATAGACTAAAAGCTAATTTCTCTTTTAAATGGCAGGCGGCCGCCATCAAATATCTCGGGATTCAGATCCCTAATGACCTAACTAAGATATACGATCTGAGTTATGCCCCGTTGATGAATAAGACATTGAACGACCTTAAGAAATATGACAGAAAGTCCCTATCCTGGTTCGGACGAATGGGCGTGATTAAGATGGACGTCCTGCCCCGCTTCCTATACGTGTTCCAAACAGCCCCCATAGCGCCCCCCAACAGCTTTTTTAAAATCCTGAAGTCTGCGTTCCTCAAATTTGTTTGGGGGGTCTCTAAGCCTCGCATTCGTCGCAACACTTTGTCCCGCAGCAAAGCAAAAGGTGGGGTGGGACTACCTGACTTGAAGCTATACCATGCAGCAGCGGTCCTTTTAAGGACCCTAGATTGGGCTCATCATACCTCAAGTAAGACGTGGGTCACAATTGAGAAAAAGTTGTCGCCCTTCCCACTGGTCTCTCCCTTGGGTAGGCCCTCAGCCTAAACGCACTCTTAGAAAATTACCCTTTTTAGCACAGCACTACTTTATAGTATGGGACAAATTGACTTCCAAATCTCAGCTAGTCCAACGCCCGGGTCCTCTGACCCCGATTATCGGGAACCCGGACTTCACGCCCGGGATGGGGGTTTCGTCCTTCTTAGGCTGGCAGGCGGCGTCAGACCCGTGGCTACGTCACATCATGGGGGGGACGGGCCTTCCAACACTGGAAGAGATTAGGGCGCTACAACCCGGGGTGCGCGTGTCATGGTTCCTCTACAGTCAACTAGCGCATTATGTATCCTCCCACCATCTGAGTGGCATGAGGGACTGCCCATTATCCGAGTTGGAACGGCTTCTCTCCTCCGTGTCGCCCATACCCCATGCCCTCTCTGCTCTGTACCATGCCCTATTGAATGGCACGCATCCGGATCCTCCGGGGTACGTGGCCAGATGGGAAAAAGAGCTAGATAGATCCTTCTCCGAGGAGGACCTTGCCAAAATATTTAGCCTGACGCATAAATCAGCACTGGAGGGGGCGGCACAGGAGAGAGGCTTCAAGATCATATCAAGATGGTACAGATGCCCGTCTGACATCAATAAGTACGCGCCTCAGGCCTCAAGCAGTTGCTGGCGGTGCTTGACAGAGGAGGGGACCATGACCCACATCTGGTGGGGGTGCTCAACCATCACCTCCTTCTGGGACGGGGTCCTTAGCATATACGCAGAGGCGACAGGCATCATGGTGAACAACTCACCCCAATTAACCCTCCTCTCCTTAGTGGAGGACTCCATATCGCAATACAAAAACGGATTGCTCAGGCACTTCCTAACGGCGGCGCGGGCCGTAATACCCAGACATTGGAAGACCCGTGAAGCCCCCCCCCCTAGCAGAATGGGTCGTGGAGCTAGAACGTATTAGACGTATGGAAGAGCTCATCCTTAGCGATAAGGGCATGTCAGAGAAGTATGCCACGACCTGGGCTTGCTGGATTGATCTTCGAGATTCAGACCGTTTTCAGTCAATAATCCAGTGACCCCGGCAGTAGAGGCAACCACCCGACCAAATTTAGACATTACAAGGTTGGATCGTGGAGGCAAAATAAAAATAAAAATTTTGCTTTGGTCCGGCAGAGGACACTCCCTTTCCTCCTTTCCCCTTCCCCTTCTTCCCTCCCTCCCATTTACCTCCCCCACTTCTCCTCTAACTTCACTTATCCCCTCTTCATCACCTTCTCTCTCCCATCTTTATGGGTAGTCTCTCTCTATTCTGTCTGCGTTCTGATTTCCGCTCTCTTTAGTTACATCCCCTTTGACAAACAGATACAGCGCACTGGCATTGACCATCTATACTGACATAAATGAAACGCTGTGACAAGAATTGGAGATGATGTCATATTTATTTGGAAGATTCAATGTTGTTTTCCCTTGTCCCTTCTTTTTGTTATGCTTGTTATGCTATTGTTGTACGACACCTGCGTGTGTCTATGTTCCTTCTTTTACCCAATCTTCTGCAATAAAAACAGATTAAACTAAAAGGGCCAGCAACGAGGAGGGGTCGGGCGCCACATCGGTGGCTGCCATTTCGTGGTGTGGAGTCGCGGCGATGCGGTGGAGAGGATGGCGTTTCCCTACAGAATCCTGAAGAACTCCATCTGCTTCGAAGCGAGGAAGGAGCATCGATCGGATGTGTCCTTAAGAGTCATCTGTATTGACATACTGCGCGATTTACTTGGGCTTAAGGTGAGCGACATTGCTGGTGTCCAAGATATTTTGAAAGACGGGCTATACTATGTGTCCTTTTTTTCCGAGGCATTATGCTTGGCTTCATTTGAGAACCTTAAAAGAGCAAAGGATGCGGGTTCCCCTCTGCTGTCAAAAGTGGATTTCCGACTGCTGTTTGAGCCTGGCGTTAAGACTGTCTTCATCAGGATCTATAACCCTTTTCTGGACCTGAACCCAGTGCTGACCTTAATGTCGCGTTACATGCACTTTGAAAGTCTGCCGGAAGATCTACGGAACCAGTATGGTTTTCTAAACTGCAGATACAAGGTAAAGGCCACGTTCCATCAAGATCCCGAATGTTATTCTGGCCTTCGGCACCCCCCTCCAGTTTTTACCATAGCTGGAGAGAGGTGCTCAGTGTACTATCCAGGGCAGCCGGAGTTTTGCCGCCGCTGTCTGAGGTTCGGCCACCTTACGCAGAATTGTGAGGAACCAGCAAGGTGCCGATACTGTGACAGCGCAGAGCATGTGGCCGCTAAATGCACTGTCGGGAAAACGTGCGACGTGTGCGGACAGCGAGGCCATATAGTTCGGAATTGCCCCCAAATGGAGGGGAAGAGGCTGTTTTCAGCTGTAGTACAGCAAGGGCCACAAGGCAAATCTGGACCCTCCGCGGGGAGGAATGCATGACAGGTGCCTGGCCCAGTTGTCAGTGTGCAGGGTGAATGTGGAGCAAATGTTGGGGTAAGGGAAGAGGGGGTGGGGGGGAGTGAAAGGGCGGAGGAGAGTATGGATGTAGGTGAAACTACTGTGCGTGAACCTGTGGGTGAGTCTGTGTGTGAGGCCGTTTCTCTGGAGCCCAGGGCGAAGGTCCGCAAAACCCTGGTAACTCCAGAGAAACAAAAATTGGTTTCAGAAACCAATGCCAAGGCCAGGAGGACTGCAGCAAGGCTACGGAAGGCCCAGGAATTGGGGTTGTCGGCTTCTGGGGCTCAGGTTCCCCTGGAAGGAGTGAGGGAAGAACTTTCCTCCTCCGACCTGGGGGAGCTTGGGTCGAGCGCGGAGGCCTTTTGTACTCCGGAAGGGGTACAGCCGGATGCCGGCAGCTCCAGGGCAGCCGTGGGGGGTGAGGTTAGCTCCACTCCCACCTCTTCAGGTTGTTTCTTGCTCCCCTCAGGGGAAATTATGAGGAGTCAGCCGCCCTATCCCCCTGATTGGCCCCCATGCGGTCGGCCTCTCCTCCCTGGAGGGGAGGGCACTTCTGGAGGGGTGGGGTCCGTCCCTTCCTCTGCCAGCCTCCCTGGGATTGGGCAGGAGGTTTTGCCCCCTCCTGTTCCTATGCCTGGGGGGAGTATGGGTCTGAGTTCTGAGGCTGAGGCCCTCCTTATTACTTTGAGGGAGTCTCTTTGTGGCCCGGACCCAGACCCTGTAGGCGAAGAGGGGATGGACAGTAGTGGCCCCCCTACGGCTGCCCAAAGAGAGGTGTATGAGGCCTCAAGTGATGGGTTCTCCCCTAGGAGCGATTCTGGGGAGGACCTATCTTTTGCAGAGTTGGGCTCGACCACTTCGGTGGATGAACCAGTGAGAATGGTGGGGGGGTCTTCCTCCGCCCGTGGTGTGAGGGACCCCTCCGAGTAGGATGACCAGGCTTGGGTGTTTTCTCTCCCTGCTCGTGATGTCATTTTCTGTAGCTACGATTAATGTGAGGAGCATTTGCTCCTCACAGAGGAGGGCGGCTGTGTTAGACTCGCTAGGGCACATCCCTGCAGATATTTTGTGTCTGCAGGAATGTGCCCTTCAGAGCGCCCCCAGCTGCAGGGAATGGCCTCACGGGCAGGCTGTATGGTCGGAGGCCTGCCAGAGCCGGAATGAGGGTGTGGGGGTCCTTGTTAAGGGCCCCCGGGTGCAGATCCGGTCGAGCCGGGTCATCGTGCCCGGCCGACTGGTTCTCTGCCAGTGTAGAACCCAAGCATCTGATTTCCGGCTCTTCTGCGCATATGGTCCTGCAGACAGGGCGGAACGTTTGGCCTTTCTGGAAGTCCTGAGGCTTCACCTGCCGGGTCGCCAACCCACAATTGTGGCTGGGGATTTTAATTTAATCCTCAGGTCAGGCGACCGGGTAGGTGGAGGGAACGGCGGACTTGATAGCACCAGTAGGAGCATGGAGGGAATCCTCGGGGATTTTTCTCTCGGGGACTCTTTTAGCCCTCAATCTGATGGGGACCTGAACTTCACCTTCTTCTCGGACAAGGGGACGGTGAGGTCGAGAATTGATTTCGTCTTGACCTCCCAGTTACCACCAGCAATTACCGCCATATTCCGGTGATCTTTTCTGATCATGTTGTGGTCTGTGTAGGGGTTAGTTTAGAGGGTTGTGTTAAGATGGGTAGAGGGGTGTGGAAGCTGAATGTAAGCCTATTAGAGGATAAGGGTGTGAGTAGAAGGTTTGAATGGGTATATGGGAGGTGGGTGACGCAGAAAGGGAAGTTTGGATCTGTGGTTGAATGGTGGGAGTGGGTGAAGGTCCAGATTAGGAAGTTTTTCCGAAAGGAAAGCTTCAGGGTGGCCAGGCTGCGGGTTAGGAAAGAGAGGGAGATCTTAGAGAGGCTCCATACCCTTCTGACCTTGCGATCGCTGGGTTGGGAGGTGGAGGATGATCTGAGGGCCGTGAGGGGGGAGAGAGTGGTTTTGTTGGAGCAGCGTGGTAGGGAAATAATCTTTAGGTCAAAGGTTCAGAATGTAGAAGAGAATGAGAAATGCACAAGTTTTTTCTTTAAAAAAGCCTTTAAAGCAAGTGATGTTTTTTCTTCTCTTCTTGTGCAGGACCAAGAGGTTACCGGTGACGATGTAAGGTCGGGCATTTGTCACTTTTATCGGGATCTCTTTACGGATCACTCGACAGCATCGGAAGTTGAAATGCGAGAATATTGCCATGTTCTGGACGATCGCCTTGCAGCGGACGATGCGGAATCTTTGGAGGGAGAGGTGACGGAGGAGGAGGTTTGGACTGCCCTTAGTCAGATGGCCAAGGGCAAAACGCCGGGCAGTGATGGTCTCCCAGCTGAATTTTTCACTCGAACCTGGCCTGTTATTAAGCAGGACCTGGTCGAGGTGCTGAATGTGATTTCTGATGTCGGGGTACTGTCGTCCTCTATGAGAGAAGGAGTTATTACTCTGATCTTTAAGAAGGGGGACAGGAAGGACATCAGAAATTGGAGACCGATTACACTTCTGAATGTGGATTATAAGATTCTTGCTAAGGTAATGGCCAATCGCATTCGTGGTGTAATATCCACTGTTATTGGGGAGTCACAAGCCTGTGCGGTCCCGGGCAGGCGAATCTCTGACAACCTGATCCTCTTGAGGGATTTGATCTGGATGGCACAGACAAATAGATCTAGTTTGGTGATCGAAACGGTGGATTTGGAGAAGGCTTTCGACCGTGTCTCCCACCGTTTTTTATTTGTAGTGCTGGAAAGGTTGGGTTTCCCTCCAGGGATTCTCCGGGTGCTGCGTAGCCTGTATTCGGGAATCTTTAGTCGGGTACTGATCAACGGGGTTCTGAGCGAGGAGTTGCCAGTCAGCTCTGGGGTCCGGCAGGGCTGCCCGTTTTCCCCGTTGGTTTTTATCTGTGTAATGGAGCCTCTGATTAGGAGTTTGGTTCGGGATAAATTGGTTAGGGGGGTGGTAGTCCCCGGGAGTAACGGAACGAGTGTTAAAGCCCTGGCCTACATGGATGATGTGGTGGTGATTGGAAACACGGCCCAAGATGTCAGGAGAGCAAACCTCCAACTGAACATTTTTTGTTCAGTTGCGGGTATGGCGGTGAATTGGCAGAAATGCCAGTTTTGCAGTCTGGGTGGAAAGGTGGAGAGAGGGGTTGAGGGGGTCAAGGAGTCTTCCGAGGTGGAGGTTCTGGGAATCTCCTTTGATGCAAACCTACGTGGTGCTAAGACCTTCGACCGGGTGAGGGGAAAGGTGGCGCAGAAACTTGGTTTGTGGGGTCTGCGTGATCTTTCCCTTCGCGGGAGAATGCTGATTGTGAAATCGGTGATCCTCCCCCCGATCTTGTATGCCAGTTTGATTTTCCCGCCTTCTCCTCTCTGGGTAAGGCAGCTGAATAAGCTGCTTTTTGCTTTCTTTTGGGGCACCAGGGTGGAGAGGGCGAGTCGGGTTAAGGTGGTCAAATCAATGGCAGCGGGAGGTTATGGTTTTCCGGATCTAAGCTTCTTCCTTCGAGCCCATTTCTGGTTGAATACTCACCGTACCCTGAATAGTAATTCGGTGGTCTCTAGGATGTGCAGGTATATGGGTGGAATTTTGTTTGTAAGATGGGGTTGGATCGGGAGGGACCTTAGGTTGCCCACATCTTTTAATTTGGCCTGGTTTTATGAATGTTTGCGTGAATTTTGGTTCCAGTACAAATTGGGTGGATTGGCTCAGGATGCGGTGAGTAAGCGCCACCTTTTTGCTTGGGCTAGGAGGGAGGAGACGGAACACCAGATCTTCCACTTAACATCGCGCCAGACCACTGAAACCTGGAGGAAAATGAAGCTGGTAGGACTTGATAATAGGCAGAGGGATCTGGTTTGGATGTCCCTGATGGGTTGCCTCCCAACCAGGTCCTTCCAGAAGTCCCGAGATCTGTGCCGGTCGGAGCGTTGTCCCAGGGAGGGATGTGGTGGCATTGAGGACATCCCCCACATATTTTGGGGGTGTCCCTTTGCCAGGGACTTTCGGGAGGCATGCCGCTCTTTCTGCAGGACTGTTCTTGGCGTAGAAAGATTAACATTTTTGTTTGTCTTGGCAGGTCTTCGAGCGGGCAGTCGAGAGGAGATTCGCCAAGCCTGGTTGTTTTCGGCCATTCTCAAGGAGGTCCTTTGGGACCTCCGCAACCTAGTTGTGTTTAAAAATTCTGTATTGGGAACCAGGGATGCGGTGGGGATTTTATTAAGTCGTTTATTTTTTGTATACAAAGTGGATTGTGGAAGGGTGGGGGTGGAGGTTGCCGAAGGGTGGTGGAAATCACATAAATGGAAATTTTTGTTTTGATGATGGTGTTTTCTTCTTTTTTTTTTTTTTCTGCAAGTTGATTTTGGTGATGGATGTACTTGGTTATGATTATTATGATGTTGATTTTGTTTTTCTTTTATGATATTTCTTTTCTGGTTTGAATATTAGTCTGTTTTATTATATATACCTTTCTTTTTCATTCTTGTTTTTCTTTTGATTAATTATATATATTGTTGTGATTACTGAATATAAATTTTGTTTGTGACGTTTTCTTTGATTATTGTATATATTTTTTGTTTATGATACTCTTTGATTTTGCTTATGATGCTATTTGTTTTTTTTTTTGTACATATTTGATTATTTTTGTTTGATTATAATTGTTGTGGAAATTCATTTTAATTTGTTGTGAATATATTTTAAGAATTTTTCTTAATAAAAAAAAAAAAAAATCTGTTCTATACTTGTATGCTATGCTGAAGGGCAAGTGAGTTGGGATCAAACCTGCGTTTTCTGACGAAGGACGTACTCTTGATGTTTGGCGAGAGCTGAGTGGAAGGAGTCGATTTCGTGGCGGACGAATCTTTGGAGGAAGAATCGTTGGACGGACAGCTGATCGGAAGTCGGATAGGTGGCGGGACGAACAACTTGGGCGCACCGTTGGATCCTGGACTGGATCGTGGCTGGACGTTTTGGACGAGGCGCTTGGACGGAGGTCGCTGGATCGGAGGCCGGATCGCGGACGGGACGAACTTCCTGGGCGGACCGTCGGATCCTTGACCGGATCGGGGCGAGACCTGCTGGACCTTGCGTAGAGGGATTTCGTGGACGGACGGCTGGACAAGTCCTCAACCGGAGCATCGGAGGGGACGGTCGCTGGAGGATCGGACGGAGACCAAGGCAAGAGGATCGTGGTCGGGATGGAGGACCAGGAGATCTTCCGATACTTGGAGGCCGGGGAAACACCGCTACGGCAGTCCTTCCGGATCATCGTGGAGGGTGAGAGAAAGGCCAATTTTGGGCTAAAGCGTTTCGTGGATGTGGTGCTTTTGGGGGTGCTGGGGGTGAAGAAGGACAGCATTCTTTGCCTACAGGATCCCAGAAGCGGGGATTTTGTGCTTACCCTAGAAACAATGGCAGCTTGTCATAATTTAGTGGAAAACTTAAGAAAGGAGAAGGAGAATGCCGAGTTGAGAGGTTTGAAATTTGTAGTACTATATACAGACGAAGTTCCTTTGACTGTACATGTGTACAATCCGTTCACACACAAAGATGACATTGTTCTGTTTTTAAAGAAGTATTGTACACAGGTCCGGTACGGATCAAAGGTGATGAACGAAGCTAATCTTTGGTCCGGGAAGTACCGTTTTTTGTAAAATTCAAACCTGACCCAAGTGGGATCGGTGCGTTCTCAAGACCACCTGCAAATTTTACGTTAGGTAGGAACAGGTGCTACCTGTTCTACCCACAGATGCCTCTTTTCTGTAGGAAGTGTAAAACTTTTGGTCATGTGCAGGAGAATTGTACAGAGGAAAAAAAGGTGATCTGTGGGAAGTGCAATCTGGTGGGCCATATTGCTAAAGAGTGCAAGAACGTTTCAAAGTGCAATATGTGCAAGAAGGAGGGGCATATGTTTAAGGAGTGCCCTGAACGTAAAAAAGTGAAATCGTATGCACAGGTGGTGGCAGGAGGTAACCGACGGGAGGGGAAGGAGGATGCCTCGGTGACGGTCCCAGTGAAGGAGGGACGCTCTGAGGTGGTGCCCCAGGTCCCTGAACCGGAGGTTGTGGTGTGTTTTGAAGGAACGGAAGAGGAGGGCTCTCCGTCTTATAGTCCATTGGTGATGGATGAGACGGGGGAGCTCAGTATGGGGTCAGGGATAACTCCCGACCTGGAAAGCATTTTTATGGAGTCTGAGGGATCCTCTGAGTCTGATTCATTTCAGGGGCTCACTACAAAAAGGAAATCAAAACATAAAGGAAAGAAAAAGAAAGGCGCAAAAAAAGAGCGTGTTGACAAAATGGATCCTAAGTCTCTCTCTGCCTCCTCGAGTGAGGGGTAGAGGGGGAGGAGTATGTATCAGAGAATCTTTCTAAACACATTTTTTAATGGTGTTTTTAAAAGTCTTATCTTTTAATGTGCTTAGTATTTTTAGCAAGATTAGGAGAACTGCCATGTTTGCGTTTTTAGAATCTTTATCATGTAATATATTATGCTTACAAGAATGCGGGATACCACATTATAATAATTACCAACAATTGAGAAGGGAGTGGAGGAAAGGTGCCTCAGTGTGGTCTGGCGATAATGAAAACAAGTCGACCGGTGTAGGGATTCTTTTTAATGGGGATATGTGTGAAGTTTTATCATATGTGGAAATTGTGCCAGGTAGAGCCCTGTTGGTAAATATAAGAGTTGGACATAAGGAGATAAGAATTTTAAATGTCTATGCACCAACAGAAAAGCAAGAAAGGGCGAACTTTTTAGAGGAAATCAGTGTTTTTATCCCCGGTGCTACACCAATTGTGGTTTTAGGCGATTTTAATTGTGTATTACATGGTGAAAAAAGAGAAACAAAGGGTATGGCAAGAAAGGATAAGACGGAAAAAATGCTAAAGGAAATGATTGTGAATTTTAAATTGACTGATACATGGAAGAAATGCAACAAGAATGTATGGTTTACTTGGGAAGGAAGAGGTTTTAAGTCACGAATTGATTTTATTTTCTTATCCGGAGGTTTTAAGAGTGAAAAAATGGTTTTAATGGACAATATTTTTTCCGATCACAAGGTTTTAATTGCACATGTCACTTTACCGGGAATAACAAAAGGTAAAGGCGTGTGGCGTTTAAATGTGGAGTTACTAAAGATACCAGAATTCCCGGGAAGAATTTGTTTTATTGTATAAGAAATGTGGTGAAAAGAAAAAAGAATATGCTTCCATTCTGGAGTGGTGGGAGATGGTGAAAACACAAATTAAGACCTTTTTTATACGAAAAGGAATCCAAAATGCAAAAAAAGAGAAAATGTGGTACAAGATTTTAAATACTAAGTTACAAACCTTGCTGAAATTACAGAATGAGGTTGATACGGATTTTAATGAGGAAATAGAGAAAGTGAAAGACCAAATTAAAAAAGGCATCCGTGCAAAGAGTAAGAAAATTATATTTAAAGCAAAGGTAAAGTGCTTAGAAAAGGACGAAAAATGTACCAGTTATTTTTTTAAAAAAGTGATGGGAGCTAAAACTTTTATGAAGGAGGTGGAGGGTAAAACAGATATGGAAGGAATGCTGAAGGAAGTACATAAGTTTTATCAAGATCTTTTTAATCGGAAAAAAATTGATCATGATTTTACTGTTGATGCTCTTAAATCCTTGGATTATGTTTTAACGGAGGATGAGAAAATAAGTTTATGTGACGAAATAACTGTGGAAGAAGTTTTAAAAGTTTTAAAGAGTTTTAAAAAAGGGAAAACTCTGGGAGGGGATGGATTACCTGTGGAGTTTTATCTATCTTACTGGAGTATTTTAAAAGACAATGTTTTATTGCTTTTTAAGGAAGTTTTGGATTGTGAATTGTTACCAGAGTCATGGAGGAGTGGGATTGTGTCCTTAATATACAAAAAAGGTGACAAAACAAAATTAGAAAATTGGAGACCGATCACATTGCTCAATGTTGATTACAAAGGTGTTGCAAAGCTTTTGGTAAATAGAATTAAAAAGGTTATTGGGAAGATCATACACTCGGACCAGGTGTGTGGAGTTCCTGGAAGAGGAGTTTGGGAACACCTGAACCTTATAAGAGATTTAATTTGGTACCAGAAAGAAAGAAATCAGAATTTGGCTATTTTATCCTTAGACTTTCAAAAAGCTTACGACAGGATTGCACACGAATTTTTATGGTCAGTTTTAAAGACAATGGGGTTTCCAATTTTAATACAAAAGGCAATAAGACTTTTATATAAGAACTGTTTTAGTTGTGTTTTAGTAAATGGACATCTATCTGAGAAAATTAATTTGCTATCAGGGGTGAAGCAGGGTTGCCCCCTGTCTCCGATATTATTTATTTGCGTACTCGAACCTTTGCTGCAAATGCTGAGAAAAGATAAAATGGTGAGGGGTGTTCCTGTCCCTGGAGGAGGAGGGAAGGAGGCAAAACTCACAGCATACATGGATGATGTCAGCATTTTTTGCACAACGGAAAAAGCTGTGTCCAGAGCAATAAGGATAACTGAATATTTCTGTGAAGGGTCAGCATTCCGTTTAAATAGAGGGAAATGCGAAATTTTACTGATTGGTGAGTGGGCAAAGGTGCAATATGAAAATATAGAAGCAAAGGTGGATAAAATTAAGATTCTCTGAGTAATTTTTAATGAACAAAATAATGGAAAAGAAAGTTGGGAATTGGTCAAAGAGAAAATAATCAAAAAGATGGAATTTTGGAAACTAAGAGAACTAACAATGGAAGGGAAAATTCTTGTGATAAAGCAAATTGTGATACCAATAATTTTATATTTTAATATGGTGTATCCTCCAGATGAGCGTATTTTAAACAAGCTGAAGAGACTATGTTTTGTTTTTATCTGGGGCACAAAGGCTGAAAAACTGAAAAGGGTGATTTTATGCAAAAGGAAGGAGTTGGGAGGTAAAAATATGGTGGACATGAAATCTTTTTTATATACTAAGTTTTTTAGCCTGTGTTTTAAAGGTCTTTTTATGGATAATTTATGGTCTTATTTCCTGAAATATGCTGCTGGATATATTTTTAAAAAAAGAAAGTGGTTTTTATTGTCTTTAAAATCTCCGTTTTTAATTACACCACCTGGACATTATGTGATTTTAGAGAAAATTTGTCGTATTTATAAGTTGGATGGGATGGAGGTGACGGTTTTAAAAGACTCAAAAAAATTGGAGACTGAGATTAAAAAGTCGGAAGAAATATGCAGAATTTTAAATTTCTCTGATGCAAGGTTGGTGGATATATGGGAGATGACAAGTAAAGACTATTTATCAAACAAATTAAAGGACTTGGTGTGGCAAGGGATACACGAGTGCTTGCCAACCAGGGACTTCCAGCATCGTAGAGGGTTGTGCAATAGGGCCAATTGTCCGAGAGAAGGATGCTTTTTACCAGAGACTATTTTACATTTGTTTTGGAATTGTTTTTATGCTCAGAAAGTGTGGAGGAGGATTGGAATTTTATTACGTTTTTGTTTTAACTTAAAGTTTTTAGACCATAGAGCAATTTTATATGGAATCCAAGAGATTGGAGATGAGGAAAAAGAAAGAGCCTTGTGGATTTCAATTAATTGTGTTAAATTGTCTTTATGGAATGTAAGGAATATTGCGTTATTTAAAAAAGATATTATTTCTGAAGAGATATGTTTGAAAATGGCCTTCAGTGAAATGTATACTTTTTATTTAAGAGATGTTAAAAACATGGGTAAGAAGAAAGCTATGTCCTTATGGAACATTACCATGTGGAATGTTTTGATGAAATTTTGATTTGAATTTGTTTGTGATATTTTTTCAATAAAAATTTAAAAAAAAAATCTGTTCTTATCAGTTTAATATCTGATACGTCCCCTATCTGGGGACCATATATTAAATGGATTTTTGGAACAGGGAGATGGGAGAAGAGCTTGCTCTGTCCACTCCACGCATTGACCTGGTATTGCAGTACCTCCAGGACCGGTGCACCCCATTTTGACTGGTTGAAAAATAGACTGAAGTGAAAGTTTCCTTGCTTGTGTGCTGTGCTACTTTGTAAACTGTGTGTTTTGTGCCAGCTGTATTATTGTTATGTTTTGTCATTGCCTGTGTTGGAACTTGAATAAAAGTTTGATTTGATTAGAAATGGGGCCTAAAAAAAGAAAAACACTTCAATAAATCCCCACCGTGTGTCCCTTGTTTTTCTTTTGTGTTCGGTTTGATTTAATTTCATTTACTTGGTGCTGATTGCATTTGTGGACTTCCATTGTCCAGGCTGGACCCAGGATTTAATGACATTAAAGGTGCGAAGAGACCACGAGATAATGGCATTAAGGTGTGAAGCGATCTCGGTGAAAACGACGACAGAGCGCCTGCCTCTTTTGGATGTGGCAGACAGGCAGGCAGGCTGTTCCTTGCTTGCGGCTCTCTGCTCATCAGCAGGCCTAGGTCTCCCTCTTGTGGGCCTTGCTGACTGTTAGCAGTCCTCCCAGCTCTGTGCTGAGGAGTCTGGCCATGAATCCCCACGCGTTTTCATGCCTTCTCACCAGAGTCCCGGGCAAGCTTTCGAGGCGGAGCCATGCAAATATGCTGAGCAGCACGGCCACGCGGCAGCCTTTTGTTAACGTGCCACTTGAAAAGCCTGCGGGATTGGGGGGCTAGCGCAGCCGAGGCATTGGGTTGGAATGTCAAGTGTAGCGTTGAGTGCTCAGGCCCTTGCTAGGGCCGCAAAGAACAAGCTCGTGGGCTTGACCTTGGCTCCTGCGTCAGGCCTGCCAGGTGGTGGCGGGCTGGGCGCCCGCCTAGGCGACGAGGAGCGCAGTGCGTCTGCCACTCTCCTCAGCTTGAGGAGCCTTCCCCCCGGCGCCGGGCCCTTTCCTCGGCCCCTTTCCCGGTTATCGCTTCTCGGCCTATTGGCTTGCGATCGTCATTTGTAGTCGACTGTGATCTATACCTGGATTTACTTGGTGGAACTTCAGCCTTTGGATTTCTTTATACCTGCATTCGTTTTTTGGATTTCTTCAGTTCGGATTCGTTTCCTTCATTTCCTGGATTTGTTTTACAACCTTGGATTTATTTTTCTTCAACTTGGACTTGGATTTTGTTCTTCAACTTCGGACTTGGATTTACGTTCTGCCTTGGGTTTCTGATCTTTGGATTTCAGGTTAGTGGTGTCTTTCCTCATAGGATTTGCATCATTTTCTTGGGGTCCTGGTCCGGTTTCCTTTCTGGCAGTTTTGGGGTAGCACAGAGGCTGCGCCCCAATTAACTGGATTAGAGGCTGCGCCTCTTGGAGGAAGAGGTGAGAGTTACTCTCCTTCGTTTGACCTTTTTTTGAAGAAAAAAACACAAATTGTGATTCCTTGGTTGTTTTTGAAGTTTTTTCCTACCTGAAGAGAAGGTTTTCTTTTTTTGAGCCCGGTGTGGTGCCTTTTTCTGTTGGTTTGACTTTCTGCTTGAAGGACAACAGGAATGGCGCTAAGTAAGGCTAAGGAGCTAGAAGAGCTACGCTTCGAGACAGGACTGAAGAATACTTTAAGATTTGGAATTGAGTCTAGGCTGAAATCAGTCAAAGATGAAGATTTTTTTAATGACGTTATTTTTAAGAAAATTGGGATCTCTGTGAGGGATCTGTTCTGTATGCAGACCTTTAACAAAGGCGAAGTTTTTGATGTTACTCTAGCAACAATTAATAGATGTGAGGAGGTTTTTGAGCAATACAGAAAGGTAAAAAGAGATGCCGAATTTGAGGGAATAAGGGTGTACCCTGCATTTCGGCACTTAGATACCGTTTTAACAATCCATATGTTTGACCCCTTTATTACGCGGGAGGAAACGGTTAATTTCCTTAAAAAAACTTGTGAGCAAGTTACCTTCATGAAGGATTGTCAAAATTTCCATGGGACGTGGAATGGAAAAAGGATGTTTCACGTAAGATTTAAAGAAGATGGAGAGGGCAATGTGCTCAGGCCAAATCCAGTGGTGTTTATTAAGAACACGAAGGGCAACGTCTTCTTCGCAGGGAAGCCAGTTTTTTGTTGGCGATGCCGATCATATGGCCATGAAAAGGATGACTACGATCTCTGTCAAACATGTTCTGGGAAGAAGCATCAGGTTTCCAGCTGTCCCCTGGTAAAAGAGCAGGAGGCCGCGGAGGCCAGGGAAAGGATGAGGTTGGAAGAAGAGGAGAGAATGGAAAGAGAAATCAGAAAAAATAAAGAGGAGGAGGAGAAAAAGAAAAAAGCAGAGGAGGGGAGGAAAGAGTGGGGAGAGATGGAAAAAGATTCTGCGGATGGCGACGTAGCTGAATCTGAAGCTATGGAAGTGCCAGAAGAGCCTGGCCCCTCTACGGTTATACAATGTGATGAAAGAAAGGCTCTGGAAGATATAGTTTCATCATTAAAAAGTTTGAAAAAAAGAAGAAAGAAAGTTAAGAAAACTCAAACAAGTGATTCTGATGAGGTACATTCTAAAATCCTCATAATCGAGTTTGAATCGGATTTGGTCATGGATGAAGGGGCGAATGAAGAAATAGAGGATGGGTCTGGGATAGATAGCCCTAAACCCGAACGTCGCTCCGTATGACCTAAAGGTTTGCTCTCTCAACGTGAGAGGGCTTAAAAACAAAAGGAAGAGAATGGTTGTTTACGATTTTTTAAAATTACATGCTTTTGATATCTGCTGTCTACAAGAATGTAAGATCGGTGTTCAAAATTCTTATTCTGAGTTTGAAAAATGTTGGCCTGGCAAAGTTGTCGTGTCGGGGGGCAGTGAAAATCCCAATGTAGGGATTATGATTTTAGTGCACCCAGATTGGGAAGTGGTTTCAGGAAGAAGTTAACCCTGGAAGAGTTATGATTATTAAAATCAAGAAAGCAAACCAGATATTTAAAATTTGTAACATATACCTTTCTCCCATTAAGAGTAAAAGGAGAGAATTGGTGGAAGATTTACCATTGTTTTTGGCCGGATCAGATCCTCTGATTGTTGCGGGTGACTTAAATTGTGATCTGTACGGTCGAAAGAAGGACGGCACTGCTACATTAATAAAACAATGGATTGAGACCTTGGAGTTGAAAGATTTGTGGACCAAGGATGGGAAGGTAAAGGAGAAGGAGGTGACGTGGCAAAATAATAAAAATTCATCTAGAATTGATTATATTTTTGTCTCAAAAGACTTCTCTTTAAAAAAGTTTGAAGTAAAGAATATAGCTTTTTCGGACCATAAATTGCTTGTGGGTTGGATTCAAGGATGTGAATCTGAGTTAAAAAAATCCACAGGGTGGAGACTTAACACCTCCCTTTTGGAAAAAGAGGAAGTGGTTCAAGATTTTAAATTGAAATTGAAGACATGGCGAGAGAAGAGGACAGAAAAAGACATCAAGGTTTGGTGGGACTGGTTGAAAAATGAAAGTAAACTTTTTTTTCTGAGGAAAAGCGTTCAAGAAGCCAGGAGGAGAAGGGAGGAGTATGAGTCCCTGAATAGAAGACTACAGATGTGTTTTTGGCTCTTGAAGAGAGGAAGGAAAGTTGAGGCTGAATTGGAGGAAACCAGGAAAGATCTGAAAAGATGCCTCCAAGAAAAAGGTAAAGTTATTATCTTTAACTCAAAAGTGCAACATTTGGAGCACGACGAGAAGTGCTCTTCTTTTTTCTTTAAAAAAATCCGAGGGGGGAAGCCCTTCATGGAATCGGTAGAGGGTGCAACAGTTTTGGATGAAAAGCTGAAGAGAACAGGGGATTTTTATGAAAACCTTTTTTGTAAAAAAAAACTACAGATTCTTCACTTGAAGACCATTTTTTAGAGAATTTATCAGTTTCCCTTGGTCAGAAGAGTCAAGAAGAGCTGAGAAGATGTATTTCTATTGGTGAAATTGAGGAAGTTATAAAGAGTAGTCCGAAAGGAAAATCCCCTGGGAAGGATGGTCTTCCTTTTGAATTTTTTAAAGTTTTCTTTTCTGAGCTAAAAGATGTCTTGTTGGAGCTATTACTTCAAGTCTCTGTATCATTTGATATTCCGGAGTCCTGGAGAGAAGGTGTGGTGACCTTATTATATAAAAAAGGAGATAAAAGCTCTTTGGCGAATTGGCGCCCAATTACGCTCCTTAATTCGGACTACAAAATTTTTGCAAAACTTCTCGCTAATCGTGTTAAAAAGGTGATTGGTGAAGTCGTTGGAGAGGAGCAAACATGTGAAGTTCGGGGGAGGAGAATCTCGGACTCGCTTTGTTTAATTAGAGATATCCTTGCTGATACCAGGGAGAGAAATCAGAAGCTTGCTCTGTTGTCAGTAGACTTTGAGAAAGCCTTTGATCGCGTATCACATGAATTTTTATTTAAAACCCTTGAGAAGATGGGTTTTCCAGAAGAAACGGTGAAGCAGTTGAAGAGTCTATATGCGAATGTATGGTCTTGTATTTCTGTTAATGGCCATTTAACGAGAAGAATTAAATTATGTTCGGGCGTCAAGCAAGGGTGCCCGCTTTCCCCTATTTTGTTTATCTGTGCAATTGAGCCCTTATTGGTCGAAATTAGACGGGATAAAATGGTCGAAGGTTTTTTCGTGCCGGGAGGAAATGGACGTCAAGTTAAGCTGACGGCGTATATGGATGACGTTACGTTGATTGTAAGGAATGAGAAATCCTTTCGCCGCGGACTTCGAATCCTGGAGTGGTTCTGTTCCGCATCTGGCTTTAAAGTTAATCTGGGAAAATCCGGAATTCTTGCTATTGGTGGTTTTTCCCAGGAGGAGAATATTTCTATTAAAATGGTGGAAGACCTCAAGATACTAGGAATATGGTTTTCCAATAATGTAAAGAGTTTCAAGAATTGGGAATCCCTCTTGGAGAGGGTCAGAAAGAAGATTGCCTTATGGTCTTTAAGGAAACTATCTTTTGAAGGAAAAATTCTTGTGATTAGGCAGGTTTTGCTGCCTATTCTTTTGTATCCTACTTTGATTTTTTTTCCACCTTATAATACTATGAGAAAATTGTTGAAGATCTGTTACTCCTTTTTTTGGGGTTCCAGGATGGAAAGATTAAGTCGCAAAGAACTGCTCTTGGATATAGAATTCGGTGGAATAGGTTTTCCTGATATTAGTAAATATTGTGCGTTCAAGTGCAGAAAATGTTTGAAGATTCAACGTTGGGCAATTTTGTAAGATATCAAACTGGCTATTTTCTAAGGAAGTATAAATGGGGAATTTGTGATCTCAAGAAGCCTTGGATGTTATGCCCTCCGGAGGCGTATATTATGGTTGAGAGCATTCTTAGAGAACTGAAGTTCCAACAGTTGGAAGTGGAAAACCTTAAGAATCATAAGATTTTGTTGCAAACCATTAAGAAAATGGATAAGGTTTGTTTGATTGAATATTTTTCTGGAAAAGTTTCACGTGAAATTTGGAGAAGAGTGTCAGACAAATGTCTTACGAATGAGATGAAGGACCTTGCTTGGGGTATTTTGCATGATTGTCTGTTAACCAACGAATTCAAATATAGAAGGAGTTTATCTAGAACAGAGAAATGTCCGAGAGGTGATTGTTACGGGACAGAACGACCAATTCACGTTTTTTGGAACTGTGATTACGCACAAAAAGTGTGGAGAAATTGTGGTATGGTCAGTAAAATTTCAAGACTGAATTTCCTTGATTTTGATGTTGTCATCTTTGGTGAAAATATACCTAAAGAAGACTGGGAAGTAGTGTGGTGCTTTATTAATGCCGTGAAAGTAGCAATTTGGAGAGCTCGGAACTTGTTTGTTCACAGAAAAGAATTACTTTCAGAAAAACAGTGTGTTAGGATGGCTTTGAGTTCGTTGTATGTCTTTTTTTGGAGAGATGTTAAGCTTCTTGGCAAAGGAGGAGCGGAGAAGAAGTGGAAAACAAGATATTGGTCGGTTGATACTTACCTGTGAGATTCTGAGGAAGTGCCTGAAGAAAGAAAAGTTTTTGATTAATATTTTTATGTAGAAATATACATGGGACAATACAGTCTTTCATTTACCTTATGTTGATCCTATTGTTTTTCTGTGAAGGTTACCTGAAAAAAAAAAAATAAATAAAAAAAATTTATTATTATGATAACATATTTGATTGATGACACATGATGCTATTTGGTTCAAAACATAAGAGGGCTGCGATGAAGCCTATTTTTTCAGTTTTGACATATTTTATGCTGAGAGATCATTAAAAAAAAGCAAAAAAAAAAATAAAAAAAAAAAAATAAAAATCGGTTCTTATCAGTTTAATATCTGATACGTCCCCTATCTGGGGACCATATATTCAATGGATTTTTGGAACAGGGAGATGGGAGAAGAGCTTGCTCTGTCCACTCCACGCATTGACCTGGTATTGCAGTACCTCCAGGACCGGTGCACCCCCTTTTGACTGGTTGAAAAATAGACTGAAGTGTAAGTTTCCTTGCTTGTGCTGTGCTGCTTTGTAAACTGTGTGTTTTGTGTCAGCTGTATTATTGTTATTGTTATGTATTGTCATCGCCTGTGTTGGAACTTGAATAAAAGTTTGATTTGATTAGAAATGGGGCCTAAAAAAAAAAAACACTTCAATAAATCCCCACCGTGTGTCCCGTGTGTGGGCTTGACCTTGGCTCCTGCGTCAGACCTGCCAGGAAGTGGGGGGGCTGGGCGCCGGCCAGGCGACGAGGAGCGCAGTGCTTCTGCAACTCTCCTCAGCTTGAGGAGCCTTCCCCCGGCCCCGGGCCCTTTCCTCTGCCCCTTTCCCGGTTATCGCTTCTCGGCCTATTGGCTAGATCAAAAGGTCGATGTGATCGTCGTGACTATTGCTTTGACGGGGATTTCGACTAGATTCTGCGGACCTTGGATTACCTTTACTTGGATTTTCATTTTTTGGATTTTCGTTTCATCTTGGATTTGCCTTTCTTCGTGGGTTCTTGGATTTCCGTTACTTGGATTTTCGTTCCTTTGGATCTTTTTCATTTTGGATTTCTTCGTGGATTATTTTCTGTGGAATTTAAGACCATCTTTGGATTTCCTGCTGCAGTTTTGTTTTCCTTTTTTGCCTGGAGAATTTTTCATTTACTTTGGATTTTTCTCGGCTTCTCAGGATTTCATTTACTGCATTTTGGATTTCCTTTTGGCCCATTGACTGGGTTGCACGGAGGCTGCGTCTGGTTTTGGACAAGGTTGCACGGAGGCTGCGCCTTGAGGATTTGATTTATATTTACCTTTCGCAAAGGATTGTACAGACCTACGCCTTTGGAGTTCTTTTGTTCTACTTACCTGAATTAAGGAATTTTTGTTATGCTTACCGTTTATTCCTTTTTTTCCCTTCTTCCCGGTTGGGTGATTTGTGTTTGAAGTATGGCACCTAGGAGGGTGAATAATAAGGACATTGATGAGAACCTCTTGAAGACAGGATTAAGAGACTCTGTACGATTTCATATAGAGCCTACAGTTAGGTCCGAGAAAGACTGTAATTTCTTCCATAAGTATATCTTTCCAAAATTGGGTTTAGTAAAAGAGGACTTTTTTTGTTTACAAAACTCTATGGGAGTGGCATTAGATGCTACCCTGATGGGAGTTGGACATTGTGAAGAGATTTGCAAAAAATTCGAGTGCATTAAAGAGAAAGATAATAACTTTGAGGGGATAAGATTGTATCCTGTTTTCAATTATGCAGGGAGGGTCATAACGGTCCATATGTTTGACCCATTCATTTCTATAGAGGATGTCATAATCTTCTTAAGAAGAACGTGTGAGTCTGTGGAGCATCTTAAAGGTGTAAAAGATGACTATGGAGTGTGGAACAGGAAGCGTACCTTCCGGGTGATATTTAAAGAGGATGGAGCTGGTGGTGTCCTTATGCCAAATCCGGTTATTTGTATCAAGAGTGTGAGAGGGAGTGTCTTCTTTAATGGGATGGCACCCTTCTGCTGGCGATGTAAGCGATATGGATATGGAGAAGGAGGCATGTAATCCTTGTCTTCTGTGTAGAGGGATTATACATCAGGTGGAGGCTGGTCCGAAGGTACAAGAAGAAAGAGAAAGGGAGGAAAGGAGAGAAATGGAGAGATTGGAGAAAGAGCGGATTGGAAAAGAAAAGGAGGAAAAAGAAAGAGAGGAATGTGTAAATGTTAATGAAGAAGGAGAAATGGTGGAAGGAGGTGAAGAAGATGTGGTTATAGCCGGAAAAAGGAGTAAAGAAGGAGGTGTTCCTGAGACAATGGAGGAGGAGATCCCAGCGTTGGAGAAGACCCAAGAGAATGTGATTAAGGAAGTAACAGAGGAAGCCGGTGGAATGATTGAGACAGTTGAAGAGGTGGCTTTTAACCGCATTGATGAGATTTCTGAAAAAATGAGAGGTGAAGGATAAGATGCTGAACCAGTAGGAAAGCGCTTTAAAGAAGACATTGAGGTTTTTTCCTCCAGTGATGGAGAAATGGAGATCAGTGAGACAGTTCAGATCGACTCAGCAGAAACCAGTGGGGCTAGTCTGCTTGAAAATATCCATCGAATGGCGCGCTGAAGTTGACATTAGGTTCCCTGAATGTTAGGGGCCTAAAAAGCTGCACTAAAAGGGCAGCACTTTAGGAGTATATTGATGCTAGTAAATTTGATATTTTTGCACTACAAGAGTGCAGAATTGCTTTTAAACCTTCATATGATGAATTTCAGAGACATTGGAAAGGTGAGGTGGTGGTCTCTGGAGGTAACGAAAACCCGAATGTAGGGGTTATTATTCTACTGAAAGAAGGCTGGAAGGTGGTTAGAGTGGAGGGTATTTTTCCTGGTCGTATGCTTATTATACGGATTAAGAAAGACAATGTTTTTTAAAAAGGTTTGTTGCCTCTATTTATCTCCAATCAAGCGGTACAGACGTGAGATGGTGGAAGATATGCCAATACATCTTGATGGGGCAGAGCCCGTAATTATGCTTGGAGATCTTAATATGACCCTTGATGGGAGTAAGAAGGATGGATCGGCTACATTGTTTAATAGTTGGATTAAAACCCTTGGTTTGAGAGATCTGTGGGAATTGGACGGTAGGGAGAAGAGGAAAAAGAATACATGGTCAAATAAACGCACAGGGTCACGTATCGACTATATTTTTGTATCTCAAGCCTTCTCTTTCAAAAGTTTTGATGTAAAAAATTCAGCATTTTCCGACCATAGAGTTGTTCTTGGTCATGTAGAATTAAAAGATGTTGAGATAAAAAAATCAGCTGCCTGGAGACTCAATATTTCATTGCTGGACGATCCAGAAGTAGGAAAAGATTTTAAGGAAGAGTTGGAGCTTTGGTGGAAGTCTCGCCAGGGGAGTGTGGTGGGATGAGATTAAAGAAAAGATAAGGGTCTTTTTTCTAAAAAAAAAGCTCTGAGAAAGGGAAGAAGAAACAAGAGTTTTTTCAGAATTTGAATAAAGATCTACAAATCAATTTGTGTCGGAGGAAGAACGGTGTGAATGTGGAAGAAGAAATTGTAGAGACAGAGAAAAATTAAGGCCTGTATTGAAGAAAGAGGGAAACAAATCATCTTTAACTCCCGTGTTAAATATTTGGAAAAAGACGAAACTTGCTTGTCCTTCTTTTTTAAAAAAATCAAGAGCTCCAAGGTCTTTTTAGACAATATTGAAGGAGAGACAAAAATTGAGGAGAAATTGAAAAAGGTAGAGGGCTTTTATACTAGCCTTTTTTCGGAAAAAAATGTGGATAACGATCTAAAAGAACATTTCCTCAATATGTTGGAGGGGAAGATTGGAGCAGCAAAAAAAGCCAAGTTGGAAGAAGGTATTAAAATGGGAGAAATTGAAGAAGCCATTAAAGCGGGGGCCTGCGGGAAGACTCCTGGATTGGATGGACTCCCTCTAGAGTTGTATAAAAAAAAATTTCCTGAGCTTGAGAGTGTCCTGTTGGAATTGTTCCAAGATGTAGAAAAGAGCTGTGTGATCCCTGAGTCATGGAATGAAGGATTGGTTACCCTTATTTTTAAGAAAGGTAGGAAAGAATTATTAGAGAATTGGCGCCCAATAACGCTGTTAAACAGTGATTATAAAATCTATGCCAAAGTATTGGCTAACAGAATAAAGATGGTGATCGCTGATGTCATTATGGAAGAGCAAACGTGTGCGGTACCTGGGAGGAAGATATCTGATTCAATATGCTAGTTAAGGGATATCCTGAATGATATTAAAGAGAGGAGGCAGAAACTAGCTGTAATATCCCTTGATTTCGAAAAAGCCTTCGATAGAGTGGCGCATGGTTTTTTGTTTGATGTCCTGGAGAGAATGTATTTTCCGCTAAATTTTGTAAATCAGCTCAGAGGTCTTTATAAGAATTGTGGATCAAAAGTATCTGTCAATGGGTATCTCACTAAGAAGATTGTAATAAAATCAGGGGTGAAGCAGGGATGCCCCTTGTCACCCATTCTGTTTATCTGTGCCTTGGAACCACTCCTGCGAGGAATAAAGATGGATAAGGTGGTGGAGGGGTTTTTTATTCCAGCCGGGAATGGGAAGCAAATCAAGTTTATCTCCTTTATGGATGATGTGACTCTAGTATTGAAGAACGAAAAATCTGTGAGAAGGGCTATTAGGACCGTCGACTGGTTCACATCTGTGTCTGGATTCAAATTGAATTTCGATAAAATCGGGGATAATGGTTTGGGGGAATTTTGAACTTGGAGAAGACATTAGCTTGAAAATAGTGTATGAGATGAAGGTCTTAGAAATATGGTTCTCAGAAAACTGAGGAAATGTCAAAAACTGGGAATCCCTCCTAGAGAGGGTTAAGAAGAAACTCGACTTTTGGAGGACAAGAAGGCTAACATGGGAGGGGAAGGTATTGGTCGTTAGGCAGGTGATCCTTCCCATGTTAGTATATACGGCAATAATCTTTTTTCCTTCGTATAACACACTCAGGAGAGTGATCAAGATAGTCTTCTCCTTTTTCTGGGGGTCACGTATGGAGAGACTTAAGAGAGAAAAAGTGTGTTTGCCTAGCGAGTTAGGTGGAAAATGTCTCCCTGACATTAGAAATTTCCTGCAGGCCAAATATATTGCTGTCCATATTAATAAAATCTTTGAAGATTCGGATCTTGGGAACTTCATTAATTATCAAGCAGGATATTTTATTAGGAAGTACAAATGGCGCGTTGATAATAAGAGGAAGCCTTGAGATTGACCCCCCCGGAAGCCTACATTGCGCTGGAAGGGTTTCTAAGGAGTATGAGGATACAAGGATTAGAATTGGATTCTTTAAAAGATCATAGAAAGATCATAAAGAAAATTGGAGAGCGATCGGAATTGAGTAGGATTGAAAATTACAGTGATGCTAGGACTAAGGAAATCTGGGGGAGGATCTCTTGGAAGAATTTGTCTAATGAGATCAAAGATATTGCATGGGCCGCTATTCAGGATTGTTTAATGACGAACGACTTTAAGTATAGGAGGAACCTACAGAAGACACCAAGATGTGTGTAAGATCTGGATGTATGGCGGTAGAAACTCCTTACCATATTCTATGGAACCAAAAGGTGGGCCCTATGTGGAGTAATTACCAAGTTTTCCAGATTAAGTTTCCTTGACTTCGAGACGATTATGTTCGGTGACAACATTTGACGCAATACATGGAAAGAATGTACCGTCTCATGTATTTATATGTGCAACTATATAAATAAAGGATATTTTTCAATCAAAAATCTGTTCTTACAGGGAGGCCCGTGAACGACACTAGCTGGAAAGGCGGCCGAGGACGTAGCTCCACCCTCTGGCACACCTAGTACGGCTAGTGGTTTAGTAATGGGCCGAACTGTGTAGGACGGATCTACCAGGCTTGCAGTATCTGCACCCATCATGCAGGACCATGAAAAGCTGTGTGGAAACCCGGCCGGAGGTTTGATGGTGACCTCCTGGCACGCTTAGTACACACAGCCTAGTAATGGACCTGAGAGGGGAGTGGCGACCCCCCCCCCGACATGTATGGGAGTATATCTGCAGACATCTTGGCCATGGGTCGAGGTTGCAAAACTGAGCCGTCGTGTTCGTGTACCCCTGGGGTGGCGCCCAGGGTACCTTACTAGTCACCAAAGCTGGTCACTTTGGTTGCACTTGTTTGGTTTTAGCGCACGATACACTTTGTTAGTTTTGCACGCTCTTTATGGCTGTGGCCTTCCGGCTTCGCCTGAAGAATTTTTTAGGCCGGAGGGCCCACCCTGTAATTGCACAGGCACTCACTTCCCCCCCCCCCCTCCTTTTTTTTTTGGAGCCCGATTACACTTTTTTGTTACCATTTTTGCCACCTTAGTTCCCCCGTTTTTGTTGTGTTTGTCTTTTTGCATGTGTTTAGGTGCCAGCGGCTCCCTATGGGTCCCTGTCCCTAAAGACCTGGGGTCGGAAGTTATAGGCCTTTTGGACTCGCTTCCGGACCCTGCCCAGTGCTCCCCCCTGAGGCTCCTATTGAGTAGAGGGCGGCGAACCCCGGGAAAACGGCTTCCAAAGCCTGGCCGAGTACTCGCATTTGAATCCGAGGAAAGGTAGGCTGCGGAGGTCGCTAGTACTGGGGCTAGCTACTATCGAAAGCAAGGGGCTGAAGCCGAAGATCCAAGTACCTGGACGGGCAACCACCGGGGAAAGGTAGGCTGAGGGAGTTTACGCCTTAGTCCACGGGGAAAACTTTTGTTAGTACCCGAGGGCGAACGCGGCCCCGAGGTCTTCGGACTGAGGGGTTGAACGTACCCAATCCTGTCAGGGGGTTCGTCCCCCGGGGAAAGGGATGGGGCTCTTTCCTACGGGAAGGAGTCAGTATGGGCGCCTTAGTGTGTTTTTTAGTGCACCCGCACTTTTTCACATGAAAGACTTCACGTTTGACAGTGCTTTTGCACACACGACGGCTCGGAAAAAAAAAAAAAAAAACTGTTCTTATCAGAATTTAGAATCACTAAATCTATCCAAAGCCTTAGGTCTCTTTTGTGGCTTGACCCCCCACAAAGAGAATGAGTTGCAATCCCTCCCTTCCCTCTTGCCTCGGCAAGGAAAATGACACCGGACCAGGAAGACCTCAGAAGAAGAACCTCCTCCAGCAAGAATCTTGAAGCCTCTCCAGGAGAACTTTGAAGCCTTCTTGAAGAATCAACCACAGGAAGAACCCTCAAACTTCTCCAGGAAGCCTCCTGAAACTTCTGGAAGAACTTCTCCGAGCTCAACCTGCGAAACCGCCCCGAACGTGAACGATCCAAGACTTCCCTCAATCTTTTCGCATACTAATAAGATGGCCGACCAATCAGGAGCCAGCTCCTCAACATCAAGAAGAGCTCCACCTGCAAACCCCGCCCCCAAAGTGCTGGCCGGGAGGCAGCAAGCCGCAAACGGAGCCCCAGCCCTGGAGCCCTGGATGCGGCAAACTGTCATCCTCCAGCTGAAGGAAGATGCGGAAGGTAAGATCCCCGCGGTCACCCAGGAAGTCTTCTCCGACACGATGCTGTGAGACCAAGGCTTTGCCAAGGCTGAAACCTACTCCGTACAGACCTTCTTCAGGGGCCTCTTCTATGTTACCTTTATGTCGATCAACGTCGTCAAAAGGTACCTCCAAGCGATGTCAGCAGCGGGACCCGACTCAAATTTCTCAAAATACACCGTCTTCAGCCACATCCAGAGAGAAGAGAGACGGGTCACGGTTGCCATGCGCAACCCCTTCACACCAGCCGCCGACATCGTAACCTTCTTGGGTCGTTATTGCACCGTGACAAGCCCACCTACCAAAATCCTGAACGGCAGCGGATACTGGACAGGAACATGGTCGGTGATGTGCAAGCTGCGAGCAACGGCCGAAGGAGTGGCGCATCTCCCGCAATTCTTCACCCTGGGAAGCTCACCAGGAAGACTGCACTATTCCGACATCCCACAGACCTGCAGGAAGTGTGGCAAGACAGGCCATGTGGGAAAAGACTGTCGGGAAATCGTGTGCAGATATTGCCCAGATGCCAACGGAGGACACAGCAAGGAAGGATGCTCCAGGAAGTACGCCTGCAACCTCTGCGGGAAATCAGACCACATTTACCGCGACTGCCCCCAGAGAACCACCAGCTATGCAACAGCAGTCAGGAATGGCAGGTCTGACCAACAACGGCAGCAGCAGCAGCAGCAAGGCCAGCAGCAGCAGCAAGAACAGCAGCAGCAGACCCGACAGCAGCAGCAAAAACAACAGCAAGCCGGCCCCAAAGAGGTAAAAGGGAAGAAGCAGAGCAGCAAGAAGGGTAAGAAAGCTCCCCAAACCCAAGCCACACACACACATCCACAGACCTCCCCACCACCCACACAGGACACCACACAAGGCACCACACAAAGCCTGGAACCCTCTCACACCTCACAAGCCAATACACAAAACCGGGTTTCAGCGAAAACAAAAGCCCATAAGGCAACAATAGACGAAGGAACCTCCATTGTCCACACAGATCTCACCCTCATCACCTCCATTGATGCTGGTCACACCTGTGCCAGCCCACTCAAAAAGGCTCCTGCCCCTCCCGCCCAAACCCAAAACACGCACACATTCACCGCCCAGCCCCTCCCCAATGCACAAATAGACACAAACCCGGACACCACAGACCCCAACACTGCACAAACAGAACCCGACCATGCAATAGACCCACTACCGGCCCAGCCCCAACAAGGCCAGGTAGGAACCACCACACCCCCAGACACAATCGCAGGCTACACCAACAATGAGTAGCAGTTCCCCTTTCTTGCCCCCTCTTCTTCCCTCACAGACGGGCGGAAGAACACGCCTGAGACTCCAGACAGAGAAAACACAGGCAAGAAGCCTATGGTGAAAACACCTACCGCGGTCCAGCAGACGGAACTGGACGATAAAGACACAGAGGATCTACCAGAGCCCCTAGAAATCAACGAGTATCCGGAAAGCTCCGAAGAAGAAGAAGTCTCTCTCAAAATACGGAGAAAGCCACGCTCCCAGAAGGCAGTGAAAGCACCGCCTGACGGGATAGGTAACTAAGGGACTCGTCCCTTCTAACAAGACTTCTTTTCTCCAAACAGATATGGCGGCAATTTCAATTTTTACCATAAATGTGAGGAGTATCGGATCGGCATCTAGAAGAAATCGAGTCCTGGCATTCCTGGCGTCTCAGCAAGCCGAGATCTTCATGCTGCAGGAATGCTCTCTACCCTTCTCCAAGCACTACAGACACCTGTGTGCCCAGTGGACCCACGGTCCATCCTACTGGTCTGGGGGAGGCGAGAACAGGAACGTAGGGGTAGCCATTCTTATCAGGGGGAACCGCTTCACGGTTGATTCTGTCCAGGAGCTCGTCTGCGGCAGACTTTTGCAGTAGACGGCTCAGGGGCAGGGGAGCCAATTAGGCTCATCAACGTGTACGCTCCTGTTGAAAAGAATGAGCGCATGGAATTCTTCCATACCCTGCGCCCTTATCTCGCCACCACCAGAGCAGTAGTCCTGGCGGGGGACTTCAACTGCCCCCTGGAGTAAGACGGACGCAGCACAAACTCCTCAAATTGGACAAGACGTCCAAGCTGCTCAGGGAAAAGGTCAACGATTCGTCCCTCAAGGACGCAGCGGGGGCCAAGGGGACCGGGTCAGTGAACTACACATGGAGCCGCCCCGTATGTTCGCGCATTGACTTTGTGTTCACCTCCCAGGCAGTCAGGCAGAAGAGCTCCTCCTTGGTCCCCTGCTTTTTCTCTGACCACAGAGTGGTCTACTTCCAGGGGGAACTGGGCGACGGATTTCCGCCCGGCCCAGGCTCCTGGAAGTTGAACTGCACCCTGCTGGAGAATGAGAAACTGATGGGGGAACTCAAGGAGGAATACGTGTTGTGGAGAGAGCAGCAGCGCTACTTCAACTCCATCGGCGAATGGTGGGAGTACGTCAAGATAAAGTTTCGCAGCTTCTTTCAGGCCAAAAGCAGACAACAGGTGAGTGAGAGGAAGGAGGAACTCAGGAGGCTGCAGCAAAAATGGCAGTGTCTACAGGACCTCCACCTCAAGGGCTGGAACGTGAAGCAGAACCTGGATGAGACCAAAAAGTGCCTGGAAGGGCACTTCGAGGAGGAAGCCAGGCGCATCGTGTTCCGCTCCAAAGTGGAGAACATCGAAAAAGGTGAGAAGTGTAACTCTTTCTTTTTCAGGAAGCTCCACTCCGGCTACCATCCAGAAGGGTAAGAACGGCGTAATGCAAGTGGTCTCTGACTACTACGCCAACCTCTACTCTCCGAAAGCCACGGATGATGAGATAGCGGAAAAGTTCCTAGCAGGCGTCAAGAACACTCTTGATGCCGAGGGAACTGCAGCAGTGGAGGAGCCCTTGGTGGAGGGGGAGTTGCTCTCTGCCGTTAGCTCCTTCAGGCGGGGCAAGACCCCGGGCAGTGACGGTCTCCCAGTGGAGCTCTATGTAGCGCTGTGGGATCTCATTGGCCCGGACCTGCTCATGCTGTACGAGGAGATGATGGAGGAGGGTAAAATGCCCCCTTCGCTAAGGGAGGGCATGATCACGATCTTGTATAAGCACAAGGGAGGGAGAGATGAGCTCAAAAATTGAGGACCTATCTCTCTCCTGAATATGGACTACAAGATCCTGTCGAAGGTGCTTGCCAACCGGCTTAGGTCAGTCATCGGGCGGATAGTCGACCTGGACCAAACTTGCGGCATTCCCGGCCGCAGGATTGCGGACAGCCTGGCTCTTGTAAGGGACACCGTCCATTACATACAAACCCACAATGTGCATGGCGCCCTAGTCAGCCTTGACCAGGAGAAGGCCTTCGATCGGGTCTCACATGGGTTTATGAGCAAGGTCCTACGTAAGTATGGTTTAGGAAAGCTGTTTTGTTCTTATGTTGACCTCATGTATTTTGATATTTGCAGCTCCGTGCTGGTGAACGGCTGGAAGACTGACCCTTTCCCAATTCTCTCTGGGGTCAGAAAAGGCTGCCCTCTTTCACCTCTCCTTTTTGTTTCTTGTATAGAGCTCTTCGGCGAATGCATCAGACAGAATCCGGAGATCAGAGGGATCACCGCACCAGGACCCGGCAGACAAGAAGTCAAGTGCTCGTTGTACATGGATGACGTGACGGTGTTCTGCGCAGATCAGCGTTCAATATCGGCACTCGTCCAGACCTGCGAGGACTTCGGTCGAGCCTCAGGGGCTAAAGTCAACTGCGGGAAATCGGAGGCCATGCTCTTCGGAAAGTGGCAGCTGTCTTCTCCCGTGCCTTTCAACGTCTAGCCGGACTACATCAAGATCCTTGGTGTATGGTTTGGAAAAGAAGGCGCGGCCCTGAAATCCTGGGATGAACGGATTGCAAAAATGAACCAAAAGTTCGGACTTTGGAGCCTCCGGAAACTCACCATCGAAGGAAAGGCGTTGGTGCTGCGCAGTGAAATCCTCCCTGTGCTCCAGTACCTCGCCCAGGCATGGCCACCCCGGGCCAAAACCCGGAAAACCATCACCAACTCCGTCTTTTACTTCATCTGGGGCTCTAAGATGGATCGTGTCAAAAAGACCAAGCTGTGCAAGGAACCTTGCAAGGGCGGGAAAGGAGTCCCGGATATACCAACCGTGCTCATGGTCGCCTTCGCCAGCACCTGCGTCCAAAGAACCACAAGGAACAGTGAACCGGCTTCTGCAGGTCATCCCATGTCCTGTTTTTTCCTCCTCCGGGTGTGGAGGAAACTTGGCTGGGCCAAATGGTACAGCTCCGTGCCATACGCCTGGAACCTCCCGTGGTTCTACAAGGACGTAGAGGATTTCATCCTGGAACAACAACTGGCAGGAGTTAAAGCTGATTTGTGGAAGCCCAAGACAGTCTACAGGCTCATCCGAGCCAAGGACGAGACCAAACCGATCCTGGGGCTCCCGCTGGACACATGTAGGTTCGTGTGGAAGAACGTGTCCTCCAGGAGACTGTCCAACCAACATAAGGACCTGGTGTGGCAAGCAATCCAGGGAGGTCTGCCCATCAGGACCTTCATGAACGACCGGGGGGTTGAGCAGATACAGACACTGCCCGCTGTGTGTCATCTGCGAGGAAACCTCCCGTCACCTCTTTCGGGATTGCTCCTACGCCCAGGCCTTGTTGGACACCCTAGGGTCAGAACTGAAAGACTGTGGAGTGCCAAGGAACACAGTCACCCACTGCGGAGTTTTGTACGGACTATTCCATGGCAACTTCGCTGAAGAGGAAGTAGAGCGCGCCTGGCGCCTTATGAACTGTTTTAAGGACGCTATCTGGTGTGCCCGAAACCGGCGGGAATGGATGAAAATCGAGGACTGTCGCATGCTGATCCACATCCTGCTCAGAGACTACTCCTTGATGGACTTCGGTGTGGAAGAGGAAGACGATTGAGTGGCCTTGATTGTTTTTCTACCTTCCCCCCTCCTTACCCTCCACGTTCCATGTCTTAATAAAGCTTCGGCCCTGTGTTCCCCCCTGCCTCCCCCTCCTCTCCCACCCCCAACCCCCCCCACAGACCGTCGCATTATGTCATGTAAATTTTGAATTGGTGGACTCATGATGTGCAGTCAGGGACCCTTGTCCAGGACGGCACATCAGGCATGGCCCACACTGTATATACAAATCGCCATGTTTTTCATACTTTTGTATTGTGTACGGTGGACCCATGAATGATGTGCTGCCAGGGACCTTTGTCCAGGGCGGCACATCAGGCATTGCCCACAATGTTTAAAAATATTCTGATAGTTGCGGTATGAATGTGGTGGACTCATGAATGATGTGAGGTCGGGGACCCTTAGTCCAAGACTACACATTAGGCATGGCCCACTTTGTATATGAGTAGAGGCGGTGGCACGTAGGATGTGAGATACAGGGCACTTAGTCAGGCACCACACATCAGGCATCTTGCCGCTAAACACGAATGTAATTTATTGTATGTATTGAGATGTATCTGTATTGTAGTGACTTGTGCGCTGCGAAGCAATACATGGAAAGAATGTACCGTCTCATGTATTTATATGTGCAACTATATAAATAAAGGATATTTTTCAATCAAAAAAGTCTGTTCTTATCATGGAGGCCCGTGAACGACACTAGCTGGAAAGGTGGCCGAGGGCTTGAGCCACCCTCTGGCGCTCCAAGTACGGCTAGTGGCTTAGTAATGGGCTGAAGTGTGTAGGACGCATCTACTAGGCTTGCGGTATCTGCACCCATCATGCAAATCCGTGAAAAGCTGTGTGGAAACCTGGCTGGAGGTTATAGAGGGTGACCTTCCGGCTCGCTTAGTACACACAGCCTAGTAATGGATCTGAGGGAGGCTGGCGACCCCCCGTCATGTATGGGAGTAGATCCGCAGATTTCTTGGCCTTGGGTCGAGGTTGCAAAACTGAGCCGTCGTGTTCATGTACCCCTGGGGTGGCGCCCAGGGTACCTTACTAGTCACCAAAGCTGGTCACTTTGGTTGCACTTTGTATGGTTTTGGCACGATACACTTAGCTAGTTTTGCACGCTTTCATGGCTGTGGCCTTCCGGCTTCGCCTGAAAAATTTTTTTAGGCCGGAGGGCCCACCCTGTAATTGCACAGGCACTCACCTTTCCCCCCCTCCTTTTTTTGTAGAGCCCGATTCACCTTTTTTGTCACCATTTTTGCCACTTTAGTTCCCTTTTTTGTTGTGTGTCTTTTCTTTCTCACGTGTTTAGGTGCCAGCGGCTCCCTATGGGCCCTGTCCCTAAAGACCTGGAGTTGGAAGTTATAGGCTTTTTGGACTCGCTTCCGGCCCCTGCCCAGTGCTCCCCCCCTGAGGCTCCTAGTGAGTAGAGTACTCACATTTGAATCTGAGGAAAGGCAGGCTGCGGAGGCCGCTAGTACTAGGGCTAGCTACTATCGAAAGCAAGGGGCCGAAGCCGAAGATCCAAGTACCTGGACGGGCAACTGCCGGGGAAAGGTAGGCTGAGGGAGTTTACGCCTTAGTCCACGGGGAAAACTTTGGTTAGTACCCGAGGGCGAAAGCGACCCCGAGGTCTTCTGGACTGAGGGGTTGAACGTACCCAATCCTGTCAGGGGGTTCGTCCCCCGGGGAAAGGGATGGGGCTCTTTCCTGCGGGAAGGAGTCAGGATGGGCGCCTTTGTGTGTATTTTAGTGCACTCGCACTTTTTCACATGAAAGGCTTCACGTTTGACGGTGCTTCGCACACATGACGGCTCGATAAAAAAAGAAAAAAATTCTGTTCCTATCAGTTTAATATCTGATACGTCCCCTATCTGGGGACCATATATTAAATGGATTTTTGGAACAGGGAGATGGGAGAAGAGCTTGCTCTGTCCACTCCACGCATTGACCTGGTATTGCAGTACCTCCAGGACCGGTGCACCCCCTTTTGACTGGTTGAAAAACAGACTGAAGTGAAAGCTTTCTTTCTTTCTTCCTTGCTTGTGTTGTGCTGTGCTGCTTTGTAAACTATGTGTCTTGTAACAAACAGCTGTATTATTGTTATGTATTGTCATTGCCTGTGTTGCAATGTGAATAAAAGTTTGATTTGATTAGAAACGGGGCCTAAAAAAAGGATATTCCTGAAACCCCCACCGTGTGTCCCTTGTTTTTCTTTTGTGTTTGGTTTGGTTTAATTTAATGTAATTAATTTGACTTAATTAGGTCGGTGCCGATTGTCTTTGTGGACCTCCATTGTCCAGCCTGGGCCCAGGGTTTCATGGCATTAAGGTGTGAAGAGATCAAGGTTGATTAATGACATTATCTAGCTCAGTGAAGAGGAGGAAGCGCCTGCCTCTCTCTTTTGGATGGGCCAGACAGACACAGGCTGCTCCTTGCTTGTAGCTCTCCTCATCAGCAGGCCTAGGCCTCCCTCTTGTGGGCCTTGCTGAGTGAATGATAGCAGTCCTCCCTGCTCAGAGCTCAATGGTCTGCCTGCCCATGTTTCCCCACGCGTTGTGATGATTTCTCAGTGGAGTCCCGGCCAAGCTTTGGAGGCGGAGCCAGGCAAATATGCTGAGCAGCACGGCCATGCGGCAGCCTTTTGTTCATGGGCGACTTGAAAATCCTACGGGATTGGGGGCTAGCACAGCCAGGGCATTGGACTGAAAGGGCAAGTGAAGCGCCGAGTGCTCAGGCCCTTTCTATGGCTTGACCTTGGCTCCCGTGTGACACCTGCCAGGAGGGGAGGCTGGGCGCCGCCCAGGGAGCCCAGGCGAGGAGCGCAGTGCCTCTGTCTGCTACTCTCCTCAGCTTGAGGAGCCTTCCCTCGGCCCCTTTCCCGGTTATCCCTTTTCGGCCTATTGGCTAAGATCAAGTGGCTGGGAGTGAGCAAGGTGCCTTGTGGTGACCTTTTTTGCTGTAAGCAGAGCAATGGAATCTGAAAGAGGGATGGAGGTGCAGCTCTGCTATGCTAATGATCGAGAGACAAGAGTCAGATTCTCATTCAGAATTATTTTGGATGAAGAAAGGAAACCAATGGTGACGCTTGTTTTTTTTGTTATGGAAATCCTTTACAGAATCCTAAAGGTGAAGAAGGAGGATATTGTTTGTTTGCAAGATTTGAGGAGTGGTGATTTTATCCTAACACTTGGGACTGCTGGAGCCTGCCATAACCTGCTGGAGAACTTTAAAGCTGATATGGCTAATCCGGACCTGAAAGGTTTGTGTTTTGTTATCCTTTATTCTGGGGGTGATATCCCTTTAATTGTACATTCTTACAATCCCTTTGCTCCAAAAGATGAGTTTGAGGTGTTTCTAAGAAGACATTGTACAAAAATGTGTTTTTCACACAAAGTGACAAATGACTATGGGCTGTGGACAGGAAAATATAAATATTTTGTTAACTTAAAGAAAACCCTCATGGGATTGGAGGTTTGGATCATCCACCTTCCCTTACTGTGTTGGGGAGGAATAAATATGCTCTTTTTTACCCTGAAATGCCCCAGTTTTGCCGGCGCTGCAGAGCATTTGGACATGTGCAGGATAAATGTATCTTGGATTTGCCTGTGGGGCGCTGTGGAAAATGTTTTGGCTCTGGGCATTTGACAAAAGACTGCACAGGAGAAGTAAAATGTAATAGCTGTGGGGAGGAAGGTCATGTGTTTTTTCAATGCCCTGAGCGTTTAGAAAGTCTGAAGAAAATGATGGAACCAAAGAAAATGGCGGCAATATCATGGGCTCAGGTGGCCATTGAAGACAAAGAGCCTGAACCTCCCATTCAAAAGCCTAATGAGCAGCCTGTGAAAGTGTGCACTGGGTTGGAAGCCCTGAGAGAAATGGTGGAGGGAGGAGGAGATTTCTTTCAGGGGACCAGTGCAAAACCTGAGGGGGAGGTCCAGCCAGGAGGTAGTGCTGGCAATGTGCAGGAGGAAAATGTGGTGGAAGTTGGTGAAGAGGAGATGCAGGGAAATGCTTCCTCTGGTATGGAATATGAGCAGGTCAGAACCAAGAGGAAAACTAAAAGTAAAGCCAAAAAAAGTAGCTGAAAACAGAGGAAAGAGAAGTGTATTGAGGAATATGCAAGTGTCTCCACATCTGAGTTGGTTATTGAAACTCCAGTGTCTCCTGTGTTTTCTGACTCTAGTGGTGAAAGCCTATGATGATGCAATTATGGGCTTTAGATATTTTTTTGTTTGTTTAAATATTAATGTGCTCTCACTCTGAATGGTTGATGAATGAGTTAAAAATTTTATCTCAAATGTTAGAAGCCTCAGAGATGTGAGTAGGCGAGCTGCCTTGTTTTCTTATTTAGAAACCCTTAGTTTTGATGTATATTTTTTGCAGGAGTGCTGCATTGATTTTTCTGTTGGGTATTAAAATCGAAGAGAAAGCTGGACCAGAGGCCAGTCACTGTGGTCAGGTGAAAATGGAAACAGGTCCTCAGGTGTTGCTATTTTGTTTAATAATCCTAATGTAAATATTTGTAGTTTTAAAGAGTTAATTCCTGGCAGAGCTTTGCTTGCAAAAGTTCATTATTTTGGCAGTGAAGTTAAACTGCTAAATATCTATGGTCCAGCAGATTTGCATGAGAGGGCGGAGTTTCTAGAGAATGTGCAAATTTTTTCAACTGGTCTCTCTCCATTGATAATGGGGGGTGATTTCAATTGCACTATGCAGGGAGAGCATAGAATTACACGTGCAAGTACCGGGTCGATAAAACTGAGAAGTTAATAAAAGAAATGGTGTCTGATCTAAATCTAGCTGATGCTTGGAAAACTGTTAGTCAAGGCAATCCTGGATGTACATGGTCTAATATGAGTGTAAAATCAAGATTTGATTTATTTTTTTTATATCAAAAGATATCAAAGTGGTTAATATGTCTTTGCTTGACAATATCTTTTCTGATCATAAAACTGTTACATTGGTGCTACACCTGCCTGGTTTGCAAAGAGGTAAAGGTGTTTGGAGGTTGAAGACAAGCCTTCTAAAAAAAAAAAGGATCAGAGAAGAATTCCTGGAAGTCCTTAAAAAATGGTCTAACATGAAATCAAAATGTAAGACCAGTTTAGACTGGTGGGAGATGGTGAAAGAAAAAATAAAATGTTTCTTTTTGAAGAAGGGCATTGAGGTAAAAAGGAAAAAAAAAGAATGGTATAAAGTCTTGAATAAGAGATTACAAACATATATTAAGTTGGGAAAAGTGGATGGAGGAGAGGATAATTTAATTGGAAAAGTTAAAACTGAAATCCAGAAAGTGATAAAGCAAAAAGGTAAAGAAATCATTTTTAACGCAAAAGTATTGCATTTGGAGGAGGATGAAAAATGCACAAGATGCTTTTTTAAAAAGGTTGCTCAAGGTTAAACTGTCATCAATTGCCTTGAAGGAAAGTGCACAAATGATGAAATGTTGGTGGAGGCAAGGAATTTTTATCAAGAATTATTTAATGCTAAGAAAATTGATTTATCGTTCACAAAAAGCGCTTTAGATACTATGGAAAATTTTTTAGATGAACAAGACCAAGAGTCTCTGTGTAATGAATTGACAATGGTGGAGTTACAGGAGGTTTTTAAGAGTTTCAAAAAAGATAAAACGTCCGGATCTGATGGGCTCCCTGTGGAGTTTTACTTGGAATTCTGGGAGGTTTTAAAATTTGATCTCATGCAGATTTTTAAAGATGCTTTTAACTGTCAATCTTTACCCTTCTCTTGGAGAAGTGGGGTGGTCTCACTAATTTTTAAAAAAGGGGAAAGGTCCAAACTGGAGAACTGGAGACCTATCACCCTTCTAAATGTTGACTATAAAGTTTTATCAAAAATTCGAGTGTGTCGACTCAACAAAGTTATATCAAAAGTGATTCATCCCAATCAAGTGTGTGGTGTCCCAGGAAGAGGAGTGTGAGAGCACCTAAACCTGATTAAAGATATTATATGGTACCAAAATGACATAAAGCAAAAATCTGCACTTTTAAGTCTTGATTTCCAAAAGGCTTATGACAGAGTCTCACATGAGTTCTTATGGATGGTTTTAGAAAAATTACGTTTTCCAGTTTTATCGTAAATGTTATTAAGTTATTGTATAATTGCACTTTTAGTCGAATTCTAATTAACGTTTTTTTAACGGATAATGTGGAAATTTTATCTGGGGTGAAGCAAGGATGCCCACTTTCTCCTTTGCTATTTATTTGTGTTTTAGAGCCCCTTTTAAACTTAATCAGAAAGGATAAAGTGATCAGAGGCGTGTTTTTACCTGGAGGAGGTGGGAACATGGTAAAAGCAATTGGTTACATGGATGATGTCACTATCTTTTGCACAACCGAAGCTGCGCTCCAGAGAACCATCAGAGTAACAGAATACTTTTGTGAAGGTTCTGCATTCAGGCTAAACAAAGAGAAGTGTGAATGCCTACTGATGGGCGATTGGGGCAATGTGCAAGTAGGGGGCGTGAAAATGCAAACAGATGATATCAAAATCTTGGGGATTTATTTTGATAAAATGAATGATGATAGGAAAAGCTGGGAAACAGTTAAAACAAAAGTGTAATGTAAGATTTCCTTTTGGAGGTTGAGGAAATTGACAATTGAAGGAAAAATACTGGTAATTAAAAGCATCTAACTACCTCTGATGTTGTATGTAAACCAGGTATTCCCTCCGTCTTTGAGGACACTGAGTGCTTTAACGCAGATGGCTTTTGTGTTCCTCTGGGGATCTAATGCTGAAAAGCTAAAGAGGGAAATCATGTTGAAAAATCATGATCATGGTAGAAGGAGGATGATTGATTTTAAGAAATTCTTATACGTGAAGTTTTTTAATCAGTGTTTTAAAGCTTTATGGTCCCAGAACAACTGGTCATATTTTTTTAGATACGCTTGTGCCCATGTTATTAGAAAGAGACACTGGTTTTACCCTAAACAAACAGCACCGGTTTTAGTCTTTTTACCAGCACACTATATGGTTTTAGAAAGAGTCATAAGGTTGTACCAACTGGATCAATACGAGATGGATGTGTTGATTGACTCAAAAAAGCTTCTGAACCAGCTGGATAAAAAGGAAAAGGTTGAATTAATTACACCCTTTTCTGAGGAAAAATCTAAGAGTGTGTGGGAGATGGTAAGCCAAAATTACCTACCAAATGAGGTGAGAGATGTGGCATGGATGAATGTCCATGAATACCTCCCAACACGGGTGTTTCAGTACAATAGAGGGTATGGGCAGTGGTCTGTCTGTCCCAGAGAAAGGTGTTACAGAAATGAAATGGTGTGCTATTTGATGTGGGATTGTGCTTATGCACAGAACGTATGGAGGATGGTTGGGCCACTGTTGAAATTTACCTCTGGGCTTAGTATACTGAACTTTGAATGTATCCTCTAGAGATGAGCGAACTTTTGAAAAATTCGATTCGACTGATTCGCCGAATTTTCCGATCGCTTCGACCCGAATTTATTCGCGACGAATCGCTATTAAAAACGGCTATTTCTGAGCCTCCTAGAGCCTCAATAGGGTTGTAAACCATTCTGCCTTGCTGTAACACGCATAGGATGCGTGCTGGGTTAGTTAAATAATACTTTAAATAAATATCACATGCAGATCAGAGGCATCGCTAATAGAATCGCAGAGCGGCACAATTGCAGAGAGTTGAAGTGGCATCACTATGAGGGGCAGGAGCCCAAACATTGCTTTAAAGAGACACTGGAGTTGGCTGCAGAAGCCCAAAGATTGGATGAATCACACCCTGGAGTTGCAAGCAGCAGCAGGAGCCCAAATATTACTTTAAAGAGACCCTGGATTTGGCAGCAGGAGCCCAAAATTGGATGAATCACACCATGGAGTTGGCAGCAGCAGCAGCAGGAGCCCAAACATTACTTTAAAGAGACACTGGAGTTGGCAGCAGGAGCCCAAAAATTGGATGAATCACACCCTGGAGTTGGCAGCGGCAGCAGCAGGAGCCCAAACATAACTTTAAAGAGACACTGGAGTTGGCAGCAGGAGCCCAAAAATTGGATGAATCACACCCTGGAGTTGGCAGCAGCAGCAGCCCAAACATTACTTTAAAGAGACACTGGGGTTGGCAGCAGGAGCCCAAAAATTGGATGAATCACACCCTGGAGTTGGCAGCAGCAGCAGGAGCCCAAACATTAAGACACTGGAGTTGGCAGCAGGAGCCCAAAAATTGGATGAATCACACCCTGGAGTTGGCAGCAGCAGCAGCAGCGGCAGGAGCCCAAACATTACTTTAAAGAGACACTGGAGTTGGCAGCAGGAGCCCAGAAATTGGATAAATCACACCCTGGAGTTGGCAGCAGCAGGAGCCCAAACATTACTTAAAAGAGACACTGGGGTTGGCTTCAGGAGCCCAAAAATTGGATGAATCACACCCTGGAGTTGCAAGCAGCAGCAGCAGGAGGCCAAAAATTGGCTGAAAGGCACACCCTGAAGTTGGCATCAGCAGGAGGCCAAAAATTGGTTGGAAGGCACACCCTGAAGTTGGCATCAGCAGGAGCCCAAAAATTGGCCTAAAGACATAAATATGTTTTGCACCATTTGGAAAGTGTAAAACGTGGCACCATGGTGAATCTAGTCGCATGCATCAGGCATTGGTGGGTGGAAAGCCTGGCTGATCCATCCCTGATTCATTTTGACAAAGGTGAGTCTCTCCACATTTTTAGTTGACAGACGAGTTCTCCTCACCGTAACTATGGCCCCCGCCGCACTAAACACCCGCTCAGATGGCACGCTACTTGCCGGGCAGGACAGCTTTTCCAGGGCAAACTCTGCTAGTTGCGGCCACAAATCAAGTTTGACTGCCCAGAAGTCCAGCGGATCCTCAAGGTGTGTTGGCATGGTCATGTCAAGGTATGACATGACCTGCTGGTTGAGGTCCTGCTCCAGGTCTTCCTGCTGCTCATGAGTAGCCTCACTATGCGGGTGTAGAAAGCTACTCATTAGCGACTGAAGACTGGAGCTGCTGCTGCTGCTCCTGCCAACCCCCCAGCAGCCATGGCAGTGGAAGGTGAGCGCAGAGGTCCCCTCGAGTCAGACCTGCGAGAGTATGGACCATGGCGCAGATAGGCATCGGCCAACTGCCTACGTAGAATGTCTTTGTAGTAGTTCAGTTTGTCCTCCCTCTCGGCGGGTTTAAAAAATGCCGCCATTTTGTGCCGGAAGCGAGGGTCCAATAAGGTGGACAGCCAGAAGTCATCCCGCCGACAAATGGAAACAATTCTGGGGTCACTACGCAAGCACGTGAGCATGCTTCCTGCCATTTGCACAAGTGACTCGGAGGGACTACCTGTCTCCATCTCCACTGCATACTGCCACGGTGTGTCCGGGTCCTCTGTCTCGCCTTCCTCAAAACCCTCTTGCTCCTCTGGCTGCTCCTGCTCCTCCTCTCCTGTCCGCTGACTAGATAAACCAGCCATTTCACCAAGCCTAAACTGTGTTTCGCTGGGCAACTCCTCCTCCTCTTCCTCCTCCTCCTCCAGTTCAGCTCCAATGGGGTTCATGTGGCCGTAAGATGTAGACGCCATGTCTCCAGTGCCCTGACCAGCCATGGTTTCCAACATGTGCTGTAGTACATGAAGCAGTGGAATCACGTCGTTCATCCCGTAATCCTGCCGACTGACAAATAAAGTGGCTTCCTCAAAGGGCCTGAGCAAACGGCAGGTGTCACATATGAGCTGCCACTGGTTGACATTGAAGTTACACAGGGGAGTCCCCCTATCCGTTTGGATCATCAGGAAATCCGTGATGGCTTTTCTCTGTTCTTATAATCGGTCCAACATGTGAAGGGTGGAATTCCAAAGGGTGGAAACATCGCAAATCAGACTATGTTGGGGGATACCGTTCTGACGCTGTAGCTCAAGAAGGGTGTGTTTGGCGGTGTATGAGTGGCTGAAGTGCATGCAAAGTTTCCTTGAAGTTGTTAGGATGTCTTGCAGATGGGGGGAACACTTCAGAAACCGCTTGACAACCAGATTGAAGACGTGAGCCATGCAGGGGGCATGGGTCAGGCCTCCTTGGCGCAGCGCAGACAAAATGTTCTTCCCATTGTCGGTAACCATGATTCCCATTTTAAGTTTTCTTGGAGTAAGTGTTTGGATTTCCTGATGAATAAATTTAAGCAGTTCCTCCCCTGTGTGACAAACCATGTGAAGCACTGCGTGACACCTCCGTGCCCTGCACACATGGTAGACTGGAGGGGCACCGAGACTTGAGCCTACAGTGGAGGGTGAGGAGATGGCGGAGGATGAGGAGGCCGAGTCGCACAGTGTCACAGGCCCAACGGGCAGGGAGCGCGGAGGCCGAAGCGGCGTGACCTGTCCAAGTTGCTGCTGCAAAGGGACCACATTCACCCAGTGGGCCATAAACGACATGTACTGTCCCTGACCGTAGTTAAAGCTCCAGACGTCAGCGCTGCCATGCACTTTGCTACACACCGACAGGCTCAAGGACTGGCCCACCTTCTGTTCAACAAAAGTGTGCAGCGCTGGTACTGCCTTCTTGGCAAAGAAATGACGGCTTGGGACTCTCCACCTCGGCTCGGCACAAGCCATCAGTTCTCTGAAAGGTGCAGAGTCCACCACCTGAAAAGGGAGCGACTGCAGCACCAGCAACTTGGACAGGAGCACATTCAGCTTCTGCGCTGTAAGATGAGTGGGCGCATACTGCTGTCTCTTGGACATGGCTTCGCTGATGGATTGCTGGCGGGATGCATGACTTGGAGGAGGAGGAGGAGGAGCAGGAGCGACAGAGGAGGGGTATGACACACAGCTGCCTTCGGCTGAGGTGCTGGAGCCTTGGCTGGCAGAAATTGGGAGTGGCGTGCCACTTGGTGAGGAAGCAGACTGGACCACCCCTTGGGAGCCTTGGTTCTCCCAGGTCGCTTTATGGTGACGCATCATATGTTGACGCAGGGCCGTGGTGCCAACATTTGGGCCCTGGCCACGCTTCACCTTCTGCCTACATATCTTGCATGTGGCCATGTTACCCTCCTGCGGATGCTTCGGGAAAAACTGCCACACTGCCGAGTAGCTACTTTTCCCACCAACAGGCCTCACTGATTCGCTGCTATTGTCGCCAACCCCAGGAACCCCTGCCCCACTACCTCCCGATAAGGTAACCTGCTGCGCAGCAGGTGCTCTACCCCGGCCCCGTTTGGCTCCAGGCTTTACAATTGTGCCCCCATGCTGCCTGCCAACCATGCTGCTAACACATTGCTGCCTGAGCTGCTGACTCCGGGGCAACCTGCGCCCCTCTTCTCCTGATGATGACGATGAAGCCCCTTCATCACCCGGCTCCCAAGTGCGATCGGCTTCATCGTCATCATCATTATCACCGAGTTGTGGCTGTACGTCACTGATGTTCGTGGATTCGTCAACAGTGTCTGGCACAGGAGCTGGAGCGCTCGCAGCACCCACGACACTGTCCACATCACTATTTGTCTGCCTAGCTAAAGAAGCCACCTCCATTTCTTGGCTGGGCAGTAGTTGCTGACTGTCCTCTATCTGATCGTCCTCCTCACTAAAGAGTGGAGTTGAACCCAAAGCATAGGATACGTCGCTGGGGGAGGGAACGGCGTAGGACAGAGGCAATGGGAGGACAGGGACTGCTCTCGGGGCATGCCAACTCAGGGTTGTGTCAGAGGAACCTACCGACCCTAGACTTAGGGGTCTCAGACGTAAGTTGTGATGATGTTGTTGATGAGCGCGTTAACCAATCTACCACGGCAGATGCGTTACTGGTGGAGACACGACCGCTAGTAGATACTGGCAGACCAGGTCTCTCACCGTGACTCCTGCTGCCACTCGCCCCTAGTCTGCTGCGACCTCTGCCTGCTGAATCTTGGCCTCTGCCACTCCTCTTTGAACATCCTGGCACTTGTCTGCCTGACATTTTTATGTATTTCCTTATTTAGTATAAACAGATAGGGTTCAATGTGCAGTTTTGCGGTGCCCTGCGGCCTGGTTTATTAAAAGCAGTAAAAAACAAATGGGATGCCCCCACAGCAGACCTGAGATCAGTATATATGCACAGCAACAGTGTCTAAGCAGGCTCAAACAGGCCAAATTACTTTAAATAGCTGTGCAGCTTATAGTAAATACAGAGCCTAATGTGATGTTACAGAATGGGATGCCCCCAAGCAGGCTTTATACCAGTATATATGCACAGCAACAGTGTCTTAGCAGGCTCAAACAGGCCAAATTACTTTAAATAACTGTGCAGTTTACAGTAAATACAGAGGCTAATGGTATGTTACAGAATGGGATGGCCCACAGCACACTTGAGATCAGTATATATGCACACAGCAACAGTGTGTAAGCAGGCTCATACAGGCCAAATTACTTTAAATAACTGTGCAGCTTACAGTAAATACAGAGGCTAATGTGATGTTACAGAATGGGATGCCCCCAAGCAGACTTGAGATCAGTATATATGCACACAGCAATAGTGTGTAAGCAGGCTCATACTGGCCAAACTAGTTTAAATAACTGTGCAGCTTACAGTAAATACAGAGGCTAATGGTATGTTACAGAATGGGATGCCCCCAAGCAGACTTGAGATCAGTATATATGCACACAGCAACAGTGTGTAAGCAGGCTCATACAGGCCAAATTACTTTAAATAACTGTGCAGCTTACAGTAAATACAGAGGCTAATGTGATGTTACAGAATGGGATGACCCACAGCAGACTTGAGATCAGTATATATGCACACAGCAACAGTGTGTAAGCAGGCTCATACAGGCCAAATTACTTTAAATAACTGTGCAGCTTACAGTAAATACAGAGGCTAATGTGATGTTACAGAATGGGATGCCTCACAGCAGACTTGAGATCAGTATATATGCACACAGCAACAGTGTGTAAGCAGGCTCATACAGGCCAAATTACTTTAAATAACTGTGCAGCTTACAGTAAATACAGAGGCTAATGGTATGTTACAGAATGGGATGCCTCACAGCAGACTTGAGATCAGTATATATGCACACAGCAACAGTGTGTAAGCAGGCTCATACAGGCCAAATTACTTTAAATAACTGTGCAGCTTACAGTAAATACAGAGGCTAATGTGATGTTACAGAATGGGATGCCTCACAGCAGACTTGAGATCAGTACATATGCACACAGCAACAGTGTGTAAGCAGGCTCATACAGGCCAAATTACTTTAAATAACTGTGCAGCTTACAGTAAATACAGAGGCTAATGGTATGTTACAGAATGGGATGCCTCACAGCAGACTTGAGATCAGTATATATGCACACAGCAACAGTGTGTAAGCAGGCTCATACAGGCCAAATTACTTTAAATAACTGTGCAGCTTACAGTAAATACAGAGGCTAATGGTATGTTACAGAATGGGATGCCTCACAGCAGACTTGAGATCAGTATATATGCACACAGCAACAGTGTGTAAGCAGGCTCATACAGGCCACATTACTTTAAATAACTGTGCAGCTTACAGTAAATACAGAGGCTAATGAGATTTTAAAAAATGGTAATGTTCCCACAGCAGACTTGAGATCAGTTCAGTATATATGCACATCAAAAGTAGCCTGAAACAGCTAACAAAGTCAGTCAGCCAGCCAGCCAGTAACACTCAGGCTGGATGAAAAAAAAAAAAAATCTCCCTGTGACTGCCTCCGATTTTTCCTAACTTTCCCTGCTTCTCGCTTACTTCCTGCCTGTCTCCTGCCTGTCCCTTTCTGTCCCTGTCTCTCTAACTGTCTCTCCCTGACTACAGCAGTGTCCTGTCTCTCACGAATGCAATAGAGAAATGAGGAAAAGCAAGATGTCCGCCGCCTTAAATAGCGCTGTGACGTCACCGGGCTTGCTGGCTGCTGATAGGCTGCATGTGACTGCCCCAGCATGCACTGGAGCGGGGTAGATGTCTGGACATGTCCCGTCCGCCATCTTAGAATGCCTGTAATGTAAATGAATGGATGTTAAAGGAAAACTTCGAGCGATCGAAGTACGGGGAAATTCGGATTCGATCCGAATCAAATTTTTCATGAAATTCGGATCGAATCCGGGTTCGTCCGGATCGATTCGCTCATCCCTAGTATCCTCTATGGGATTTTCAATTTGAAAGGGAAAAATAAGACCAAGGTTCTGTGGTGCATGGTTAATTGTGTCAAACTGGCACTATGGAAGGTTCGAAACATCCTGGTCTTTAAAAGAGATACAATATCTGAAAAAGACTGCATTAAGCTTGCGTTAAGTGACCTGTATGTTCTGTACTTACAAGACAAAAAAATGATCGTGAAAAAGAGAGCAATGTTCTTATGGAATTTAAAACTGTGGGAAGTAGTAACCATCTGAATTCCCTTTATTGTTATTAATCAGTTTTTTTTTTGTTTTTTTCCCATGTTAATGATATTGATTAAAATCCTTAAAGCGTGAGCTTTGTACTATTGAAAAAGTTTTTTTCCATATTTGATAAAAAGCATTTTTTGTTTTTGATGGACTTTTTAAAACAAAAAGGACCTTTTTTATACCTATATGAGGATATGAAGAAAAAGAAGTTATGTTTTTATATGTAAAATATCTTAATGTTTTGTTTTTTTTCTTATTCTCAATGTGATATGGGAATGTTTTATGATGATGGATTTTTTGTACAACTTTTTCAATAAAAAATTAAAAAAAAAATCTGTTCTTATCAGTTCAATATCTGATACGTCCCCTATCTGGGGACCATATATTAAATGGATTTTTGGAACAGAGAGATGGGAGAAGAGCTTGCTCTGTCCACTCCATGCATTGACCTGGTATTGCAGTACCTCCAGGACCGGTGCACCCCCTTTCGACTGGTTGAAAAACAGACTGAAGTGAAAGCTTTCTTCCTTTCTTGCTTGTGTTGTGCTGTGCTACTTTGTAAACTATGTGTCTTGTAACAGCTGTATTATTGCAATGTATTGTCATTGATTGCCTGTGTTGCAACTTGAATAAAAGTTTGATTTGATTAGAACCGGGGCCTAATGATGTGCTGCCAGGGACCTTTGTCCAGGGCGGCACTTCAGGCATCGCCCACAAATGTTAAAAAATATTCTGATAGTTGCAGGATGAATGTGGTGGACTCATGAATGATGTGAGGTCGGGGACCCTTAGTCCAAGACTACACACTAGGCATGGCCCACCTTGTATATGAGTAGAGGCGGTAGGACGCAGGATGTGAGGTACAGGGCACTTAGCCAGGCACCACACATCAGGCGCCCTGCCGCTAAACACGAATGTAATTTATTGTATGTATTGAGATGTATCTGTATTGTAGTGACTTGTGCGCTGCGATGCAATACATGGAAAGAATGTACCGTCTTATGTATTTATATGTGCAACTATATAAATAAAGGATATTTTTCAATCAAAAATCTGTTCTTATCAGAATTGAGAATCACTAAATCTATCCAAAGCCTTAGGTCTCTTTTGTGGCTTGAGTCCCCACAAAGAGAACGAGTTGCAATCCCTCCCTTCCCTCTTGCCTCGGCAAGGAAAACGACACCGGACCAGGAAGACCTCGGAAGAAGAACCTCCTCCAGCAAGAATCTTGAAGCCTCTCCAGGAGAACTTTGGAAGCCTTCTGAAGAATCTACCTCCAGAAAAAACCCTGAAGCCTCAACAGGAAGCCTCCTGAAACTTCTGGAAGAACTTCTCTGAGCTCAACCTGCGAAATCGACTTAAATCCGTCAACGTTTTTTGAAGAACCCCTTGACTTCGCATACCAAGCAGATGGCCGACCAATCAGGAACCAGCTCCCACCAGGAGGCGGGGCCATCTACCTCCAAGCGAACCTCTCCAGCAAACTCCGCCCCCAAAGCGCTGGCCAGGAAGCAGCAAGCAGCAAATGGAGCCCCAACCCTGGAGCCCTGGATGCGGCAAACTGTCATCCTGCAGCTGAAGGAAGACACAGAAGGTAAGATACCATCGGTCACAACACAAGTTTTCTGTGACACCATGCTGCGAGACCAAGGATTCTCCAAAGCCGAGACGTACTCCGTCCAGCCCTTCTTCCAAGGCCTCTTCTACATCACCTTCATCTCAATGAACATCGTGAAAAGGTACCTCCAGGCGATGACATCGGCTGGGTCCAACTCCAACTTCGCCAAGTACACGGTCTTCAGCCACGTACAAAGAGAAGAAAGACGGGTCACGGTTGCCATGCGCAACCCCTTCACACCGGCGGCCGACATCGTCACCTTCCTGAGCCGATACTGCACCGTGACAAGCCCTCCGACCAAGATCCTGAATGGTAGCGGATACTGGACAGGAACATGGTCAGTGATGTGCAAGCTGCGAGCAACGGCCGAGGGAGTATCGCATCTACCACAGTTCTTCGCCCTGGGAAGCTCACCAGGAAGACTGCATTACTCCGACATCCCACAGACCTGCAGGAAATGCGGCAAGACAGGCCATGTGGGGAAAGATTGTTGGGAAATCGTCTGCAAGTTCTGCCCAGATGCGAAAGGAGGACATAGCACAGAAGGGTGCGTCAGGAAGTTCGCCTGCAACCTCTGCGGGAAATCCGACCATGTCTACCGCAACTGCCCTGAGAGGACCAACTCCTACGCCGCAGCCGTCATATCAGGTAAGTCAGGTAGACCGGGCGGAGAAAAGCGGCAACACCGAGGCCAGCAGCAGCAGCAGGACCACCAGCAGCAAGGTCATCATCAGCAGCAGCAGCAGCAGAAAGATCGGCAGCAAAAGCAGCAGGCTGAACAACAACAAGCCGCCCCTGCAGAGTCAACAGGGAAGAATAAGGGGAAAGGTAAGATCCACAGCCTGCTCAGAGACTACTCCTTGATGGACTTCGGTGTGGAAGATGAGGAAGACGATTGAGTGGCTCTTTGATTGTTTTTCTCCCTTCCCCCTCCCTCCCCTCCACGTTCCATGTCTTAATAAAGCTTCAGCCCTGTGTTCCCCCCTGCCTTACCCTCCTCTCCCACCCCCCACGTCATGTAAATTTTGAATCGGTGGACTCATGAATGATGTGCAGTCAGGGACCCTTGTCCAGGACGGCACATCAGGCATGGCCCACGCTGTATATACAAATCGTCACGTTTTTATGCTTTGTATTGTGTACGGTGGACCCATGAATGATGTGCTGCCAGGGACCTTTGTCCAGGGCGGCACATCAGGCATCGCCCACAAAAGTTAAAAAATATTCTGATAGTTGCGGGATGAATGTGGTGGACTCATGAATGATGTGAGGTCGGGGACCCTTAGTCCAAGACTACACATTAGGCATTGCCCACATTGTATATGAGTAGAGGCGGTAGCACGCAGGATGTGAGGTACAGGGCACTTAGCCAGGCACCACACATCAGGCGTCCTGCCGCTAAACATGAATGTAATTTATTGTATGTATTGAGATGTATCTGTATTGTAGTGACTTGGGCGCTGCGACGCAATACATGGAAAGAATGTACCGTCTTATGTATTTATATGTGCAACTATATAAATAAAGGATATTTTTCAATCAAAACTCAGTTTTTTATATCTGAGTTTACGCCTTAGTCCACGGGGGAAAACTTTTGTTAGTACCCGAGGGCGAAAGCGCCCCCGAGGTCCTCTGGACTGAGGGGTTGAACGTACCTAATCCTGTCAGGGGGTTCGTCCCCCGGGGAAAGGGAACGGGCTCTTTCCTGCGGGAAGGAGTCAGTATGGGCGCCTTAGTGTGTTTTTTAGTGCACCCGCACTTTTTCACATTAATGGCTTCATGTTTGACGGTGCTTTCGCACACACGACGGCTCAATAAAAAAAAAAATCTGTTCTCAGTGCTCGCTTGTTTCAAAAGTCAGTAGGTGCTCGGGGTCTTGCTGGCTTCACCCACTTGCAGCTATTGGGGCAGTGCTCTAAAAGACCCCTGGCAACGGGAAGGGATCAGGCGCCACATCGGTGGTTGCCATTTTGAGCAGGAGCGGAGGTGTGGCGATGCGGTGGCGAGGATGGCGTTTCCCCATCGGACCCTGAGAAACACCATCTGCTTCGAGGCAAGGAAGGAGCATCAGTCCGATGTGTCCTTAAGATGTATCTGCGTGGATATACTGCGTGATTTACTTGGCCTAAAGGTGAGCGATATTGCTGGTGTCTTTTTTCTCTGAGGCACAATGCTTGGCTTTCTTTGAAAACCTGAGAAGAGCAAAGGATGCGGGTTCCCCTCTGTTGTTGAAGGTGGACTTCCGATTGTTGTTTGAGCCTGGGGTAAAGGTCGTGTTCATCAGGATCTACAATCCTTTCATGGATCTGAATCCAGTATTGGCCTTCTTGTCGCGTTATATGCGTTTCGAAATCGTTCCAGAAGACCTGAGAAATCAGTATGGATTCCTAAACTGCCGATATAAGGTAAAGGCCACATTTCTTCAAGACCCTGAATGTTATTCTGGCCTCCGGCACCCCCCTCCAGTTTTTACCGCTGCTGTCTGAGGTTCGGTCACCTTATGCAGAATTGCGACGAACCAGCAAGGTGTCGATACTGCGACAGCGCAGATCATGTGGCCGCTAAATGCACTGTCGGGAAAACGTCCGAAATTGCCATCAGATGGAGGGAAAGAGGCTCTTTTCGGCGGTGGTACAGCAGGCTCCACAAGGAAAATGTAGTTCCTCCGCGGGGAGAAATGCATGGCAAGTGCCTGGTCCAAGTATGAATGTGGAGCAAATGTCGGAGTAAGGGAGGAGGAGGAGAGGAGTGAAAGGGCGGTGGAGAGAATGGAGGTTTCATGTGTGCCGGAGCCAGTATGTAGTGTGGTGGTGAGTGAGCCTGTGCGTGATGTTTCTCTGGAGCCCAGGGCAAAGGTGCGCAAAACCCTGGAGACTCCAGGGTCTGAGACCAACGCCAAGGCCAGGTGGGCAGCAGCAAGGCACGGATGGCTCAGGAATCGGGGTTGTCGGCTTCTGGGGCTCAGGGTCCCCTGGAAGGAATGAGGGAAGAACTTTCCTCCTCTGACCTGGGGGAACCTGGGCCGAGAGCGGAGGCCTCTTGTACTCCGGAAGGGGTACAGCCGGATGCCGGCAGCTCCGGGGCAGCTGTGGGGGGAGAGATTAGCTCCACTCCCGCCTTTCGGACTTCTTTTTGCACCCCTCTGGGGAGATCATGAGGAGTCAGCCGCCCTATTCAGCCGAGCGGTTTCCTTGTGGCCAGACTCTCCTCCCTGGAGGGGAGGGCACTTTTGGAGAGGCGGGGTCCGGCCCTTCCTCTGCCAGCCTCTCTGGGATTGGGCAGGAGGGTTCGCCCCCTCCTGTTCCTGTGCCCGGGGGGAGTGGGGGCCTGAGTTCCCAGGCTGAGGCCCTCCTTTCAACTTTGGGGGGGTCCCTTTGCAGCCTGGACCCAGGTCCTGTAGGCAAGGAAGGGGTGGACAGTAGTGGCCCCCCTACAGCTGCACAGAAAGAGAGGGATGAGGCCTTGAGTGAAAGTTTCTCCCCCAGGAGCGATTCTGGGGAGGACTTATCCTTTGCGGAGCTTGGCTCGACCACTTCGGTGGAAGAGCCGGTGAGAATGGTGGTGGGGGTTTCCTCCACCTGCGGTTTGAGGGACCCCCTTGAATAAAATGACCGGGCTTGGTGTTTTTCTCTCCCTGCTCATGATGTCGTTTTCTGTAGCTATGATCAATGTGAGGAGCATTTGCTCCTCACAAAGGAGGGCGGCTGTCTTAGACTCGTTGGGTCACATCCCTGCAGACATTTTATGTCTGCAGGAATGTGCCCTTCAGAGTGCCCCCAGCTGCAGGGAATGGCCTCATGGGCAGGCTGTATGGTCGGAGGCCTGCCAGAGTCAGAATGAGGGTGTGGGGGTCCTTGTTAAGGGCCCCCGGGTGCAGATCCTTTCGAGCCGGGTCATTGTGCCCGGCCGTTTGGTATTCTGCCAGTGTAAGAACCAGACATCTGAATTCCGACTCTTCTGCGCCTATGGTCCTGCAGACAGAGCGGAACGTTTGGCTTTTCTGGAGGTCCTGAGGCTCCACCTGCCAGGCCGCCAACCCACAATTGTGGCTGGGGATTTTAATTTGATCCTCAGGTCTGGCGACTGGGCGGGTGGAGGGGACAGCGGATTAGATAGCACCAGCAGGAGCATGGAGGGGATTCTCTGGGATTTTACTCTTAGGGACTCCTTTAGCCCTCAGTCGGATGGGGATCTAGACTTCACCTTTTACTCAGACAAGGGGACGGTGAGGTTGAGAATTGATTTTGTCTTGACCTCCCAGTCAGTTACCACTTGCAATTACCGCCATATTCCGGTGATCTCTTCTGATCATGTTGTGGTTTGTGTAGGGGTTAGTTTAGAGGGTTGTGTGAAGATGGGTAAAGGCGTGTGGAAATTGAATGTGAGCCTATTAGAGGACAAGGGGGTGCTTAGGTTTGAATGGACATATGGGAGGTGGGTGGTGCAGAAAGGAAAGTTTGGATCGGTGGTTGAATGGTGGGAGTGGGTGAAGGCTCAGATTAGGAAGTTTTTCCGAAAGGAAAGCTTCAGGGTGGCCAGGCTGCGGGTTAGGAAAGAGAGGGAAATTTTAGAGAGGCTCCGTACTCTTCTGACCTTGCGTTCGCTGGGTTGGGAGGTGGAGGAAGAATTAAGAGCCGTGAGGGGTGAGAGAGCCGGTTTGTTAGAAATACGTGGTAAGGCAATTATTTTTAGGGCAAAGGTTCAAAATGTGGAAGAGAATGAGAAATGTTCAAGTTTCTTCTTTAAAAAAGCCTTTAAAGCAAGGGATGTTTTTTCTTCTCTTCTTGTGCAGGATCGAGAGGTTACCGGTGACAATGTGAGGTCGGGCATTTGTCATTTTTATCGGGATCTCTTTACGGATCACTCGACAGCATCGGATGCTGGAATGCGGGAATATTGCCAAGTTCTGGATGATCGCCTTACAGCAGAGGATGCAGAATCTTTAGAGGGAGAGGTGACGGAGGAAGAGGTTTGGACTGCTCTTAGTCAGATGGCCAATGGCAAAACGCCAGGCAGTGATGGTCTCCCAGCGGAGTTTTTCACTTGAACCTGGTCTGTTATTAAACAGGATCTGGTCGAGGTGCTGAATGTGATTTCTGGTGTCGGGGTACTGTCGCCCTCTATGAGAGAAGGAGTTATTACTCTTATCTTTTAGAAGGGGGACAGGAGGGACATCAGAAATTGGAGACCGATTACACTTCTGAATGTTGATTATAAGATTCTTGCTAAGGTTCTGGCCAATCGCATTCATGGTGTAATATCCACCGTTATCGGGGAGTCACAAGCCTGTGCGGTCCCGGGCAGGCGAATCTTTTTATTTGTGGTGCTGGAAAGGTTGGGTTTTCCTCCGGGGATTCTCCGAGTGATGTGTAGCCTCTATTCTAGAATCTTTAGTCGGGTATTAATCAACGGGGTTCTGAGCGAGGAATTGCCAGTCAGCTCTGGGGTCCGGCAGGGCTGCCCACTTTCCCCGTTGGTTTTTATCTGTGTAATGGAGCCTCTGGTTAGGAGTTTGGTTTGGGACAAATTAGTTGGGGGGGGGTGGTAGTTCCCGGGAGTAGCGGGGCATGCGTGAAAGCCCTGGCCTACATGGATGATGTGGCGATGATTAGGAACACAGCCCAAGATATCAGGAGAGCAAACCTTCAACTGAACATTTTTTGTTCAGTTGCGGGTATGGCGGTGAATTGGCAGAAATGCCACTTTTGCAGTCTGGGTGGAAAGGTGGAGAAAGGAGTTGAGGGAGTCTTCTGAGGTGGAGGTTCTGGGGATCTCCTTTGATGCGAGCCTGCGGGGTGCTAAAACCTTCGACCGGGTGAGGGGAAAGGTGGCGCAGAAACTTGGTTTGTGGGGTCTGCATGATCTTTCCCTTCGCGGGAGGACGCTGATTGTGAAATCGGTCATCCTCCCCCTGATCTTGTATGCCGGCTTGATTTTCCCGCCTTCTCCTCTCTGGGTTAAGCAGCTGAATAAGCTGCTTTTTGCCTTCTTTTGGGGCACCAGGGTGGAGAGGGCGAGTCGGGTGAAGGTGGTCAAATAAATGGCAGCGGGAGGATACGGGTTTCCGGATCTAAGCTTCTTCCTTCGAGCCCATTTTTGGTTGAATACTTACCGCACCCTGAACAGTAATTCGGTGGTTGGAAGAATGCGTAGATATATGGGAGGGAACCTGTTTGTAAGATTGGGTTGGATTGGGAGGGATCTTAGGCTGCCCACATCCTTTAATCTGGCCTGGTTTTATGAATGTTTGCGAGAATTCTGGTTCCAATACAAATTGGGTGGATTGGCTCAGGATGCGGTGAGTAAGCGCCACCTTTTTGCGTGGGCTAGGAGGGAGTAGACGGAGAACGAGATCCTCCATTTAACATCGCGCCAGACCACTGAAACCTGGAGGAAAATGAAGCTGGTTGGACTTAATAATAGGCAGAGGAACCTGGTTTGGATGTCCCTGATGGGTTGCCTCCCAACCAGGTCCTTCCAAAAGTCGTGCGATCTGTGCCGGTCGGAGCGTTGTCCCAGGGAGGGATGTGGTGGCATTGAGGATATCCCCCACATTCTTTGGGGGTGTCCCTTTGCCAGGGACTTCCGGGAAGCATGCCGCTCTTTCTGCAGGACTGTAATTGGCGTAGAGGGACTAACCTTTTTGTTTGTCTTGGCAGGTCTCCGAGCGGGCAGTCGAGAGGAGATCCGCCGAGCCTGGTTATTTTCCACCATTTTCAAGGAGGTCCTTTGGGACCGCCGCAATCTTCTCATATTTAAAAATTCTGTTATATGTACTAGGGATGCGGTGGGGATTCTGTTGTCTCGTTTGTACTTTATATATAAATTGGATTGTGGAAGGGTGGGGGAGGAGGTGGCGGAAGGGTGGTGGAAGTCACATAAGTGGAAGTTTTTGTGATTTTTGATTGGAAATTCGATTTATGATTATTAAGATGTTGATTTTGATTTATTATGATGTATATGTTTCTTTGGTTTTTTTGAACATTAGGTTTTTTTTTGTATATATTTTTTTGATTTATTGTATATATTTGTTTATGATGTTCTTTTTGACTTATTGTATATATTTGTTTTGTTGATTATTATTATTGTTGGAATTTTCTTTTAAACTGTTTGTAAATATATTTTAAGAATTTTCTTAATTAAAAAAAAAAAAAATCTGTTCTTATCAGTTTAATATCTGATAAGTCCCCTATCTGGGGACCATATATTAAATGGATTTTTGGAACAGGGAGATGGGAGAAGAGCTTGCTCTGTCCACTCCACGCATTGACCTGGTATTGCAGTACCTCCAGGACTGGTGCACCCCCTTTTGACTGGTTGAAAAACAGACTAAAGTGGAAGTTTTTTTTGCTTGTGCTGTGCTACTTTGTAAACTATGTGTCTTGTAACAGCTGTATTATTGCTATGTATTGTCATTGATTTCCTGTGTTGCAACTTGAATAAAAGTTTGATTTGATTAGAAACGGGGCCTAAAAAAAGGAAAATACTTAAAACCCCACCGTGTATCCCTTGTTTTTCTTTTGTGTTTGGTTTGCTTCAATTTAATTTGATTTAATTAGCTTGTTGTCGATTGTCTTTTGTGGACTTCCAATGTCCAGCCTGGAGCCAGGGTCTAATGGCATTAAGGTGTGAAGAGATCAAGGTTGATTAATGACATTATCTAGCTCGTGGGCTTGACCTTGCCTCCCGTGTGAGACCTGCCTGGAGGGGAGGCTGGGCGCCGCCCAGGGAGCCCAGGCGAGGAGCGCAGTGCCACTGTCTGCTACTCTCCTCAGCCTGAGGAGCCTTCCCTTGGCGCCGAGGCCTTTTTTCGGCCCCTTTCCTGGTCATCGCTTCTCAGCCTATTGGCCTACGATCAAGTGTAGTATCTGTTCACAGTATTCATTCTACTGGGACATCCAATCTATATTGGCAACCTCATTATTAGAGATGAGCGAACTTTTGAAAAATTCGATTCGACTGATTCGCCGAATTTTCAGACAAAAATCGGTTTGACCCGAATAAATTCGCGACGAATCGCTATTAAAAACGGCTATTTCTGAGCCTCCTAGAGCCTCAATAGGGTTGTAAACCATTCTGCCTTGCTGTAACACGCACAGGATGCGTGCTGGGTTAGTTAAATAATACTTTGAATAAATATCACATGCAGATCAGAGGCATCGCTAATAGAATCGCAGAGCGGCACAATTGCAGAGAGTTGAAGTGGCATCACTATGAGGGGCAGGAGCCCAAACATTGCTTTAAAGAGACACTGGAGTTGGCTTCAGCAGGAGCCCAAAAATTGGATGAATCACACCCTGGAGTTGCAAGCAGCAGCAGGAGCCCAAACATTGGCTGAAAGAGACACTGGAGGTGGCAGCAGCAGGAGCCCAAAAATTGACTGACACACCCTGGAGTTTCAAGCAGCAGCAGGAGCCCAAACATAGCTTGAAAGAGACACTGGAGTTGGCTGCAGGAGCCCAAAAATTGGATGAATCACACCCTGGAGTTGGCAGCAGCAGGAGCCCAAACATTACTTTAAAGAGACACTGGGGTTGGCTTCAGGAGCCCAAAAAATGGATGAATCACACCCTGGAGTTGACAGCAGCAGGAGCCCAAACATTACTTTAAAGAGACACTGGGGTTGGCGTCAGGAGCCCAAAAATTGGATGAATCACACCCTGGAGTTGGCAGCAGCAGCAGCAGGAGCCCAAAAGGGTTGAAGAAAATCTGGGTTCCAGTGACCATCAATGCTTATGGTTCAGAATAAAAACAGACATTGTGCAATCACACACCAGAACCAAAGTGCTAGACTTTAGGAAGACAAACTTCAAGGAAATGGCGGAGTATGTAGAAAGAAAATTAGGTGAGTGGAACAGAGTAGCAGAAGTGAGTGCCCAGTGGTCACTATTAAAAATGGCCATCTTAAAGGCAACTAAGCAATATGTGAAACAAACTAGCAAGAATAAAAGGAAGAAGAAACCATTATGGTTTACTAGGGAAGTCCGCACTATCATAAAAGATAAGAAGTCTGCCTATAAGAAGTATAAAGTAAGTGGAAGTGTAGCTGACAGAGAGGCGTATAAAATTAAACAGAGGGAAGCAAAACTAATTATAAGGACTGCTAAAGGGCAAAAAGAGGAAGAAATGGCCAAATCTATGAAGAGGGGAGATAAAACCTTTTTCCGATATATTGGTGACAGAAAGAAGAAAAACAATGCAGTCTCAAAAATTAGAAATAGGGAAAATAAATATATTGACGGAGATAAGGCTGTGGCTGACCATCTGAATAGCTACTTTTGTTCGGTATTTTCAGATAGTAGCAGGCATGGTCATAGCACAACATCCAGCTGGGAGAGTACAGCTCCGGAGTTTCTGGAGGCTGATGTCTTAGCCGAGCTGGCACATCTAAAGGTAAGTAAGGCAATGGGTCCAGATGGAATCCACCCCAGAGTTCTAAGGGAACTTAGGTTTGTGATTGCAGCCCCTCTAACTGATTTACTTAACCATTCCCTTTCAACTGGTGAGGTTCCAGATGATTGGAGAATGGCCAATGTCGTACCAATCCATAAAAAGGGGAGTAGAGAAGAAGCCAGTAATTACAGGCCAGTTAGTTTAACATCTATAGTGGTCAAATTAATGGAAACACTCTTAAAAAAAACAGATAATTTCCCATCTAAAAATTAATGACCTATTGGACCCAAAACAGCACGGCTTTACTGAGGGCAGATCATGTCAGACCAATCTTATTGATTTCTTTGACAATGTCACTAAAGTGTTAGATGAAGGTGGTGCTGTGGATATCGCCTATCTGGATTTTAGCAAAGCCTTTGACACTGTACCACATAAGGAGCTCATAGATAAGTTATTGAAGGTAGGACTCAATCCCTGGATAGTTCAGTGGATTTCCAGTTGGCTGAGGGATCGGTATCAGAGCGTTGTTGTAAATGGCGTGCAATCTGAACAAAGGCGAGTTACAAGTGGTGTGCCGCAGGGCTCTGTCCTGGGCCCCATTCTTTTTAATATATTTGTAAGTGACATAGGAGAAGGCTTGGTAGGAAAAGTTTGTCTGTTTGCTGATGATACAAAGGTTAGTAATAGGGTGGATATTCCTGGAGGTGTCTGCAACATGGAAAATGATTTAGCTTTACTGGATAGATGGTCAAAACTGTGGAAACTAGAGTTTAATGTCTCTAAATGTAAAATCATGCACTTGGGTAGAAGGAATCCCTGCTCTGAGTACCGTATGGGCAGTACTGTGTTAGCCAGGACCTCGGAGGAGAGAGATTTAGGGGTACTGATTACTGATAGCTGCAAGATGAGTGGACAGTGTAGCCAGGCAGTGGGAAAAGCAAGCAGGATGCTCGGCTGCATAGCTCGAGGCATCACCAGTAGGAAGAGGGAGGTTGTGATGCCGCTGTATAGAGCCCTGGTAAGGCCACAGCTAGAATACTGTGTGCAGTTCTGGAGACCTTACCTGCAAAAAGACATTATTCAAATAGAACGTGTCCAAAGGCGGGCAACGAAAATGGTGGAAGGACTTAAACTTAAAACTTATCAGGAGAGACTTAAAGAACTTAATTTGTACAGTCTGGAGGAAAGAAGGGAGAGGGGGGACATGATTGAGACCTTTAAATATGTGAAAGGATTGAATAAGGTTCAGGAGGGAAGTGTTTTTAAGAAGAAACTTAACGATAGAACAAGGGGGCACAACCTGAAGCTAGTCGGGGGGAAGATCAGGAGCAATGTTAGAAAATATTATTTTACAGAAAGAGTAGTAGGTGCTTGGAACAAACTTCCAGCAAAGGTAGTTGAAACATCAACAGTCACTGAATTTAAACATGCCTGGGATAAGCACACATCTATCCTAAGATAAAGAGTACATACAGTATACACATAAGGGCAGACTAGATGGACCGTATGGTCTCCTTCTGCCGTCAACCTTCTATGTTTCTATGTTTCAAATATTACTTTAAAGAGACACTGGAGTTGGCTTCAGGAGCCCAAAAATTGGATGAATCACACCCTGGAGTTGGCAGCAGCAGGAGCCCAAATATTACTTTAAAGAGACACTGGAGTTGGCTTCAGGAGCCCAAAAATTGGATGATTCACACCCTGGAGTTGGCAGCAGCAGCAGCAGGAGCCCAAATATTACTTTAAAGAGACACTGGAGTTGGCTTCAGGAGCCCATAAATTGGATGAATCACACCCTGGAGTTGGCAGCAGCAGCAGCAGGAGCCCAAACATTACTTTAAAGAGACACTGGGGTTGGCTTCAGGAGCCCAAAAATTGGATGAATCACACCCTGGAGTTGGCAGCAGCAGCAGCAGGAGCCCAAACATTACTTTAAAGAGACACTGGGGTTGGCTTCAGGAGCCCAAAAATTGGATGAATCACACCCTGGAGTTGGCAGCAGGAGCCCAAATATTACTTTAAAGAGACACTGGAGTTGGCTTCAGGAGTCCAAAAATTGGATGAATCACACCCTGGAGTTGGCAGCAGCAGCAGCAACAGCAGCAGGAGCCCAAACATTACTTTAAAGAGAAACTGGGGTTGGCTTCAGGAGCCCAAAAATTGGATGATTCACACCCTGGAGTTGGCAGAAGCAGCAGCAGGAGCCCAAACATTACTTTAAAGAGACACTGGGGTTGGCTTCAGGAGCCCAAAAATTGGATGAATTACACCCTGGAGTTGGCAGCAGCAGCAGGAGCCCAAACATTACTTTAAAGAGACACTGGAGTTGGCTTCAGGAGCCCAAAAAATTGGATGATTCACACCTTGGAGTTGGCAGCAGCAGCAGCAGGAGCCCAAACATTACTTTAAAGAGACACTGGAGTTGGCAGCAGGAGCCCAAAGATTGGATGAATCACACCCTGGAGTTGGCAGCAGCAGCAGGAGCCCAAACATTACTTTAAAGAGACACTGGGGTTGGCTTCAGGAGCCCAAAAATTGGATGATTCACACCCTGGAGTTGGCAGCAGCAGCAGCATGAGCCAAAACATTACTTTAAAGAGACACTGGAGTTGGCTTCAGGAGCCCAAAAATTGGATGAATCACACACTGGAGTTGGCAGCAGCAGCAGGAGCCCAAACACTACTTTAAAGAGACACTGGGGTTGGCATCAGGAGCCCAAAAATTGGATGAATCACACCCTGGAGTTGACAGCAGCAGGAGCCCAAAATTACTTTAAAGAGACACTGGAGTTGGCTTCAGGAGCCCAAAAATTGGATGAATCACACCCTGGAGTTGGCAGCAGCAGCAGCAGGAGCCCAAACATTGGCTGAAAGAGACACTGGAGGTGGCAGCAGCAGGAGCCCAAAAATTGACTGACACACCCTGGAGTTTCAAGCAGCAGCAGGAGCCCAAACATAGCTTGAAAGAGACACTGGAGTTGGCTGCAGGAGCCCAAAAATTGGATGAATCACACCCTGGAGTTGTCAGCAGCAGCAGCAGGAGCCCAAACATTACTTTAAAGAGACACTGGGGTTGGCTTCAGGAGCCCAAAAAATGGATGAATCACACCCTGGAGTTGGCAGCAGCAGCAGCAGCAGGAGCCCACATTACTTTAAAGAGACCCTGGGGTTGGCTTCAGGAGCCCAAAAATGGGATGAATCACACCCTGGAGTTGGCATCAGCAGCAGCAGGAGCCAAAACATTACTTTAAAGAGACACTGGGGTTGGCTTCAGGAGCCCAAAAATTGGATGATTCACACCCTGGAGTTGGCAGCAGCAGCAGCAGCCCAAACATTACTTTAAAGAGACACTGGGGTTGGCTTCAGGAGCCCAAAAATTGGATGAATCACACCCTGGAGTTGGCAGCAGCAGCAGGAGCCCTAACATTACTTTAAAGAGACACTGGGGTTGGCGTCAGGAGCCCAAAAATTGGATGAATCACACCCTGGAGTTGGCAGCAGCAGGAGCCCAAATATTACTTTAAAGAGACACTGGAGTTGTCTTCAGGAGCCCAAAAATTGGATGAATCACACCCTGGAGTTGGCAACAGCAGCAGGAGCCCAAACATTACTTTAAAGAGACACTGGGGTTGGCTTCAGGAGCCCAAAAATTGGATGAATCACACCCTGGAGTTGGCAGCAGCAGGAGCCCAAATATTACTTTAAAGAGACACTGGAGTTGGCTTCAGGAGTCCAAAAATTGGATGAATCACACCCTGGAGTTGGCAGCAGCAGCAGCAGGAGCCAAAACATTACTTTAAAGAGACACTGGAGTTGGCTTCAGGAGCCCAAAAATTGGATGATTCACACCCTGGAGTTGGCAGCAGCAGCAGCAGGAGCCCAAACATTACTTTAAAGAGACACTGGGGTTGGCTTCAGGAGCCCAAAAATTGGATGAATCACACCCTGGAGTTGGCAGCAGCAACAGGAGCCCAAATATTCCTTTAAAGAGACACTGGAGTTGGCTTCAGGAGCCCAAAAATTGGATGAATCACACCCTGGAGTTGGCAGCAGGAGCCCAAACATTACTTTAAAGAGACACTGGAGTTGGCTTCCGGAGCCCAAAAATTGGATGATTCACACCCTGGAGTTGGCATCAGCAGGAGCCCAAAAATTGGCCTAAAGACATAAATATGTTTTGCACCATTTGGAAAGTGTAAAACGTGGCACCTTGCTGAATCTAGTCGCATGCATCAGGCATTGGTGGGTGGAAATCCTGGCTGATCCATCCCTGATTCATTTTGACAAAGGTGAGTCTCTCCACATTTTTAGTTGACAGACGATTTCTCCTCGCCGTAACTATGGCCCCCACCCGCTCAGATGGCACGCTACTTGCCGGCCAGGACAGCTTTTCCAGGGCAAACTCTGCTAGTTGCGGCCACAAATCAAGTTTGGCTGCCCAGAAGTCCAGCGGATCCTCAAGGTGTGTTGGCATGGTCATGTCAAAGTATGACATGACCTGCTGGTTCAGGTCCTGCTCCAGGTCTTCCTGCTGCTCATGAGTAGCCTCACTATGCGGGTGTAGAAAGCTACTCATTAGCGACTGAAGACTGAGGCTGCTGCTGATGGAGCTGCTGCTCCTGCCAACCCCCCCAGCGGCCATGGCAGTGGAAGGTGAGCGCAGAGGTCCCCTTGAGTCAGACCTGCGAGAGTATGGACCATGGCGCAGATAGGCATCGGCCAACTGCCTACGTAGAATGTCTTTGTAGTAGTTCAGTTTGTCCTCCCTCTCGGTGGGTTTAAAAAATGCCCCCATTTTGTGCCGGAAGCGAGGGTCCAATAAGGTGGACAGCCAGAAGTCATCCCGCCGACAGATCGAAACAATTCTGGGGTCACTACGCAAGCACGTGAGCATGCTTCCTGCCATTTGCGCAAGTGACTCGGATGAACTACCTGTCTCCATCTCCACTGCATACTGCCACGGTGTGCCCGGGTCCTCTGTCTCGCCTTCCTCAAAAACCTCTAGCTCCTCTGGCTGCTCCTGCTCCTACTCTCCTGTCCGCTGACTAGATAAACCAGCCATTTCGCCAAGCCTAAACTGTGTTTCGCTGGGCAACTCCTCCTCCTCTTCCTCCTCCTCCTCCAGTTCCGCTCCAACGGGGTTCATGTGGCCGTAAGATGTAAACGCCATGTCTCCAGTGCCCTGACCAGCCATGGTTTCCAACATGTGCTGTAGTACATGAAGCAGTGGAATCACGTCGTTCATCCCGTAATCCTGCCGACTGACAAATAAAGTGGCTTCCTCAAAGGGCCTGAGCAAACGGCAGGTGTCACGTATGAGCTGCCACTAGTTGACATTGAAGTTACACAGGGGAGTCCCCCTATCTGCTTGGATCATCAGGAAATCCGTGATGGCTTTTCTCTGTTCATATAATCGGTCCAACATGTGAAGGGTGGAATTCCAACGGGTGGAAACATCGCAAATCAGACTATGTTGGGGGATACCATTCTAACGCTGTAGCTCAAGAAGGGTGTGTTTGGCGGTGTATGAGTGGCTGAAGTGCATGCAAAGTTTCCTTGAAGTTGTTAGGATGTCTTGCAGATGGGGGGAACACTTCAGAAACCGCTTGACAACCAGATTGAAGACGTGAGCCATGCAGGGGGGGCGTGGGTCAGGCTTCCTTGGCGCAGCGCAGACAAAATGTTCTTCCCGTTGTCGGTAACCATGATTCCCATTTTCAGTTTTCTTGGAGTAAGCCATGTTTGGATTTCCTGATGAATACATTTAAGCAGTTCCTCCCCTGTGTGACTCCGTTCGCCAACAAACCATGTGAAGCACTGCGTGACACCTCCGTGCCCTGCACACATGGTAGACTGGAGGGGCACTGAGACTTGAGCCTACAGTGGAGGGTGAGGAGATGGCGGAGGATGAGGAGGCCGAGTCGCACGGTGTCACAGGCCCAACGGGCAGGGAGCGCGGAGGCCGAAGCGGCATGACCTGTCCAAGTTGCTGCTGCTGCAAAGGGACCACATTCACCCAGTGGGCTGTAAACGACATGTACTGTCCCTGACCGTAGTTACAGCTCCAGACGTCGGCGCTGCCATGCACTTTGCTACACTCCGACAGGCTCAAGGACTGGCCCACCTTCTGTTCAACAAAAGTGTGCAGCACTGGTACTGCCTTCTTGGCAAAGAAATGACGGCTTGGGACTCTCCACCTCGGCTCGGCACAAGCCATCAGTTCTCTGAAAGGTGCAGAGTCCACCACCTGAAAAGGGAGCGACTGCAGCACCAGCAACTTGGACAGGAGCACATTCAGCTTCTGCGCCGTAGGATGAGTGGGCGCATACTGCTGTCTCTTGGACATGGCTTCGCTGATGGATTGCTGGCGGGATGCATGACTTGGAGGAGGAGGAGGAGGAGCAGGAGCGACAGAGGATGGGTATGACGCACAGCTGCCTTCGGCTCAGGTGCTGGAGCCTTGGCTGGCAGAAATTGGGAGCGGCGTGCCACTTGGTGAGGAAGCAGACTGGACCACCCCTTGGGAGCCTCGGTTCTCCCAGGTCGCTTTATGGTGACGCATCATATGTTGACGCAGGGCCGTGGTGCCAACATTTGGACCCTGGCCACGCTTCACCTTTTGCCTACATATCTTGCATGTGGCCATGTTACCCTCCTGCTGATGCTTCAGGAAAAACTGCCACACTGCCGAGTAGCTACTTTTCCCACCCCCTGGCCTCACTGATTCACTGCTGCTGTTGCCAACTTCAGGAACCCCTGCTCCACTACCTCCCGATAAGGTAGACTGCCGCACAGCAGGTGCTCTACCCCGGCCCCGGCCGGCTCCAGCCTTTGGAATTGTGCCCCCATGCTGACTGCTACCACCTTGCTGCCTCAGCTGCTGACTCCGGGGCAACCTGCGCCCCTCTTCTCCTGATGATGACGATGAAGCCCCTTCATCACCCGGCTCCCAAGTGCGATCGGCTTCATCGTCATCATCATTATCACCGAGTTGTGGCTGTACGTCACTGATGTTCGTGGATTCGTCAACAGTGTCTGGCGCAGGAGCTGGAACGCTCGCAGCACCCACGACACTGTCCACATCACTATTTGTCTGCCTAGCTAAAGAAGCCACCTCCATTTCTTGGCTGGGCAGTAGCTGCTGACTGTCCTCTATCTGATCGTCCTCCTCACTAAAGAGTGGAGCTGAACCCAAAGCATAGGATACGTCGCTGGGGGAGGGAACGGCGTAGGACAGAGGCAATGGGAGGACAGGGACTGCTCTCGGGGCATGCCAAATCAGGGTTGTGTCAGAGGAACCTACCGACCCTAGACTGGGGGTCTCAGACGTAAGTTGTGATGATGTTGTTGATGAGCGCGTCAACCAATCTACCACGGCAGATGCGTTACTGGTGGAGACCCGACCGCTAGCAGATACTGGCAGATTAGGTCTCTCAGCGTGACTCCTGCTGCTACTGGCCCCCAGTCTGCTGCGAGCTCTGCCTGCGGAATCTTGGCCTCTGCCACTCCTCTTTTCACTTCCAGGCACTTGTCTGCCCGACATAGTCTAACTGGCGTGGTAGTAGGTGATATTTTAAGAACCCCCAGGCAGCAGTGAGTCTATATGAAACAGAATATAATGCACACCAAAAGTGAGCAGTAACACTCAGCCTCCAACAGGCCTGCTTAGTGTAAATAAGAGAGCTGCTTAGTGTAAATAAAGAGGGGTATAGTATGTTACAGAATGGGATGCCCCAACAGGAGTGCACCTGTGAGCAGTAATACTATGCACAGCAAAAGTGTGTTTATCAGGCCAAATTTCTATTAGAATAAGTGCAAAGGGTTATAGTAGTAAATAGAGGCTGGTGTAGTCACAGAATGGGATGCCCCAACAGCCAGCAGTGCACCTGGGAGCAGTAATACTATGCACAGAAAAAGTGTGTTTATCAGGCCAAATTTCTATTAGAATAAGTGCAAAGGGTTATAGTAAATAGAGGCTTGTGTAGTCACAGAATGGGATGCCCCAACAGCCAGCAGTGCACCTGTGAGCAGTAATACTATGCACAGCAAAAGTGTGTTTATCAGGCCAAATTTCTATTAGAATAAGTGCAAAGGGTTATAGTAAATAGAGGCTTGTGTAGTCACAGAATGGGATGCCCCAACAGCCAGCAGTGCACCTGGGAGCAGTACTACTATGCACAGCAAAAGTGTCTTTATCAGGCCAAATGACTTTTAGAATAAGTGCAAAGGGTTATAGTAGTAAATAGAGGCTGGTGTAGTCACAGAATGGGATGCCCCAACCGCAGTGCACCTGGGAGCAGTAGTACTATGCACAGCAAAAGTGTCTTTATCAGGCCAAATTACTTTTAGAATAAGTGCAAAGGGTTATAGTAAATAGAGGCTGGTGTAGTCACAGAATGGGATGCCCCAACCGCAGTGCACCTGGGAGCAGTAGTACTATGCACAGCAAAAGTGTCTTTATCAGGCCAAATTACTTTTAGAATAAGTGCAAAGGGTTATAGTAAATAGAGGCTGGTGTAGTCACAGAATGGGATGCCCCAACCGGAGTGCACCTGGGAGCAGTAGTACTATGCACAGCAAAAGTGTGTTTATCAGGCCAAATTTCTATTAGAATAAGTGCAAAGGGTTATAGTAGTAAATAGAGGCTTGTGTAGTCACAGAATGGGATGCCCCAATAGGAGTGCACCTGTGAGCAGTAGTACTATGCACAGCAAAAGTGTGTTTATCAGGCCAAATTTCTATTAGAATAAGTGCAAAGGGTTATAGTAGTAAATAGAGGCTGGTGTAGTCACAGAATGGGATGCCCCAACAGCCAGCAGTGCACCTGGGAGCAGTAATACTATGCACAGCAAAAGTGTGTTTATCAGGCCAAATTTCTATTAGAATAAGTGCAAAGGGTTATAGTAGTAAATAGAGGCTTGTGTAGTCACAGAATGGGATGCCCCGACAGCCAGCAGTGCACCTGTGAGCAGTACTACTATTCACAGCAAAAGTGTCTTTATCAGGCCAAATGACTTTTAGAATAAGTGCAAAGGGTTATAGTAAATAGAGGCTGGTGTAGTCACAGAATGGGATGCCCCAACAGCCAGCAGTGCACCTGTGAGCAGTAATACTATGCACAGCAAAAGTGTGTTTATCAGGCCAAATATCTTTTAGAATAAGTGCAAAGGGTTATAGTAGTAAATAGAGGCTTGTGTAGTCACAGAATGGGATGCCCCGACAGCCAGCAGTGCACCTGTGAGCAGTACTACTATTCACAGCAAAAGTGTCTTTATCAGGCCAAATGACTTTTAGAATAAGTGCAAAGGGTTATAGTAAATAGAGGCTGGTGTAGTCACAGAATGGGATGCCCCAACAGCCAGCAGTGCACCTGTGAGCAGTAATACTATGCACAGCAAAAGTGTGTTTATCAGGCCAAATTTCTTTTAGAATAAGTGCAGAGGGTTATAGTAGTAAATAGAGGCTTGTGTAGTCACAGAATGGGATGCCCCAACAGGAGTGCACCTGTGAGCAGTAGTACTATGCACAGCAAAAGTGTGTTTAGTGCAGAGGGTTATAGTAGTAAATAGAGGCTTGTGTAGTCACAGAATGGGATGCCCCAACAGGAGTGCACCTGTGAGCAGTAGTACTATGTACAGCAAAAGTGTCCAGGCCGCCTGCGAATTTTTCTTTAGGCAGAAATAAATGCTATTTGTTTTACCCCCAAATGCCCTTGTACTGCAGAAGGTGCAAGGCATATGGGCATGTGCAGGACAATTGTGCCGAAGAGAGGAAAATCATTTGTGGGAAATGCAGTGTAATAGGGCATACTGCAAGAGACTGTAAAAATATCCCAAAATGTAATATGTGTGAAAAAGAAGGACATTTGTTTAAGGACTGCCCTGAAAGAAAGAAGGAAAAAAAACATATGCTCAGGCTGTGGTGGGGGATGCTGTTCAGGGGTCGGATCCGTCAGGGTCTGAGTGCCTGGGGGAAGTCCCTCTGCCCCCTATCCAGGTAGTGGTGGAACCACTACAGCCTGGGTTTGAAAGTTCAATCAGTTATAGCCCTCTGATGATAGATGAATCAGGGGGGCTTGGAATGTCGTCAGAGGCTACCCCTGATTTTGAAAGTGTGTTTATGGACTCTTCGGGGTCTAGTGAAAGTGCAAGTGGTGAGATGACAACACCAAAAAGGAAAACGATGAACGGTAAAAGCAAAAAAAAAAGAAAAAGAAAGCTCTTTTGGAAATGGAAGGAAAAATTGAGGTTAAGTCTCTCTCTGCTTCTTCAAGTGAAGGGTAGAGGGGAGAGATATTATGAAAAATATCTTTAACACAGATTAATGGTGTTACTCAACATATTATCCTTCAATGTAAGGAGTATTAAGAATAAGATACGAAGAGCTGCAATTTTTTCATTTTTAGAGTCACAAACATGCAATATGATTGGTTTACAAGAATGCGGGATTGACTATCATGATAATTATGAGGATATAAGGAAAGATTGGAAGTATGGTACATCCCTATGGTCTGGGGATAACGGCAATAAGTCAACTGGTGTAGGTGTGCTTTTTAAAGGAAATGATTGTGAAATTTTATCCTATATGGAAATCGTGCCTGGAAGAGCAATGATGGTGAATATTAATGTGGGATGTAAAGAATTGAGAGTTTTTAATATTTATGCACCAACAGATAAGCAGGAAAGAGCTGACTTCTTGGAGGAAATTGCTGTTTTTATCCCAGGTTCTACTCCAGTCAATTTAATGGGTGATTTTAATTGTATTATGTACGGTGAAAAAAGAGCAACTACTAGTATTGCAAGGAAGGACAAAACAGAGAAAAAGTTGAAAGAATTGGTACAGACCTTTAACCTTGTTGATATGTGGAAGAAATGTAATAATGGTCCTGGGTATACCTGGGAAAACAGAAATCTTAAATCAAGGATTGACTTTATATTTTTATCTGGGGGTTTTAAAGGTGAGAAGATGGTTTTAATGGAAAATGTGTTTTCAGATCATAAGGTTTTAACGGCACGTGTGGTTTTACCTGGACTTGAAAAGGGGAAAGGTGTATGGAGGTTAAACACTGAACCTTTAAAAGACCCTGAGATTTGCATGGGGTTTGAAGTACTGTATAATCAATGTGTTAAGAAGAAAAGGGAATATGTCTCTATTTTGGAATGGTGGGATATGGTAAAGATGCGTGCAAGAGACTATTTTCTAAGAAAAGGTAAACAAAAAGCTAGACAAGAGAAAGCATGGTATAAACAGTTGAATAAGAGACTTCAAACTTACCTGTATTTGAAAACCAGAGTTCAGTCAGATTTTGAGCCTGAAATAGAAGATGTTAAAGAGCAGATTAAAAAAGGTATAATGGCTAAAGGAAAGAAAATCATACATAAAGCTAAAGTTAAATGTTTGGAGGAAGATGAAAAGTGTACAAACTTCTTTTTTAAAAAGGTGGTGGGTTCTAAGACTTTTATGAAAGAGGTTGAAGGAGAAAAGTGTTTAAAAGAAATGATGGTGAAAGTGCAAAAATTTTATCAAGACCTTTTTAATGAGAAAAAGATTAATCTGGATTTTACTTCAAGTGCTCTTAAATCCTTGGAGAATGAGTTGGAGAAGGAGGATAAGGATGAGTTATGTACAGAGGTGACCTTAAATGAAATTTTAATTGCATTGAAAAGTTTTAAAAAAGGGAAAACGCCAGGATGCGACGGTCTGCCTGTAGAATGTTACTTAAGCTTTTGGGATCTTTTTAAGGAAGATTTATTATTACTTTTTAAAGAAGCTTTTAAATGTGAAATTTTACCTGTGTCTTGGCGAAATGGGATTGTTTCCTTGAAATACAAAAAAGATGATAAAACTAAGTTAGAAAACTGGAGACCAATTACCCTATTAAATGTGGACTACAAAACCTTTGCTAAAATATTGGTGAATAGATTGAAACCGGTTATTGGAAAAGTGATTGGTACAGATCAAGTGTGTGGGGTCCCTAGGAGAGGTGTGTGGGAGCACCTAAACCTCATACGAGACTTGATTTGGTATCAAGAGGAACGGAAACAAAAATTGGTTATGTTAGCTTTGGACTTTCAAAACGCCTACGACCGAGTGTCTCACAAATTTTTATGGATGGTTTTAAAAAAGATGGGTTTTCCAGTTTTAATATGCAATGCAATAAGGTTACTGTACAAAGAATGTTTTAGTCGAATTTTAGTAAATGGTCATTTAACTGATAATGTAAAGTTATTATCAGGGGTGAAACAAGGTTGCCCCCTATCCCTGATATTATTTATTTGTGCACTAGAGCCACTTTTGCAAATGTTAAGGAATGACAAAGTCGTTAAAGGTATACCAGTTCCTGGTGGAAGGGGAAAAGAATCCAAACTTGCTGCTTATATGGATGACGTCACAATCTTTTGTTCTAATGAAACATCACTAAAAAGGGCAATAAGAATGACTGAGTATTTTTGCGAGGGCTCTGCCTTCAGATTGAACAAAAAGAAATGCGAAAGTATGTTCTTTGGTGACTGGGGCGATGTGCAATGTGGCGATATTAGTGTGAAAATGGACAAAATTAAGATTCTTGGGGTAATTTTTAACAAACAAAACAACGGAAATGAAAGTTGGGAGGAAGTAAAGAGTAAAATTGGAAAGAAACTGGAGTATTGGAAAATGAGGGATCTCACAATGGAAGGAAGGATTTTAATAATCAAGCAAATTGTGATCCCAATTATTCTCTACTTGAATGTTGTGTATCCCCCGAATCAAAAGAATTTTAAAGAACTTAATAAGACTTTGTTTCTCCCTTGTGTGGAATTCTAAAGCGGAGAAGCTAAAAAGAGAAATTCTGTGCAAAAAAAGAGTTTTAGGGGGGAAAAACATGGTGGATCTTAAGACTTTCCTTTATACAAAATTTTTTAGCATGTGTTTTAGAGGAATTTTTATGGACAATTTATGGTCATTTTATTTAAGATATGCAGCAGGTCATGTTTTTAGGAAACGTAAATGGTTCAAATGCTCTCAAGTCTCTCCGATTATAATTGTGCCTCCCAAGCAATATGTGATTTTACAGAAAATCTATCGTATTTTTAATCTGGGAAATGTGGACGCTGACATTTTAAAAGATGCAAAAAAATTGGAGGAGGAGGTTAAAAAATCTGAGGAAATGTGTCGTGTGGTAAATTTTTCAGATAAATACGTGAAGAAAATATGGAATAAAACAAATGAACTTTATTTGTCAAATAAATTGAAGGACTTGACATGGCAGATTGTGCATGGCTGTGTACCATCAAGAGCTTTTCAGCATGCAAGGGGGATGTGCAATAGGGCGGAATGCCCGGGAGCGAATTGTTATGCGCAAGAAACTGTGTTGCATGTTTTTTGGAATTGTTTTTTTGCCCAAAATGTATGGAGGAAGGTGGGGGTATTATTGAAATTTTGTTTTGGATTAAGATTTTTAGATCATAATTTGGTCCTGTATGGATTATGTGACGTTGAATCCAAGGAGGCAGAAAGAGTTTTATGGATTACGGTTAATTGTATAAAGCTGGCACTATGGAATGTTAGAAATGTGATGCTGTTCAAAGAGGATATTATTTCTGACAATGACTGTATAAAAATTGCATTGGCGAAATGTATATTTTTTTCTTGAGAGATGCTAAAGTTCTTGGAAAGAAGAAAGCTCTGTCAAGTTGGAATGTGTTGATGTGGAATACTTTGTTGAAAGCTTAATGTAATGTGAATTTTCTCTGTTTATAATTTTCTAATAAAAATTAAAAAAAAAAAATCTGTTCTTATCAGTTTAATATCTGATACGTCCCCTATCTGGGGACCATATATTAAATGGATTTTTGGAACAGGGAGATGGGAGAAGAGCTTGCTCTGTCCACTCCACGCATTGACCTGGTATTGCAGTACCTCCAGGACCGGTGCACCCCTTTTGACTGGTTGAAAAACAGACTGAAGTGAAAGTTTCCTTGCTTGTGTGGTTCTACTTTGTAAACTGTGTGCTTTGTGCCAGCTGTATTATTGTTATGTATTGTCATTGCCTGTGTTGGAACTTGAATAACAGTTTGATTTGATTAGAAACGGGGCCTAAAAAAAGAAAAATACTGAAATTCCCACCGTGTGTCCCTTGTTTTTCTTTTGTGTTCGGTTTGATTTAATTTCATTTAGTTTGTGCTGATTGTATTTGTGGACTTCCATTGTCCAGGCTGGACCCAGGATTTAATGACATTAAAGGTGCGGAAAGATCACGAGATAATGGCATTAAGGTGTGAAGCGATCTCGGTGAAAACGACAGAGCGCCTGCCTCTTTTGGATGTGGCAGACAGGCAGGCTGTTCCCTGCTTGTGGCTCTCTGCTCATCAGCAGGCCTAGGTCTCCCTCTTGTGGGCCTTGCTGACTGTTAGCAGTCCTCCCTGCTCTGTGCTGAAGATTCTGGCCATGATTCCCCGCGCGTTTTCAAGACTTCTCACCGGAGTCCCGGGCAAGCTTTCAAGGCGGAGCCATGCAAATATGCTGAGCAGCACGGCCATGCGGCAGCCTTTTGTTAACGTGCCAGTTGAAAAGCCTGCGGGATTGTGGGGCTAGCGCAGCCGAGGCATTGGGTTGAAATGTCAAGTGTAGCGTTGAGCGCTCAGGCCCTTGGTAGGGCTGCAAAGGTCAAGCTTGCGGGCTTGAACTTGGCTCCTGTGTGAGGCCTGCTGTGAAGGGAGGCTGGGCGCTGGCCAGGGAGCCTAGGCGGGGAGCGCAGTGCGTCTGCTACTCTCCTCAGCCTGAGGAGCCTTTCCCCGGCGCCGGCCGCTTTTCTCTGCCCCTTTTCCGGTTATCGCTTCTCGGCCTATTGGGTTGTGATCGGGATTCGGAGTCGTCTTGAGTTTACTTTATCTGTGAATATCAGCATTGGATTTCATCTTTCCAACTGTTTGTTGGAGATTGGATTGGATTTTCATCGTTGGAATTTTCGTTTGGATTGGATTTCTACTTACTTGGGAGTTTTTTGGTTCCTGGAATGTTGGATTGAACTTTCTATTCATTTGGGTGACCTGGGTTGGATTTCTGCAAAGAAGATTTTCAGCGTGGGACGTTTTTTTCAGGTGGAGTTTGATTTCATTGCTTGGTTTTTGGGGTTGCACGGAGGCTGCGCCCCTCATTTGGGAAGTAATTTTGGAGCCGGATTAACTTGGATGTGGAAGGGTAGTACGGAGACTACGCCCTTTTGGTGAGACTATTTTTTTTATATTGAATATATATACTTTTTGGCGGGAAATTCGTTTTTTTTTCTTTGTTCAAACAAAGCCGTGTGTTTTTTTTGGCGGGAAAAGGTGGTGCGGAGGCTACATCCCTTGTGAAGAAAATTTGCATTTTTTTCTCACAAATTAGTGATCTAATATTCTTTTTATAAAAAAGACATTTACCTGAGATAATGATTTTGTTTTTTGCATTTATTGAAGTTTCTCTGTGGTGTTTATAAACCCGGAATAGTAGTTATCTCCCTAAAGTAGATAAAAATCAAGTATGGTGTCAGCAAAGGCGAAGCAGCTTGAAGAGGCCTGCTTTGAAGCAGGTTTAAAAGATGCAATAAGATTTTGGGTTGAACCCAGATTTATATCAGATTCATAAAAAAATTCCAAATTTTTGACTATCTTTCAAAAATTGGGTGTATCAAAAAAAAGATTTATTTTGTCTGCAGAATTTCTTTAAATCTGGAGTCATTGATATGACTATATGAATTCTTTAAGAAGATGTGAAGAGGCGTATGGTGAATATAAGAGGAGGGAGGAGCCTGATTTTGAGGGCGTGAAAGTTCACCTAGCTTTTTTGCATATAGATACAGTAATGACTATTCATATATTTGATCCCTTTGTGTCTGAAGGGGATATTATGAAATTTTTGAACAGAACTTGTGAAAAGGTAGAATTTATTAGGAAGTGTCATGACTTTGAGAGTACCTGGAATGGCAAACGTATGTTCAAAGTGAAATTCAGACAAGATGTCAAAGGGAATGTCTGAAGACCAAACCCGGTAATTTTTATTAAAGTGGACCAACACCCAGGATTTTGACTATCCTGGGTTTTGGTCCACTTCGGCGGGCACCCCAATCGGGGTGCCGCGCTGTGTGAAACCCCCCAGAAACCCCAAAAAACTCACCTCTTTTCGCTCCCACGTGACCGCCACTGCCAATCTCCGCCGACGGACATGCGGGAGGCAGCGACGACAAGAGAGCGCGCCCGCCGCCGCCTCCCGCGCGTCCCTCTTACAGGGCGCGCGCCCGTGCCGGCCATTCACAAACGGCCGGCGCGGGTGCGCGTCCTGCCAGAGGGACGTGCAGGGAGGCGGTGGCGGGCGCCGCTGGATCGAGGAGCAGGTAGGGATTTCGGGGATCTGGGGGGTTTCACACAGCGGGGCACCCCCAATCGGGGTGCCCCGCAATCGGGGGTCTGATCGGTCCGGGAATCTTATAGATTCCCGGGCCGATCTTGGGAGGGTTTTGGTCCACTTTAATGGTGCCAAGGGTAATTTGTTTTTCCAAGGAATGCATGCCTTTTGTTGGGATTGTAAAGGATATGGGCATACAAGGTAAGAATGTAAGCCTTGTGGCATTTGTTCTGGAAAGAAACACCAAGAAATTGATTGTCATTTGGTGGAAGAAAATAAGAAAATTGAGGAGAAGGAGCGCAAGAGAATTGAGGATCAACAGAAGTTGGCGGAGGAGGAGAGGGTGGAGAGAGAAAAAGTTAAAGTAAAAAGAGTTGTTGAGATGGAGAAAAAGATAAAAATGAAAGAAGGTGAGAGGAAGAAAAAAAGATGGAGAGAGAGATGCGAAAAGGTAAAAGGAGGAAAAGTGTTTAGAGAAAGTTGTAGTTGTTGAATCCATGATTGAGTCATTTCAAAGTGTGGAAGATGTGGCTTTTACTGGTATAAATACTACTTTAGGTCATCTTCGTGGTGATGTGGAAAGTATGGAGGAAGAAGTAGTGAACATATCAGAGTGTGGGTCGAAATCGCCTCAGCTTGTAATGGATTTGGAAGGAAAAAAGAAAGGGGGCCCTGATTTGAGCTCTGATGATGATGTTGCTATGTTATGATATCAGTTAAGATTTGTTCCCTAAATGTGAGGGGACTAAAAAAATGCTCATTAGCAAGCAGTCGTGTATGATTTTTTAAAAATTGAATGGAGCAGATATAAATTGTTTTCAAGAATGCAAGATCAAAAATCAACAGTCGTACAGAGAGTTTGAAAAATATTGGCCAGGAAAGGCTATTATCTCTGGTGGGAATGAGAATGTCAATGTCGGAGTGATGATTCTGGTTAGAAATGATTGGAAGATTGAATATGTGGAAGAAATATATCTGGGGAGGATTGTATTGGTCAAAATAAAAAAGGATAATGTAGCTTTGAAGTGTGCTGTGTGTACATGTCACCCAGGAAAAAGAAGAGACGTGAATTGATAGAATTGCTTCTTCTGTTTTTGGCAGGTGCTGAATAGTAGTTGGAGACTTTAATATGGATTTGAACGGAAAGAAAAAAGACAGGTCAATTTCCCAATGGAAACATTGGGTAAAAACTCTAGATTTAAGAGATGCCTGGGAATCGGCTGGTAAACAGTTAAGTAAGAATAATACTTGGCAAAGTAAAACATCTGCATCTCGTATTGATTATATTTTTACATCAAAAGAATTTCAAGGTGAGAGCTTTGATGTTTCTGCATCAGGTTTTTCTGATCATAAGATGGTGGTTGGTCAGTTTAAAGTGGATGATAAAGAGGTGAGAAAATCGTAGAGTTGGAGGTTAAATGTATCTTTGTTAAAAGATGAAAAGGTGGTGGGAGATTTCAAAAAAGAATTGCTGTGTGGAAATTGCAGAGAGGAAATGAAAGTATTTTGACATGGTGGGACAAGTTGAAAAAGAAAATTAAGTCCTTCTTTTTGATCAAAAGTAAACAGTTGGTAAGAGCTAGAAGAATGGAATATCAAAGGATGAACAGAATATGGCAGACATATCTTTTGTTACAGAAGAATGGAGTGGCGGTGGAAAATGATTTGGAGGAAGCAAAGAATGAATTTAAAAGTTGGATAAAAGAAAAGGGAAAAGTTATAACTTTCCCGGTTATCGCTTCTCGGCCTTTTGGCTTGCGATCAGAACTGGAGGATTTGTACGGATCGTCTCGGTTCATAGAATTTCTTGGAATTATCGTCATTTGGATTTCTTCACGTGGATTTTCTTCATTTGGATTTTCTTCAGTTGGAATTTTCTTCATTTTGGATTTTCCTTATTTCATCGACCTTTATTTTAGATTTACTTTGGCCTTGGGTTTGTCCGGATTTAGTTATTTCATCAGCTTTTCATTGGATTTTCTTTTCGGATTTACATCGATTTGTTGTTGGGTTTCTTTTTCTGGATTTCCCCTTTGTTTCTTGGATATCTTGGGGTTGCACCGAAGAAATATTTGAGGTTGCACGGAGGCTGTGCCTGTTTTGGAATTTCTTGTTTAAGGTTGCGGAGGCTGCCCCTTGATTGGATTATCTTCTTGGAAAGTTTTTTTTTTTTTTAATACGAAGAGTTTGAGGATTTTTTGTTTTAAGGAGGATTTCTGCAATTTTGTTTGGTGTTTTTGATTAATTAAAATACAGTCTGAGATACGGAAGACTGAAGTGACTGAAGATCAACTAAAAGCAGGGCTAAAAAACACAATTAGGTTTGTGATTGAGCCCAAATTTCAACAGGAGAAGGGTCATCCTTTCCTGTATTATGAAGTTTTCCCTATAATGGGGATAAATGCGAAAGAAATCTTTTGCCTTCTAAATTCAGTAGGAGGCGTTCTGGATGCCACATTAGGTGGGATTGGAAGGTGTGAAGAAGCCACGAAAAATATCAAAGTAGGAAGGAAGATGAGGTTTTTAAGGGTATCAAAGTATGTCTTCAACTTCACAGACAAGATAATAACAGTGAATATGTGTGACCCTTTTATTACTAAGGAAGAGATAGTCTTTCCTAAATAAATCATGTGAAAAGGTGGAGCATATGAGGGATCTGAAAGATTTCATGAATGTCTGGACGGGCAAGCGACAGTTTAAAGTCCATTTTCGGAAACATGGTGCGGGAAATGTGTGTAGGCCGAGTCCCATCCTCTATATTAAAGGAGTGCGAGGAAATTTGTTCTTTCCAGGTATGCCCATTTTTTGTTACAAGTGCAGAGAGTATGGGCATGAAGAAAAAGAGTGTAATGTATGTGTATTGTGTAAGGGGAGGAAACATCAAGTAAAGGACTGTCCTTGAGTGGTGGAAGAAGCAGAAAGAGAATTAAGGAGAGAAAGAGAGAGAGAAGAAAAAAGAAAGATTGGAGTTGGAGAAAAAGGAGGAGGAAGAGAGGTCAGTTGAGATGGTGGAAGAGTCTACTATGGAAACTGGGAATGAGGAGGAGGAGAAAGGAGAAGGAATTGAAACAATGGAAACACCTTGTAAAGATGCGATGGTAGGTGCGGTAGCAGTTTTTAATAAAATAGACGATACCTTGGAGGAGATTAGTAGTTTTTCGTCTATTGAAATGGATCGCCGCAAGCGTGGTGTTGGTGAAGAAGAAGAAGATGAGGGGTGTAAAAGTGAGGAGAAAAAACATAGGATAGAGGAAGATATAGTATCTAGTCCTGGAGAATTACAAGTTGATACCGAAAGGAAAACTGATACAGAGGAAGAAAGTGGTGGATCAAGTCCGCAGTTGTTTTTGGCAAGGAAATGGGCAGTTTAAAGATTGGCTCTCTAAATGTCAGAGGCATAAAAAATAAAAGGAAAAAGAGTTGCCATATGTGATTATATTAAGAAATGTGCATATGATATTTTTCTTTTGCAAGAATGTAAAATTGGTTTTTAAAGTTCATACAAAGAATATTTTAGTTTTTGGCCTGGAAAGGTTATTGTCTCCGGTGGAAACAAGAACCCGAATGTAGGCCTCATTATTTTATTGAAAACAGATTGGGAATTGGAATACAAGGATGAAGTAATTGCTGGAAGAGTATGTGTAATCAGAATTAAGAAAGGAAATATAAGAATGAAAGTGTGTTGTGTTAATTTATCTCCAATTAAGAAAAGAAGACGAGAAATAATCGATGATATACCTCTTTTTTTGACTGGAGCTGAACCCTTGATTGTAGCTGGGGATTTCAATACAGATTTGTATGGAAGTAAAAGGGATGGTACTACCTCATCTCTCAAACATTGGTTAGAGTCGGTGGGTCTAAAGACTTATGGATCATTGATGGGAAAAAGAAGGATAAGGTGGATATGTGGTCAAATAATAGAGTATCTTCTGGGATCGATTATATTTTTGTGTCTAAAGATTTTATTTTGGAGGATTTTCATGTAAAGAATTCGGCCTTTTCGGACCATAAGGTGTTGATGGGTTACCTAAGGATGGAGGAGAAAGAAATTAAAAAATCTACGGTTTGGAAGATGAATACATCTTTATTAGAAAAGAACGAGGTGGTTGAAGTTTTTAAGGCAAAATTGGAAGAATGGAAGCTGAGGCGTAGAGAAGAGGATATCTTGAAGTGGTGGGACAGAATAAAGCTGGAGATTAAGATTTTTTTTAGGAAAAGGAGTTTTGAAGAAGCAAGAAAGATAAGGATAGCTTATGATGATTTGAATAGACAAAAGGAAGTATGTTTGTGGCTGGAAAGACAACGGGTGAAGATGAAGAGCGAATTGGAAGAGTTAAAAAGGGAGTTAAAAAGATGTTTGCAAGAGAAGGGGAAAACAATAATTTTTAACGCAAGAGTAGAAACCCTTGAGAAAGATGAAACTTGCTCTTCCTTTTTCTTTAAGAAGTTAAAGGGGAAGAAAACTTTTATGGAGGAGACAGAAGGAGAAACAAGTTTGGAAGGAAAGTTAGAGAAGACTAAGGATTTTTATATGGATCGGTTCTCTGAAAAGAAGGTAGATTCGTGTCTGAAACAGTCCTTTCTGGAGAAAATAAAGGATACCTTGTGTGTGGAAAGTCAGGGGAAATTGAGTAGAGCTGTGCAAGCGGAAGAAATTGAGAAGGCAATAAAAAGTGGAGCGAATGGGAAGACCCCAGGGTTTGATGGAATCCCACACGAATTTTTTTTCAGTATTGAAAGATGTTTTGCTAGAACTTTTCCTTGAAGTTTCACGTCTATATGAATTCCCAAAGTCCTTAAGAATCCTTAAAAAATTGGAGGCCTATAACACTGCTAAATTGTGACTACAACATTTTTGCGAAGATTTTAGCAAATAGGATGAAGGAGGTGTGCGGAGAAGTTATAGGTGAAGAGCAAACTTGTGCGATTCCTGGGAGGAGAATAGCAGATTCTCTGGTTTTGATAAGAGACATCCTTGAGGACGTCAAGGATCGAAAACAGAAAGTGGCAGTTGCCTCATTAGATTTTGAGAAGGCATATGACAGAGTGGCGCATGGGTTTTTATTTGATACGCTAAGGAAGATGGCCTTTCCGGAGAATTTTGTGAGACAAATAGAAGGACTGTATAAAAGTAGTATTTCAAAAATATCGGTGAATGGGTTCTTGACGGAAAATGTTTTAATAGAATCCGGTGTAAAACAAGGATGTCCGTTATCGCCAATTTTGTTTGTGTGCGCTCTGGAGCCCCTTTTGAGGGAAATTAAAGAAGATAAAGTAGTTGAGGGGTTTTTCTTACCCGGTAATGATGGAAAACAAATCAAATATATTGCATACATGGATGATGTATCATTAATTATGAAGAATTATAAGTCTCTGAAAAGATGTATTCGGATTCTACAGTGGTTCAGCGAGGCATCCGGTTTCAAGTTGAATATGGATAAATCTGGAGTGATGGTAATAGGAGAATTGGTGTTGGATGACAGTATACCCTTTAGGAGGGTGGATGAACCTAAACTATTGGGAGTGTGGTTCTTCAGGAATATCGGAAATCTAAAAAATTGGGAAACACTCTTGGAAAGGGTTAAAAAGAAGATCAATTTTTGGAACCTGAGGAAGTTGACAATGGAGGGGAAGGCATTGATTATTAAGCAAGTTTTATTGCCAATTTTGCTTTATGTCGCTATCATTTTTTTCCCTCCTTGGTTTTTTAAGGAAATTAATAAAATTAATAAAATTGTGTTTGATTTTTTTGGGGGGAATGAAGGTGGAGCACCAAAAAAGAGATGCTCTTTTTTTGAAGAAGGAGGATGGTGGGAAAAACCTTGTTAATATCAAAGAATTTCTTCAGTGTAAATATTGTGCTTTTTTCGTGAGCAAAATTTATGAAGATTCATGTTTGGGGAAGTTTGTAAATTATCAAATGGGATATTTTTTTAAGAAGTATGGTTGGAAGGAAATTGAGTTGAAGAAGCCATGAAAGCTATGTCCTCCTCCTGCTTATATTGTAGTTGAGAGGATTTTGCGGGAATTAAGATTTCAAGATCTGGAAGTGGATGATTTGAGATGTCATAAGAAATTACTGAATGGCTTAAACAGAAGGAGAAATGTGTGTCAAATTGAGTATTTTAGTACTGATGTGGCAAAGAAAATATGGAAGAGAGTTGGTGACAAGATACTTTCAAATGAGATGAAGGATCTTTCGTGGGCGATATTACAGGACTGTTTGTTGACTCACGAGTTTAAGTTTAGGCGGAATTTAATAAGGTCTGATAAATGTCCGAGAGGTGGATGTGATGGCAGTGAAACTCCTATTCACATTTTCTGGAATTGTGCTTTTGCCCAAGCAGTTTGGAAAAAGTGTGGAGTAATTGCTCAGATATCAAGTCTCAATTATATTGATTATGAAGTGGTGTTTTTTGGAAATAATATCCCAGAAGAAGATTATGGTGTTGTTTGGATCTTTATGAACGCTATCAAGTTGGCATTATGGAAGAGTAGGAATGTGTTGATATATAATAAAGAAGAAGTATCTGAAATTCAATGTCTAAGGATGGCGTATAGTTTCATATATATTTATTATTGGAAGGATCGGTTGACAATGGGAGAAGTTAAAGCGGAAGAGAAATGGAGGACAAATTTATGGAAATATAAGTAATACTTACCGTTGGTGTCTCTTTCTTTTGAAAAAAAAAAAAACAATTTGTTTTATATATATATATATAATAAAAAACATACATGATGCAATGTGCTTCAAGACTAAAGGAGGATTCCTGTGAAGTTTATCTTATTTGAGGTCTTGGAAATTCTATTTTGCTGAGTTATGTTTTAAAAAAAAAAAATCTGTTCTTACCAGTTTAATATCTGATACGTCCCCTATCTGGGGACCATACCTTGTGTTGAAGTCAAGAGGTGTCTGGGACCTACCACTGCCTTGGCCTTTCGGGATCGGTGTTTCTGCGTCTTCACCCCCATGCTGCTTTCAGGGTAGTGCTCTAAAAGGTCCCATACAACGAGAAGTGATCCTCCACGTGTCGCTAGTCGAGTGACGCCTTGTGGAGTAGTTCTGCCCTGGACGGAAGATCTTTTTTTTGGGAGACACAACTTGGACGACTTGAAAGACGAACCTCTGGATTTTTGTTTTTGGCTCGACGTTTTTTTTTCTTTTTGAAAAATGGCCAGTGGAAGGAAGCAAGAGGATATCATGCGGGAGGAAGGCATGAAGAATACCATCCGTTTCTTGGTAAGGCCGGAGAGAAGAGACGAGAAGAAAGCAAATTTTATTTTCAACAAGATTTTTTGCGATCTCTTTAATATGAGCCAAGATGACCTGACGTGTGAGCAGGAATTCCAGTTGAGAGGTCAGATAGATTTTACTAAGAAGTTTACAAAGTTTTTGATGGAGTGGAAGCCTGTCCTTTATTTTCTTATGAGGAGGTTATGGTTGTCATTCAAATTTTTAACCCATTTGTGTCTATTCAGGAAATTGAGATCTATCTGAGGCAGTATTGCGAAAAAGTTAAATATTTAGCTGATTGTTTTACATCCTTTGGGGTGTGGAATGGAAAGCGACGTTTTAAAGTCATTTTCAAGAAAGATGAGTCGGAAGTTGGTGGGGTCAAACGACCACCCTCTACAATTTTTGTAAGTAGATCAAGGGGCTATCTTTTTTATTCTGGGATGCCCCCTTAATGCCGAAAGTGTAAAAAACATGGTCACCCGGAAGGGGGATGTGATTGCTGCGAGAAGTGTCCAGAGGATTTACATAAAAAAACAGAATGCCCAAAAGATAAAGTGGAGTTGGTGGTTTCAGAGGTGCAAGAGGAAGTGGAGGTGGCAGCGGTGTGGGGGAACAAATTGTTGAATTTGTATCCCCTGAAGAAGAACAAAAGGAGAAGGATGGAGAGAAGGAAGAAGGTGGAAATGTGAATAAGGGGGAAGAGGGCGAAGACCCTCCTTCCTATGAGCAAATGGCAGCTGAAATTTCCTTTTCATCAAGGGGAAGGAGTTCCCGATGGATCAAACAGGTGATTCAAGAAAGAGGGCAAAGAAAAAGAAGGAAGAGGAAGGCGGAGATGAAGGAAAAATCTGAAGAAAAGAGCGATAGCCATCAAGAGATCTTTTCCTAGCGCATGCAAGATCTAATGGAAAGCAAGCTGAGGGCGGTGGGAAAGGCCCTGTAAGCCGGAAAGGATCTTAAGGTTGCTTCCTTGAATGTAAGAGGGCTAAAAAATTCCAACAAAAGAATAGCCCTCTATGATTTTTTAGACTCTATGGATTTTGACGTGATTATGTTACAAGCGTGTAGATTAGATGCAGCAATTAAATACAATAAGTATAAGAAAGGCTGGAAAGGAAGATCTTTTTTTTCCGGAAGTAATGAGAATCCGAATACAGGTGTCGGTCTTCTCTTAAACAGCAACTTTGACTTTAGATTTTTATGTAGAATTGTTATTACAGGTCTGGCACTAAGGTGTTAATGTCACTTTCTAAATGAATGACTTTCTAAATCTAACAAGACATATCAGACAAGCACACAAAGATTACATCCGTTTGTGGTGGAATATTCACAGTCTTGAGACCTATATGACCAATAACATTTGCCCAAAGGGTTTGCGCATACAACTATTTCCGGCCTGGGAAGTAGATGCCAAATTTAAGGAAACTTGGGAAAGAGGCCAATTACAAGCCTCTCAAATTATCATACGCATGTTAATTGAACAAAAAAAAACTACAGGAACTTAGAATTAAACTGGATTCCTTTGACCAACAGACTCAAATACAACCTTTTTTGGCATCCCTTTCCACAGATCTGGACAAATATGAACAAACTGTTATGGATTCAAAGAGGTGCAAGTTACAGCGAGATACCTCAGATTTTTCTTTAAAACGTGCATACAGGTGGCAGCACATGGGTAACCCAAGAGGTCGAGCCTATAGGGTAAACAAAGGTGTACCAAAGAAAAACCACCCATCATCCTCTCAAAACACCTCCCGAAGTGATTTAAATTTTTTATCCTCGGGAAGCAAAGTAGACGAGGAACCAGGAGTGGTGGGAGACGGCGAACACAGAAGTCTCAGAAACAGATATTGTTGGGGCTACAAGAGACTAGCTCCCAGGATAGGCCGGCTGTAGATACACAATCATCAATCTTTCCACTCACCCCCTCAATGCTGGTGAGAAGCCAGTTCTTTCACATGGTCTCTCGTTTTCACCTTCGAAAAATGTTGATAAATTCCTGTTAATTAAGGATCTTTACCTGTTTTGCAGGAGGCTAATTTTAAAAAAACAGTTTGATAATAGCAATCTGGAGTCGCATGAGCTAACCTTGGGAACAACACTAATGGATTTACACACACTGTTACAGGAACAAGATCCAGAGATCATCATAGATACAGAGCTGGTGAGAAAGACTAGTGGTCTTAAATGACCGTCTAGATTTTGTCCAGCTCTTAATAGTGTACCATCTGTAAAGGTATTTTTTGATATCATGGTGAAGGAGATCATGACACTTCCCAGCAGAGGGGGGAGAGAAAATCTCACGGGGGAAGAACGTGCCGCCATTTCCAGCCTTAGAAACAATCCGTCCATAACCATCAAAGAGGCGGACAAAGGCGGAAACGTTGTTGTATGGGGAACTAGGGATTATGTAAACGAAATTAACCGGCATTTGGGAGATGAACATAATTATGTTCGACTCCCTAAAAATCCCAGTATAGTATTTAAAACAGAATTGGATTCAATACTAGGTGAAGCCAAAGAAACTGGAGTGATTAGTACTCAAGAATATACCTATCTTACAGTTGCATACGCTAGAATCCCCACGTTCTACGTTCTGCCGAAAACTCATAAGAACATTTCCTCACCCCCTGGACGACCTATAGTTTTACGGAATTGGCAGTCTCTTGGAACCAATTTGTACAGTCGTGGACGTGTTTTTACAACCTTACGTCCTAAGCTTGAACTCTTATGTTCGCGATACTATGGACCTGCTAAAAAAGCTTGAAGGTATCTAGCTACCCCCGAACACTTTAATGGCAACTTGTGACGTGGAATCCCTTTACACGATCATCCCCCACCACCAGGCAGTATCAGCTGCCAGATATTTCTTAAATAGAGAATCCAGGGACAGAGAGGCACTGCATAATTTCATCTTGACACTTCTAGAGTTTGTATTAACTCAATTTTTTCATCTTTAATGGTGAATTTTTTTAGACAAATTTCCGGTGTCGCAATGGGAGCCAAGTGTGCCCCCATCGGTGGCCAATCTGTTCTTGGGGTGGTGGGAGGAATGTAAGTGTTCGGTGAGGCATATGAGCGGTACCACCCCTCCATTGTGGGGTGGTACCGCTATATTGATGATGATATTTTGCTATTTTGGCAGGGTCCGGAAGTAACCTGTCGTGAGTTCGTAAACTTGCTTAACCGGAAGATCACTTTAACATTTCGCATACTGAGGTAACTTTTTTGGACATTAAAATCATGCAGGGACTGGACGGTGAACTAAACACAAATTTGTTCAGAAAACCGACAGCGGTCAATAGTCTTTTGGAATATCAGAGCAGACATGTTCAACATTTGAAAAATGGCATCCCGGTGGGCAAGTTTCTGTGGGCGCGCACTTCTCATACATTGTGAGGGGCCTTGCTAGGTCCTATATTATAAATATACAATTATATTCATAGCCTGGGCATGAAAAATGCATTCAATTTTGAGTCCATTTAGATCATAGCCCTCCCAAAGTAGGATCGATTTTGGGGATTTAAATGCTTTAGGCCAGGAGCCCCTAGTGGAACCTGATCTAGACCGTGAATTTAAGAAGTTACATAAACTACTTAACAAGGAGGGAGGGGGAAGCGTTGGACGACCTCACGTCCCTATTGCAGGAACATGACGAATCCCCAATAGAAGAGCGAGCCTTGCGGAGACCATCAAAGTATACACCACCCTGGACCTTGAGTCCAGCTGTACTCACCTTTTTAAAAGTGGTAAGTCAGGAGATACGTGGCTTATCGGACACACAAAAAATAGGAAATCCCTCTGAGGGGGAGGTAGAGGCCTTACACAATTTACAACGGCGGACAGACATCACAGTGAAGGAGGCAGACAAAGGGGGGAATGTAGTTGTCATGCCATCAGAATATTACAAAAGTGAGACCTTAAGACAACTGCAAAACCGGGACAACTATGTAAGACTCAGAGAGAATCCCTTGGAACAATACAAATTAGTATATGAGACTCTTCTGTTGCAGGCACGGGAGGATCGGGTGATAGGAAAGGACCTATCTTTTGGTGCAACATCCGGTCATTCCCACATTCTATATCCTTCCGAAGGTGCACAAAAATCAGAGATGTCCCCCAGGCCTGCCAATTGTAGCTGGCATTGGAGGCCTTACAGAAAGAGCTTGCATTTTCATAGATAAGAAGTTACAGCCACATGTACTGGCCCTCGGTTCCTTTATTAGAGATTCTATGGCTTTGTTGAATCGTATAAATTCACTGTTGTTGCCCGAGAATACTCTGTTAATCACAATGGACGTAGAGGCGCTCTATACAAATATCTCACATGAGCTGGCACTTAAAACAGGTGAGTATTTTCTGCGAATGAAAATGGAGGCTGATCAGGAGAAACAAGGATTTGTACTAAAATTGCTGGACTTTGTTCTGAAACACAATTTTTTCATGTTTGATGAGAAATGTTACCAACAAATATGTGGAGTCGCCATGGGAGCGCGATGTGCTTGTGCTTGGCCAACCTTTTTCTGGGTTGGTGGGAGAGGGAGGTCGTGTTTGGTTCGGAGATGAGCCTGTTATTATATAGGAAAGATACAGTTGTTAATAGTCTTCTAGATTATGACAGCTTCCATCAAAAAAGAACCAGGGATGCCATCCCTGTAGGTCAATTTCTACGGTTGAAACGTAATTGCTCGTCGACGGAATTTTCACGACAGACAGAGGGACTGATGGATAGATTTCAGAGGAGGGGGTATCCCAAGGCAGTTGTAAGACGGGCCGTGAAGAGAGCACGGGATACGCCGAGGGACACTCTCCTGATACCAAAGAAACTAACGAAATCTGCTGAGGAGGTAAGGTTCATATCTAGGTATAACACCAATTGGACACAATTAAGGGGCTTGTTAAGAAAACACTGGAGTATTTTGAAGAGTGACCCCATATTGGCGAGGTGGACTAGAAGGGGTCCCTTGATGGTGGCCCAGCGGGCCCCCAGCCTGCGTGACAAGATCTGTAGGAGCCACTACAGGGGTCCACAGGGGACATTCGAACAAACCCCGAGTGTGACAGGGAGATATCCCTGTGGCAACTGCAATATATGTATATGTATGCAGGCGACTAAAGAGGTGATCAACAAAAGAACAGGTAGGAAGTTCCATATAAAACAGTTTATAAACTGTAAAACCACTGGGGTGAATTACCAAATTTCTTGTGGATGCCCCAAAAGCTATATTGGGGAAACTAAAAATGCCCTTAAAGCCCGCATCCAAGCACACTTGTCATCTATCCGGCTTGCCAAAAGGAATAAGGAGATGGGTAAACTTATACCACCGGTGGCGGCCCACTTCCTAGAGGTACATCAGGGTAAACTGGAGGGTTTTAAGGTGGTGGCCCTTGAAAATGTGAGTTTGGACCCGAGAGGAGGAGACCTGAAAAGACTTACAGCAGAAAGAACTACAATGGATGTTCAATTTGGACACCCAATACCCACAGGGTCTGAATGAAGATGTTGCGTTCACTCCATTTTTGGGTTAATTTGTTTTTTGCGGGGGACAGGGGCACATGTTGGAAAAAAAAGGGGAGGCGGGGGTCGCTTGAGTTGCAAGTTAATGGGGTTGGGGGCACTTTTTGTTGCAGTGGGGAATTAGTACTTAAAGGTGTTAGGTGTCATTGCACCATATTATGTTTCTTCGTTGTGAGTATCATATGATGTGTTGGGGTACATGGGTAATCATAGGGAATAATGAAAAGTTTGGTTGGTATGCGAGTATTGACACTATTGTTTTATATTAATAGCACAGGTGCACTTGGTTAGGTGCGGCATCTTCAGTTCTAGCCCGTGACTGTAAGGGGAACAGAGAGGACCAGATGTGGATGAAGCCCTGCAAAACACACCCACAGAGGGTCGATTGTGGACGAGGCTTTGAAGACCATCCCTAAATCACAAGATCCATCGGTTGAGGAGATCATGGGAGGAACCTACAGATGAGTTTATTGTGGATGGATGGTCGGATGGACGTACACAAGTATACACCAGTGGCTGGGTTACATGGTGGAGTACACCATTGTATCTACCTGGGATGGGGCCTCGTCCCTGTGGACTTTACCACTCCTGTTGAGACATTGCTATATTATTGAGTTATGTAGGAATACTGTAGGGTAATGCAATTGTGCATATGGCATCGGTTGGGACCATGGACCCAATCCTTGCACATATGGGGACAATGGCCCATAAGGAAGTGCCTTTGTGAAAAGAAAAAAAAAAATCACTGTGCAGGTGTGTAATATTGTAGAATAATATAAGAAAACATATAGCCAGTAAGATATATAGTCGTTTGATTGTAATGTTGTTTAATAAATAGATATAGGACATCAGTAATATCATTATGGCAGCCTGTTGTTTTTAATATTGTTTAATGATATCCCATGTATTTCAGTACAAATATGGCAGAATTGGTTAAGACAGACGGGGGATGCTCACCTTTCTGTTGGCCCATTCCCGCGCCGTGGAGGTCGCTCAGTGCGCAGGCCCGATTTGACCGGATGTCGTCTGGTTGCGGGTCTGCGTCGCGCAGCACGTACAGGTGTCATCAGCGGATGACTGCGTTCCACGCTGGAGCGCAGACTACCGCGTCCTGTAGGCGGGCTGACGCACTTCCGGCCGGAGTGCGCCAGCCCGTGGAGATGACAAGCCGGGCGGGGGAGCGGGTGGAGAGGTGGGTATAAAAGGGGAGTATGGGGCCCCTCCCGTCAGTGACTTACTAATGCCTTGAGAAAGAGACCCGTCTTGAGGTCTCGGAATGCATGGGTTCTCATTTGCCATTGGGGTCGCCATTCTGTTAACAGTAAGGATAGACATTTGTGTTGTTTTGTGTGTTTACTTTTGTTGCACTTGATGCTGAAACTTTGGACTATTATATTTTGCACATTATTGCTGGATACTGATGCACTTTGCTGGGCACATGCATTTAAGATGTTTAGATAATGATTAGTAAAGAGTATTGTGGATTAATTATATTAGAGTAGTGTAATGATATATAGAATGGCTCCCCCTGCTGGCGCACTTTGTAAGTAAAAAAACATTTTATGTGTTTTTAATAAGGATTGTGCTGCATAGTAAATAATAAATTTATATTATAATTGATGTGGTGAGTGCAATTGTTAGTCCCCAAGGCTCTTCACGGGGGGTGGAGGTAACCCCCAACTTTGGGATGTACTTAACAAGGAGTTAAGATTAAAGTGGGATGTGGCTACTCTTGAAAAATATCTAAGTAAGAAAATGGTTCCACAGCAGTTGCTATGGACATTGCAAGTGTATGATGGAGATGATTCCGCAGATTGCAAAAAAGGATTGGTTCGAATTTTTTAATATGTGTGGTCTTTTATTAGTAGAAAAATTGATAGGGAAGAAAAAGGTTCAGCTTAGAGGTATTGAATTGGTTAGCGAATGATCTTAAACAGCGGTTAGATCCTTTAAACCAATCTGAGTTATTCTTAACCAAAGCACTTGAACTTAAGACTAGATTGGAGAAAGAGGAGTTAGCCATTAAAAACCATAAAGTAAAGAAGTTACAAAGGGATATCAGTGACTATTCTACCGATAAGGTTTTTAAGTGGCAATTTATGAATGGAATCCCTACTGACACTATGATTAAGGATAATTTACCGGTCCCCTGTGAAGTTCCTCCCCCCCCCCCCCCCCGAGGAAATAGGCCCCAAACCACCTGAGAAATGGAGGAGTAATATTTTGACTCCTAAGGCAGAACGGGTAGGCAGGAGAAATAGGGAAAGAGACCGGGGAAACATGGGGGGAAAAAGTTGGTGTAAAAGATCGCTTTCATGGAGGGACAGGCAAAAAACTGAATATAGGAGACAAGATAGTTACCTTATGAGGAGGGGGCATGAAATGTCCTCATACCCTCAATCACCCTCCCCTTTTCAGGAAGACCGGCAGAGACCTTTGATGCCGAGAGAGAGGGTGTTGAGGGACAGGGACAAAATAGAGACCCTGGGGAGGAGACAGCCATTAAAAAGAAAGGTAAGGGACAGAGAGGACGGAGAGGAGGTACCAAACACAAGAAGACCTTGGCCGTATTAGGCCAGGGTATTTTTAACCTCAGCTCCATCCAATTAAGTAATGATGAATTAAGTCCTTGACCGGGGTTTAAAATATGCCCCACCAAAGGAGTTGGACAAGTTCGCTGTACATATAGATTATATATATATATATATATATATATTTCAAAAATGTATTAGAAAACTTACTATTAAGAAATTCTTCCTTGGAAAGAATGGTGAGAATCAGGGTTTAAATATACCCTCCATGGATCAAGGATCTGAGGTTGTTACAGACCCTTTCTGTTGTTCAACATACTTCGCTTAAGAATAGTTCAGTATTTAACCCCCCTATTCCCGCTAATGCCCAGTTGGAAGTTTTTAAGAAATTCGTTAATAAGGATTTGAGGAATGTTAAGACTCACTCTCACAAAGGTCCCTCCTTTATGCTTAAAAGCATTAAGGATTTGGAACAAATGCGCAAGTTGGTTATAAAACCTGCAGACAAGGGAGGGGGGTTAGTTATTCTTAATTAGACGGACTATATTGAGGAAATGCAGAGATTATTGGCAGATGTGGGGACATACAAATTATTGGCTAGTGACCCCACTGTAGAGTTCCAAAAAGGTCTTATTTCGCTTTTGAATCAGGGACAGGATAATGGGATCCTTAATTCAAAGGAATTTGATTATCTAAATATTCGAGCCCCACGTATTCCCACAATATCCTACCTTCCGAACGTTCACAAGCGATTAGATAAACCCCCAGGTCGCCCAATTGTAAGCAGTGTTAACTCAATTACGTGCCGCTTGGGGGAATACGTTGACATTTTTTTACAACCGCTTGTATGTGCACTACCGGCCTACTTAAGAGACTCGGGGCAAGTGTTAGAACTATGTGCCCCGTTGCAAATGACCACTGATTCAATATTCGCAACAGCGGACGTAACGCCCCTCTATACTGTCATCCCTCATGACTTGGGTATTTCAGCTGTACATCATTACTTAGATTTGGCATCAGGTCTTCCTGTTAAGCAGGTTGACTTCATTATTGCGTGCTTGACTTTCGCCTTAAACCACAATTATTTTTGGTTTAGCGGTCGCTTCTATCTACAGACCAAAGGCGTGGTAATGGGGGCAAAATTTGTCCCCAGCATGGCTAATTTATTTGTGGGGTACTGGAAGTCCCAGCATATTTTCGGTGTGCCGTGGCCACACTTAAATGGTGAGGCGGCGGTACATCGATGACGTGTTAGTTGTCTGGGAGGGCCCCAGATCAACTTTGGAGGAATACTTTGCGTCTGTTAACACCAATGGATGAAATTTGGAATTCACAATAAGGTCACTTGAGGTCAACTTTTTGGATCTTTCAATTAGAATTGAGGGTTCTGTATTGGTGATATCTACATTCTTTAAGGCTACAGACAGGAATGGATATGTCCCCAGGGATAGCTGTCATCATCCAAATTGGTTGCGTGCTATTCCCAGGGGACAATTCATGCGCCTGAGGCGAAATTGTAGCGATTTGGGTAAATTTGATTTGCAAGCGGCTGATCTTACCAAAAGATTTGTAGAAAAAGGTTATGATCAAAATGTTGTAGCTATTCAGCTTCAGTCTGTGAGGGCGACTGACCGTACTACTCTGTTTTCTAAACCAAAGAGTCTAGAGAAACAACATAAAACCATGGAGTATGCATTTGTTTCTGGTTTTAGTGTTCGCCACCGTAAAGGTGAAGAGTATTTTAGATAAACACTGGCACATTTTAAAAGAAGACCCATTACTGGATCCAGTTTTACCGACTAAACCTGTATGTATTTTTTCGAAAAGCTCCCAGTCTGAAAGATAAATTGGTGCGTAGTTTTAAAGACCCACCTAAACCCATTTCCCTTGTAGAAACTCTGCCTGTTGGGTTCTACAGATGTGGTAACTGTTGTAGGTGTAAGGTCGGCACTGCGATCGAGAAACCCAAAAGATCTTTTTCTGATACTCGTACAGGGAAACCTTATAAAATTTAACAATTCATCACCTGTTGTCAAAAGGGGTAGTATATGCCATCTGGTGTCCATGTGCACTTACCTACATAGGGAGGACCACTAGAGAACTTAGGGTCAGAATGCGTGAACATATTTATAATATAAAGAGGGGTTTCGAAGGTCATAATCTGTCCGCCCACTTTAAACAGTTTCGCCCCTGACCCTAAGTATCTATCATTTCTTGGGTTGGAGAAAATTGACCATCATTGGAGGGGTTCCTGCCTAGTGAGGGATTTGTCGCAGTGTGAAAGTAGGTGTATCTACCAATTGGATACATTAGTGCCAGGTCTGAATGTTGAATTCGACCTAAATTGTTTTATAAACAACTCATAACATTTTTAATCCCGGTGAGGGCTCCTTTCTGCTTCTTAAGAAATAGTGTTTTGCAATGATACCTATAGGTTTAGATCTCTCTTAATGTGTAAAGCATTTTCTCACACGCCAGTCTGCCATTTTGATATCTGGATACATTTTTTATTTGCTCTTATATTATTAGCCCCTGCGGGGGTTTGCGCTTTGTTGCCTTTATCTTAGCGCAAGCGTGATTCTTAGGAGTTTCCACTCATACCCTTCTAATTGTTTTGTAAATGCCCCGATCACGGTGAGCTAGCGCTGCTGGTTATTAGGTGACTGTTGTCAGTGACGTTGAATGCGCGCTGCGCATGTGCGAAGCTGACAAGGCACTTATATTATGTTTTTTGTTGACCGGCCGACAGCTGGGGGTTTAGTGCGCATGCACGAGATTGGAGGTGCGTGCGCAGTCATGCTTGTATAACTGTAAGGGCAGCTTTGACAGCGGCTTCTGGTTTGCAGCCGGAGGGACGAATAGTGTGCATGCGCAGAATTGTATATGCACGCGCACTCCCGCTCTGATAGCAGGGATGACAACAATAATAGCTGCCTTCGCTTTTATTTACTAAGTCACGTGGAGTGTTATCATGTGACTATGATGTTACACAATTCCCGGTTCAAAAGACCGGCTCTTTTTCTGTCCAAACATTCCGGCTGAAGTCGCTACGGTGACGAAATGCATTGGAGGGTTTGGACATTATTTGGATATTTTGTATCTTTTATCTGGATCCTGGAAGGCTGATTAGACTTTGGGACAGCTGGCGGTGAGAAGTTGCTGTCTTCCCCATTGTTTTTATGCCCTTTTACATGCATCGTTTGTGAGTGTATTTTTAATAAATCTTATGTTATAAACTTTGATTAGACATACTGCACTATTTTCTGCTTTTTTTTTTCTGCTTTGCATGCAAAAAAATGTCGCCATATCCGCTCTCATGCGATCCTTTTAAATGAGTCTGAGCATTGGGAATACTTTTTTTTACTTTGGAGATCAACGGATGCTGAGTACTTTAAAGGTCAAGTTATCATTGTTTTCTGGTAAGCGTGTGGGCACTTCATCTGGTGTGCGTCCTTGATGGTGGTGGAGCATGCACCGTGGGATCACATGTTAATGTTGTTGGACTACCTTTGAGCTCTGTGCCTTTGCTTCATAGTCTTGATAACTGTGGTTCTCATTTGAGACCTTAGTTTTGATAATTTTATTATTGTCCCTGTTTTAATACCACCTTTGATGCTTCACTGACTAATATTTTTACTCGTGCTTACTCTGATATTTGAAGTACTGAGTCAATTGAGATACAATACATTCATGTTCCATTTATTTGATATTTGGTATTGTAATGTGCAAAGAAAAAATCTTTATTGTCAGATATTTGGACCCGTAATTATGACAGTATATAGCTAGTGATATGATCTGGAGCAACACTGCTGTATTCCGGCATGTAGGGGCTCCACGGCTCCGCCTGCCGTCAGTACTGCCCTGTTTACTGCTTTGTAGCAGCATCATGGCCCCCTGTCATCGGGCCGGTCATGTGGGCTTCTGGGGGTGGGATGCGTGTGCATCCGGGTTTAATAACAGCAGATGCGTCTCTGGCTTCCCTTTGTGACTGGAGATTTATGTCACATCCGGGCGCTGGAGCGCAGCCCCGGGTGCGCGGCTTCCTCTTCCTGGAGCTCATTTGTACCACATGTGGCGGGGACGGAAGTGGCGGTGATGAGGAGTGGAGGGATCTGCAATGGCGGCATATAAAAGCAGTGAGGTAGGCTCAGAAGTGACATGGGTCGCCACGTACATAGGTGGTAGCTTTTCCAACGGCCTCTTGTCCATGACTTTTTTGCTCCCTGGGTGCCTATCTGCTGCTTAATCTAATGCGGTTTTTACTTTCAGCTTAAACCAGCACTTTCAATCTAGCTTATTATAGCTGGTTATCTACTGCCCTCTTGTGTCCATAATTGATATTGCTATTCACATTTCCTTTGTTTATTATAGATAACACTTGTTAATGTTTAGCTATTGTAGATATTAGAATATTGTGATTAATTGTAGTTGTAATTGTGGTTACTTGTATTATTTTTTATCTTATATTTTTGTTGGTTTGTTAGCACCATTTGATTAATTATATATATATATATATTCACAACTATTCACAAACACTCTAATTATTAATATTTTTATTTATTTTTTTTATAATAGTTGTGTTTCACTGTTTATGTGGATTGGATTCCATCAATCTGATTGAGTCCAACCATATCCCAATTTATATATATTTTTTATTGAGACTCATGGAGGTCATTAGAATTTGTGCCGGCACAATAATAAAATTAAATTAAATTAAAATTATTAGATATTTCTGCACATGTAAATTAATTAATAATCTAATCAATATAGTGACAACAAATAGGCTACATTTATTATTGTATTAATAATTCATGATTTAATTATATATTTAGATCGAAAAAAATATATTTTTCGTGTAGATATCAGGGTGATTTAGATAAATATTAGACAGCAGTTCCCAGGGTCATAAATATGATACTTACATGCTTGTGATTATTATTATTTAATGGTCATGAAATTGTATATTGGAAAGAATATTGTCTGGACATATGCAGTTGTGGTTTTAAAGTGTTGTATGTACTGTATATGTCTAGTGTTGTTTTTATGGTCCATTGTTTTGATATAGCATAAATACAATTTTTAATTTTTTATGAAGTGTTGGTGCTCCTGTTTGGAGGGAGTTGTGGCGAGGACCTAGGATGCTGAGCCCCTCCCTCTGCTTTAGTATAATCAGTTGGTTACAGTGAGCACAAAGAAATTCAGACATTTATTTGGTGCCACCCTTTGTCTAAGTGTTAATGTCACAATATTACAACAATGTAATTCCATGTGTTTTCTCTTTGTTACTGGTGGATGCGTGTTCAAAAACAGACTTTAATCACACAGCGTCTGGCGCTTTATGCTATAGCTACCAGATCCAGCGCGCCTACGCTGTGTGTTTGTTGAATATGGTGTGAGTAGCTGAGAGTCGGTCGCACTGAGCTGGCGCTACATCTTGCTCCCTGCAGTGCTGTACTGGTGTTAGAACGCCCAACATACATCACATTTATCAATGCTGGCCAGGATACTACAGCAACTGAGGCGTTCGGTTACAGTGCCCCATACACACACAAGAGCGTCTACTAGCGGTCGCCCTAAGCGTCGCTATACAGACGCTCTTTTGCCAATACCTAGCGTTAATAATGAATCAGCCTCTTAAAGAACACTAAAGCACAAGCATGGAATGTGTGTGCAGCATATATACTGGAGGTCCTGAATTACTGAAGCTCTGCCAGGCTGACATAGCATTCAAAGTATCAGTCACTAAGCTGCTTTTGCCTGGACACACACAAAAGCAATTCCAGATTTACACTTAATTGCACAGGGGAGCCCTCTTTAATAGACCACAATGGCAAAACCTAATGGCATAATATTAGAGCTAGTTTGCTGGGACCATTCTACAATGAATACCCTTTTCCTAAGAGTAGTTTATTTTTATAAAAAAAATTTAATTAGATACATTTGAACAGTTTACTTCTAAAAAAAAAAAGTTTAAAAAACACATTGTTTACGATTATCTAACCTGTGGGGTGAGTGAGCTTTGCTGCACCAGCCTAACACTGATTTCAATGAGTTTAGCACACAGATGATAGGGATAGCCTTATACAGGCAATATTATATGGGTATTTTTAGGATTGTGGCATATTTAAAATACCAATGCCATTTTGACTTTGCTTTCAAACAAATGTAAAATTAAGCCTCACGAAAGCCTCATATACTAAGGTGACAAGGTAAAATCACAAATTGTATGGCTTTAATGTAATGAGACACATGTGGTATATAATGTTCTGACCTATGCCTAAACTAGTCTTTACCTCAGCAGAGATTGGCTGGCTCGCTAGCTACTGGCTTTATCTGCCTTTACATTTAATAAATCAGGACTATTAAATTTAGCAAAATAATAAAAAAAAAAAAAAAAAAGTCTCACACCCCTTCCCCATTTAATTCCCAGCACATGTCTGCAATAGCTTCCCCTACAGACAAAACCCAGCAGCCTTCTGCTCAAACCTTAAAGAGAAATCCCCTCCCCCTTTCTGTGACATCATTCCCCTCGGACACATGACTTGCTCTGACCATTCACCACTAAGTGATTCAGGTTCATTATAACGATGCCATATGGTTTAATCAGGTGATTCATTACAACAGGTGGTTGTTGAGGGCAGAAAGTTCAGCAGTCATGAAAGACACTGATAAACTGCTTGTAAATCTCCCCTATTTCTGGCTGCAATGCTGCTCCAGCCATGTTACACTAATGTGTCACACACAGCAGCTGCTCACTTCTATATCTGCCTCAGTGTCATGTCTTCCTGGCTGCAATGCTGCTCCAGCCATGTTACACTAATGTATCACACACAGGAGCTGCTCACTTCTATTTAACTTACAATGTTGCCCTATCCACATTAAAGTGGACTAAAACCCAGGGTTTTGACTAGCCTGGGTTTTGGTCCTTTCCACCTGGGCACCCCGATCGGGGGTGTCCCGCTGTGTGAAACACCCCAGATCGCCGAGCGCAACTCAACCCTTCCTGGTCCTACTGCATTTCTGCAGCCGCTCTCCCAATCAGTGCGCTTGGAGACGCTGACATCACACTGTCTAAGGCCAAGTGGTACCCACCCAGCTTCCCCCTGACAAAGTCACAGGACTGGAACATGTATGGCCAACACTCCAAAGAGATCACACTGACACAGAGATGAGGAAAGTCAACCTCTGTTTTTCTTTTTAAAGTGGACCAAAACCCAGCGTGATCGGCCTGGGAATCTTAATCCATCCCCCGGGGTATCCAAAATTGGGATGCTCCGCTATGTGAAACCCCCCCCCCCGGGTCGCTCCGTTCACTTACCTTGTTCCCAGTCCAACAGCGCATGTGCCAACCGTGGGCGCATCCCCCGCTTCCCTCACAAATGCCTCTGTGTGGGCACACGCCCTGCTACAGGGTTAGCGGGGATGCGGCCTCGGCCTGCGCATGTGCGATTACAGGGGAGATTATATAGCTGAAGTGTAAACAGAAAATAATAATCTCCAATATGAGCAATTTTTAACCAAAGAGGTGTGCAATTAAAGGGCATCATTATGCAAAGTAAAAGAAGGAGATACAATTACCCTAAGGTTACTTTCACACAGGGGCGTCGCAGAGATTTCCTATGAAATCCCTGGCGATAATGCAATTGTGTTTTGTCAGGCAATTTGCTTGCATTTGCCATTCAATTGTGTGCGATCACAAGCCAGGAGAATAGCTAGGGGAGGGGGCATGTGCCCTGGGTGGCTGCAGGTTAGGGGGAACCAAAGGGGAACCTAAGCAAGCACAGGTGAGGGGCGCCATTTTGAATCTTTCCCCCGGATGCCAGAAAGCCTAGCCATGCCTCTGCACAAGTGTTGCTAAAACGCTGCATGTGCCACTGTGTTGTGAAACGGCCCATAGGCTACTACTGCACCTGCCATTGCCTGGGTGTGAAAGTTGCGTTCTCCCCCTGCAGCACATTCTTCCGGGTCTGGTTGTTCACCTGGTAAGGAGGTGTCACCATGCAATTCATGGGTACAGCAATGTGCTGAGACAGTGCCCCCCCCCCTTGCGCGTGGTGAATGGAGCTACAAAGTACTCAGACTAAGTAACACTTGGGGGTTTATTCATCAAGGGATAGCGGCAGGTAGCGTCTGGCAAACGCCGGGCACTGTATGCAAAACCACATTTATGAAAGCGAATCTGGTGAGTGACTAACAGCGCCATGTAGCGTTCGATTCATTATTACAGGTGGCTCAGCATATAGCACCAGCACTATTACCTGGTATTACCTGTCACTAGCTGTCGCTCTCCCATACATTTCAATGGACATTCCTTTTCTTCTGTTTTAACTGGGTTTTTTTTTTACTCTCAAATAATTGTGTGATCTCTCCTGGCCTAGAAAGAGTCATTTTTGAAAACTTTTTTGACTTTTTTCTTTTTTATGCAGAATGGCATTACAGGTCTGGCATTAAAGTATTAAAGTCACAATATTACAACAATGTCATTCCATGTGTTTTTGCTTTGTTATTGGTGGATATGTGTTCAAAACAGACTTTAATCACACAGCATGCTCTATGCTATAGCGACCAGATCCAGAGCGCGGACGCTGTGTGTGTCTGTTTATTTGTTGAATATGGTGTGAGTCGCTGAGAGTCGGTCGCAATAAGCTGCCACTACCTCTCGCTCCATCTCATTCATCAATGCCGGCCAGGATACTACAGCGACTGATGCGCTCTGTAAGAGGCTTTGCTTGGAATACACAAGGCCTTTACATATAAACTGCTATTTTTTTTAAATGGCTTTCATTTTAAAGAGCTTTATTTATGCAATTTTTAAGGTACGTGCAAGTTATAATAGTATTGTATAGTGAACATAATACAACACAATTAAGCAACCATACACACATTCACCTCCCCCATATATAACCTTCTCCCCATTACAAATGGATTAATAACCTACAAAAGTCTGGATCTTATCCAGCCAAGCAGACCAAATTTGATCAAACTTCCCTCGACATGATCTAGAACAGGAGTGCACAAACTTTCTGATGTCGCTGGTAAGAGGACTTGCGGGGTGTGCAAGAAATGTGGCATCAGGAACCATGTGCTGTACTATTACCCAGTTTGTGATTTGAAGGTTGCTTTAAGTTGTAGCACACCCATTGAGATATTTATTGTTATGCATTGTTTTGTTCTGCATTATCTTCTTTAAAAACTGTAGTTAAAGCAGATGTCCAGTCTCAGGGTAAACCTTGCCACTCTCCCCTGACACTGAATGAGGGGTTACAAAGAAAACACACTTATCTTGCTTGCGGGCCGGTGCCACCACCTTGGGGATAAAGCACATAGTGGCTTCCCTGCCTGTTCACTGGACTATACAAGCAGGGTGTGGGAATGTTGCTTTTTGTCTTTCTGGGCAGCGGCCACTCGGGTCCCCAAGAATGGTGCTGGACTATGCGCAAGGTAAAAGGTTTTTACCCCCAACCTCAGCTCCAGGGGAGGGTGGCAGTGCAGCGGGGTTAGCCAGAGACTGGACTTCCAATTTAATGAATATGTTTTCTGTGTGCTGGCTGGCACAGGTATTTTGGTGTGGTCATTGTATTTTCATTTCCTTTAGTTTCTTTTGGTACTGAAAGAGATAAGCTAGTGGTAGGCAAAAGTTAGGTGAGCCAAGGTAATGTGGGCAGATGTGTTTCAGACAGAGGTCAGGTGAGAACAGGAAGAGCTGGGCAAAGGTTCAGAAATTAACACTGCACTGCCTCTAGTGACAAGAACTAGGGGTGCCAAGGGCCACGACTGAGGATACAACAGGCCGCAAGGTTGTGTATCTCTGATCTAGAGAGAAGCACTTGTTTGAATTTGTGTTGAGTTATTAACCATCTTTATTAACAGGGAGATTTATGATGCCAACTTCCAGTTCTGTGCTATCTCGGGTGCTAACCCGAGACACATAGGGATTATTCAAATACAGCTACGTCACTCTTAGTTTAAAGGGATCTGAAAAATGGCTTTAGCCGTGCTCTTCAATGTCCCATGCTGATCTTGCAGCTCCACAAAATCTTGCAAGATTTTGCATGGCTCCGTTGCATCCTATTCATGAAACTGCACAAGACCGGGGGCCTGCAAGATGGCCGCCTGTCGGGAGGTTGTCCAGAATCCGAGGGACCCAGAATATGGATCTCCACATGCTCCCCAATTGTGAAACCGGAGGGGGGGGGGCAGTCCGGTCAGGTTTGGTGGAGGTTTTAACCTCCTCCGACGTTCCATTTTAAGTATATCTTTCCAGTAGGTGGTAATAATTGGACAGGACCAAAGGATATGGTAAAAGTCTGCCAACATGGCCTTACACCTAGGACATGCTGAGTCAGCAGTATGCACAGTTTATCTGGTGCGTAAAGTATCTGCTTATCCTCACAGGGGCCCCTTAACACCTTTGCAGGCTCAAAAGTTTGAACCTGCAAAGACAGCAGACCAAACTGCGCCTTTACTGCATGGCTTAGAGCCAGGTACTTATAAAAAGCAGAGTTCTGAATGTTTAGCTCTACTTTAATCAGCACACAGAGCGCCGGTCAGGACTTCCAGCACCCAGTACGCCTCATTCTGCCCACTTAGCCAACCAGGCAGGACCTGCCATCAGATTACTGACACTAAGGTACAAATATTTCTATCATATCAGCAGGAGTGCAACAAGCACCCACCTGCCACACCTACCAGAAGGCAGCTCCACCATCACACCCACTAAAGGAACAATCATGACCTTCAGTGAAGTTTATACCCTGGAAAACCAGGCAATTACTTTCCATATGCAGGGAACCAAGATAAAAAACACAGTCCACTTTTCAGCCCAGCACAATGAAAAACAAACCCCTGTGAGGACGCTGCATGGCGAAATACATCAGGGACATTTTTCTACTGTGTCGGCATTGTTAGCCACAATTAAAGGTTACTCTCAGTAGAACCAACTGAGTCTAATTAGGATCCTACCTGGGCTGGCACTAGAAGAACAACTAGGAATAACACAACAAGTGTTATGACTTTTACAACATCGGTTATGATATGCTAATGTTCTGTAATATAATAATCATGTGAAGTAAATATACTTGAATACTTTTAGTATCTACTGATATTTTTGTGATACACAACATGACCTACTACTTTTTCAATCTGAGTAATGAGGCCCTGTTTTTACAATCAATATTTTCTTTCCTAGCTCCACTTTAAACTGATCGAGGGTCTTAAAAAACTGTCTCTCAAAGAGTTGACCCAGGTTTTTAACACCCCTTCAACATCAACACACTGCATCAAAGAGAACTCTTTAAAGTTCAGATTACACTAAATGACTGTCCACTGAGTATGCAGAGTAGCCACTTCATCCCCTTTCTTGACTGATGCCATGTCAAGTACTCCACCTCTATAGGAGATTGCCTGTTTAAGTTAAACCCGGTGTTACTGTAGGCCTGGTTACACAGGACTTAAAAGAATCCCAACACAGAAGCAGCAAGCGTCGTGCACCAATTTTCACCACTTGGCTTTGACCAATCCTGCAGGTATGTCAGTTTAGCAGCTAAAAAATAGGCCCAACAAATCAGGTAGTGCCACCCCACCCTTGATTTAGGGGCATAAAGAAGAGTTCTAGCAATTCTTTGAGTTTTATCCCAAATAAAGGATGTTACAACTGAGTCCAGCTTCCTAAAGTAAGTTCTAGATACAGGGGCTCAAGTTAGCAATGAGTATTCTAAAAAAATTTGTATTGCATTCTACTGGGACATCCAATCTATATTGGCAACCTCATTATTAGAGATGAGCGAACTTTTGAAAAATTCGATTCGACTGATTCGCCGAATTTTCCGACAAAAATCGTTTCGACCCGAATAAATTCGCGACGAATCGCTATTAAAAACGGCTATTTCTGAGCCTCCTAGAGCCTCAATAGGGTTGTAAACCATTCTGCCTTGCTGTAACACGCACAGGATGCGTGCTGGGTTAGTTAAATAATACTTTGAAGAAATATCACATGCAGATCAGAGGCATCGCTAATAGAATCGCAGAGCGGCACAATTGAATTCAAGAGAGTTGAAGTGGCATCACTATGAGAGGCAGGAGCCCAAACATTGCTTTAAAGAGACACTGGAGTTGGCAGCAGCAGGAGCCCAAAAATTGGATGAATCACACCCTGGAGTTGGCAGCAGCAGCAGCAGGAGCCCAAACATTGGCTGAAAGAGACACTGGGGTTGGCTTCAGGAGCCCAAAAATTGGATGAATCACACCCTGGAGTTGGCAGCAGCAGCAGCAGCAGGAGCCCAAATATACACTGGAGTTGGCTTCAGGAGCCCAAAAATTGGATGAATCACACCCTGGAGTTGGCAGCAGCAGCAGCAGGAGCCCAAATATACACTGGAGTTGGCTTCAGGAGCCCAAAAATTGGATGAGTCACACCCTGGAGTTGGCAGAAGTTGGCAGCAGCAGCAGCAGGAGCCCCAACATTACTTTAAAGAGACACTGGGGTTGGCTATAGGAGCCCAAAAATTGGATGAATCACACCCTGGAGTTGGCAGCAGCAGCAGCAGGAGCCCCAACATTACTTTAAAGAGACACTGGGGTTGGCTTCAGGAGCCCAAAAATTGGATGAATCACACCCTGGAGTTGGCAGCAGCAGGAGCCCAAATATTACTTTAAAGAGACACTGGGGTTGGCTTCAGGAGCCCAAAAATTGCATGATTCACACCCTGGAGTGTCTCCTCCACTTCTTGGCTGGGCAGTAGCTGCTGAATTTTATGATTATCAGATATGGTAAAAGTCTGCCAACATGGCCTTACACCTAGGACATGCTGAGTCAGCAGTATGCACAGTTTATCTGGTGCGTAAAGTATCTGCTTATCCTCACAGGGGCCCCTTAACACCTTTGCAGGCTCAAAAGTTTGAACCTGCAAAGACAGCAGACCAAACTGCGCCTTTACTGCATGGCTTAGAGCCAGGTACTTATAAAAAGCAGAGTTCTGAATGTTTAGCTCTACTTTAATCAGCACACAGAGCGCCGGTCAGGACTTCCAGCACCCAGTACGCCTCATTCTGCCCACTTAGCCAACCAGGCAGGACCTGCCATCAGATTACTGACACTAAGGTACAAATATTTCTATCATATCAGCAGGAGTGCAACAAGCACCCACCTGCCACACCTACCAGAAGGCAGCTCCACCATCACACCCACTAAAGGAACAATCATGACCTTCAGTGAAGTTTATACCCTGGAAAACCAGGCAATTACTTTCCATATGCAGGGAACCAAGATAAAAAACACAGTCCACTTTTCAGCCCAGCACAATGAAAAACAAACCCCTGTGAGGACGCTGCATGGCGAAATACATCAGGGACATTTTTCTACTGTGTCGGCATTGTTAGCCACAATTAAAGGTTACTCTCAGTAGAACCAACTGAGTCTAATTAGGATCCTACCTGGGCTGGCACTAGAAGAACAACTAGGAATAACACAACAAGTGTTATGACTTTTACAACATCGGTTATGATATGCTAATGTTCTGTAATATAATAATCATGTGAAGTAAATATACTTGAATACTTTTAGTATCTACTGATATTTTTGTGATACACAACATGACCTACTACTTTTTCAATCTGAGTAATGAGGCCCTGTTTTTACAATCAATATTTTCTTTCCTAGCTCCACTTTAAACTGATCGAGGGTCTTAAAAAACTGTCTCTCAAAGAGTTGACCCAGGTTTTTAACACCACTTCAACATCAACACACTGCATCAAAGAGAACTCTTTAAAGTTCAGATTACACTAAATGACTGTCCACTGAGTATGCAGAGTAGCCACTTCATCCCCTTTCTTGACTGATGCCATGTCAAGTACTCCACCTCTATAGGAGATTGCCTGTTTAAGTTAAACCCGGTGTTACTGTAGGCCTGGTTACACAGGACTTAAAAGAATCCCAACACAGAAGCAGCAAGCGTCGTGCACCAATTTTCACCACTTGGCTTTGACCAATCCTGCAGGTATGTCAGTTTAGCAGCTAAAAAATAGGCCCAACAAATCAGGTAGTGCCACCCCACCCTTGATTTAGGGGCATAAAGAAGAGTTCTAGCAATTCTTTGAGTTTTATCCCAAATAAAGGATGTTACAACTGAGTCCAGCTTCCTAAAGTAAGTTCTAGATACAGGGGCTCAAGTTAGCAATGAGTATTCTAAAAAAATTTGTATTGCATTCTACTGGGACATCCAATCTATATTGGCAACCTCATTATTAGAGATGAGCGAACTTTTGAAAAATTCGATTCGACTGATTCGCCGAATTTTCCGACAAAAATCGTTTCGACCCGAATAAATTCGCGACGAATCGCTATTAAAAACGGCTATTTCTGAGCCTCCTAGAGCCTCAATAGGGTTGTAAACCATTCTGCCTTGCTGTAACACGCACAGGATGCGTGCTGGGTTAGTTAAATAATACTTTGAAGAAATATCACATGCAGATCAGAGGCATCGCTAATAGAATCGCAGAGCGGCACAATTGAATTCAAGAGAGTTGAAGTGGCATCACTATGAGAGGCAGGAGCCCAAACATTGCTTTAAAGAGACACTGGAGTTGGCAGCAGCAGGAGCCCAAAAATTGGATGAATCACACCCTGGAGTTGGCAGCAGCAGCAGCAGGAGCCCAAACATTGGCTGAAAGAGACACTGGGGTTGGCTTCAGGAGCCCAAAAATTGGATGAATCACACCCTGGAGTTGGCAGCAGCAGCAGCAGCAGGAGCCCAAATATACACTGGAGTTGGCTTCAGGAGCCCAAAAATTGGATGAATCACACCCTGGAGTTGGCAGCAGCAGCAGCAGGAGCCCAAATATACACTGGAGTTGGCTTCAGGAGCCCAAAAATTGGATGAGTCACACCCTGGAGTTGGCAGAAGTTGGCAGCAGCAGCAGCAGGAGCCCCGACATTACTTTAAAGAGACACTGGGGTTGGCTATAGGAGCCCAAAAATTGGATGAATCACACCCTGGAGTTGGCAGCAGCAGCAGCAGGAGCCCCAACATTACTTTAAAGAGACACTGGGGTTGGCTTCAGGAGCCCAAAAATTGGATGAATCACACCCTGGAGTTGGCAGCAGCAGGAGCCCAAATATTACTTTAAAGAGACACTGGGGTTGGCTTCAGGAGCCCAAAAATTGCATGATTCACACCCTGGAGTTGGCAGCAGCAGCAGCAGGAGCCCAAATATACACTGGGGTTGTCTTCAGGAGCCCAAAAATTGGATGAATCACACCCTGGAGTTGGCAGCAGCAGCAGCAGCAGGAGCCCAAATATTACTTTAAAGAGACACTGGGGTTGCCTTCAGGAGCCCAAAAATTGGATGAATCACACCCTGGAGTTGGCAGCAGCAGGAGCCCAAATATTACTTTAAAGAGACACTGGGGTTGGCTTCAGGAGCCCAAAAATTGCATGATTCACACCCTGGAGTTGGCAGCAGCAGGAGCCCAAATATACACTGGAGTTTGCTTCAGGAGCCCCAAAATTGGATGAATCACACCCTGGAGTTGGCAGCAGCAGCAGCAGCAGGAGCCCAAACATTACTTTAAAGAGACCCTGGGGTTTGCTTCAGGAGCCCAAAAATTGGATGAATCACACCCTGTGGAGAGTCATGTGGAGAAAAAGTAGCTTAGTTAGTAATATCTACATAAAATTATAAATAAACAAATGCAAAAGTATTGCCAAAGTGAAGTTTTGTTTGAGGGTGTGTTTCCACCTTTTAATTAAATCAGAAACAAGAAGGTATCATTGCCTCTGACTAATTAGCCCTCAAAAATTCTTGGAATTTTTAATCTGGAATCATGTCTGATCCGTCTTATCCGAAGAATATTAATAAAAAGTAAGAGTAACGTAAAGGATTTTTTTATCAATACTTACTTGTGGTCCGATGCGGAGGAATGTCTGTAACTGGAGAGCAGCGCCTTAAATCTGTTTTGCACGATCCATCTTTCTTTAGTGTAGGTCTGGCCCCGTCATCAATCTACTGGAATACATCAGGCATTGTTGGGAGGAAAGCTTGGATGATCCAAGCGCCATTCATTTCCACGCAGGGCAGTCTCTGGAAAAAAAAAGTCTGTATAAACCAGGGTCTTTTTCATATAAAAACAAATGGTTATTCTTGCTTTTAAACCATATGTTCCACAGCTTTACCAGTCATTGTATCAGCCAATGAAGCAACTTTGTCTCGAAGTGCTGCAAAAGCAGTCCACTGCATCACAAGTGGCATCTGACACCCCCAGTCAACTGTCTGTCTGTTATGCTCCACTATCCATTGATGAAGATCTGATAATCATAAAATTCAGCAGCTACTGCCCAGCCAAGAAGTGGAGGAGACACTCGCCTCTTCTTCCACTAGCCGGCAATTAGTGATGAGGAGAGTGTCGTGGGAGGAGGTGTTGCAAGCTGAGGTAGTGGAAGAGGGTCCCTGGAGACTGCGGCGGTGGTGGCGGCAGCAGCAGCAGCAGATTATTGCGGACTGTTGTTCGGAAAAATCAGCTACTCAGCGATGTGGCAGTGTTTCATGCAGCATCCTGTGGAGAAAAAGTAGGTTAGTTAGTGTATATACATAAAATTATGAATAGACAAATGCAATAGTATTGCCAAAGTGAAGTTTTGTTTGAGGGTGTGTTTCCACCTTGTAATTAAATCAGAAACAACTAGCTATCATTTGCCTCTGAATAATTAGCCCTCAAAAATTCTTGGAATTTTTAATCTTGATGTCTGAGGGATTTCTCCTCTCAGACAGCGTCACCATAAGTCCAGCCTGCTGCATTACACTTGGAAGAACATCTTGTTTGCGCTGCGACAAGGAAGCCAGAGTCATGCGTCCTGACATGGCACACGTGTTCAGTCTAGTTTTGAAGTCTTGCCCCCATCTGAAAGAACAACAGGAAAGAAAGTTAGCATGCACTTCTGGCACTCCTACACCACCAAGCACAACCTTATTGAGCCTCAGCGTCACAACGGTGTACCCCACCATAGTCTGATTTGCGATGTTTCCACCCGTTGGAATTCCACCCTCCATATGCAGGATCCACTATAGCAGTGGTCCCCAACCCTGTCCTCAAGGCCCACCAACAGGCCAGGTTTTGCAGATCTCCACAAAGATGCACAGGTGGAGTAATTAGTGCAGCTGCAGAGCAATAGAGCTGGCTATTTGGAGATCCAAAAAACATGACATGTTGGTGGGCCTTGAGGACAGGGTTGAGGACCACTGCACTATAGGAACAGAGAAAAGCCATCACGGATTTCTGGATGATCCAAACGGATAGGGGGACACCCCTGTGTAAATTCAATGTAAACCATTGGCAGCTCATACGTGACACCGACCGTTTGCTCAGGCCCTTTGAGGAAGCTACGTTATTAGTCAGTTGCCAGGACTATGAGATGAACGATGAGATTCCACTGCTTCATGTACTACAACACATGTTGGAAACCATGGCTGGTCAGGGCACTGGAGACATGGCACATACATTTCACAGCCACATGAAGCCTGTGGGGGCTGAAGTGGAGGAGGAGGAGGGGGTGGGGCAAAGCAAACCACAGTTTAGGTTTCACAAAATGACCATTTGATCTAGTCATCTGACAGAAGAGGAGGAGCAGGAGCAGCCACAGGAGCTAGAGGGTTGTGAGTAAGGCGAGACAGAGGACCCAGACACACCGTGGCAGTTTACAGTGGAGATGGAGACAGGTAGTCCCTCCGAGTCATTTGCACAAATGGCACGATGCATGCTCACATGCTTGCGTACTAGTGAGCGCAGAATTGTCTCCATTTGTCAGCGGGAAGACTTCTGGCTCTCCAACTTATTGGACCCTCGCTTCCGGCACAAAATGGGGGCATTTTTTACGCCCACTGAGAGGGAGGACAAACTGACCTACTACAGAGACATCCCACGTAGTCAGTTGGGCGATGTCTATCTGCGCCATGGCCCATACTCCCGCAGGTCCGACTCGGGGGGACCTCTGCGATCACCTTCCACTGCCATGGCTGCTGGGGGGTGGAAGGAGCAGCAGCAGCAGCTCCATCAGCAGCAGCCTCAGTCTTCAGTCGCTAGTGAGTAGCTTTCTACACCCGCATAGTGAGTCTACTCATGAGCAGCAGGAAGACCTGGAGCTGGACCTCAAACAGCAGGTCATGTCATACCTTGACATGACCATGCCAACACACCTTCAAGATCCACTGGATTTGCTGGGAAGCCAAACTTGACTTGTGCCCGCAACTAGCAGAGTTTGCCCTGGAAAAGCTGTACTGGCCGGACAGTAGTTGATTTAGATGACAACTGGGCTGCTCTATATAACGAAGCAAAATGGCAAATTTACCTCACTATATAAGCTATTGCCCCTCAGATTTACACAGGGGCTGCTCTATATTATGCTGCAAAATGGCAAATTTACCTCACAATATAAGCTATTGCCCCTCAGATTTACACAGGGCCTGCTCTATATTATGCTGCAAAATGGCAAATTAACCTCACAATATAAGCTATTGCCCCTCAGATTTACACAGGGCCTGCTCTATATAACGAAGCAAAATGGCAAATTTACCTCACTATATAAGCTATTGCCCCTCAGATTTACACAGGGGCTGCTCTATATTATGCTGCAAAATGGCAAATTAACCTCACAATATAAGCTATTGCCCCTCAGATTTACACAGGGCCTGCTCTATATAACGAAGCAAAATGGCAAATTTACCTCACTATATAAGCTATTGCCCCTCAGATTTACACAGGGGCTTGTCTATATTATGCTGCAAAATGGCAAATTAACCTCACAATATAAGCTATTGCCCCTCAGATTTACACAGGGCCTGCTCTATATAACGAAGCAAAATGGCAAATTTACCTCACTATATAAGCTATTGCCCCTCAGATTTACACAGGGGCTGCTCTATATTATGCTGCAAAATGGCAAATTAACCTCACAATATAAGCTATTGCCCCCTCAGATTTACACAGGGCCTGCTCTATATAACGAAGCAAAATGGCAAATTTACCTCACTATATAAGCTATTGCCCCTCAGATTTACACAGGGGCTGCTCTATATTATGCTGCAAAATGGCAAATTAACCTCACAATATAAGCTATTGCCCCTCAGATTTACACAGGGCCTGCTCTATATAACGAAGCAAAATGGCAAATTTACCTCACTATATAAGCTATTGCCCCTCAGATTTACACAGGGGCTGCTCAATATTATGCTGCAAAATGGCAAATTAACCTCACAATATAAGCTATTGCCCCTCAGATTTACACAGGGCCTGCTCTACATAACGAAGCAAAATGGCAAATTTACCTCACAATATAAGCTATTGCAGCTCTATATAAATAAAAATAAATAAATAAAAAAAGGGCCTGTAGAAGCTTATTTAGTATAACAGATAGGGTGACATGTGCTGGTTTGGGATACCCATATGGGCTAGTGTTTTGGCAGCAGTACAAAAACCAATGCAAAATGCAATAGCTTAATAAAGCTGATGCTGATCAACGCTTATTTAGTATAACAGATGGGGTGCAACATGCAGGTTTGGGATGCCCTGCGGCCTGGTGTATTTAAAGCAGACCAAAACCAATTGAAACTGCAATAACTTAATAAAGCTGAGGCTGTAGATGCTTATTTAGTATAAACAGGTAGGGTGCAAGGTGCAGCTTTGGGGTGCCCTGCGGCCTGGTTAAATGAAAGCAGTCAAAATGGAAGTGCAAACTGAAGTAGCTTAATGAAGCTGATGCTGATCAACGCTTATGTTGTATACCAGATAGGGTGCAAGGTGCAGCTTTGGGGTGCCCTGCGGCCTGGTTTATTAAAAGCAGTCAAAAACAAATGCAAACTGAAGTAGCTTAATAAAGCAGCTGATGCTGATCAACGCTTATGTTGTATAACAGATAGGTTTAAAATAGCATGTGCCTTGGGATGCCCGTGTGGCCTGTTATATTTCAAGCTGAACAAAAAGTAACAATAAGCCAAGTATGAGACATCATTTTGACCTTCTTTACAGCGCCATACTTTGAAAAAAAAAAATTAATTTCATGCCGATCAATCCAAAGGTCAATGCCCCTAACAAAAATAGTGTTCGGCATAAGTTTTCCTTCTGGAAGGACGTAACCTTTAGTTTACATGGTTGGGGTAGGTTATCTTACAAATTGGGATACCCCAGGCAGCAGTGTCATTGAAAGAGACAGATTGTAATGCAGGCCATACGCAAGCAGAGAAACTCAGGCTGCAACAGGCCTATTTAGTTTACATGGTTGGGGTAGGTTATCTTACAAATTGGGATACCCCACTGTATATGAAACCGAATATAAATGCACACCCAAAAGAGGACAATCAGCCTCCAAGAGGCCTGCTTAGTTTAAATAAGAGAGCTGCTTAGTATGGTAGGTAGGTTATGTTATGTTACAGAATGGGATGCCCCAAGCAGACTTGAGATCAGTATATATGCACACAGCAGCAGTGTGTTAGCAGGCTCATACAGGCCAAATTTCTTTAAATAACTGTGCAGCTTACAGTAAATGCAGAGGCTAATGGTATGTTACAGAATGGGATGCCCCAAGCAGACTTGAGATCAGTATATATGCACACAGCAGCAGTGTGTTAACAGGCTCATACAGGCCAAATTTCTTTAAATAACTGTGCAGCTTACAGTAAATGCAGAGGCTAATGGTATGTTACAGAATGGGATGCCCCAAGCAGACTTGAGATCAGTATATATGCACACAGCAGCAGTGTGTTAGCAGGCTCATACAGGCCAAATTTCTTTAAATAACTGTGCAGCTTACAGTAAATGCCGAGGCTAATGGTATGTTACAGAATGGGATGCACCAAAGCAGACTTGAGATCAGTATATATGCACACAGCAGCAGTGTGTTAGCAGGCTCATACAGGCCAAATTTCTTTAAATAACTGTGCAGCTTACAGTAATTGCAGAGGCTAATGGTATGTTACAGAATGGGATGCCCAAAAACCAGAGAGCACCTGGCAGGCAGCAGTAAAACTATGCACAGCAAAAGTGTCTTTATCATGCCTAATTTCAATTAGAATAGGTGCAAATGGTTAGGTTCTTAAATAGAGGCTGGTGTAGTCACAGAATAGGATGCCCTAAAAAAGAAGTGGACCTGGCAGGCAGCAGTAAGTCTATGCCCAGCAAAAGTGTCTTTATCAGGCTAATTTCAATTATAATAAGTGCAAATGGTTATATGGTCTTAAACAGAGGCTGCTGTAGTCACAGAATGGGATGCCCTAAAAAAGAAGTGGACCTGGCAGGGTCCAGAAGTACTATGCCCAGCAAAAGTGTCTTTATCAGGCTAATTTCAATTATAATAAGTGCAAATGGTTATATGGTCTTAAACAGAGGCTGCTGTAGTCACAGAATGGGATGCCCTAAAAAAGAAGTGGACCTGGTAGTGTCCAGAAGTACTATGCCCAGCAAAAGTGTCTTTATCAGGCTAATTTCAATTATAATAAGTGCAAATGGTTATATGGTCTTAAACAGAGGCTGCTGTAGTCACAGAATGGGATGCCCTAAAAAAGAAGTGGACCTGGCAGTGTCCAGAAGTACTATGCCCAGCAAAAGTGTCTTTATCAGGCTAATTTCAATTATAATAAGTGCAAATGGTTATATGGTCTTAAACAGAGGCTGCTGTAGTCACAGAATGGGATGCCCTAAAAAAGAAGTGGACCTGGCAGGGTCCAGAAGTACTATGCCCAGCAAAAGTGTCTTTATCAGGCTAATTTCAATTATAATAAGTGCAAATGGTTATATGGTCTTAAACAGAGGCTGCTGTAGTCACAGAATGGGATGCCCTAAAAAAGAAGTGGACCTGGCAGGCAGCAGTAAGTCTATGCCCAGCAAAAGTGTCTTTATCAGGCTAATTTCAATTATAATAAGTGCAAATGGTTATATGGTCTTAAACAGAGGCTGCTGTAGTCACAGAATGGGATGCCCTAAAAAAGAAGTGGACCTGGCAGGGTCCAGAAGTACTATGCCCAGCAAAAGTGTCTTTATCAGGCTAATTTCAATTATAATAAGTGCAAATGGTTATATGGTCTTAAACAGAGGCTGCTGTAGTCACAGAATGGGATGCCCTAAAAAAGAAGTGGACCTGGCAGGGTCCAGAAGTACTATGCCCAGCAAAAGTGTCTTTATCAGGCTAATTTCAATTATAATAAGTGCAAATGGTTATATGGTCTTAAACAGAGGCTGCTGTAGTCACAGAATGGGATGCCTAAAAAAGAAGTGGACCTGGCAGGGTCCAGAAGTACTATGCCCAGCAAAAGTGTCTTTATCAGGCTAATTTCAATTATAATAAGTGCAAATGGTTATATGGTCTTAAACAGAGGCTGCTGTAGTCACAGAATGGGATGCCCTAAAAAAGAAGTGGACCTGGCAGGGTCCAGAAGTACTATGCCCAGCAAAAGTGTATTTATCAGGCTAATTTCAATTATAATAAGTGCAAATGGTTATATGGTCTTAAACAGAGGCTGCTGTAGTCACAGAATGGGATGCCCTAAAAAAGAAGTGGACCTGGCAGGCAGCAGTAAGTCTATGCCCAGCAAAAGTGTCTTTATCAGGCTAATTTCAATTCTAATAAGTGCAAATGGTTATATGGTCTTAAACAGAGGCTGCTGTAGTCACAGAATGGGATGCCCTAAAAAAGAAGTGGACCTGGCAGGCAGCAGTAAGTCTATGCCCAGCAAAAGTGTCTTTATCAGGCTAATTTCAATTATAATAAGTGCAAATGGTTATATGGTCTTAAACAGAGGCTGCTGTAGTCACAGAATGGGATGCCCTAAAAAAGAAGTGGACCTGGCAGGGTCCAGAAGTACTATGCCCAGCAAAAGTGTCTTTATCAGGCTAATTTCAATTATAATAAGTGCAAATGGTTATATGGTCTTAAACAGAGGCTGCTGTAGTCACAGAATGGGATGCCCTAAAAAAGAAGTGGACCTGGCAGGCAGCAGTAAGTCTATGCCCAGCAAAAGTGTCTTTATCAGGCTAATTTCAATTATAATAAGTGCAAATGGTTATATGGTCTTAAACAGAGGCTGCTGTAGTCACAGAATGGGATGCCCTAAAAAAGAAGTGGACCTGGCAGGGTCCAGAAGTACTATGCCCAGCAAAAGTGTCTTTATCAGGCTAATTTCAATTATAATAAGTGCAAATGGTTATATGGTCTTAAACAGAGGCTGCTGTAGTCACAGAATGGGATGCCCTAAAAAAGAAGTGGACCTGGCAGGCAGCAGTAAGTCTATGCCCAGCAAAAGTGTCTTTATCAGGCTAATTTCAATTATAATAAGTGCAAATGGTTATATGGTCTTAAACAGAGGCTGCTGTAGTCACAGAATGGGATGCCCTAAAAAAGAAGTGGACCTGGCAGGGTCCAGAAGTACTATGCCCAGCAAAAGTGTCTTTATCAGGCTAATTTCAATTATAATAAGTGCAAATGGTTATATGGTGTTAAACAGAGGCTGCTGTAGTCACAGAATGGGATGCCCTAAAAAAGAAGTGGACCTGGCAGGGTCCAGAAGTACTATGCCCAGCAAAAGTGTCTTTATCAGGCTAATTTCAATTATAATAAGTGCAAATGGTTATATGGTCTTAAACAGAGGCTGCTGTAGTCACAGAATGGGATGCCCTAAAAAAGAAGTGGACCTGGCAGGCAGCAGTAAGTCTATGCCCAGCAAAAGTGTCTTTATCAGGCTAATTTCAATTATAATAAGTGCAAATGGTTATATGGTCTTAAACAGAGGCTGCTGTAGTCACAGAATGGGATGCCCTAAAAAAGAAGTGGACCTGGCAGGCAGCAGTAAGTCTATGCCCAGCAAAAGTGTCTTTATCAGGCTAATTTCAATTATAATAAGTGCAAATGGTTATATGGTCTTAAACAGAGGCTGCTGTAGTCACAGAATGGGATGCCCTAAAAAAGAAGTGGACCTGGCAGGGTCCAGAAGTACTATGCCCAGCAAAAGTGTCTTTATCAGGCTAATTTCAATTATAATAAGTGCAAATGGTTATATGGTCTTAAACAGAGGCTGCTGTAGTCACAGAATGGGATGCCCTAAAAAAGAAGTGGACCTGGCAGGCAGCAGTAAGTCTATGCCCAGCAAAAGTGTCTTTATCAGGCTAATTTCAATTATAATAAGTGCAAATGGTTATATGGTCTTAAACAGAGGCTGCTGTAGTCACAGAATGGGATGCCCTAAAAAAGAAGTGGACCTGGTAGGGTCCAGAAGTACTATGCCCAGCAAAAGTGTCTTTATCAGGCTAATTTCAATTATAATAAGTGCAAATGGTTATATGGTCTTAAACAGAGGCTGCTGTAGTCACAGAATGGGATGCCCTAAAAAAGAAGTGGACCTGGCAGGCAGCAGTAAGTCTATGCCCAGCAAAAGTGTCTTTATCAGGCTAATTTCAATTATAATAAGTGCAAATGGTTATATGGTCTTAAACAGAGGCTGCTGTAGTCACAGAATGGGATGCCCTAAAAAAGAAGTGGACCTGGCAGGCAGCAGTAAGTCTATGCCCAGCAAAAGTGTCTTTATCAGGCTAATTTCAATTATAATAAGTGCAAATGGTTATATGGTCTTAAACAGAGGCTGCTGTAGTCACAGAATGGGATGCCCTAAAAAAGAAGTGGACCTGGCAGGGTCCATAAGTACTATGCCCAGCAAAAGTGTCTTTATCAGGCTAATTTCAATTATAATAAGTGCAAATGGTTATATGGTGTTAAACAGAGGCTGCTGTAGTCACAGAATGGGATGCCCTAAAAAAGAAGTGGACCTGGCAGTGTCCAGAAGTACTATGCCCAGCAAAAGTGTCTTTATCAGGCTAATTTCAATTATAATAAGTGCAAATGGTTATATGGTCTTAAACAGAGGCTGCTGTAGTCACAGAATGGGATGCCCTAAAAAAGAAGTGGACCTGGCAGGCAGCAGTAAGTCTATGCCCAGCAAAAGTGTCTTTATCAGGCTAATTTCAATTATAATAAGTGCAAATGGTTATATGGTCTTAAACAGAGGCTGCTGTAGTCACAGAATGGGATGCCCTAAAAAAGAAGTGGACCTGGCAGGCAGCAGTAAGTCTATGCCCAGCAAAAGTGTCTTTATCAGGCTAATTTCAATTATAATAAGTGCAAATGGTTATATGGTCTTAAACAGAGGCTGCTGTAGTCACAGAATGGGATGCCCTAAAAAAGAAGTGGACCTGGCAGGGTCCAGAAGTACTATGCCCAGCAAAAGTGTCTTTATCAGGCTAATTTCAATTATAATAAGTGCAAATGGTTATATGGTCTTAAACAGAGGCTGCTGTAGTCACAGAATGGGATGCCCTAAAAAAGAAGTGGACCTGGCAGTGTCCAGAAGTACTATGCCCAGCAAAAGTGTCTTTATCAGGCTAATTTCAATTATAATAAGTGCAAATGGTTATATGGTCTTAAACAGAGGCTGCTGTAGTCACAGAATGGGATGCCCTAAAAAGAAGTAGACCTGGCAGGCAGCAGTAAGTCTATGCCCAGCAAAAGTGTCTTTATCAGGCTAATTTCAATTATAATAAGTGCAAATGGTTATATGGTCTTAAACAGAGGCTGCTGTAGTCACAGAATGGGATGCCCTAAAAAAGAAGTGGACCTGGCAGGGTCCAGAAGTACTATGCCCAGCAAAAGTGTCTTTATCAGGCTAATTTCAATTATAATAAGTGCAAATGGTTATATGGTCTTAAACAGAGGCTGCTGTAGTCACAGAATGGGATGCCCTAAAAAGGAAGTGGACCTGGCAGGGTCCAGAAGTACTATGCCCAGCAAAAGTGTCTTTATCAGGCTAATTTCAATTATAATAAGTGCAAATGGTTATATGGTCTTAAACAGAGGCTGCTGTAGTCACAGAATGGGATGCCCTAAAAAAGAAGTGGACCTGGCAGGCAGCAGTAAGTCTATGCCCAGCAAAAGTGTCTTTATCAGGCTAATTTCAATTATAATAAGTGCAAATGGTTATATGGTCTTAAACAGAGGCTGCTGTAGTCACAGAATGGGATGCCCTAAAAAAGAAGTGGACCTGGCAGGGTCCAGAAGTACTATGCCCAGCAAAAGTGTCTTTATCAGGCTAATTTCAATTATAATAAGTGCAAATGGTTATATGGTCTTAAACAGAGGCTGCTGTAGTCACAGAATGGGATGCCCTAAAAAAGAAGTGGACCTGGCAGGCAGCAGTAAGTCTATGCCCAGCAAAAGTGTCTTTATCAGGCTAATTTCAATTATAATAAGTGCAAATGGTTATATGGTCTTAAACAGAGGCTGCTGTAGTCACAGAATGGGATGCCCTAAAAAAGAAGTGGACCTGGCAGGGTCCAGAAGTACTATGCCCAGCAAAAGTGTCTTTATCAGGCTAATTTCAATTATAATAAGTGCAAATGGTTATATGGTCTTAAACAGAGGCTGCTGTAGTCACAGAATGGGATGCCCTAAAAAAGAAGTGGACCTGGCAGGGTCCAGAAGTACTATGCCCAGCAAAAGTGTCTTTATCAGGCTAATTTCAATTATAATAAGTGCAAATGGTTATATGGTCTTAAACAGAGGCTGCTGTAGTCACAGAATGGGATGCCCTAAAAAAGAAGTGGACCTGGCAGGGTCCAGAAGTACTATGCCCAGCAAAAGTGTCTTTATCAGGCTAATTTCAATTATAATAAGTGCAAATGGTTATATGGTCTTAAACAGAGGCTGCTGTAGTCACAGAATGGGATGCCCTAAAAAAGAAGTGGACCTGGCAGGCAGCAGTAAGTCTATGCCCAGCAAAAGTGTCTTTATCAGGCTAATTTCAATTATAATAAGTGCAAATGGTTATATGGTCTTAAACAGAGGCTGCTGTAGTCACAGAATGGGATGCCCTAAAAAAGAAGTGGACCTGGCAGGGTCCAGAAGTACTATGCCCAGCAAAAGTGTCTTTATCAGGCTAATTTCAATTATAATAAGTGCAAAAGGTTATATGGTCTTAAACAGAGGCTGCTGTAGTCACAGAATGGGATGCCCTAAAAAAGAAGTGGACCTGGCAGGGTCCAGAAGTACTATGCCCAGCAAAAGTGTCTTTATCAGGCTAATTTCAATTATAATAAGTGCAAATGGTTATATGGTCTTAAACAGAGGCTGCTGTAGTCACAGAATGGGATGCCCTAAAAAAGAAGTGGACCTGGCAGGCAGCAGTAAGTCTATGCCCAGCAAAAGTGTCTTTATCAGGCTAATTTCAATTATAATAAGTGCAAATGGTTATATGGTCTTAAACAGAGGCTGCTGTAGTCACAGAATGGGATGCCCTAAAAAAGAAGTGGACCTGGCAGGGTCCAGAAGTACTATGCCCAGCAAAAGTGTCTTTATCAGGCTAATTTCAATTATAATAAGTGCAAATGGTTATATGGTCTTAAACAGAGGCTGCTGTAGTCACAGAATGGGATGCCCTAAAAAAGAAGTGGACCTGGCAGGGTCCAGAAGTACTATGCCCAGCAAAAGTGTCTTTATCAGGCTAATTTCAATTATAATAAGTGCAAATGGTTATATGGTCTTAAACAGAGGCTGCTGTAGTCACAGAATGGGATGCCCTAAAAAAGAAGTGGACCTGGCAGGGTCCAGAAGTACTATGCCCAGCAAAAGTGTCTTTATCAGGCTAATTTCAATTATAATAAGTGCAAATGGTTATATGGTCTTAAACAGAGGCTGCTGTAGTCACAGAATGGGATGCCCTAAAAAAGAAGTGGACCTGGCAGGGTCCAGAAGTACTATGCCCAGCAAAAGTGTCTTTATCAGGCTAATTTCAATTATAATAAGTGCAAATGGTTATATGGTCTTAAACAGAGGCTGCTGTAGTCACAGAATGGGATGCCCTAAAAAAGAAGTGGACCTGGCAGGGTCCAGAAGTACTATGCCCAGCAAAAGTGTCTTTATCAGGCTAATTTCAATTATAATAAGTGCAAATGGTTATATGGTCTTAAACAGAGGCTGCTGTAGTCACAGAATGGGATGCCCTAAAAAAGAAGTGGACCTGGCAGGCAGCAGTAAGTCTATGCCCAGCAAAAGTGTCTTTATCAGGCTAATTTCAATTATAATAAGTGCAAATGGTTATATGGTCTTAAACAGAGGCTGCTGTAGTCACAGAATGGGATGCCCTAAAAAAGAAGTGGACCTGGCAGGGTCCAGAAGTACTATGCCCAGCAAAAGTGTCTTTATCAGGCTAATTTCAATTATAATAAGTGCAAATGGTTATATGGTCTTAAACAGAGGCTGCTGTAGTCACAGAATGGGATGCCCTAAAAAAGAAGTGGACCTGGCAGGGTCCAGAAGTACTATGCCCAGCAAAAGTGTCTTTATCAGGCTAATTTCAATTATAATAAGTGCAAATGGTTATATGGTCTTAAACAGAGGCTGCTGTAGTCACAGAATGGGATGCCCTAAAAAAGAAGTGGACCTGGCAGGCAGCAGTAAGTCTATGCCCAGCAAAAGTGTCTTTATCAGGCTAATTTCAATTATAATAAGTGCAAATGGTTATATGGTCTTAAACAGAGGCTGCTGTAGTCACAGAATGGGATGCCCTAAAAAAGAAGTGGACCTGGCAGGGTCCAGAAGTACTATGCCCAGCAAAAGTGTCTTTATCAGGCTAATTTCAATTATAATAAGTGCAAATGGTTATATGGTCTTAAACAGAGGCTGCTGTAGTCACAGAATGGGATGCCCTAAAAAAGAAGTGGACCTGGCAGGGTCCAGAAGTACTATGCCCAGCAAAAGTGTCTTTATCAGGCTAATTTCAATTATAATAAGTGCAAATGGTTATATGGTCTTAAACAGAGGCTGCTGTAGTCACAGAATGGGATGCCCTAAAAAAGAAGTGGACCTGGCAGGCAGCAGTAAGTCTATGCCCAGCAAAAGTGTCTTTATCAGGCTAATTTCAATTATAATAATTGCAAATGGTTATATGGTATTAAACAGAGGCTGCTGTAGTCACAGAATGGGATGCCCTAAAAAAGAAGTGGACCTGGCAGGCAGCAGTAAGTCTATGCCCAGCAAAAGTGTCTTTATCAGGCTAATTTCAATTATAATAAGTGCAAATGGTTATATGGTCTTAAACAGAGGCTGCTGTAGTCACAGAATGGGATGCCCTAAAAAAGAAGTGGACCTGGCAGGGTCCAGAAGTACTACGCCCAGCAAAAGTGTCTTTATCAGGCTAATTTCAATTATAATAAGTGCAAATGGTTATATGGTCTTAAACAGAGGCTGCTGTAGTCACAGAATGGGATGCCTCACAGCAGACTTAAGATCAGTTCAGTATATATGCACAGTTAGTTAGTATAAGCAGCCTGAAAACGCTAACAAAGCCTGTCAGGCTGGATGAAAAAAAAAAAAAAAAAACTCCCTGTGACAGCCTCCGATTTTTCTACCTTTCCCTGTTTTTCGCTGACTTTCTGTCTCCTGTCTGTCTCCTGCCTGTCTCCAGCCTGTCCCTGTCTGTCCCTGCCTGTCTAACTGCCTCTCTCCCTCAGCTACACAGCGTTCTGTCTCTCACGAATGCAATAGAGAAATGAGGCAGGAAAAGCAAGATGGCCGGCCTTAAATAGCGCTGTGACATCACCGGGCTTGCTGGCTGCTGATAGGCTGCATGTGACTGTCCCAGCATACACTGCCCCAGCTTACATGTCTGGACATGTCCCGTCCGCCATCTTAGAATGCCTGTAAATGTAAATGAATGGATGTTAAAGGAAAACTTCGAGCGATCGAATCGCGGGGAAATTCGGATTCGATCCGAATCAAATTTTTCCTGAAATTCGGATCGAATCCGGGTTCGTCCGGATCGATTCGCTCATCCCTACTCATTATTTCTGGTCGTAATGTCCAGAAAATGCTATGAAATTTCACTGTTATTCCCCATGGGGAGCCCATATATTGCCTGAAAGACACATCCTGGAGTTGGCAGCAGCAAAAGGAGTCCATATATTGCCTGAAAGACACACCCTGGAGTTGGCAGCAGCATAAGGAGCCCATATATTGCCTGAAAGACACAGCAGCATGAAGAGAACATATACAGATTTGGGGCACATATATCTTATCCTAAGAATATTAATAAAATTAATATAAAGCATTTCCTCAATAATTACTTGTGGTCTGATGTGGAGAAATGTCTGTAACTGTAGAGCAGCGCCTTAAATCTGTTTTGCACTATCCATATTTCTGAAGTGTTGGTCTGGCACCATGATCAATCTACTCTGATGCATCAGGCATTGGTGGGTTGAAATCTTGGCTGATCCATGCCCGATTCATTTTCACGCAGGCCAGTCTGTCAAAAAAACATTTTTCAAGCTTACTGGAGCACATTCAACTGCCCTCATCAGAGCATCACATACGCACATCTAAGAGTTTTACCACTTTGTTCCTGTTAAAGTCTTCAGGGCCTAGTTACTACTTAGTGAAAGGCCATTGATAGTTACACACCTGCTGCTGTTATCGACAAATCCTGTTTTAAGCGTAGTGTAGTGTTTTGTCCTCCCCTCATATACACACTAAGTATGTCAGGCAGAGAAGTGCCAGGATGGACACAGAGGAGTTGCAGAGGCCTAAATTCATCAAGCAGAGGTCGCAGCAGACTAGGGGTGAGTGGCAGCAGGAGTCTCAGTCAGAAGCCTGATCTCCCAGTATCAGATAGCGGTCGTGTCTCGACCAGCAACCCATCTGCCATCATCGTTTGGTTAACATGATCATTCACTTCATCACAAGCGACATCTGACACCCAGTCAACTGTCGGTTATATCTTATGCTTTGGGTTCAGCTCCACTATTCACTGCCCAGCCAAGAAGTGGAGGAGACACTTGCCGCTTCATCCACTAGGCGGGCAAGTAGTGATGAGGAGAGTGGCGTGGGAGGTGGTCTTGCAAGTGTTTTGGCTTCTGAATCAGACACTGTTAAGGAACCTGAGGAGAACATCTGTGATGTGCAGACACAAGTCGATGATGATGATTATTATTATTATTGTTATTATTATTAATAATTTTATTGATATAGCGCCATCATCTTCTGTAGCGGAGGTATGATTACAAACAAAGTAAAACATAGTACAGAGAACAATACAAAACTCGAAGCTTCAAGAGTGGTAGAGCTTGAGTTGGGCTGCATGTGCGGTTTGAAAGGTTTAGGAGTTGCTTAAGCCAGATTACATGCCTTGTCTGAAGAAATGAGTTTTGAGGGCACTTTTTAAGGCTTGGAGTGATGGAGAGTGACGGATTTAGCTGTCAGCATGGTGGCAGAAGGAGAAAGTCTGGAGGCAAATGGGCTCGGGGTAGACCACTTGCTGCGCCGCAGGCTACCTTCCCGGGAGGTAGTGGAAGAGGGGTCCCAGGAGTCTGCGGCGGCAGCAGAAGTGAATTAGTGCGGACTGTTGGTTGGAAAATCAGCTACTCGGTGATGTGGCAGTTTTTCATCAAGCATCCACAGGAGGTTAACATAGCTATATGAAAGATATGTAGGCAGAAGGCGAAATGTGGCCAAGGTCCCAATGTTGGCCCCACAGCCCTGCGTCAACATTTTCAGCGTCACCATAAAGCGCCTGGGAGACTTGGCTCCAAAGTGGTGGTCCAGCCTGCTGCATTACCCAGTGGCACGCTCCCTGTTCCAGCAAGCCAGACCTTTCAGAGATCTGATGGCTTGTGCCGAGCCGAGGTGGAGAGTCCCAAGCTGTCATTTCTTTGCGAAGAAGGCAGTACCAGCCCTGTACAATTTTGTTGAACAGAAGGTGGGCCAGTCCTTGAGCCTGTCAGTGTGTACCAAAGTGCATGGCAGCGCCTATGTCTGGAGCTGTAACTACGGTCAGGGACATATACTTTAAGGCCCACTGGGTGATTGTGGTTCCTGCACAACCACAACAGCAACTTGGACAGCTCCCGCCACTGTGGCCTCCTAGGCCCTTGTGCCTGTGACAGTGCACTTGTCTATTTTGGTTCATGGATTAAATAAGTCTCACTATTCAGCACTTTATATTATTGCTGCTTTCACATTTTTACTACGTGTGGTATTGCACATGTTGCTCATGTTTTTTGCACTTAGGCACTTTTTTCTCTGACACCATTGCTAATTGTCAATTACATATTTATTGATAACATTTATCTTATTTGCACACATAATAATAATAATAATAATACTAATACAATAATAATGAAATACTAATTTCACACATTCATATATATATTAACTAATAACATATAAATTTATACATTTTTTTTTTTTTTTTACATTTATACATTTTTTTTTTATTTAGTTTTTTTTAGTTTAATTTGTCTTTATAGAGATTGTGTACATTGCATGGAAACAAATACACAATACAGGGGAAGAACAGAAATGTGGGTTAGCTCCAACACAAGGGTGAGAAAAAAAAAAAGCAACAATCCCACCCCCAGGTTGCCCCAGCCCTACCCGCAAAGCCCGGCGACACCGCCCCCCCCCCGCCCCCACCTGCTATGAGGCGCCGGTGAAAAGGTGGTATTCAGAGCAACCAGTGGTAATGCCTGCATCCCACACTCCCGCCGGTCATCTCCCAGTGGCAGGTTGATTACAGGCCCCACAAATCTAAAGTGTGCATATCAGGGTATGTCGCCGATAACGGCACCCAAACTTTGTTTTTTTTTACATTTTCAGTGCCCCTCCAGCCTACCATGTGCGCAGGACACAGCAGTTTCACGCTGTTCTTCACATGGTTTACCTTGGCGAACGGAGTCACACATGGGAGGAACTGCTAAAAATCAAAAATCAAGAAATCAAATCATGGCCTACTCCATGAAAACTGCAAATAGGAACCATGGTGACCGACAATGGGAAGATGTAAGATGTTGGTTCCTTTTGTTAACCTTAACAAGTACTATTGGGCCATCCAGATATAATCACAGCTATGAGTAATCCAGGAACAAGTATTGGGACGAAACCAACAATCAATGAGTGGATTTTATTAAAATAGAGCCTGTTACATAACAGAAAAAGTAAACATATGAACGGTGTAAATATGATGTAGAGTTGCAATTTCCATACAAAAAAGGCGGCAATCTCTTTCAAGTTAATTCAGCCAGGCCATTTTGTCCTTTGCCCAGCCCCCCGCCATACTGCCTGCGTGGCAGCCCTTCAAGCCTTCTGCACTGTCAGAGGGGAAGCAGGGAGAAGAAGACCCTTCCCCCATGTTCCCTACTCCACCCAACTGCCCCTTAGAATTCCTGTTACACAAAGAGGCAGTTTACAGTTAAATAGTTTAAGTACCTTATCAGTAATTACTTGATGTGCATTTTAAACATACCCAGACATTCTTTACATCTGCATATGAACTGCTTCCCTGAGGTCTGAAAGCAAGGTCTATTAACAGAAATAGCCATTATATGGACATGTATATATGTTATATGTGTATGATTTCGTTTGAATCAGCCACATCCAGATCAGAATCATAATAAATGGCAGGTAAACATCCACAGCTTCCCCATTTATCCAAGGAACCTATATGCACCAATAATTTAGTGATTTAATAATAATTAATAATTGAGATCATAAACCTTTTGTTCTTCTGGAACTTTCTTAGAAAAGAACATCTTCTGCGCTGCAACAAGGAAGCCTGAGCCATGCGCCATAAATGGCACACATGTTCAACCTAGTTGTCAAGCGTTTTCTGAAGTCTTCCCCCCATCTTCAAAACATCCTAACAACGGGAAGGAAACTTTGCATGCACTTCAGCCACTCCTACACCGCCAAGCACATAAGTCTTGAGCTACAGCATCAGAACGGTATCCCCCAACATAGTCAGATTTGCGATGTTTCCAGCCTCCACATGTTCGATCGACTATACAAACAGAGAAAAGCCCTCACTGGTTTCTTGATGATCCAAGCAGATAGGGGACTCTCCTGTGTAACTTTAATGTAAACCAGTGGCAGCTCATACGTGACACCTGCCGTTTGGTCAGGCCCTTTGAGGAAGCCACTTTATTCGTCAGTGGCCAGGATTACGGGATGAACGATGTGATTCCACTGCTTCATGTACTACAACACATGTTGGAAACCATGGCTGGTCAGGGCACTGGAGACATGGTGCATACATTTCACGGCCACATAACCCCGTGGGAGCTAAACTGGAGGAGGAGGGGCACACTGAAGCACAGTTTAGTTTTGGCAAAATGGGCGGTTAATCTAGTCATCTGATAGAAAAGGAAAAGCAGGAGCAGCCAGAGGAGCTAGAGGGTTGTGAGGAAGGCGAGACAGAGGACCCAGACACACCATGGCAGTATGCAGTGGAGATGGAGACAGGTAGTCCCTCCGAGTCACTTGCATAAATGGCACGATGCATGCTCATGTGCTTGCATAGTGACCGCCAAATTGTAACCATTCGGCAGCGGGATGACTTCTGGATCTCCACCTTACTGAACCCTCGCTACCGGCACAAAATACTGTTTTAAGCCTAGTGGAGAGCATTGACCTGCCCTTATCAGTACACACCACATACATACATCTGAGAGTTAAAGTCTTCAGGGCCTAGTTACTGTGAAAGGCCAGACACATGTTTCATGGACAGACCAGTTCTCCTTATGGTTACTATGGCCCCTGCCGCCCTAAACCCCCTCTGATGGCACAACTCTGGCAGAGCAGGACAGCTTTCCCAGTGCAAACTCTGCTAGTTGCGGCCGCAGATCAATTTTGGCAGGCCAGAAGTGCAGTGTATCCTCAAGGTGTGTTGGCATGGTCATGTCAAGGTATAACACCACCTGCTGGTTCAGGTCCTGCTCCATATCTACCTGCTGCTCATGAGTTGCCTCACTATGTGGGTGCAGAGAGCTACTCATTAGCGACTGAAGACTCAGAGGGTCCCCTGTGTCAGACCTGGGAGAAGATGGATGATGGCGCAGATAGGCATCGGCCAACTGACAGTAGGTGTAAAAAAAAACCCAATTTTTACACAGCAGCCGCAGGTGTCTGGCCTTTCACACTCACTAGCCCATCAGCAGTTGAAGATAAAATTAAATGCAAACACTGCCAGATTGCCTGAAATGGGATGTCCCATGCTCAAAGTTAGTTAATAGCACTACATCAAACTTTAAAATGTGTTTTTTGTTACAAAAGGTAAGTAGCCAGGTACTCTTAAAAGACACATGCTAGCATTCGGGATGCCCCCCGGTGAAAGACAATGGCTGCTGGAAATTTTACAATGTGACTTTTGTTACAAAATGCAAATGGTAAAAAGCCAGGTAGTCTTAAAAGATAAGTGGTAGCATTTGGGATGCCCCCTGGTGAAAGGCAATGGCTGCTGCAAATTTTACAATGTGACTTTTGTTACAAAATGCAAAAGGTAAGTAGCCAGGTACTCTTAAAAGACACATGCTAGCATTCAGGATGTGAAAGGCAATGGCTACTACAATAATAATAATTAATAAATAAAAAGATAAACTAAGAAATTTCTTTATATCTGGAAAACTGTTCCCACCCTTATCTTTACCTAAATAATTTTTTCCCTTCTCACTCTCTCCATCTTAGCACTCCTGAAAAAATTAAAACATAATTTAATAATTTTTCTTAAAATTCCATATGACGGAAAAAAGATCAAAGATATGTATAAAATCATGGGTAGAATAACTTGTTTAATAATAAGAACTTTCCCCTCCAAAGTTAAAAATCTCATTCTCCAAAAATCTAGTTTTTTCTTTACCCTTTCTAATAAGGACTCCCAATTTTTATCATTACCACAATTGCTATAAAAACACAAGCCTAAAACCTTTATTTCAGTTACTTTCTTAATACACAATCTTGTTCTATATAGAAATCATCTATTGTTAAAATATTGGATTTTTCAAGATTCAATTTAAAAGCTGCTACACCCTGAAACCAAATTAAAATTCTTAAAACCCTCTTAAAACTCTTAAAATTCCTTAAAACAATTCTCACATCATCCATATATGACAATATCTTTATTTGTCGACCTCCTGCACCAGGGTCTAAAAAACCTTCAATTACCGTATTGCTTTTAAAAGCTACTAAGAGGTTCTATCTCAATAATAAAAAGCAACTGGGATAAAGGACACCCTGGCTTAGCTCCACATTTTAAAAACGCTTTTTCTGTTAAGACCCCATTTACGGAAATAAAGCTAAAATAATCTTTATATAAACTCTTTATTTGCTCTATAAAATCATCAGGACAATTAAAAGCCTTTAAAACCTTAAATAGATAAAAATGGGAAACCCTATCATAAGCTTTTTCGAAGTCAAGCGAGGCTATTCCCAAATTTTGCCCGTGGTCCTTCGTGTCCCAAATTATATCTCTTAAAAGGCTTAAAGATTCTGAAATCGTACGTCCTGGGATCGCACATGTCTGACTAGGTCCAATAATATAATTAACCATTTTTTTTAATCTGTTCACTAACAATTTTGCGTATATTTTATAGTCGGCGTTCAAAAGAGTTATGGGCCTCCAGTTTTTCAAATACTCTTTATTCCCCTTCTTAAACAATAAAGACACCACTCCTTCCTTCCAAGAATGTGGTAAATTTAAAATCTTTTGATACTTTCCTAATAATCTCACATAAATCCTCTTTTAAAATATCCCCAAAAGTTTTATAAAATTCCACCGGCAATCCGTCTTTTCTTGGAGTTTTAAGATTCTCAAAACTCTTTATTACTTCTAAGCGTTCACTTTCCTTTGTATCTTGTATTGAAAAATCTCTTTGATCATCCCTAAAAACATTCTCCAAATTTTCAATAAAATAATCCAACAACTAATTATCACACATTTTTTCTGAGAAAAGTTCCAAAAAAATTATGCACTTTCCCTAACTTGGTCTTACAATCAGTTTCCCCATCTATTTTACTCATAAAATCTTTTCTTGATCTAATTTTTTGAAAAATATATCTTGAGCACTTTTCATTATTTTCTAGATGTCTCACACGGGAATTAAAAATTATTGTTTTCCCACGTCACCTTTTCCTCTTCTATCTTTCCACAGTTTTCCCAAGCATCTACTAAGTTGAAAGATTTAAATATTTGTTTTATTTTCATTACAGATCCATCCTTTTTATCTTTATTCATGTCACAGTTCAGATCCCCTCCTACCACAACCAGATCAGAACCAGTTAAAAACTGAAGTATTTAAATAATTCCTTTTCTTTATTGGCAAAGCATATATATTCAGAATCTTACATTTTGTCTCATATTTACTGATTTGCAAACACAACAACCTTCCGGGAAAAAAATCTTCCACCTTCCCCCACCTTCATCTTTTAACAATACACCAACTCCCGTACTGTTATTTTCTTTCCCACCAGAAAACTATGCTCTCCCTTCCCAGCCTTTATACATATCATATTTTAATGTGTAATCTATCTTACATTCCTGTAAGAGGATGATATTCAAATCCATTAAATCTAAATATTCATAGAGGACTGCTCTTTTCCCACCATTTTTCAGCCCTCTAACATTAATTGAGGCAACTTTAAATTGCCCTATCAGGGTTAGGGCCTTCCCCACCTCATCATCTCTCTTATTTGACCTTCCTCGGGCTAGGAAAAATTCCTGTGATGGCTTCCTATTTTTTTTTCCTTTCAATCAACCTTTTACTTGAAAAGCCCGATTAATCCATCAGTACTACTCACTTGATTGATTAAACTATCAAGTTGTAAATTAACTTCCTTAAATTCATCCTCTTTTTCCCTTTCCATTTCTTCAGGGGACACAACATTTTTAATCTCCTCTCCTAAACCACTACTGGGAGGCTCTCTATTTTCCTGAACATCAACTTTAATAACAATATCTTTCTCGACCCATTTTGGGCATTCCGCTTTCTCGTGCGGATCTCCTGGGCATTCACACTACTCACAAAGAGGCTGATTCATTAATAGCGCCAGGTAGCGACAGATGAGCGACTGAAGTATGGCGCTATGAGCGCCGCTAGCGATTCGCTATAGCAGGCCTCCTCAGTCGCTACCTGGCGTTGTTGGGAACAACGCCTACATTGCTGAATCTGATGTTTCAGATCAGCTTTGTAGGCGCTGTCATTTTGACACACGCTATTCAACACAGCGCCTGCGCTTTGCTTTGCTGTGGGCTTGAAATCAATGTTAGTACCTTCAGAAGTAAACACATTGCAACATGTTTCTTTTTAGTTTTTTTATTTAGGTTTTAAATGTTTTTTGGAATAAAGTAAAATTTGTAAAGTAAATTTCAGAATTCTCAGGGTTTTTATCGGGGTGCCTGAAAAAGATTAAAAAGTGCAGTTAGTATTTATATTTAATGTGGCTTTTTCGCAGTAAAAAACTAAAGCAATAAATTTTTAAGAACATTTTGTCCAACTTGCACAACAACCCTAATTGTTATGTTGGTCAACTTCCACCCCCCCTTATAGTGGTTTTGGTCATCTTACACCCCCCTTATAGTGGTTTTGGTCATCTTACACCCCCCTTATAGTGGTTTAGGTCATCTTACACCCCCCCTTATAGTGGTTCAGGTCAACTTCCACCCCCCCTTATAGTGGTTTTGGTCATCTTACACCCCCCTTATAGTGGTTTTGGTCATCTTACACCCCCCTTATAGTGGTTTTGGTCATCTTACACCCCCCTTATAGTGGTTTTGGTCATCTTACACCCCCCTTATAGTGGTTTTGGTCAACTTCCACCCCCCCCTTATAGTGGTTTTGGTCATCTTACACCCCCCTTATAGTGGTTTTGGTCATCTTACACCCCCCTTATAGTGGTTTAGGTCAACTTCCACCCCCCCTTATAGTGGTTTTGGTCATCTTACACCCCCCTTATAGTGGTTTTGGTCATCTTACACCCCCCCTTATAGTGGTTTAGGTCAACTTCCACCCCCCCTTATAGTGGTTTTGGTCATCTTACAGCCCCCTTATAGTGGTTTTGGTCATCTTACACCCCCCTTATAGTGGTTTTGGTCATTTTACACCCCCCTTATAGTGGTTTTGGTCATCTTACACCCCCCTTATAGTGGTTTAGGTCAACTTCCACCCCCCCTTATAGTGGATTTGGTCATCTTACACCCCCCTTATAGTGGTTTTGGTCATCTTACACCCCCCCTTATAGTGGTTTAGGTCATCTTACACCCCCCTTATAGTGGTTTTGGTCAACTTCCACCCCCCCTTATAGTGGTTTTGGTCATCTTACACCCCCCTTATAGTGGTTTTGGTCATCTTACACCCCCCTTATAGTGGTTTTGGTCATCTTACACCCCCCTTATAGTGGTTTAGGTCATCTTACACCCCCCTTATAGTGGTTTTGGTCATCTTACACCCCCCTTATAGTGGTTTTGGTCAACTTCCACCCCCCCTTATAGTTGTTTCTGACAAATTATGATTGGAGCCAACAAATAGTTCCCCTGTAGTGCAGTGCTTGGATTAGAGTGAAGGGTAGTTAGCTTACCGCAAAAAACGAAGTGATCATGCTTTCCCTTAGCTCAAAGCCACTCTGGGTGTCCTCACTCGTTTCTGCGACCAAGTTGGGGATTTCGGGCACCAGTGCTGTTTCTTCAGGTGATTGGATTCTGTGGCATATACATAGATTGTGGAGCACACAGCAGGCAAGGATTATCTTGGAGACCTTTTGTGGACTGTACAGCATCTCTCCTCCTGGGCGTGCCAAACAGAGAAAGCGTGCTTTCAGCAGGCCGATGGTTCGTTCCACAATGCTTCGGGTTTTGCGGTGTGCTGCATTGTAGCGTTCTTGGGCAGAGGTCTGTGGGCTTCTGACCAGAGTCATCACCCACGTTCTCTGCCCGTATCCCTTGTCCGCTGTGGGAAAAACACAAGGAGAGAGACAGCAATTAGTACTAGTACATGTTTTTGGTTTCATTTTCAAAAATTTCGCTTACTAGGCCACACATTTTATGCCAAATACTTTGACATGGTTAATTATTTACCATGTAGCCAGCCAGCTGGCATTTCGTTGTTCTCGAACTTCCGTCACAGGACTGTCCGCTGCAGGACGTAAGAATCGTGGCATGAGCCGGGGAAGCCCGATCTCACGGCCCGCAGCTTCATTTCATGGTCACAGACGACCATGACGTTGAGCGAATGATATTGCTTTCGGTTCCTAAAATACAGCTCCTGTGCACGGGGAGGGCGGAAAGGGATATGTGTACCATCAACGCACCCTAGCACATTCGGGATCCCTCCCATGAGATAGAATGCATGTTTTATTTTGGCAACCTCATCCTCATCCTCAGGAAACTTGATGTAAATAGGTATCAAATCACAAATCGCCAGTACTACCTGGATTAATATGCGGCTCATTGTAGCCTGGCTGATCCCGCTGAGGAGGGCAGAGGTTGCCTGGAAGGTCCCTCGTGCCAAAATATTCAGAGTGGCACACAGGCGTACTATGCCTGGAATGGAATGAGTGCGTTTGGTGGATGGCTCGATTTTGTGCTTAATCTGATCATATAGGGACTGTAGTGCAGCACGATTCAGACGGAAGCGGCTCCTGATCTGCTCGTCACTTAAGTCCCACACTGAAAGGCGGATTCCAAAGGAACGGGGTGCCCTAAGCCTCACAGCACCCCCCTCCCTGTCCTCCTGCTCTTCCAGCATTCTCACACATCCCTCCACCCATACCCCATACATCACCCTCTTGTCCATCTCACACTCAACAGATATACAAAAGAAGCCAAACAAAACCAAAAACCACAAACACACCACACACACAAACAATCACACTCCTCACACACTTACTACAATGCAGCTCACCACAAAACCAGAAGTATAGTGGTCAGAACCACCAGACTGCTGAAAAACAGCTTTCTAAATTAGGCACAACCAAGAGGGGAGTTGCTGCACAGCCCACAAAAGGCCCCAAAACCAAGCCTCACTTGCTGTATGCTCCACAATATTTGCATATGCCAACAAAATCAATCTCCTAAAGAAACAGCACTGATGTCAGAAATCACCCAACAAGCCACAGAGAGTGAGGACCAAACCCAGCCAGACACTCAAATGAGCTAAGGGAACCAAGTACCACACCACAGCCTTTGCCACAGTGTAACAATACCAGAAGCTTGCCAAATCCAGCCATTTATACTTCACTTTGAAAAAGGACAGGTCCGCTTTGCCGCCTTTTGCGTTGCTCTGCTATTTCCGGTCTCCAATTAGCTGACCCAGGTGTGCGTGAAACGGAGTGCGCACACGCACGCTAGTAGCGCTACTAGCGTACGTGAGCCTAAACTTGCGTGCATTAACGGACATGGCAGAAAATTCTGTGGTGGACCAATGAAAGGTAAGCTGCTGTTTCTTTAAATAGCCATTTGTATAGCCACATGTCACAAGTGTTTCATATACATGAGAACATTGTTGTCTTTGGTTGTGTGTTGTTTGGTTAATGAGGTTTGTAATTAGTTAATTGGCTACCACACATGGTTCAGTCAGTGCAGTGGAGGTGTTGCTACAAGCACCTGGCCAGTATGTGTGAATCTATTAAGTGGACCTGTTTGTGATTGGCTGTTAGAGCACATAAAACTTGCCCAACCCAAATACAGGGCGATGCCATTCTGTAGTCTGCATGCGTGCTTGTTGGTTGTGTATTGGTGTGTGTGTGCAGCTACAGGATGGAGCCAAATTCTGGACATCTGCCGGCCACAGCAGGCCCAAGTAGGAGTGTGGTGGGTGCTGTGCGCAGACCTCCCTTAAGGAAAAGGGCCGAGCCTGAAGGTGGTGCAGCACCCCAGGCTAAGCGCCCAGGTGCCAAGAGGGAGCCAGAATTTAATTTGGCGGAGAATAATAATCTTGTGCGCCTTACCCTTGCTAAATGGGAGCTGCTCTTTGGCTCCCAAAGCAAGTCAATAGGCAAACAAGAAAGAAGCAAACTGTGGGATGCCATTGGTGAGGAGCTTAGTAGCAGTGCTCCACACCCACGTAGTGGCCCATCCTGCAGGAAACGCTTCTACACTTTGAGAGGGGCCCTTATAAAAAAGATGAATCACGATCTTGATGTCGAGAGTGGGACCATCCAGGGTCCAAAGAGTACCTACAGGCCGTATGAGGAGATGCTGAAGGGCAAAATTCCACTTGCTCGGCTGCAGGGTGTGGATCCTGGGGATGACACCACAGGTTGGACTGAAGGTACATATTTTCTGTCTATTTTGTGATGGTAATGTTAATGTATGTGATTTGCTTTGTCTCTTTCTGGCCAACTAACAGTAGGACCTGTGAAGTAGTACATTATACCTCATAAATGTTTTACTTTCCTGTGTGTTGCTTTCTGCATAGGTGCACATGGTGCTGTACATGAGTCGGGGGAGGAGGAGGACACCCAAAATCCTGCCCTTCAACCAACCTCCAGCCTAACCCAGTCTGCCATTGAAGGTATTTAACACTAATTTAGGGGCAGGTTGTTTATGCCCAAAATGGGTGTGGGAGCACCTCAAACAATAGCTTGGACCACTGTTGAGGATTACTAATATGGACCTGCAGACTAATTTCACGCCCACTTTAACCCTCACAGCAACTAACTAACAAGGCCCTAACATGTGTAGCTATGTTGGAAGCCAGAGATATGTGGGCATATATTTGCATATACATGTGGAAGCCACACTGGCCTTGATTAGGGAATATTAGGGATTGAGCTGCTCATACACACCTTAATGCATGGTTTATTTTGTGCCGCACATTACCAATGGCTAAATGTTAGCTTTGTTTTTGCCTAGCTGCCCCGCCATTGGCACCAGCATCTCCTCAGGAGCCAAGCTACTCTTTGGATGCCAGTAAGTGCATGTGTCAACCTTGCTTTAGCCGCTATAACACAAGTGCATGTCTATCATTCCTCTTTTTGATTTGTAGGCCAAGTGACTGGTTCATCTTTGGACCCCACTTCCGATGTTGCAGGTCAACAGGACCCTGTTGGTGTGTATTGCAAAAAAAAATGTATCCTTTATGCTGTTTATGTTACACTGGTTCAATTTGGTTAGTCTAATAATCTACATGTTTGCTCTGTCAACTTGAAGATGCCTATTTTGAGTGGTTTTGCCATCCCCAGGGTCATTCTAATAGTTTTTTGAGTGATTGCAATGCATTTTTTGGGTATATTTAAAGACAAACATTCACCCAAGTAGTTGGAGGAATATTTAGAGACATTAATTGTGTATTTTAGTTGGCCAGAATATCGGAAGTGGCTGTCCGGAAAGGGCCCTTCACGTTGAGGCTGCCAGAGATGAGGGTAAGTTGTTTTTGCTTGATTATCTAGTATGGATTTTTGCAATACTTTTGTGGAACTTTATTAGGCCAACTTGTGTTTAAACATGTATTTTCAAGGGCAAAGCTCGAGTGAGGGCCCCACTCCAGACATCTGGGAGATGGCGGGTATGTGTAATTTTAGCAATGTGTCTGATATTATTTGGCCCAATTATTGCCTCATATTCCTCTTACATACATGTTAGCAATCTGAGTTTACCAGATACCTTTTGGCTAGTGTGTAATCTGGCACTTTGTGGAGGTATGGCCTCGATAGGCTATCCATGTTACATTTGAGTTTGGTCCACTGACCTACTAACCTGACTTTCCTGTTTAGCATATGCCAACTTGCCGGAGCTCTCTGATGTGGATTTGCCCCTCTCTGGCAGCCAGACCCCGCTCCTACCTCTGCCGGATGTCACGGAGGTAACATGGCTGATTTAGAGGACCAATAACCACATTGCCATGTTCGTGGGTAGTCCATGAACCAACATGTCACATTTACTTTCTTTGTTGTTTTGGCAGGAGGCGGGACCAGAACCCCAAGCTGGGACCTCTTCCCAAGTGCCATGTGGCCAAGCTTCAGAGGCTCAAGCAAGGGTAAGTTGTATTGTTACACTTTTGGCAAATGATTTGGAGGGGCATACCTGCATTGGTTCTGTTTCACTAAAATGTTTTTTTCAATTTTTTTTAGCCTCAAAACAGAGCAAGAGGAGGTGTGGCACCAACCAGTGCAGACTTTTACGAGCTAGGGGTCCGGATGTTGGAGGACTACAGTCGCCAACAGCAGCGTGATGGAACTAATGAGCGCATTGCGGCGTTGGAACATCAGGTGCTGATGTGTCAGCAACAAAATGAGGCCCAGCAGCGCCAGATAGACGAGTTGCGACAAGGACAACAGCAACCAACTAACCAGGAACTTGTTCGCCTGTCAAATCTGATGGAGCAATCTCTCCAGCGCCAGGAACAAAGTTTGTTGTTGACACAACAGCTCATACAACAGGAGTCTATTTTTTTTTCTGCACTGTTGGCCCCCAACACCGCCCCTAGCAATGACTCCCAACCTCCCCGGCCCCCAAGCCAAGAATATTAATTGTTTTTTTGTTGTAATTTTTTTTGGGAAATATATTTGATTATCCCACCTCTAAATTGTGTTTTGCCTAAGACATAGCTAAGAACACAGTCAGGGATGAGTATCTTGATCTACATATGTAAATGTAGGGAAAAATTAATGCCACACATTGGTGACCATATCTTACTATGGTTTACACATTAAATGGCTACAAAGGTACCCCAACATTTTACAAAGAATGGGTTTGTAGACACTTAAACTATGCTTGACAAGGCACAACACACTGTAATTAACAAAATACAAAATTTTTATTCATAAAGGCGGGCAACAGGCCCAACATTTGGCCGCAAAGTGCCTAAAAACAGTGGCCAGTCATCACCCCACCCTAACGACGCCTCTTCTTGGCCAGCAGCATAAGGCGAAGACGCCGGATCGACCACCACAGTCTGCGATGCTGGTTTTCACAAGCTGTAGAGAGTAGAAAAAAAACATATTTAAAAAATCGAATGTGACCTCAACAGACACAGATGTAGCAATGTAATGTCAGTGGGTCCAATTAGCTGACGCTCACATTAACATTGCTGACCACTGTGCCCTTAGGTGTTACCATTATATGAGTACTAGTGGCTGGCTTAAATGTGGCCCCAACATCCCAAGCATACATTTACTCTTAACTCTTGGGAATCAAAGAAGGTATAAGTCCCAGTGTGGACATTTATGTGTTTAGTCACAGCCAAACATCAGGGCCTAAGTCCTAACGAGTAAACTAGTTTGGCCAAGAATCTTAGAGGTCACGACCTAAGCAGGCCCATTTGGTTGGGTAGAAACCACAATTTGTCTCTATGTGGCAAACTCAAGAATGTGAGGCAACAATCAAGCATGCAGACATGCATGTAGGATTGTTGGCCAAACACATGTAACCTAGATGTGTGTTGATTAAACACATAGGTACATTGTAAATGTCTGCAGAATTGACTATAAGACATAGGGTTCACAAGTCTTTAGGCATATGAATTGGGATGTACTCACCATCGCAGCTGTGGCGGGGGCCCATGCTGCTGGCCGTCCCGGGAGGTGTGGTGGTGATGTACACCGGCTCCGTCTGCGTGGCCACATCTGTCAGGAGAAAGCAAAAGAGAAAAGCAAAATTAGTGGGCCAATGACACATGACTATTTGTCATCCATCTGGTTATGGAGTCTGCAAAATCAAATGCTTGCATGGTTACACACATGTTGTCCGACATTAGCATATTTCATGGTCCATGAGTTCATGTAAATTATGTTGGGTTGCAACATGGACACATAAAGATAATGTGCCAATAACCTTGACAGTGCAATGGTAAGGACTAATTTGCAGTTGATTGTAGAATGTTACTAGTGTGCAACATGTGTTAGCCGGAACAACTTAACAAAATAACACATTTGCTAGCCCCCATCATGGTGTGGGCAGAAACATAGGGGTGGTTGCCATTTGGATTGCACTGTAGTGGGGTTTGTGATGTTAATGTACATTATCAAACCAGCTTGTACTATGGACCAGGAAACATGTGTCTGTTAAAAGTGGGCCAAGACCCAGGATTGATACTATTCTGTGTTTTGGTCCACTTTGGCAGAGCACAACAATTTGAGTGAGACACCGTCCGCCACCGCTGCCTTCCGCGCATCACTCCTCCAGTGTGTGCGCACGCGCAGGCCATTATGAAACAGAGAGCGCAGGCGCACACACATCTAGAGGGGCACGCAGGAGGCTGCGGCGGTGGCTTCTGCCACCCCCAATGAGGTAAGGAGTTTGTGGCCTTTTGGGGGGGGCCCTGGGTGAGGGAGGTGATTGGGCAGGGAAGCTTAGAGATTCCAAGCACTATCAACAATGGGTGTTGGTCCACTTTAAGGAATGTCATAACATATGGAATGTGAGGGATAACAACTAACACTTACCATGACTATGCCCGTGGAGAAGGTGTTGCCAAAAGCCCATGGAGGTGCCGCCTATATGATGCCCTGCAAATTAGAGAGGAATGGCAAGGGCTAAGTACAAATGGCCAGATGAAACCTGTCACAGACTAACAATGACAAAATATGCACTCACCAGGGGATGATCCGCCACTTGAAGCCCAGGGAGGGCTCTGAGGAGGAGGCGGGGAGCCTCGGCTCCTCACACTCTGCTCCGAAGATCCCCCAGCCAAAGGGCCACCCTCCTCCCTCTCACTCCCTGCTCCTTCAGGGAGTGTGGGAGAGTCCATTCCTTCCACCCCACTTGGACTCCCCACTTGAGAGTGGCCCCTTGGCTGTTGGGACTCCTCAGAGTCAGAGTGTGAGGAGCTGAGGCTTGATCCTGCCAGCCCCCCAGCAGCACACTCCTCTGGGGCATCATCCCCTTCCTCCCCTGGGTCCTCTAAATAGGACCCGTGAGAGGGACCCTCCCCCGATGACTCCCCCGAGTCCGCCTGTCTGGACTCCCTTCCCACGTTTCCCCAGGGGAGGACGCTTATCTGTGTTGAGGGGGTGAATGAAAAGAATTAATATTAATACCCAAAATGGACACAGCTTAGAATATTATTTTTAAAAAAGTATAAACATAGCATAAGCTTCAACTTACCTGAAGCGTAGGCATCATATAGGCGGTACACGCCTTCAGGGTCCCGGCGCTTGAAGTCCGACCATTTTTGCATGATTGATCGGACTGTGAGGTGGGTGTGGAAGCGCCGGGACACTGTGGCCTTCACCTCCAGGGCAATGCGCTTCTTGCCCCCACGGGCATAGTCGTATTGGTGGATGCAGAAATCCTATGAGCAATGAAAAACAAACAAAAATCAATACATGACATCAGAACAATGGCCTAAACAGTTATACTGAGAACAGATTAAAGTGGACCAACACCCAGGATTTTGACTATTCTGGGTTTGGGTCCACTTTGGTGGGGCACACCAATCGGGGGTGGCCCGCTGTCTGTAACCCCCCGGGAAGGCCAGAAATACTCAACTGACCATGCTCCCACGTGACTGCGCCAGGCCATCACAGCGCTCTGAGCCACTGTGGTATGCGCGTCCCAGGCCGCTTGGACGCGCATACCAGCTCGGCTGCCTCTGAGCGCCGTAGGCCACGTGTTGCGCTTCCCTCTAACAGGGAGGGCGCCTGCGCCGGCCATTACCAAATGTCCGGCGCGGGTGCGCACCCTGCTAGAGGGAAGCGCAAGACGCATCCGCGGCTCGCGCATGCACCGATGGAACGGGGCTGAGGTAAGGTTTGTTGGCCTCCTGGGGGGTTCATCCCCGCAGGACATCCCGATTTGGGATGCCCCGCGGGGAGGGATCTGATTGGTCCGGAAATCTTAGAGATTTCAGGGCCAATCCACCCTGGGTGTTGGTCCACTTTAAACATATAATCCAATATAAACATACTCACTTTGACCACCTGGCCGTTTACGCGGCTATCCACCCTTTTTCTTTTGGCTTTAGCTGGCCCAGGAGGGGAAGGGGTTGGAGGGGGGTTAGGTGGGGGAGGTGAGGTAGGTTGGGGAGGTGGGGGAGGGGGAGTGGGGTCAGATTCAGAGGAGGAGCTGGGGAGGCGCAGAATCCGTCTCCTGGGAAGCATGGTGGAAACGCAAAGGAGGAAACAGGAACCGGATATGACCAAAGCGACAGGGAGAAAAAAAAAAATGCTCCGCGCACCAGGAACAAGCTAATATCCGCTATGTGCAAGCTAAGTGGCGGAAATAGTCGATTTACGCATTACAAAAAGCTATTGGACAAAGCGCTAGTAATTTTTTGCTTTATGTGGCTTTGAAACGCAAAGGAGGAAACCGGAACCGGATATGACCAAAGCAACTGGGGCAAAAAAAAAAAACACAAACGCTCCGCGCACCAGGAACAAGCTAATATCAGCTATGTGCAAGCTAAGTGGCTGAAATAGTAAATTGACGCATTACATTACGCATTGCTCCTCTAGCCGTGCGCGCGCCCGTGCCGGCCGTTTGTGAATGGCCGGTGCGGGCGCGCGCACTGTCAGAGGGGCACGCGGGAGGCCCCCCTGAAGTGGACCAAAACCCAGGATAGTCAAAATCCTGGGTGTTGGTCCACTTTAATGCCATTTAATCCTGGGTCATAGACAATACAATTAGCAGAAATTTAATTAAATTACATGAAATCAAACCAAACAAAAGAAAAACAAGGGATACACGGTGGGGGTTTTAAGTGTTTTTTTGAGCCCAGTTTGTAATCAAATCAAACTTTTATTCAAGTTCCAGCACAGGCAATGACAATACATAATACAGCTGGCACAAGACACACAAAGTAGCAAAGCATAGGCAAGAAAACTTTCACTTCAGTCTGTTTTTTAACAAGTCAAAAGGGGGTGCACCAGCCCTGGAGGTACTGCAATACCAGTTCAATGCGTGGAGTGGACAGAGCAAGCACTTCTTCCATCTCCTTGTTCCAAAAATCCATTTAATATATGGTCCCCAGATAGGGGACGTATCAGATATTAAACTGATAAGAACAAGTTTTTTTTTTAATTGAAAAATTCCAACTCAAAATTCCATAAGAACGTTCCACATTGTCACATTCCATAATGACAGAGCCTTCGCTAAATGCCATTTTCAAACATTCTTCCTCTGATATTACATCATTCTTAAATATAGCAATATTTCTTACATTCCATAGAGCCATTTTAACAGTTTATAGAAATCCATAAAACTCTCTCCTTCTCCTCCTCATTAACATCAAGAATTCCATGTAAAATTGATCTATGTTCTAAAAATCTTAAATTAAAACAAAATCTCAATTAAATACCAATCTTCCTCCATACTTTAAGCGTACAAACAATTCCAGAACAGATGTAAAACAGTCTCTGGTACAAAGCATCTTTCAGTTGGACACTTAGCCCTACTACACAGTCCTCTACGATGCTGGAAATCTCTTGTCGGCAGGCACTCGTGAACCCCTTGCCATGCTAAATCCTTTCATTTATTTGATAAAAAGTCTTTATTCACCATCCCCCATATGCCCACCATTTTTGTTATCAGAAAAATTTAAAACTCTACACAGTTCCTCCAATTTTTTTTCTCTGGCTCCAATTTTTTTGAGTCCTTTAAAACAGTCACATCCATAATCCGTAAACCAAATTTAAATATAAGCTTATTGGAATAACAATTTGTTTTATCACAAAGAATTTTTCCTTCTATCGTTAGTTCTCTCAATTTCCAAAAAGCCATCTTTTTGCTTATCTTTTCTTTAACCAAATCCCAATTTTATTTCCTGTTATTTTGTTCATTAAAAATCACTCTTAATCCGGTCTTTGTTTGCTTTTATGTCCCCATATTGCACATTTTCCCATTCTCAAATAAATCGCATTTCCCTTTGTTCTATCGAAACGCTGACCCTTCACAAAAATATTCTGTGACTCTTATCACCCTTGTCACATCATTTTCTGTTGTGCAGAAGATACTAACACCATCCATATAGGCGGTTAATTTTGCTACCCTCCCTCTTTTTCCAGGAATAGGAACCCCTCTTCTTCATCTTATCTTTCCTCAACATTTGCAACAAGGGTTCAAGGGCGCATATAAATAATATTGGAGACAGGAGGAAACCCTGCTTCACCCCTGATAATAAATTAATTCTTTCAGACAAATGTCCATTAACTAAAACACAGGTAAACAATCTTTATATAAAAGTCTTATTACCTTTTGCATCAAAATCGGAAACCCCATTGTCTCTAAAACCGACCATAAAAACTCGTGTGAAATCCTATCATATGCCTTTTGGAAGTCCAACGATAAAATGGCCAGCTTTTGGTTTCTTTCCTTCTGATACCAAATCAGATCTCTTATTAACCCTTTCGCTGCCAGCCTACCTGGAGTTTTCGTCACCCTTTGTGGCCAGACCATTTTGCACTATTTTGCACTCCCCATGTTCAAATGTGATTTTTGAAGGGATTTCCAGGGATTTCCCAGGAAAATGATATATTGTTTTTTTCAGCAGAGTCTGGGCTTTAACATGAAATGTCTTGTTTGTAATTTTTAGGTGTATTCTCAATATTTTTGGGGGAAATATGTGAAAAAAAAAATATTTTTTTACAATTTGTAGTGTTTTTTTGTAATAAAAAATGTAAGTTTGTCAATAAAATCTTATTGCCTTTGAAATCCCAATTTCTCCCGGTTACAGCGATACCACATATGTATAGGTAGACACCCTTTCCTGCCCAGGAGACTCCCCCAAACTGAAATAGCGCTTTAGAGGATTTTCAGATAAAATACAACTATGCTATGCAATATGTGCATCTTTCAGTTTTTCCAGAAAAACAACCCTTTACATTTGAAATACCCCCAACAAACTATATATTCTCTGGAAGTACACACCTCAAGCTTTCTAGGTGTACCAGGCTTGTTGATGTGCCCATAGTTTTCTGGAAGTAATTCCTCAATGTATTCTTTGGTTGCAAAGAGTTTCCCTAAAAAAAGGATAAAAAAGCAGAATCAAAGCCACATTTTCCTAAAAAAACTATATACAAACAAGAAAAAACAAGTTAAATCTGAAAAAACAACATCCCCCGAACAGAACAACACCCAACATGCATAGGTTCTGTCAAGGGAAGAGTTGCCAAACACCCCAAAGTAAAGCATGTGCGTAACGGTAATTTTACTTGAAAATTTCAGCTCTGCAGACAAAGTGCGCACTTTGCGATTTTTCAACCAAAACAACCCTTTACATTTGGAATATCCCCCATAAACCATAAATTCCCTGAAAGTACACATGTTAAGCTTTCTAAGCGTACCCAGATTGTTGTAGTGGGCTCATCTTTCTGGAATTAATCCCTCAAAGAATTCTTTGGTTGGGCAGGGTTTCCCTAAAAAAAAGCTGAATAAAAAACACCTTTTCCTAAAATATAAATATGCAAACCAGAAAAAACAAGCTAAGTCTGAAAGCGCAAGGTCCCCTGAACAGAACGATACCCAACATGCATAGCTACTTTTAACCCTTTTAATTGCCAGCCTACTTGAGATTTTGTCACCCTCTGTTGACAGGTCATTTTTCCCCATTTTGCGCCATGTTTTGCGCCATTTTTGCTGGAATTTTCATGAAAATTATATTTATATTTTTTGCAGCAGAGTTTAGGCTTTAACATGAAATGACTTGTTTGTAAATGTTATTTTGTTTTTTACAATATTATTAAGTAAAAAAATAAATAAATAAAAAAATTTTTAGAAAATTGACTCCTTTATTTTAAATAAAAAATGTATTTTATTAAGGAAAAGCATATTGCATGTGAAAGCCCCATTTCTACCGGTTAGAACGGTACCACATATTTATCGGTAGCCCCTCGTTCCTGCCCAGGAGACCCCCCTAACTGAAACAAGTACTTTATAACATTTTATAACATTTACAAATAAAATACAACTACCATCCACATTACAAAGGGTTAAATCAAGAAAAAAAAATGACACAGGGTTCCCCCGGGGGGGACCCCATTTTTTTTGGGGGGGGTTTAAGGGTTAAATACCCTTAAAAATCATTAAAAAAATTGACATGGGGTCCCCCTTACCCAAAGTAACCAGCCTGGGACCAGCTATGCAGGGCTTGTAGAAACAGGGCACAGGGGCCAGCTTTTGTGGCCCCTGGCCCTGCAGGCTACAAGCCCGCATAGCCCGTGGGCCCTGGCTCTTCTGTCCCCCCTGGGCTTTGGGGAGGCAGGTAATGGGGGTGCCAGGGGTTAATGGCAAGTCACCCGCTAGTCACAGGTGACTTGCCACCTCCCCCAGCCTTGTGAACTGGTATAGGGGTCAAGCAGCTGCTTTCTTTTACAGTTAGCAGCTGCTGCTGCCGAAATGGGGTGGCGGTTGGCCTATTCCGGGGGATCTCCTGGATCCCCACGGGGGATCGGATGGCACCAGATTAAAGAGGAGACCCGGCCAGATCCAACGAGGGGTCAGGTGAGTATTTTTGATTTTTATTTTTTTAACTAGCAGGGGGAGAATCAGGCACGTAGATTCTACGTGCTTGGCACTTAAGTGGAGTGGAAGCAAGCACGTAGAATCTACGTGCTTGGCACTGAAAGGGTTAAACTCAAGTACTCCCAAACCCCTCTTCCAGGCACTTCACACACCTGATCCGATTGTATAACTTTGCCAATAACCTTTTAAATTCTGTTTACCAATAACCCCTTTGTAATCCACGTTAAGTCATCTGATAGGTCTCCAGTTTTCTAATTTTGTTTTATCACCTTTTTTGTAGAGTAAGGATATGACACCACTCCTCCAAGATATTGGTAAAATATCACAAACTCAACCGGTAAACTCATCTCTTCCCTGAGTTTTCCCTTTCTTAAAAAAAAAATTAGATTCGGCCGATTCTGCGAATTTTCCGGAAAAATTTGTTTCGGTCCGAATTTATTTGCGGTGAATTGCTATTAAAAACGTCTATTTCTGGCCTTCTGAGAGCCTCAATAGGGTTGTAGAACATTTTGCCTTGCTGTAACACGCATAGGATTCGTGCTGGGTTAGTGAAATAATACTGTAAAGAAGTATGACATGCAGATTAGAGGCATCGCTATTAGAATCTCTGTCACAGAGCGGCACAATTACAGAGCATTGAGGTGGCAGCAGCATTAGGAGCCCATATATTGCCTTAAAGACACACCCTGGAGTTGGCAGCAGCATACGGAACCCATATATTGCCTGAAAGACACACCCTGGAGTTGGCAGCAGCATTAGGAGCCCATATATTGCCTGAAAGACACACCCTGGAGTTGGCAGCAGCATTAGGAGCCCATATATTGTTTGAAAGACACACCCTGGAGTTGGCAGCAGCATTAGGAGCCCATATATTGCCTGAAAAATACACCCTGAAGTTGGCAGCAGCATTAGGAGCGCATATATTGCCTGAAAGACACACTGGAGTTGTCAACAGCATAAGGGACCCATATATTGCCAGAAAAACACTGGGTTTGGCATCACCCTGGAGTTGGCATCAGCATTAGGAGCCCATATATTGCCTGAAAGGCACAGCCTGGAGTTGGCAGCAGCATAAGGAGCTACCATGCATCAGCCATTTGTGGGTGGAAATCTTGGCTGATCCATGCCTGATTCATCTTCACAAAGGTGAGTCTCTCCACATTTTTCGTGGACAGACGAGTTCTCCTTGGCGTTACTATGGCCCCTGCCGCACTAAACACCCACTCAGATGGCACACTACTGGCCAGGCAGGACAGCTTTCCCAGGGCAAACTCTACCAGTTGTGGCCACAAATCAGGTTTTGCTGCCCAGAAGTCCAGCGAATCCTCAAGGTGCATTGGCATGGATATGTCAAGGTATGACATGACCTGCTGGTTCAGGTTCTGCTCCAGGTCTTCCTGCTGCTCATGAGTAGCCTCACTATGTGGGTGAAGAAAGCTACTCATTAGCGACTGTAGACTCAGGCTGCTGCTGATGGAGCTGCTACTGCTCCTGCCACCCCCCCCAGCATGGCAGTGGAAGGTGAGCACAGACGGCCCCCCTGAGTCAGACCTGCGAGGGTATGAACGATGGCGCAGATCGGCATCGGCCAACTGACTACGTAGAATGTCTTTCCCCATCAGTACATCAGTAGAGGAAACTGTCCCATTAGATAGGCCTCAGGAATCAATAAAAGAGAATAGGAAGGATATAATTAATCTTTCAGATTATACCTTAACAACTGACCAAGAAGAGTTATTATGACTAGGATTAAACTTCTGTCCTTCCAAAAGATTTGATCTTTTTGACACAACGAAAGACATTCACTTATTTGCCAGAAAGATTCTGCGCAGGTATCAGTTTATGGACAAAGAGGGACCAATAAGTATTAGTAAAGAACCAACAATACCCTCTGAAGCACAACTAGATAAAGATATGCAAGACCTGGCACTGGAAGTACTAGGCCAATGTATAAGTAATAAACCCTTGACTTAACTCAAAAAACCCTCCACGTACTATCCGCCCTTGGGCCTAAATCACAACATAACCACTTGAATTTAACAAAGGCTGATTTACACCAGTAAATACGTCGATCAACATCTTCAGCTCCTGGTCATGAGCCTACCATCATATGTTGAGGACACGGGAGACATTCTACGTGTCCTGGACGACTTGTGGGTGGCTCCTGGGGCACTCCTGGTCACTCTGGATGTAGAGGCCCTGTACTCAAGCATTCCTCACATGAAAGGATTAAAGGCAGTAGAAATGTTCCTCAACAAGCTTGATGTGTCCGAGCATAATCACAACCCATTCCTCCTTTGGCTCCTCAATTTTGTCCTCACCCATAACATGTTCCTCTTCAATGGGCAGCTCTACCACCAGGTGCTAGGGAGAGCGATGGGGACAACCTGTGCCCCATCGTTTGCCAACCTGTACCTTGGTTGGTGGGAGAGGAACTTGTGGGCTGAGAACGAACTGGCCAAGTACCTGTGCCATGTTTCAGCATATAGAATCTTATATTACCTTAGAAGTCAGCACTGACCCCAAAGGATCTACTCAGCCATCACAATTTGCAAGCCCAATTCACACAATGAATAATGGGATACAGTGACTGCATTATATTATGAGACAACACAATTAGAAGGTAAACTTCATTATAATAGCACCATAATCTGCAAATATAGATGTAGCCTTATCCATGAATACAAATCCCTTAACATCTACTGGGGCTAATAAACAAAACCTTGTTTTAAAGGGCCAGTAAGGAAAACTTCACAGGAGGACTGAATCCTTTTATACAAGGAATAGGGGGAAACGCTCCATCTCTCCCAAGTTTATATTGCATTGGACCTGCGCTGTCATTTATCAGTTGGGTCATGTATAGCTGTAGACTAGTTTAAACATGGTGAATGAATACATACTGAAGTGGATTTATATGAAGCACCCTTATTGGGTGATCATCATTATATTGTTACTACTATACTCTTATACCATCATATTTTGTATGCGTGTTTTTCTTGGATGTATCACTAAAAATACATATCTTATGTGTACGTTAGGGCACTGAAGAAGCCAACTTGGCAAAAAATGTGTGCCCTCATAATGACCGTCATACCAGTAAGAACTAATCTGGAATAAATAATTATCTGAGTAAAATTGCTGCCTTTAAGGAAACATAAGAAAGAGACAAACTTTTAATAGATACCAATTGTATGTAACATACACATGTGTAATAGAGATGAGTTCATATCTCTTATAGATCCAAATGGATCAGTTTTATTGTATGAAGATTTCTAATAAAAACAAAGGAGTGTTTTAAACAAATTCAAGAGGTGTGGTGGGTTTGCTGGGTCCTAATTTTGTGTCAGGGTTTGGCCTAATCCTGAAAAAAAATCTCTATAGTAGGTCAGTTTGTCCTCCCTCTCAGTGGGTGTAAAAAATGCCCCCACTTTGTGCCGGTAACAAGGGTCCAATAAGGTGGAGAGCCAGAAGTCATCCCACTGACAAATGGAGACAATTCTGTGGTCACTACGCAAGCACGTGAGCATGCATCGTGCCATTTGTGCAAGTGACTCGGAGGGACTACCTGTCTCCATCTCCACTGCATACTGCCATGGTGGTGTGTCTGGGTTCTCTGTCTCACCTTCCTCAAAACCCTCTAGCTCCTCTGGCTGCTCCTGCTCCTCCTCTCCTGTCAGATGACTAGATAAACCACCCATTTTGCCAAACTTAAACTGTGCTTCACTGTGCCCCTCCTCCTCCTCCCACGGGATTCATGTGACCATGAGATGTAGGTGCCATGTCTCCAGTGCCCTGACCAGCCATGGTTTCCAACATGTGTCGTAGTACATGAAGCAGTGGAATCATGTTGTTCATCCCGTAATCCTGGCTACTGACAAATAAAGTGGCTTCCTCAAAGGGCCTGAGTAAACGGCAGGTGTCACGTATGAGCTGCCACTGGTTTACATTAAAGTTACACAGGGGAGTCCCCCTATCTGCCTAGATCATCAAGAAATCAGTGAGGGCTTTTCTCTGTTTGTATAGTCGATCGAACATATGGAGACAAGATGTTCTTCCCATTGTCAGTCACCATGGTTCCCATTTGCAGTTTTCATGGAGTAAGCCATGTTTTGATTTCTTGATGAATGAATTTTAGCAGCTCCTCCCCTGTGTGACTTCGTTCACCAAGGCAAACCATGTGAAGCACAGCGTGACACCACCGTGCCCTGCACACATTATAGGCTGGAGGGGCACTCAGACTCCTCAGTGGAGGCTGAGGAGATGGCGGAGGATGAGGAGGGGGAGTCGCACATTGTCACAGGCACAACGGTCTGGGAGCGTGGAGGCCGAAGCTGCGTGAGCTATCCAAGTTGCTGTTGTGGCTGTGCAGGAACGACATTCACCCAGTTGGCCATAAAGGACATGTTCCTGACCATGAATCTAGGCCTCTCATCTGTGCACATCCTGTCACTTCTCTGCCTGACATTTTTACTGCGTTTAGGAGGGGAAAACAATATGCTACACTACACTTAAAACAATATTTTTGAACAGTAGCAGGTGTGTAGAAAAGTTAGAGCAAAATAGGCAGACACTGTAGCTAAAAGCTAATGCAAAAAGACACTGTCAGATGGCCTTAAATAGGATGCCCCTGGTCAGAGTTAAATGCACTACAGGCAGTTTTAAAACGTGGTTTTGTTTGAAAAACAAGAGCAATATAGGCAGGTGCTCTAACAAAAGATAAAGGCAAATACAATGTCACATCATGGGCTATGGGATGCCCCCAGTGAAAGTTAAGCACTTCAGAACTTTTACAACATGGTTTTTGTTACAAAAGGAAAAGCTAAATAGGCAGGTACTTTTTAAAGACAAATGCTAGCATGCTGTGACACCATGGGCTGGCATGGGATGCCTCCAGTGAAAGTGAAGCACTACTGAAGTTTTAAAACTTGGTTTTTGTTAGAAAAAAGAAAAGCTAAATAGGCAGGTGTGTGTGACCTGTATTAACACTAAATAGGCTTGAAAGATCTGGGCATGAAAGCTAATGCAAACACTGTAAACTCTCTCTCTCTCTGTCACTGCCTCTCCCCTTCTCTTCCCGGCTCTATTTGTCCCTAGCTCTATCTGTCCCCAACCCATTCCCGCCGCAATACACCGCCGAAATGAGCCCCGCAAAATGGCCGAAGCTTACATATGGCTGTGAAAACATCAGGAGCCTGCCTGCTGATAGGCAGCATGTGATTCCTACCCAGGATGCTTTGCATTTTAGGTGGCCTGGACCGTAGTAAATTTTTCCGGAATTTAATCTTTAAGCTACTATTATTTAAATTCACTGCCTCATGGCAAACAATTTGTAACGCAAATGCTATATTAGTCATTAATTTGGTTGCTTGCAGCCAGTGGGGGTTAACTTTCTGCTAAATGCCTGCCCTCTTAGAGTATCTGAAGCATTAATATGTGGACAATAAACCAGGGCAAAGGGGAGTTAATTGTCGATGCACACTGGGTTTAAGAAAAAAAAAATCCTTTGTGCACATGGTCTGTCTGATCTCACACACTCACATTGACAACAACTGCTCACTGAAGACTCACAGCTCAAATTGCAGTATTTGTGTGCAGCATGTTTAGATCATATAAGTCTTGAATTACTAAAGCTCTGCAAGGCTGGTCCAGTATAGGTTGGCATAGTATGCACAGCCGACAAATCTATTAATAAAAACTCACTAAACTTTTTTGACTTAACTCACTCCGAGGCAGTTCCACTTGAAAAAGTTAACTTATAAAAGTATACACACGTGTCACTTAAACTAATTTTTATTTTTTCACTTTATAGCCTGTGGAGTGAGTGAGCTTTGACTGCAAATAAGTAAATATGGGCCATGTCTGACCAGCTCGGCAGGCATTGTTTAGTGCAGAAGGATAGTTTTGATTGCCTCATTTATCTAAAATCTTTTAACACACAGATGTGTGTATACAAGCAACATCCTTGGATTTTTGCATCTTTGGAAAATTCAGACAGATCCATTTTTATTTAAGTCAAAATAAAAGGTATTTTTTCTGAACCTCAAATGAGCCTCATATACGGAGGTGATAAGATAAAACCACAAGTTATATTGTCTAAAGTGCTTAGTGCGATGTGGTATTTATTATGAACCATCTTGTTTACTGTGTGCCTACCTAAGCTTTACTAGGCCTGAACTAGTCTTTACTTAGCACAGGTTTAATAGCTCACTGGTAACGTATTTGCTTTCACAGTTAGCAAAACACATAGCACTTTGTCTTTCAAAAACTTCTCTCACATCCCCCCATAACCTCCTCCTTTTGTCTATCCTCATTATCACACAAGTCCATTATATCCCTGAATATCCCACATAAAATTCCCAGCACATGTCTGCTACAGCTTTCCTCACAGGCTAAACCCATGTGTCTCCTGTTCAAACCTTTTAAAGAATAAGCCCCTCCCCTGACCTCATTCCCCTCTGACCAATCACCACCAAGTGCTCCTGGCTCAATGTGATATCACCATATGCCTCAGTCTCATGATCCATTACAGCAAATGTTGAGGGCTGAGCTGTGTCATGAGAGGAGAGCAGAGCCTGACACTTATAAACTCCTTGTAACTTTCCCCTATGCCTGGCTGCAATGCTGCTCCAGCCATGTTACACTAATGTGTCACACACAAGAGCTGCTCACTTCTATATCTGCCTCAGTGTCATGTCTTCCTGGCTGCAATGCTGCTCCAGCCATGTTACACTAATGTATCACACACAGGAGCTGCTCACTTCTATATCTGCCTCAGTGTCATGTCTTCCTGGCTGCAATGCTGCTCCAGCCATGTTACACTAATGTATCACACACAGGAGCTGCTCACTTCTATATCTGCCTCAGTGTCATGTCTTCCTGGCTGCAATGCTGCTCCAGCCATGTTATACTAATGTGTCACACACAAGAGCTGCTCACTTCTATATCTGCCTCAGTGTCATGTCTTCCTGGCTGCAATGCTGCTCCAGCCATGTTACACTAATGTATCACACACAGGAGCTGCTCACTACTATATCTGCCTCGGTGTCATGTCTTCCTGGCTGCAATGCTGCTCCAGCCATGTTATGCTAATGTGTCACACACAAGAGCTGCTCACTTCTATATCTGCCTCAGTGTCATGTCTTCCTGGCTGCAATGCTGCTCCAGCCATGTTATGCTAATGTGTCACACACAGGAGCTGCTCACTTCTATATCTGCCTCAGTGTCATGTCTTCCTGGCTGCAATGCTGCTCCAGCCATGTTATACTAATGTGTCACACACAGGAGCTGCTCACTTCTATATCTACTTCAGTGTCATGTCTTCCTGGCTGCAATGCTGCTCCAGCCATGTTATACTAATGTGTCACACACAGGAGCTGCTCACTTCTATATCTACTTCAGTGTCATGTCTTCCTGGCTGCAATGCTGCTCCAGCCATGTTATACTAATGTGTCACACACAGGAGCTGCTCACTTCTATATCTACTTCAGTGTCATGTCTTCCCTCCTGCAATGCTGCTCCAGCCATGTTACACTAATGTGTCACACACAGGAGCTGCTCACTTCTATATCTGCCAATTTAAAGATTTTGGAGTAATGTACACCAAACAAAATGTTGCAGGTATTGAAAGTTTTATATTTGAGGATATTGAGAATACACTAGTAAATTTACATCACCATAACACATATGTAGTAGTTTGTAGTTAGAAATATCACAGATATGACAAGTGAATGCTGGACACACAAATAGTCATACAGGTGTCATTACAGTATCGTTTAAGAAATAGGCTACAGATCTGGTAATGAAGAGTGTGCATGAGATAAATGCACCCAGTGAAAGTTGCAAGGGAATAGCATTTCCCTGCTATTATTATGAAAATCCAGCTCAAAGTCAGCACACACTGTGTTTACCAGACTATAGCTCACAAGAAAAGTAATGCTGCCATCTGGCTGTGGACCAAGTGAACTGCTTGTAGGTGGCCAGCATATTGTGTCATATATCATTTGTGCATACAAGACAAGTATGAAAAGCAGACATATATGTTGGTGATTTTGTCAATGATTTTGAGCCAGATTTCAGTAGATTCTTCCTCCACTACAGCATAATGGCATAATGTCACAGTAAATGAAGGCTTTCTCTTTCATCATATCTCTCTTTACTGCTTCCTCCTAGTGGGGTGCCAGATTTTCTTATCAACCCGGTTGCTATTGATAGTGATGAGGAGAATTTGACAACAATCAGCCTTTGGAGTGTGTTGCAGAGTTGGAAGTGGTGTCCGAGGCACATAGTTGGGGCAGTGTGGGGGGTGGTAGACATGGACATACTGGCAGTTATGAAGGTGGTTGTGGTGTGGGGAGGCAAGCAGACCATGATGAAACATCAGAACAGGGAAGTGGCGGGGATCAGGAGGCGGAGTATGTTCTTTTGGAAAGGACTGGGGAACCAGGCAACAAGGAAGGGACATCATCATAGCAGAAGGGTACTGGTGGTGTGGGAAAGGCTAGCTCTGTATGGTACTCTGCCGTGTGGCAATTCTTTTGTACCTTCCCATAGGAACAAAACATGGCACAGTGCCGAGAAGCACTGCATGCAGAAAGTTAGCTTTAGCCAGGGCACAAATCTAGGAACTAGGGCTCTATGTAGCCACTTGGAAGTGGCATCGAAAAGCTGCCTGGGACAATCAAAATGCTTTGCAAATGCCCCATCAAAACCTTATTGCTCTTGCTGTTATTGAAGATGGTGCGGTTTCCTATAGCCTTTCACCTGTGTAGTAGCCAGGCTTTATCCACAGGTTGTGCAGTCTCAGTTATCAGCATCTAGTGCTCCTACCCATAGCAGAATCTATATCCACCAGACAACAATATGTGCCTGAACTAGACCTGGCCAGTCACTGCCATACAACCTGGTTGAGTCCACCGCCTTTAGGCAACTAATGGGGTATGCCCAGCCAAGGTGGCATGTCCCCAGTCACCATTTTGTCTTCAACAAGGCCATCCCTACCTTGCACAGTTACATGAAAAAAAAGTGGGGCTGTATATGCAACTGTCAGTGTGCAGCACAATGCATGCAACAGTAGATACTTGGAGCTGTCATGTCATGGCACACTGTGTCAACATTGTGCTGCACGATGCTCCGATGCAGCAAGGTCAGGCATTAGTAACACCTCCACGCTTGTGCCAATCCGCTTCAGCTTTGGAGACCAAGAGCCTATCCTCCTCCACAACAGATGGGAGATAGCAAGGCGTAGCTTACCCTCCTCTCCCATCCTTTCATCACTGCAAGACACAGCACTGCCATGCTGTATTACACACGCTGAGCCTGGGCGAGGAAATCTACACTGCCAAGGAGTTGCTGCTGTGCATGCATGAGGAAATCTCCCGCCGGCTTTCTCCATGTCAATTTAGATTGGGCAATGTGGTTGCAGATAATGTCACAAACATTGTGGCTGCTCTGAGTCTAGGTCACATGACACATGCCCCATGCCTGGTGCACATGATCTATCTGGTCGTCAAACACTTCTTAAAAACATATGTTGGTCTGGTGGATGTTCTGGACATGTCCGAGAGGGTGTGTGTCCGCTATAGCCAACCCTATGCCTTCATACGCTCTCCTAGAATTGAAGCGCTAGAATGGTCTTCCTGAACACTGCTTAATCTGCGATGTCTCCACATGCTGGAATTCGACCCTCGATGCTGGACCACCTCTACCACCAGCGCAAAGCGGTGAATGATTTCTTCATGCAGCAAATGGTCAGCTTGTCCAGTCAGTGTTATTCTCAGCTCTGGCACTGGCAGATGGCGACAAGGCGTCAAGATTTGTCAACAGAGACAAAAGCGGAATGATGTTATGCCACTGATATTAATTTTGGAGCAAACACTAATGGCCATACTGGCGATGATTGTGAGCTGTATGCTTGGCTGCTTGCATGCTGAAAGCCGCATTGTTACCATGAAGCAAAAACAGGAGTACTGGATCGCTACACTTTAAAGACCCTCGGTAGAAAGACAAAATTGGGGAACTTTTTACACCTTCGAAGAGGAAGGCAAAAATGGCTTATTATCAAGAGAAGACATGCAGCCAGTTAGCCATGGCTTTCAAACGACAGACACTTGCCATAAGCATATCTGATCAGGTGTCCACTCTCCTCCACGCTACATCTACAACAAGCAACGGCAGCAGCAGCAAGCAACCTACTCTTGAGGACATGATGTATAAGTTTTTACATCCCATAAACCCACCTGACACACATCATCTGTGAAGGAAATTATAAGTTTGACCAAATCTATTGAAAACTCATATCTGAACGTATCTAGTTTTAATTCAATTGAAACATATAGTTTAGGTCAGGTCCATGTGAATGCCAGTCAGTGCATATATATAGTTTGCATCGTCTTACAGACTAGCAAGGAGAGATGAACAGTTGTCCCTATAAATCAATGTATGATGCAATGTGTGCATTCGGTTGTTCGCTTGTGATAGGCATTTCTCTATATATGGAACTGTAACATAGTTACATGTAAAGGCTGTAAGCAGCTGTTGCCATCTATCAGAGATCAGCATGATGAGCTAATGCAAGCTGCTTTTATGTTTTTGCCCATATATGCTGTATGCTATATGTATATGCTGAAGTACGTAGTTTAAGACTCGTTCTGTGATTGGTTATACTAGAACGTTTCCTTGTAAGTCTTCTCTGTAACGCTATATAATAAAGGGGAGTGGCAAACATCCCACACGGGCCCACAACAACATGGCAGTGCGCGTAAGTTAGCATTTGTGTTGATGTTCATCACCAGCAACACCACCTTAACAGCCAGGTTCACTCCTACCTTGACTTTGTCCTGTCTCCAGGAGCTACACTGAGCTAAGACTCCTTGAACTTCTGGGTGAGCAGATTGGACCATTGGCCAGAGCTAGTACAGTTTGCCATGGGGGTTCTGTCTTGTCTACCCTCAAGCTTAGCATCAGAAAGAGTTTTCAGTGTCATCACTCCTAAGTGGACAAGGTTGTCCGCCTAAAGCGTTGAAAACTTTTGTTAGCGTAGATAGGAAATGATTTTAAAACCCCTGTACTTGATGCCATTGATTAGCATGCCACTACTACCACCAACAGCGCCTCCCCTGCTGGCCTGCCACCCTCTTCTACTGCCATGCCAACACAAACGCAAGTCGACACTGTGATGCCCAAAATGGGCACATATTTCAAAACTTGTGAAAAACTATTACTTCTTCTTCAACTAAATTGTCAGGATTCCAAACCCGCTGCCACCCCTGTTACAAGTGGGACTTGCCCACTATTGCCATTACTACCATTAACAGCACCTCCGCTACCACTCTCTACTGCTACTTCTAGGCCTACACAAACGCAGGTGTATGCAGTTATGCACAAAACGTGTATATTTATCAAGGCTTGTAAAAAAAGAAAAATATTATTTGTTCTTCTTTTACTAAGTTGTCAAGATACCAATCCTGCTGCTACCCATATGCAACCACTACAGGTTTCCTGACTCTCTGCCTAGTCTTTCAGTACTGCTAATATCATTACTACCATCAACAGCTCCTCTGCTGTCACCATCTGCTACTACTAGGCGTACACAACCGCAGGTCTATGCCGTGTTGCACAAAATGGGTAAGCTTGTAAAAAAAAGACATTGTTTGGTATTCCTCAACTAAGTTGTCAAGATTACAATCCCACTGCCACCCCCCTTTACAAGTGGGACAATTTTTTGAGGGCTTGTCTACTACTGCCAGGCCTACACAACCACCACAGGTTTCCTTGTGCCATGCCTAGTCTTTCTTCAAAAGCTGCAGCCTCTGTTAATGCAGCTACTTCTACCACCTCCACTGACCTGTCACCCTCTGCTACTGCCAGGCCAACACAACCACAGTTTAACCCTGTGATGCCCAAAATAGAAACCGTTTTGAGAACTTGTAAAAAGATGCTGCTTCTTCTACAGCTAAAATTTAAAGGTGCCAATCCCACTGCTACCCCCATTACAAGTAGGACAATTTTTTGTGGGCTTGCCCGCTACTGCCAGGCCTACACATCCATCACAAGTTTCCTATGCCATGGCCTAGTCTGTATTTAAATGTTGCAGTGTCTGCTGATGCTGCTACTTTTGCTACCACCAACAATGCCTTGGCTGCCAGCCTGCCACCCTCTGCTACTGTCAAGCCAACACACACGCAGGTCAACCCTGTGATGCCCAAAATGCCCACATTTTTCAGCACTTGTAAAAAACCATTGCTTCTTCTACAGCTAATATTTAAGGTTGGCAATCCTGCTGCTACCCCGTTAAAAATCGGACAGTTTTTTTAAGGCTTGCTTGCTACTGCCAGGTCTACGCATCCGCAAGTCTACCCCCTGTGATGACCAAAATAGATACATTTTTCAATGCTTGTAAAAATTCATTATTTATTTTCACTTTCCAGGAGCGCCAACCCTGTTGCTTCTCCCAATTTATTTATGTGCTTTAAACTTTAATCAAAGACAGCCACAGGTGATTTGTATGCTAAATAGCCGTAGCCAATTCAAATGCTAGTCAATTAAAACATGTTTTTATACAGCCTTGGGTGACTTCAGAGAGTTATAAAGGACTTTTAGAGCTGGCAGGCATTGTTCTCTATGCGTTGTAGATGAAAGTTCATCCCCAAATAGTTCAGTTTGAACCAAACTTTTTTTGGAAAAGTTTGGTCAAACCGATTTTTGGAAAAGCTTACTTATCTCTAAATATTTTTATTTTATTATGAGATGGCATTTCTAAGTTTTCTTGTCTTCGCGTCAACCAAAGTAGAATGAAATAGCTGTGAAGGACAAAAGGGGAGAATTTTTTTATTTTGGCCTAGACAGTCCCTTAAGACAGGCTCGAACTTCCTTTTAAAGCAAATGGCCACCAGGTTGCCGCTTGTCCTTGCTATAGATCGAATGGAAAGGACAATGCATGGTAATATTACTGGCGAGATTTGGGGTTTTTTTAGCATATTAACATATTTTTTTTGACACCTGGAAGTCCATCTTTACTAGCATTTGCTAGTGTATCATCAGAGCAACATTGCTACTGTGGAGCCAGAGGCCATCCCTTGGCAAGCGTACAGGCAGCTAAAAGGCAGAGACATGCAATCATTATTATTAATTATACAGACATACTTTATCTCTTTTGGGGCCCCTATACTGTATATGACCGGTGGGACTGATGCCAGATGGTATTATCATATATGGTAACAATTGTCTTGGAGGATACTACTACACAAATGCAATCCGATGCAATGAGATGATCGGGGGAAGTATGCAAGCATCCTTTGATAGAGTGCATATCTTACCAAACTTTGTAGTCCATGGATCTTACAATGTCACATTCTATACAGGTGATGAAGCAGCTGCAGCTTTCCTGGTGCCTCCATGGCATAATACTATGAGCTAATGTTCACCTCATTAACACTGATAGGACCATTTGTTTTACATTTCAAACCCTCCCCCCTCTGCTCCATTCCGGTGCTGTCCTCATCCTGATCAATGACCATTTTGTATCAGTGAGTAATTATGGATTGAATTTGCCATCATGCTGATGTTTTTCTGCTTTTTTCCTCAGGCGCAGGATAAAATATCTGGCATAATAAAAATAAGAATGGCTATATATTGGCCAACATACCCACAATATATCCAGGAGCAGTCTTATGTGGGAGATCTGAGACTGAAACAGTGGGTCTGGGTACACACTATTGAATGCTGTAGATGGGAGCAGCATAATATGCACCATGCTGGCTGCGGGTGGCTTCTCAGGTGGTGAGATGGCAGGGACAGCATACAGTGTAAATCTGCAGGCAGCAGATTAGAGCAAGATGCCCACAATGTGCATGCGCAGTAGTGCCGGGATGTTCCCTCCACCAAATTTGTTGTTGATTACTTCCAGAAAACTTTGCCCACATCAAAAAGCCCAGTACGCATAGAAAGATTGAAGTGTGTACTTCCAGAGAATATATAGTTTGGAAAGTTATTTCAGATGTAAAGGGTTGTTTTTCTTGAAAAACTGCAAGGTGCGCATAGCAGTTGTATTTCATCTGGGGGAGTCTCCTGGGCAGGAAATAATGTCTACCAATATATATGTGGTACCACTGTAGCTGGGAGAAATTGGACTTTTACACACAATATGATTTTATTGAAGAAATTACATTTTTTATTGCAAAAAAAAGAGTACATATTGTAAAAAATATATTCTTTTTATTTTTCCGCACATATTTCACCCAAAAATATTGAGAATACACTACAAAAATAAAAATAAACAAGATATTTTATATTGAAGCCCATACATTGCTGAAAAAAAGCAGTTGAACATGTATAGCGTAAAATAGTGAAAAATGGTCTGGCAACAGAGGGTGGCAAAATCTCTAGGTAGGCTGGCAGTTAAAAGGTGAAAGGGCCAGTATAATTTTTTAATATTTATGTCTTTTAGTTATGCTGTACCTTCAGGGCTGAGCAGAGAGTAGTGGAAAGTCGCATTAAGGGCTTTTAACACACAACATTCGTGTTTCAGATCCAAGAAATCGTAGCATCAGCACAATTCTAGGTCCTCGAGCTGGAAGCACAACAAAAGAGAAAGCTCCAGATCTAGATCTCGTTCACGTTTAAGACATGGGCGTAAATTTCTTCATAGAAGCTACAGCAGAGAATGTTTTAATTGTAATGCCCCTGCCAAGCATGGGAAGATGTGCGCTTCATGCTTTAAGGATACTTGGAGTCCTAAATCCATTGAAGCCTTAACTAAGGTTATACTGCGGGACAAGTCTCGATGTTAACTGTCTGTTTCAATTTCAAAGGCAACGTACCACTCAAAAACAGAGAAATCCCTGGAAGAGGATATAGAGGAGGAGGAGCCGATTGGAGCTACGGGTTCGATTTCACCTTGGTGGAACCTTTTAATGTGGCAGTGAAGGATGTAATAAACTGGGTGGAGAAGGAGATGTAGAAAGATAAAAAATGAGGGAAGATAAGGTCCCCACCTCTCTTACCTGAGATTAAGAAGATCTTTATACATGAAAGGAATGTTTCTGATAGGAAGCCTCCCTGTTAGAAATAGGGTCAATAAGCTTTATCCTTTTAACCAAAATGAGACAAAAATGCTAGATACACCACCTGTGGCAGATGCAGCAGTTATGCTAGGCATGTCACTCTCCCACTGGAAAATATCATGTCCTTTCGTGACCCACTGGACAGGAAAGTTGACATGGACTTAAAGAAGATCTTAACTATACTCAGGGCTGAAAGTAAGCCCGGTCTGTCTTTGCAACCTTGAAGGCCTGGACCACTGGAATCCAAGAGTTTATTAAAAAGAAAGATCAAGGAAAGACTGCTAGATGCAGTTGAGGATTTAGACTACACAGAGGACTTCATAGTTGAAGCTGCAATAGATGCAGCAAAGAGTCAATGCAAGGGCCATGCTTCACTCTGTGACAGCACGAAAGGCACTTTGGGTCAGAGCCTGGGCAGCTGACCGTCTCTCCAAGCAAGTATGGACAAAAGTCCCTTATGATGGATCGTCCCTATTTGGAAATTGGTTGGATGAGGCTATTTCCAAGATAACTGGTGGAAGGTCAAAAAAGTTGCCGCAAGATCGAAGAAGGAAACCCATTTGGATAGCTGATTACAAGCCCCAAACTAAAAAGGTTTAAGGAGGCAAAATTCTATAAACCAGGCAGATCGTTATCCAGAAACTGGAAGAACCCCCAAACTTCTTTGTTCATGTCAGGAAAACCTACCAGTTTCCACCTTTAAACAACATGAGCAAAACGTTTCCGATGCCAGCATGTTCCAGGAAGGGAAAGTGGGAGCAAGATTTAAAAACTTTTTTTTTGGTCTGGGAAGAGAACATCTTGGACAAGTGGGTTTTGAATACAGTGGCCATTGGTCACAGATGGAAACTTTGATCTATTCCTAAACTATAAGCTCAAACTCTCCAAACTTACATTCAAACCTGTTAGATCAGGGTGCAATTGTTCCAGTTCCAGTTCGTATTCAAGAGTATTCCTGGTGCCAACAAAGAAGGGAGATCTTCAGCCTATTATAGACCTGAGGAAATAAGCGCATAATAGTTCCCACATTCAGATTGAAGGCGATTCCATCTATCGAACCAAATGACTGGATGATCTCCAAAGATCTCAAAGACGCATTTACACGTGCCAACCTACATCGAAGCTGGAAGTGAGAGTGGGAGAGTGGGAACTGAATTCATCAGTGTTCACCAACCATAGATCTATTTGCAAGTCAACTCAATTCTAAAGCAGTCAACTTTTATTCAAGATTCCCATGCAACCGGTCTTGCAGAGTGGACGCCTTAGTCCAAACTTGGACATTCAATCTCGGGTAACCTCGATCCACACATTTCTTGTTAAACTGAGTATTAAACAGTATTGGCAATCCTACCATTTTGGCCACGCAGACAGTGGTTCACCATGGTAACACAAATGACGGTCCAGAACACAATATTGCTTCTTTTAATATCGTACCTTCTATTTCAGCAGGAAGAGATTCACCCATGCCTTCAGCGACTGAACCTAGTAGCCTGGTTGCTAAGAGGTTGTTAAAAAGCGGATGTTGGGAAGCAGTAATACTCTTCTACTAGCCAGAAAGAAATCTACTACTATAACTTACAATAGAATTTGGAACAAGTTTTTTTGTTTCCTACATGATAGAGGTGTAGATTCCACAGCTTATGATGTCTCACACATTTTAGATTTCCTCCAGACATGTTTGAACAAGGGTCTAGCACTAAGAACAATCAAGAGCCATATCTGCAGTGGATAGCAAACAGTGGGCGTGGGTGGAAACATTAATTGTACAGTTCGTTAAGGCAGTAATGAAGATTTGACCACAAAGAAAGACAAATCTGCCCCAGTGGGATTTGAGCAGAGTGCTGGATGTTCTTGCTAAAGAACCGTTCATTCCAACTGCTAATTGTACACTTTGGCATCCCACTCATAAGTTGGCCTTTCTCATAACCATTTCCTCAGCCTCCAGAATGTCTGACCTGGGAGTACTTGGGGTTTTCCAGCCTTATCTTCTTATATTTCCCAGACCAGGTCCAATTAAAATCCATTTGCAGTTCATTCCCAAAGTAGCCTCAGATTTCCATTTCAACAAGGTGCTTCATTTACCCACGTTCTATAAAGAAACAAACCCTGAAAGGAAACATCCTCTTGAGGCATTTAGACTTAACTAGTCAAATCAGAAAGGTAGAAATTGTCTTGAATCTCACATTTGCTGGCAGGAGGGGCTTAACACAAAGGCCTATGAATCGAATAGGCTATCCAAAGAGCCCTGACAGCTTCTTGGGAATGTAGAGCTGGTGTGTCACTCAAGGATATTTTCAAGATAGCAACTTGGTCATCTTCAAGCACATTTGTGGAACACTATTATGTTGATTTGACTAAGATTACAAACTTTGACATAGTTACTACTTATTGCATTCCCTCCTGTCTCTGGCTTGCTAAATCACATAGTATGATGCAATGGAGGTGCCAGGAAAATGCATTGCTAACCGAAATGTTCCTGGTACTACCCGCCCAGTATGGGTAACTATTTCACTGGAATGGAGTAGAAGGGGAGGGTTCAAAATGTAAAACATATGGTCATATCAGGGTTAGTGAGGTGAACATTAACCCCTGGTATGCCGCCATGGAATAAGCGCCAGAAAAGGAAAATTTCGGAAAGGTAGGTATTTCATTTTCCATTTTTGCTGCTCTCCAGAGAAACAGAGGGTAGGATACAGCACTGGTAAACTTGGAAATGGAAGCCTTATACCAACAAGATGAAAGAGTGGTTACACCATCTTCAACCCATGCGTAAACCCAGAGAAACTGATGCCATTTATGATACAATTTTCCAGAAAACTGAAGTATGGAGGAACTATATTGAACAGCAATGAATGAGAACTGGCAAGTACTGTTTCTAAGTTAAACGCCCGATTTAGCCCCCTGCTAGAGGGATAGCGGGGATGCGGCCGTGGCCCGCGAATGCGTCATTAGACCGGGAAGTAAGGTAAGTGTAGCAGGCAACCTGAGGTGTTTTGCACAGCGGGGCATCCTGATTTTGGATGCCCGGGGGGAGGGAACGGATCGGCCGGGAATCCTATAGATTCCCAGTGCCGACCACGCTCGGTTTTATATATATATATATATATATATATATATATATATATATATATATATATTATATTAATGTGGCGTTGACTCACTTTACTGGGCCAAGCACAGTACAGAAGGGCCAGTCTGACCAAAAAGTCCAGGGCCGTTTTTTTGACCCAATCTGCCCCTGCCCAAAACCATGGAGATCAGCCTGGGAGTCTATAAGATTTCAGGGCCACTTGATTCCCTCCCCTTGGGGTATCAAAAATCTGTGTGCTGCGCTGTGTGTAACCCCCATGTTGCCCACAAACTCACCCGGGGGGCAACGACCAAAACCCAGGATAGTGAAAATCCTGGGTTTTGGTCCACTTTTAAGTGACCCTGTATTGAGGAAAACAGAGGCAGCCATTGCTGAGCAGTAGTTTCACACTGACACAGAGATGAGGAAAGTCAGCCCCTGTTTTGCTCATTAGTGTGGATGGAGCAGCATTGTAGGAGGGAAGACATGACACTGAGGCAGATATAGCAGTGAGCAGCTCCTGTGTGTGACACATTAGTGTAACATGGCTGGAGCAGCATTGCAGCCAGGAAGACATGACACTGAGGCAGATATAGAAGTGAGCAGCTCCTGTGTGTGACACATTAGTATAACATGGCTGGAGTAGCATTGCAGCCAGGAAGACATGACACTGAGGCAGATATAGAAGTGAGCAGCTCCTGTGTGTGACACATTAGTGTAACATGGCTGGAGCAGCATTGCAGCCAGGAAGACATGACACTGAGGCAGATATAGAAGTGAGCAGCTCCTGTGTGTGACACATTAGTGTAACATGGCTGGAGCAGCAGTACAGGAGGGAAGACATGACACAGAGGCATATATAGAAGTGAGCAGCTCCTGTGTGTGACACATTAGTGTAACATGGCTGGAGCAGCATTGCAGCCAGGAAGACATGACACTGAGGCAGATATAGAAGTGAGCAGCTCCTGTGTGTGACACATTAGTGTAACATGGCTGGAGCAGCATTGCAGCCAGGAAGACATGACACTGAGGCAGATATAGAAGTGAGCAGCTCCTGTGTGTGACACATTAGTGTAACATGGCTGGAGCAGCATTGCAGCCAGAAAGACATGACACTGAGGCAAATATAGAAGTGAGCAGCTCCTGTGTGTGACACATTAGTGTAACATGGCTGGAGCAGCATTGCAGTCAGGCATAGAGGAGAGTTATAAGCAGTTTATCAGTGTGAGGCCCTGCTTTCCTCTCATGACACAGCTCAGCTTTGTTCCCTCAGTCACCACTTGTTGTAATGAATCGTGTGATTAAACCATATGGCATCATTATAATGAACCTGAATCACTTAGTGGTGAATGGTCAGAACAAGTCATGTGTCAGAGCGGAATGATGTCACAGAAGGGGGAGGGGATTTCTCTTTAAAAGGTTTGAGCAGACATCTGCTGGGTTTGGTCTGTAAGGGAAGCTATTGCAGACATGTGCTGGGAATTGAATGGGGAGGGTGTGAGAGAAAAGGCTTTTTGATTTATTTTGCAAAGGTCACTTGTTTTATTACATTTAAAGGCAGATAAAACCACTAGCTAGCCAGCCAATCTGTGAGGTAATGGCTAGTTCAGGCATAGGTCAGAACAGTATATATTTGTTATTTTTATTGTCACCTTAGTATGAGGATTTCATGAGGTTCAATTTTACATTTGTTTGGAAGCAAAGTGAAAGCATTTTAAAGATGCCACCATCCTAAAAGTACCCATATAATATATGGTATCATCTGTGTGCTAAAAGCTATGAAATGTTAAGCTGGTGCAGCAAAGCTCACTCACCCCACAGGCTAGATAATCAGGCTAGATAATCAGAAAAAAAAGTTTAAACATTTATTGAAGTAAAATATATTAAACTTAAAATATCCTTTTATATAAATCTTCATATCCTCTTAAGAAAAAGGTGTCCATTGTAGAATTATCCCAGCAAACTGCAGCTCTAATAACCTGCCATTAGGTTTTGCCATTGTGTTCTATAGGAGTGCGCTCCCCTGTGCAAGCTAAAAGTGTAAATCTGGAATTGCTTTTGTGTGTGTGTCCAGGCAAAAGCAGCTTAGTGACTGATACTTTGAATGCTATGTCAGCCTGGCAGAGCTTCAGTAATTCAGGATCTCCAGTATTCATGCTGCACACACATCCCATGATTCTGTCTTAGTGTTTCTTAAGTTTACTGAAGCTTAATGAGGTGTAAGTCTTTAGTGAGCAGGTGTTCATGTGAAGCTCGTTCCCTTGTAAGAGGCCAGTGCTAAGTGTCCGCTCTGTGTGAGATCAGACTGGTTCATGTGTGCAAGGAACAAGGCCTTGGTACCCACTATGTGCCTCCAAAATTAAATCCCTGTTTTAACATTCAGCTATTATTGAGGAGCTCTAAAGCCACTTATTCCAAAAACTGGAATGTCAACCTGGCCAGTTCCACTGGTATAATTTAATTTTTCTATGGTCCTGCATTTAGTAAACAGATTTTTAAACCCATCCGACTGCAAGCAAATACATTTTTTTACCAGTCCAAAAAATAAATAAATCAAAGCTAATGTAAAATGCATTACAAATTGTTTGCTTTAAAGCAATCTTACATAGATGATGGCGCTATATATACATATTTAAAAAATATATTATAGATATAGATGTCATATAACTAAATTAAATCAATAGATATATACAGGGGTGGACTGGCCATATGGAGACCCGGGGCAATGCCCGGCAGGCCACACAGCTTTGGGGCCAGTTACAGATATAGATATGATGCATATATCTCTCTATATCATATATACTTATCACACAAAAATTTAATTTATAGGAAACAAAATGAGTGACATTACTCAATCAGCTTTAACATGTGATAAACAGTGGTGTATGCGTTTGCAACATTACTCATCGCTAACGCAATCACCTGATTTGCTGACATTTTTGCTTGTGTTAGCTATTTGCTATTGAGCAAGTGCGGACACGTTTGCTTCCAGAACATTTGTGGGGCGATTGCTCAGGAATCGCAATCACCACCATGAATTTGCTCATCGCTTAACATGGCCAGAGCTTCGAGGACAACTAGAAGCATAATTGTCCTGCAGTCTCCTTGGTGTTGATGAGGCCTAAAGCAACCTAATGCTCTGTTAAAAAATGGTTAAAGAACAGGAGTGGGAGGGTGTAATTGACACAAAAAAAGACGTGTGTCAGCTGCACCAGAAGCGTGAGTTCAGTAAAAACTATTAGCTGTTTATTTTCTCCACCCTTTTGTACAGTAATAAGGTGTAAATGTAAGCAATGCAAAGCTCGAAGCAGAAAGGTCACAGTGAATATCTCTGGGTTTTCTGGTCAGACAATAAAGAAGGCGCCGTCCCCTTAAGAGAGGCGCTCACATGACTGGCTGAGCTCCTATCGGGAGCTGGACCGGTCAGCCGGGGGGATTGTGGGGAGGGAGGAGGGGAGGCACTATAAGAGGCCTGGAAGTCCCTCCCTCTCCCTCTTTGACCCATCATCCTCCCGGCGCTGGACTGAGCAGACTGCCTGACGCTCGTCCAGCGCCAAAAAATCCCCCTCATCCTGCGGGCCATGGCATCCAGGGGGGACTGGGTAAGTGAGCCTCCCCAACCCCTCACCCCCCCTGGTGTCCTCCCGGCCCACATGATGACTCTTACCTCTATGGCCTGGGTGGTGCCCTTCCCTTCCTTCTGCCCCTCTTGCAGTCCTGGGACCTCATTCCCAGCTCCCTCCGGCGTCGCGGGGGGTACTGGATCTCCTTGCCTGCTGTCAGTGTGGGGGGGAGCCACCACCCGCTCCCCCCCTCCTTGTCTCCTTCCGTGCTGCCTGCCTCTCGAAATGCCGGGGTGATCAGCTTCCCCGCCGGCTGTCGGTGCTGGGGCTCCTCCCTCCTCCCGTTCGGGGCACTGCGCCGTGTGAGCTGCCGTCCGGGCCGCACTTCCTCCCTCCCTCCCCTCCTGTCATTGACCGGGCGCGGGCCTCGTGCGCGGCCGTGCCGCGGTCGATCGGCGGCTCTCCCCGCCTGGTGTCGGTGCGGCGGGGGGGGGCCAGGCAGTGTGGGGGGTTCCCTCCCCTTCTTCCTTCCTCCCTCCCTCCCTCCTGTCCTCTAGCCTGGTGCGGGCCTCGTGCGCGGCCGCGCCGCGGTCGATCGGCGGCTCTCCGATCCGGCTCTCCGGCAGTCGATCGGGGGGGGCAGGCAGTGTGGGGCCCCCCCCCCCCCTATTTCCTCCCCTTACTCCTTCCCTCCTGTCCTCTGGCCGGGTGCGGCTGGGCTGGGCGGCTCTCCCCGCTGGATGGGCTCCGCCGATTTGGGGGGGTCACCCACATCACACCTGCCTCCTGTTTGGGTGGGGGGGCGGGGCTGGCTCACGCTGCTGCGTCCCTGCCTGCTGTCCGGGGGGATTCCTCCCACCTGGCACTGGGGATCCATCGGGGGGGGTGGGTCGGAGCCCCACCCGCTGAAAAACGGGTGGGTGGGGATTCAGGCTTGGTGTTCACACCTATCCTTGGTGGGTGCCCCCGTACGCCTTACTGGCAGCCAGCGGCAGCCCCCCCCCCTCCTTCACTCCCACACACCTAGTTCAGGTGGCACATGTCTGGGCCACGGAACCTCAGGCCCGGCCCCGGATGGGGGGCCGATACCCCCCCTTCACCGGGGGGCTTCATGGAGTTCGCGGCAGCGGCCCAATAGGCCAGGACGGGAGCAGCTGGCAGCGAAGTGGCGGTACCGGGAGCAGCGGTATCAGGACATCGCTCCAGCGGCACGGGATAACGATCGTCCGGGTGGCGGGCCGATCACCCGCGCACCTTCTAGGTATGCCCAGCAGGTCGTCGTTAATGTTTGTGTGTTTTATCTTTTATCTAATTATTTGTTCGGGGGAGGTTTGGAAGCAGGAAGGAGGAGTTGTTGACCAGGGTGGTAGGGGGTATGGTGGGCCAAGTAAGCGGCAGCGGTCCGGCGCTCGGGAGATAGCGTAATTATTATTATTATTGTTATTGTTTATTTATATAGCGCCATCAACTTCCGTAGCGCTTTACAGGTTAAGAATTCGGACAGGGTAGAACATGTGGCGCAGAGAACAATACAAAATTGGATGCCACAGGTTAGAGCCGGGTGTTGTGAGCACCGGAGACAATAGGGAGGAGTAATGGGGTATAGCGAGGGGGGGTTGGAGGTTGGCGAGTTGGCAGTATCCTTCGGAAGACAAATAGCCTGGCAATTTGTTGAAAGGGCGATATGAAGAGTTGTGAGAGGTGGAGATCATGGGAAAGCCAGGGGGGGGCATCGAAAAGGAGCATTGAGGGGATGGAGGTCAGAGCGTGGCTCTGGACAATCCCCACTAGATTGGGGATTGGTAACATTCGGGGAGATCAGTGGCGTGTAATAAAAAAAAAAAAAAAAAAAAAAAAAAGTGGCATTTGGTGACTTCAGGATATGCACGGCAGGCTTGGACGAGGTAAAGGCAAGCCCCGCTGCTTGGTGGAGGGGTGTTGGAGGAGCAGGGATGGGTGACTCTGCTGATAGTTTCTTGGGACTCGGAGTGGGAATAACTACAGAAGTGGTTGGATGGGTGTTGAGTTCGCCGGGTGGGGTTTATCAGGTTTGGGTGGTTTGGATATTTGATTGGGGTGGAGATTTGAAGACTGGCCGCCGTTTGGGCAGGTTATCAGGATCTGGGAGAGGGGCCTTGGTATTGTAGGCCTGGGGAAGGCAAGGCAAAATAGGGAGGGGTAAAAGATTTATGGGGCAGGGAGCAGCGGGCCCCTTCCAGGTGGGAACTGGAGGCGTGGGTCCCGAGGGATAGATGTGATCTTATTTTGCAGATGAGCACCGTGGCAAGGAGCGGTTGTGTCTGGGGTTATTCAGAAGGGAAAGACTAAGGGCTGGTTGAGTCGTGTTTATGTATGGTCAGATGACCCTGGGAGTGAAAGTAAGGAGAGGCTCGGGGCTTGGGGGCCTGACGGGGAAATGGCTGGAAGCAGGCAGGGTACAGGGTATATATGGGGGAGGAGTGGCGCCAGGTCCAGAGCGTGGCTCGGTAGGTGACCAGATTAAGGATTGTCACCCGATGGTGGGAACGGCTAGGGTCAGGATGCACACGCGGACTATGGTAGAGTGGACCGTGTCCTTCAAAAGTGTTAGATTTGTTGGGGCTGGAGAGGCATCGGATCCGCCAGGTGATGAGGGACTTGGCGGGTTCAGCAGCCTATGGATATTCATCGGTGGTAGGCGGGGGGGGGCTACTGTGAAGGGGGCAGAACCCCTAATATGATAGCTACATTATCAGTAATCAGTGGTGTATCAGATAATTATGTTGGTGGTTGATGTGGCTATAGTGGAAGGGGGCTGAGGACCTTTAAACAATAAATCTGCAGGTTTATCAGATACTCGTATGGATTATGGGGGGTCCACTTTGGAGGGGCCAGGAGCGCAAATTATGTTAAACTCGGCGTGTTCGAGGGATTATCGGTTATTCAGATTGGTGGAGGACGGGGCCCACTGAGTAGGGGCGAGAGCCCGTAATAGGATAGAATCGTCGGGGTTCTCGGACATTCATGCTGGTGGAGTATGTGGGGCCCACTGTGGAGGGGCCATGAGTGTGAATTATGATAAGCTCGGCGTGTTCGGCGTGGTAGCGGTTGCTCAGATTGGTGGAGGACGTGGCCCACTGAGTAAAGGGGGGGGGCCCACTGTGGAGGGGCCATGAGCGCGAATTATGATAAGATCGGCGTGTTCGGCGGATTATCGGTTGATCAGATTGGTGGAGGACTTGGCCCACTGAGTAAGGGAGAGAGCCCTTAATAGGTCGGAATCAGCGGGGGTCTCGGAAATTCATGCTGGTGGATTATGTGGGGCCCACTGTGGAGGGGCCATGAGCGCGAATTATGATAAGCTCGGCGTGTTCGGCGGATTATCGGTTGCTCAGAGTGGTGGAGGACGTGGCCCACTGAGTAAAGGGTGGCCCACTGTGGAGGGGCCATGAGCGCGAATTATGATAAGCTCGGCATGTTCGGCGGATTATCGGTTGCTCAGAGTGGTGGAGGACGTGGCCCACTGAGTAAAGGGGGGCCCACTGTGGAGGGGCCAGGAGCGCGAATTATGATAAGCTCGGCATGTTCGGCGGATTATCGGTTGCTCAGAGTGGTGGAGGACGTGGCCCACTGAGTAAAGGGTGGCCCACTGTGGAGGGGCCAGGAGCGCGAATTATGATAAGCTCGGCATGTTCGGCGGATTATCGGTTGCTCAGAGTGGTGGAGGACGTGGCCCACTGAGTAGAGGGGGGCCCACTGTGGAGGGGCCAGGAGCGCGAATTATGATAAGCTCGGCATGTTCGGCGGATTATCGGTTGCTCAGAGTGGTGGAGGACGTGGCCCACTGAGTAAAGGGTGGCCCACTGTGGAGGGGCCAGGAGCGCGAATTATGATAAGCTCGGCGTGTTCGGCGGATAACGGTTGCTCAGATTGGTGGAGGACGTGGCCCACTGAGTAAAGGGTGGCCCACTGTGGAGGGGCCAGGAGCGCGAATTATGATAAGCTCGGCGTGTTCGGCGGATAACGGTTGCTCAGATTGGTGGAGGACGTGGCCCACTGAGTAAGGGAGAGAGCCCTTAATAGGATAGAGTCGGCGGGGGTCTCGGAAGGTCATACTGGTGGATTATGTGGGGCCCACTGTAGAGGGGCCAGGAGCGTGAATTATGATAAGCTCGGCGTGTTCGGTGGCTTATCGGTTACTCAGATTGGTGGAGGACGGGGCCCATTGAGTAAGGGGTAGACCCCTTAATTGGTTAGAATCGACGGGGTTATCGGACATCCTTACTGGTGAAATATGTGGGGCCCACTGTTGGGGGGCTAGGAGTGCGACTTATGATAAGCTGGGCGGATTTGGCGGATTATCAGTTACTCAGATTGGTGGAGGAAGTGGGTCACTGAGTAAGGGCAGGAGCCCTTAATAGGATAGACTTGGTTGAGTTTTTTTTTTTTGGACATTCATACGGGTGGATTATGGGGTCCACTAGGGACTGGCTAAGAGCGGAATAAAATAAGCTTGGAGGGTTCGGCTGATTGTCGGATATTCGGATTGGTGGAGGACGTGGCCCACTGAGAGTGGGGGAGAGCTCTTAGTATGATAGAAGTGGTGGGGGGTTTCTTTGGACATTCATATGGGTAAATTATGGTGCCTGTGGAGGGGCCAAGATCGGGGAATACGATAAGACTCGGGAGTTTGCCGGATTATTAAATACTCAGATTGGCGGAGGTTCAGGTCACTGGGAGAGGGTGAGAGCCCTTAATATGATCAAATCGGCGGGCTTGTGGACAATCAGGTTGGGGGATTTCGGGGCCCACTAGGTAGGGTCTGCGAGCGTTTAATATACTAGTATTGGCAGGCTTGGCGAATTATCAGCCGATTCATATCGGTGGATTATGTGGCCCATTTGGGAAAGGTCCGGGAGGCCCAAGTAGGAGGGAATTGGGGTGTTCGGTGGGTTATCGTTTATGGGGGAATGATGTAGTCGGGTATGGGGCCGAGAGCCCTTAAGTTAAGGGGATAGGTGGAGCATCAAATATTTGTTTTACAGTAGTATAGGCCCCTGTGGGGTCTGTAACCCCTTTTAAGATTATAGAAGCGGCAGACTATTGGATTTGCTTATCGGTGGATTAAGTGACACTCTGGGGAAAAGGCATGGGGCCCGTAAGTGGATAAATGCCGCAGATGATTGAATACCCATATTTGTGATTACGTTGCCCACTGGGTATGAGCTGAGGGAGCTCCTTAATATGTTAAAAGATGGGTAGATTATTGGATAGGCATAGTGGGGCATTACATGGCCATGGCGAAGAGGGGAGAGCTCTTAATCTGTTTAAGTAGGTAGGGGGGGGGTTGCAGGGGTTATCCCAGTTGGAGGGGTGGCATTTAGGATTTTGGCAGGTTATGTATTAAGGGCATTGGAGGGTACATTACGGAGGCTTCAGCTGAACAGTAGGTTTGGGCTTGGCTCCACGGGGGGGTTTAAGGTTGGTCAATGTGTTGGGAGAGTGGAGTGAATTGACGGTCGGTGTTGGCGGGCTGGCCAGTGTTAAGGAGTCAACGCTGGCCAGCTATGGCGGTCTCCTCACTTTCGGGTCTGAGTGGACAGGTTAAGATGAGTACTGAGGCGTAGAAATGCGGCTGTTTTTGACCGGGAAAAACGAGCCAGGATGGCCAGCGTGGGGGCGAGGATGGCTACAGTTTGGGGTAGCCAGGCTGTTGTCATATTGCACCCTGGCGGTTAGCCCGGTTGAGCTCTGAGCCTAACGGAGATCGCGGCTGAGCTTGAGAAATATGGCTTCCGCTTATTCAGGTGCATCAAGGATTTCCTCCTCGTCAATCACGAAGGCTTAGTTGGTTGGTTGCCACTCAGACTCGATTAAGGTTCGGAGATTTTGTGTTGTCTTGTATTTGTTCAGCTGTGGCCGATTAAATCATTCCAAAGATTTATATGTTGTGCAGTGTTTTTATTGAAGGGAGTTGGGGGAACAGCGGGAGATAACATGGAGCTCTAGTCCAGTCAAGAAGGCGCCGTCCCCTTAAGAGAGGCGCTCACATGACTGGCTGAGCTCCTATCGGGAGCTGGACCGGTCAGCCGGGGGGATTGTGGGGAGGGAGGAGGGGAGGCACTATAAGAGGCCTGGAAGTCCCTCCCTCTCCCTCTTTGACCCATCATCCTCCCGGCGCTGGACTGAGCAGACCCACCCACCCTCCCCTGTATTGGGTTAATTTGGTGTTTTATTTTTACAGCAGGGTTACTTATGGTTTTGTGCGGGGTGTAAGAGTTGTATATTAAGATAGATATATAATAAAAAAAAAGAAAAAAAAAAATAGGCTTGAAGGTTTAGGCTTTGGTAATATAGTTCTGTTAGTCATTCTGTTAATAAAAAAAAAAAAAAAAAAAAAATGTATATTTTTATAAAAAAAAAAAAAAAAAAAGATAAGTTAAAATGTGACAACGATTGTGTTGTATTATATTAAATGCCTGGGTGAGTTGTATGTGCCTTTTGTATGTATTGATATTTGCTGTTTGGGATTAATTTTGTCACAGCCGGTGGGCGGTCTCCTCACTTTCGGGTCTGAGTGGACAGGTTAAGATGAGTACTGAGGCGTAGAAATGCGGCTGTTTTTGACCGGGAAAAACGAGCCAGGATGGCCAGCGTGGGGGCGAGGATGGCTACAGTTTGGGGTAGCCAGGCTGTTGTCATATTGCACCCTGGCGGTTAGCCCGGTTGAGCTCTGAGCCTAACGGAGATCGCGGCTGAGCTTGAGAAATATGGCTTCCGCTTATTCAGGTGCATCAAGGATTTCCTCCTCGTCAATCACGAAGGCTTAGTTGGTTGGTTGCCACTCAGACTCGATTAAGGTTCGGAGATTTTGTGTTGTCTTGTATTTGTTCAGCTGTGGCCGATTAAATCATTCCAAAGATTTATATGTTGTGCAGTGTTTTTATTGAAGGGAGTTGGGGGAACAGCGGGAGATAACATGGAGCTCTAGTCCAGTCATGGCACTGGAAGGTGACTTCTAGGGGCATCTTCATAATAACAAGTTAGGACCTTAGCCCTGGTCATCAATGCAAGATCTTGGGAAAATGTAATGTACAGTAACTCTGGACAGAAATAGTGTGACATTACATAAGCTTGTATAAACGATGAGACAGCGAATGTGTGGCACAAAGCTAAAGGCGTTCCAACCAAATATTAATATTGTGTGGACAAGCAGTGTGTGTATATTTGCACACATACATATACAGGGGGGTGTAAAAGTAGGTTTTCAGTAAGTAGCTATACCATGCTCTTTATTTTTACATATTTTATATTGTTTTGATAATATTGTGTTTTCTTTGTTTTCAATTGCATATTGTGACCTAATAAAATGATTACATTAAAAAAAGTAATTAACTGTAAACCTACTTTTAAGCCTTCGTATATGTATGTGTATATAGTGTTTAAAAAAGTTAAAAGAACAAATCCAGTGAGAACTCACGCTTTACATAAATGAAAAAACAAATACAACACACAGGACTACTGAAGTAATATTTAGTGGCCACAAGTTTGTATGGCTTTGGGTCAAGAAAATGGACTGGCCTCTCCATTATGTCAGCTCTGTTTGTCTATAAACAAAATGCTGCTTACTTGTTGGTGGGCTTTTGGGTCACCCATTTATGTATAATGTGCATGTATGACCAATGTATGCACACACAAAGGAATTTGTGCCCTGCTTTTTACACATCTGGCCAGTGAGACAAACTACAATCCAGTGACCACATCATTGGAATGCACCAGTGATCACACTAGGGGGCAGTGGGTGCATATGCACTACAAGTGGTGGACTTCCATATCCACAGCACTCAGGGAGCATTTGGGGGTTATATGATTTGTGTACGGCATGTGCCAGTCAGGAATATATCTTGCAACCTTTGCTTCCTTTTCCACTATAGGTCATGCTGCCCCTACAGTGTTTGACACAGGGCAAATCCACCATGCGTTACTGTTTGAAAGCTTCTTTCATTAGTTCACAAAATATTGCACTGCTCATTTTTGGGCCACATTCTGTTCATTAGCAATTTTTTAACCTAATCAGGACATGTCTTTTATAGGCAACACTTCCCATCTACACGTTTGGAAGTAAATGACAGCCAATCACGTGACTACTGGCCACCATTCAAATTTGATGTGCAAATCCGATTTCTGTTGGGTCCATCTAACAAAGTTTCTATACTATCTCACTAATTTGTCCTTCATATCTTTGCAAGGAGATTTAAATGACACCAATGCCTTAAATAAAAAAAAAGCATTATGCCATTTACAATTATTTTGATAGCAAAAAGTGTACTTGTGTACAAAATTTGCCATACAAGTGATCCAAAAATTAAGGTCAACATATTAACGTAAAAAAATCCTGTAAGCAAAAGGCTATGAAAAAACATGCATACGACTAAATATCATGTGATCCAATTGTCTAAATGATCCCTGGAATGGGAAATGGTGCCGTTTTCTTCCATGTATTTTACAGCAGGTTTATTTGGTGCTAAATACATTGCTGCAGATTTCACAGGAAAAAACATTGCCATATGGAGCCTTTTACAGCAGCAATGCAGCCAATGATGTTCGTAAGAGGATGAGCATCAACCATATATACTGTATATGATTAGGACACTTTTGAGCTGTAAAGATTAAATTATCCTGCTGTATTTCTATGCCAAACTCAGGAGCAGGGGACCACTTAAACTGGACCTTCAGCGTGATTTAATGAAAAGCCCAAACTCTTAAACGGTTCCCCAACATCTAAAATTAATATATTTTACGTTTTTAGTCACTAGCTTATTATTCTTTCCCCCACTGGGCTGCAACTCTGTTCAGGAATTTAGAGCAGAGCTGGGGTCAGGTAAAGGTCAGCAGTCCCAGAATGCAGAGCAGCACAGTCAGGAGGCACTTCCTGTTTGCAGGCTGCCTGATGTTCCATGGGCTGCCGTCTTGGATGTTTAAAGGCTCATAACATGCAGTAGATGCAGGTAGGATGATTTTTAATGTGGCCAATCTGTATGTACAAGGTGTGGGAAACATATAAGAGATGCTCTTATTCAGAGTGAAGGACCGCTTTAAAGCAGCGCTGCCTGGCTGTAGGATTCCTGAGATGCAACACTGACATGGGATGATGGGACAAGGTCCCCAAAGCAGGATTGTCTGGCAAAAGTTGGGACACATGGGAGGAATGTGTTGTGCTCTAGCTCACAATTCACCACAGTATACAGTGGTCCAAATACCCATATAATGCCAGCTTGTGCATGGTTCATTCAGCCATCTCATTACTATCCTCTCATCATACCTGTCAAGAAATCCTGGATTCTCCAGCAACTCCAGTCTGCAAATCACTCATTTTTAATGCATGTGTTCTCTTGAATAGTGGCATATTCACACATTTTATGGGGAAAATGGAAGTCCAGGGATTTTTTTTTACAAATGTATGTTACAGAACTTTGTGGTCGATTGGATTACTGAATCGCTCCTTCAGTTGCATTTTCACACATGCAATCTAATGATCACACATTCCAGAATTGATTGCATCAAGCCCCAAATATTGCTTCAGAAAAAGTGATGCTAAGGATTTTATTTATCCACAGGTTTTGTGTGCACAGTGATCATTGCTTATTCAAGGTGAAACACAGGGTCACTTCAATGTCAATAGAAGACAAAGCCTAGAAATAATAATCCAAATACACTCTGAGCAGTTCCTCTTTGTCTTCCCCATAGTCTGACGTACACCTGCCATAAACATGAGATACCTCATGTTATCTTGGCTACCTCTAAATTCTTCTTCATGGCTCCTCCTGGCCACCTATACACTCACTTTAGTATGTTGGCCTGGGACATATTTTTCCAACAAAGTATTGGAAGGTGCCAGCAAAGGGGACAAAAGCCCAAAAGAGGAAGTCCAGGCCAACAAATAGAGAGAATTAATCTGACAAATGCCCAGCATCCATGCTTGCAGTAGCCTTCACAACCATTTTGAGCAAGCCATCCTGACTGACAGTCCTTTAAATAGCCAGACAGGCCTTAATCCAATCAACAGCAACGAGGCACAAACTAAACTGCACAGCAACAGTTAAATATATAGATCCCAATGCTCCTTGTATTTTTTTTTCTTGCCTTTTATAAAATCTACTTTTTCTCCCGTACTGTTGATGAGGAATGTGGGTTTGGCTGTCTCACTAAAGGAAGAATGCTGCTTGCTTAAAAATCAGATTTCCTTATACTAATTCACAGTGCTTATCAAGACTGCGTGTTACCAGGCAACCTAGAAAACCAAAAACAGCTCAACTTTTGTTAAAGCATAAGATAATGTATGGTACTTACTGTAATGACTCTCCCAACTTATGATGCAGCTTTTACAGCCGAGTTTTACCTACTGAAAAGAAGCTGTTTCAAAAATACTAAATCCTTACCTTTGCATCAACAAACAATAGTAAACACATGTTTTTTATATTTTAATTCACTATCGGGGAGGGAATGATGTGTATATTTATACAAAGTTGAAGAAACAAGTGCAGGAAGGTACACATCATCCAAACAGACACTTCTCCAAAACTAATAGCTGAATGATTGGTGGACCCACTTGTAGTATGAGTGGCAAATTGGATAGCTGCACACCAAAAGCATATCCTTAGGCTGATTTCAAACCAGCTCAGATGCAGTTCGCTCACGCTTTTGGGCAAGCATTCCGCATCCGCCTGTGAGAAGCTTTCACATGTCATTCGAGTGTTTGCGGGGTACTTGGAGCCTGCAGCATCCTGAGGCCACAGCGCTCGCAATCTCCCTCCTTGATTGGAGACCAAGCGCAAAACACAGTCCACACGCTGACACGAGTGATTGCTGGGCACTCAGCTGAAAGCGCGAGCACTTTGCAATCAGACTGGTCTGAATCCTACAGTAAAGAAAAATGTAGAGGCTTGGTGATAACTGGCCTCACAACTATAGTGGACTGTGTATCAATAAAGTGGAACTTCTTGATATGTCAACAAGTGTGTTTGTAGTTTGTAACTTAAATATACATTAAGTCAAACTACATTTACATTGCCTACTCAAATATGTTTAGCAAGCATTTGTACAAGAACTAAAAAAGCAATAAGGTAGTACACGGCACAGTACGTTGTTAAAATATGTTACATCAAAAGTTGTTTAGTAAGCAACTAATAATTCATCCTCCACCACTTTTTTTTACCCTGATGGGTTTCACCAGTTTGCAGTGTCCTCAGATGGCTTTAATGTGTGTGGGTCTGCCTAGAACAGAGATGTAGGCATGATGTGGTTTTGGGGCAGTAAGATAGGTACAAGTTAATCCACCATACATACAGATAAGCAAGGTACTAAGGGAACTGGTAGCCCCACTTAATGAGTAATAGTTGCTGCGCATGTCTGAATCCATGGCAGGTGGTCGGGTTGAACTCAGACTGCAGGGTTTTATACCGAGCCCCCTCAGTGAATGGTCATAGACCAACTGCATGCACAGTGAGGGGCAAGTGGAGGAAGGGGAGGAGGCGGGGCCAGGGATGGGTGTGCTGGTGCCTAGGTTCCAATCATGGCAGTAGGTTGGCATGTTTTCCAGAAGAGGGGAGCGACGCCAGGCCATCAATGGCTGGCTTACGTATGGCTTACACCTATTACCTTGTAGTAGCAGGAGTGGGAGGAGCTTATGGGATGTGGCACATCACTGCATTCGGCATCCCCTATTGCCAGGTTACAGTGACACCTGTCTACAGGGGAGGGGCCAGCAAGGTGTGTCTCTGGGCTTGTGGTCCCACATAGCCTGGTGATAGTGACCCCCGGCTGCTAGGTTTCACTGGCTGAGGTGTCACTATTGCTTAGCAGCCATAGCACATGTGACAAAATGAGGGGCAAAGAGCAGCACTGGCTGTGTGGGGAGATGGTGGCATGGGTTGCAGAATGCAGACCATGAAGCAAAGCTATTCAAAATGTGTTCTGGACATGGGCTGTATATTGGTGAGTTGGGATCATCATCTCCCTTGGCAGAGACCAGGCTTACCAGCTCCATGAAACAGCATGAACTAACCCAGTGTTAGCCCATCAAAGGCTGTGGGAAGGAGAGGATGGAAACGGTAAGGTGAACCAAATGATGTACTGACTTAATATTGTACATATTAGAAAATATTTACAGTTAAAATTCAAGGTGAGCATGAGCTTGCGTAGTAAAGCTCGGAGGTAGTGTGACGGTACAAAAAGATGTTTATAGTAAGGATGGCTGTGTTGAGAATATACTGGGATTTGAAATGGACTGAGCTAAAGAAAACAGGCATAGTTGACATGTTCGCTAAGCAACAATATTGGTCTTAAAGTGCTACTGCAAGCAAAGGTAATTGTCACACCATTGTGTCGGGCTTCATTTGGTACTTTCCTGAACTGATTTAAATTGAAATTTAAAGAAGAAATGGCCAACATATTGAGGGTTACATTTTCACCTCATGATTTCTCTACTGAAAAAAGTGGGCGTGGCTCTTGGATCTGTGATGCTGCATAATGAAATCTGTGCTGACACGAGGAGGGGTGGGACCAGCAATCCTGTCCCTGCTCTACTGAGCTGATTTGGGGACAGGATAAAAAAGAGAATGTCATTGACTGAACCTGTAAACCCCAATATCTTGGCCATTTTTGTTTCAATTTAAAAACAGAAAACTGTTTAGAACAGTGCCGAATGTAGCCCGAGATAATGGTGTAACAATTTTTTGCCCTGCAGGATCACTTTTTAGAGTGACTATCTGTTGCATAAACAGAACTCTGGACAGAAATGGTGTGACATTACAGAAAGGAAAAAAGAGCAAAAGGCCAGCTCACCACTCTCAAGTTGCAGGCACGGACAGGGAGATCCCTGGCAGTCTTCCTTTAAAGAATAGCGATCACAGTGTATAGTTTTATCGTAAGGCTGGACTATACACTGTGATTGACATTACAGACATTACAATGACGCATCGGATGCGTGCGGCAATCAAAGCTAAAGCATACCAACCAAATATTAAGATTGTGTGCAAGCAATGTGTATGTATGTGTGTGTATGTACACACACACACACACACACGTGTATAAGTAGGTTTACAGTTTTAGTAGCTACACCACGCTTTTTTTTTTTTTAAAGTGGACAAAAGCCCAGCATGATTGGCTGGGAATCCCAAGCCGATTCATTCCCTCCTCTCCATGGTATCCAAAATTGAGAGGCCCCCCCGTGTGAAACCCCCTATTCACTTACCTTGCTTCCCGGTCCAACGGCACATGCTCTAGCTGTTGCTGCATCCCCACTATCCCTCTAGCAGGGCACGTGCCCACGACAGGTATTTGTGAATGGCTCACCGCGGACATGCTCCCTGTTAGAGGGGATCGGGGGATGCGGCCGCCAGCATATTCGCAGCAGCTGGCCTTAGATGAAGGCTTAAACAACGTGACGTCAGCGGCTCGGAGCGCGCTGATTGACTAGCAGCTATATAATACTATATTATACTTTTCTTATTTCCCCTGATTAAGTATTGCAGGTTTTTTTTGGCACGTGTTATTTTTTGGTAATCTTTTTTAATTAATATGCATATGGCACTTTCTCACAATTGTTTGGACTATGTCTGAGTATATTTTAGCACCTGCACTTCAGCACTGTCACTTTTCACTATTCTTGGTGCATTTTCACTTTAGTTGCATCATATTTGTTTTCTAATATTGAAATATAACAGAAATAGAATATATATATATATATATATATATATATATATATATATATATAATGTACTTTCAATATACCTGTATTAGAGCCTTGCTTTTGGGTTCCCTACGGCATTGTCTTTTTAAAAATTTGTCTATCTGTTGAGTGCTTTATATGTAGTTATTTATTTCCAATAAATTTATATCTGATTATTTTCGTACATATTTGGGTGTGCGACCCTTTTCTTTATAAGGGGTTCTTTCAGGGGCCTCTCCAGAGCCCCACCAGAGCCGGCCGGCCCGCTGCCACCATGACGGCAAAAATGCTTTTTTTTTTTTTTTTTTTGTTTTTTAAATGCCGGCATGGTGGGAGCGGGCCGGCCGGCTTCACCGGCCCGCCGGCTCCGCTCCCACCATGCCGGCATTTTTGATGGGGAACTTCGTAAAAGTTCGATGCGGCCGAACCCGAATTTCTTTGTGAAATTCGGCGAATCGGCCGAATCGAACTTTTCAAAAGTTCGCTCATCTCTAACAATAAATATACAGCTGGCACATGACAACTTTAGGAAATTCACAAACCGTGGCAAACGAAAGCACAAGCAAAGTGAAGTTTCACTTCAGTCTGTTTTTTAACAAGTCAAAAGGAGGTGCACCGGTCCTGGAGGTACTGCAATACCAGGTCAATGCGTGGAGTGGACAGAGCAAGCTCCCATCTCCCATTCCCTGTAGGTGATACCTGATGTGCTGCCCTGGTCAAGGGTCCCTAGCTGCACATCATCTATGGGTCCACCATACAGAATAAAATGTACAATATACATTGCAAAAAAAGTTTTTGTATATACAATATGGGCCATGCCTGGACAAACGTCCCTGACTGCATGTCGTTCTTGAGTCCACCATATAATGCATACATGTGTAAAACAGTCGGTGAGTAGGTCTGGGGGAGGGAGAGGAAGGGTATAGGCAGGGGGAATCAAAGGCCCGAAGCTTTATTTAAGGGAGAGGAGGGGGAAGGGAGAAAAGCAATCAAGGCCACTAAATTGCCTTCCTCGTCTTCCACACCAAAGTCCATCAAGGTAAAGTCTCTGAGTAGGCTGTGAATCAGCACCATATATCGTCCTTAAAACAGCACACAAAGTTGTGGTGGAATAGTCCGTATAAAATGCTGCAGTGGGTAACTGCGTTCCTTTGCACTCCACAGTCTTTCAGTTCTGACCCTAGGGCGTCCAACAAGGCCTGGGCATAGAAACAATCCCAAAAGAGGTGATGGGGGTTTCCTCGCAGACTACCCACATAGTGTCTGTACCTCCTCAATCCCCGGTCGTGCATGTAGGTCCGGATGGGCAGACCTCCCTGGATTGCTTGCCACGCCAGGTTTTTGTGCTGCTTAGACAGACTCCTGCAGTACACGTTCTTCAAGCGGGTGTCCTGGGATCAGTTCCCCCTTCATCCTTGGGTTGGATGATTCTGTATGCAGTCTTGGGTTTCCACAGGTCAGCCTTAACTCCTGCCAGTTGTTGTTTCAGGATGAAACTTCCCGCAGTTGACTTTAGCCTGAGGCTTGACCAAAGTCCTCGCAGATCTGGATGAGTGCAGATATCGAACGCTGATCTGCGCAGAACACAGTCACGTCGTCCATGTACAGCGAGCACTTGATTTCCAGTCTGCCTGGCCCTGGTGCAGTGATCACTCTGATCTCTGTATTTTGCCTGATGCATTCGACGAAGAGCTTAATACAACAAACAAAAAAGAGAGATGAAAGAGGGTAGCCTTGTAAGACCCCAGAAAGGACCGGGAAGTTTTCCAGCCGTTCACCAGCACAGAGCTGCAAATTTCAGTATACATAAGGTCAACATACAGTACAGTTTCCCTAGACCATACTTACATAGGACCTTGCTCAAAAACCCATGGGAGACATGATCAAATGCCTTCTCCTTGTCAAGGGAGACCAGGGCGCCGTGCACATTGTGGATTTGCCGCAGGTTTGGTCCAGGTCCTGGAAAAGAGTTACACTTCTCACCTTTTTCGATGTTCTCCACTTTGGAGCAGAACACGATGTGCCTGGCTTATTCCTCGAAGTGCCCTTCCTGACACTTTTTGGTCTCTTCCAGGTTCTGCTTCCAGTCTGTGAGGTGGTGATGCTGCAGGCACTGCAGTTTCTGCTGCAGCATCTTGAGCTCCTCCTTCCTCTCATTCACCTCACCTGTTGTCTACCTTTTGGCCTGAAAGAAACTTCAAAACTTTACCTTGACGTACTCCTACCATGACGTACTCCTACCATTCGCTAACGGAGTTGAAGTAGCGCTGCTGCTCTCTCCACAGCACATATTCCTCCTTGAGTTCCCCCTTTAGTTTCTCATTCTCCAACAGGGTACAATTCAACTTCCAGGAGCCTGGGCTGGGCAGAAAACTGTTGCCCAGTTCCCCCTGGAAGTAGATTGCTTTGTGGTCAGAGAAAAAGCAGGGGACCAAGGAGGAGCTTGTCTGCCTGACTGCCCGGGAGGTGGCAAAGTCAATGCACAAACATACGGTGCCGTAGGGGTGGCTCCATGTCTAGTTCACTGACCCAGTCCCTTTGGCCCCCGCTGCATCCATGAGTGTTTTGCTTAGGCGTAATCTGGCTAAAAATATATAAGTATATTTGCAGCCCTCAAATACATAAAGCAACTTAAGAGCTCAAATATATATATATATATATATCTCAACAATCATGCCTTGTTTGTCTAAGAGTTCATTTAAAACAGTGAGTTTGAGGATAATTGCACTACAGATAACTATCACTTCACAAGCAATCAGACGCAGACCACAGACAAAGAAAAAAAAACAGGTTTAACTAGTTTCCGAGAACAATTGTAATGTTCTTTGAGAAAAAAAGGAAAATAATGCAATAAAAGCCAATATAGTTAAAAAATGCATTTCAGTAGCGTAACAATCGTTCAACAAACTTATCTCAGTTAAGCTGGTTCCGATTCCAAGGTCACTTGGGTCTTCAGTTTTCGAACAACAGCAAAAGGTCCATCGTGTGTCTCCGGTTTTCATGTGAGAGGGAAAAGAGAGCCGAGTCCTCTTTGCAATTCCTTTTGTCCGGCATAGGACCGCCCCTCTTGACCAATCACATGTCTCCAAAATTGTCCAATGGGTGAATGCTATCCTATTAACCAATGGGAAATCAACACATATACTCATAGGAAGACAAGCCGCATGGTTTCAGCCATCTTGGAAACAGTCTTCAGCCATTTTGTAACATTCCAACTCAAACAATTTATACATATTTATAGCAGATCAAACCCATAATGTGTCTGTAGCACTACAATGAGGGATGCCTCGGTGACCATTTCCCTGAGCAGCTAGGTCGTTTGTCCAGTTTGGCAGAGGAGTTTGTGCTACGTCAGTCTTGCTCCGGGGGGCAGTTGAAGTCCCCCGCCAGGACTACTGCTCTGGTGGTGGTGAGATAAGGGTGCAGGGTATGGAAGAATTCCATGGGCTTATTCTTCTCAACAGGAGCGCACACGTTGATATGCCTAATTGGCTCCCCTGCCCATGAGCCATCCACTAGCAAAAGTCTGCCACAGACAAGCTCCTGGACAGAATCAACCATGAAGCTGTTCCCCTGATCAGAATGTCTACTCCTATGTCCCTGGTCTTGCCTCCCCCAAACCATTATGATGGGCCGTGGGTGCACAGGTGCCTGTAGCACTTGGAGAAGGTTAGAGAGCATTCCTGCAGCATGAAGATCTCGGCTTTCTGAGATGCCAGGAACGGCAGGATTAAATTTCTTCTAGACGCTGCTCCGATGCTCCTCACATTTATGGTGAAAATGGAGATTGACGCTACATCTGTTTGGAGAAAAGGTTTGTTAAAAGGGACGAATCCCTCAGTTACCTATCCTGTTGGATGGTGCTTTCGCTGACCTCTGGAATTGTGGCATTCTCAGTATTCTGATAACATCTTCTTCATCCTTGGAGCTTTCCGGGGGCTCAGCAATTTCTAGGACCTCTGCTATTCTCCTGTATTTTGGTAGTTTTCCTCCTTGTGCTCGACCATGGTTGGTGTTTTTACCATGGGCTTGTGTTTTGCGTTTTCTCCAATCTGTGAGGGAAGAATAGGGGACGAGAAAGGGGAACTTCTCCTCGTTGTTTACATGGCCTGCGATTGTGTCTGGGGGTGGGATGGTTTCTACCTGGCAGCATTGGGGCTGGACAAGCAGTGGGTCTATTGCAGTTGTGGTCTGCAGTGGTCATGCAGTGCTGGGGGTCTGTGGTGTCTGGGGCTGTGTCGGCTGGTGTATTGGGAGTGGGCTGAGTGTATGTTTGGGTGGGAGGGGCTGGGGCCTTTCTGAGGTGTTACCTGTGTCAATGGAGGTGACAAGGGTGAGGTCTGTGTGCCTGAAACCTGTTTTTGTGTATTGGGCAGTGAGGTGTGAGGGAGTTCCAGGCTGTGTGTGTGCTGTCTTGTGTGGTGTCCTGTGTCGAGGGTGGGGGCTGGGGAGGTTTGTTGAGGTGTGGGTTTGGTTTGGGGAGAGTTCTTACCCTTTTTTAACCTTTCGTCTTCTTACCTGTAGACCCTCTGGGGGCAGCTTGTTTTTGCTGCCGGGTCTGCTGCTGCTGCCACTGTTGTTGCTGCTTTCCTTCAGACTTGCCATTCCTGACTGCTGCTGCGTAGCTGTTGGTTTTTGAGGGTAGTTATGGTAGATATTGTCTGATTTCCAGTAGAGGTTGCATGCTTATTTTCGGGAGCACCCTTTTGTCCTGTGTCTTCCATTCGCATCTGAACAAAACATAGACAATTTCACGACAGTCTTTTCCCACTTGGCCCATCTTGCCGCACTTCTTGCAGGTCGTGGGTTGTCAGAATAATGCAGTCTTCCTGGTGAGCATCCCAGGGCAAAGAATTGTGGCAGATGCGACACACTCCTTCGGTCGTCGATTGTAGCTTGCACATCACTGACCATGTTTCCATCCAGCATCCACTGCCGTTCAGGATCATGGTAGGTGGGCATATTACAGTGCAGTAACGGCTCAAGAAGGTTACAATGTCAGCAGCTGGTGTGAAGAGGTTGTGACCCATTTCTCTTCTCTCTGGATATGGCTGAAAATTGTGTACTTCGAGAAGTTGGAGTCTGGTCCCGCCGATGTCATCGCCTGGAGGTACCTTTTGATGAAATTGATCAAAATAAAGGTGACTGGGGCTCCTTTTGCGGCTTCTCTGCCGGAGTTTGCTGGTGGAGATCTTATGGATGTGGAAGGCCCCGCCTCCTGGGCGGTGGACACAACTTCCATGAGCTCCTCAATTCCAGCTGTCTCCATTTATATTTCTTTAATAACCCATTTGATATCTTAGAAAGTCACCCAGACTGGAGTGTTCAAAAACCTTGTTAATATAGAATGACCAATACTTGCACTGTAAAAATCTTTCAATGTCTGGGACATTCCTCCCTCCAACCTCTCTATCCAAATAGAAGTACTGTATTTTCAGTTGCTCCATTTTCTTATTCTAGAAGAAAGTGAAGCATTATTTCACAAGCTTTCTCAATACATTGTAAGGCAGGAAGAAAACTATTGATGTATAGAGCACGATAGGCAAGATGACTTGTCTCACAATAAGACCTTTGCCCTCCATAGTCAACCTCCTTGTCTTACAGAAGACCATTTTCTTTCATACTTGTTACAACAAAGACTCCCAATTTTTTTATATCTCCAAGAATCTTGAGTTTTCTTGCTTTAACCAGTGCTAAGTCTTCATCTAATTGGAAACAGGTCATGATACCAGATTTTTCTGTGTTTATCTTGAAGCCAGATGCTCCACAAAGGGGCAAGGTTCACGTTCTTTCTCAATGTGCCCATCGTTCTTGCATCCCCAACAGAACGCTGGCATACCAGAGTAAAAGATGTTACCTCTGATATTTTTTATAGATATACCGGATTCAGTCTCATGACCCTACTGTCTTCCTCGTTCTTGAACTTGACTTTAAAGAGTATCTTCCCATTGACGTCCCACGGCGTCCCTGCAGTACTTAACATGCTCTACTGTTTCACAGGTTTTCTTCAAGAAATTTGTAATAGCTTCCTTGGAAACGAAAGGATCGTATATAAGAACAGTTAAAAATACTCATACCCCATCAAAGACTTCATCGTCTCATCGTGTTCATTTCATAATGCCTATAGGCCTCTTAACATTTCTTCAATAACTTCAAAGTAGCACTCATTTTTACTCATTTTTACATACGAATGACATCAAATCTGATGGAGCTTTTTTCATATATTTTCATATTTTTTTCCCAGTTTTTAAAAGGGCTTCATCAGGTATAACCGTTTGCCGTTCTCTTTCAGGCATCTAAAAGGCAAAAACTTACAATACTAAAGATTAAATCTACACATAAAAACTAGCCTCCAGGCAAACAAAAAGAAAAGGGATTCTCCCTCAAAAAAATACAATAAAAACTTTCCAGAAAAAAGAAAAGGTGCAGCTTCTATGTAACCATTAAAGGGGTTTCCTTCACCCTCTAAACAAAATCCAAAGTACAATACCTTCACTTCCTCCAAACACAGGAATGGAGATACAGCTCTCCTAAAAACTAAAATGCCTGGGGACGCAACCTCCATGCAAAAATCCAAAAAGAAGAATCCTAAAGACGTAGCCTCGGTGCAACCTCCTTCAGCCGGTGACTAAGGTGAGTCAGAGTAGGAATGCAGCTTCGGTGCAATTCCCAATCCTCAAAACTGCCTCCTCACAGAAATCCAGTCAATTCCTCACCCTCTTTTGGGAATGGATCGCCTCCGTGTTGCTGGTCCCTTTTAGACAGCAATGACAATGACAGCAATCAGGTAAAGACACAGAGTGCCAATCCCGAAGGGCCGAGCAGGCGGCAGGGGCCAGCATCTCCTTAATCTTGATCTCGCTTAGTATCAGTTCTGATAAGAACAGATTTATTTTTATTGAAGCCATCGTGTGTGCTAAGCACTGTAAACACGTGGTACCCTAAGTTAAAATGTGCGGTGCACTAAACAATCGGGGTACCCAGCCTGGTTCCTTCCCAAAGGAAAGGTACCCCATCCCTTTCCCCAGAACCCCTGACAGAAACCTCAGCCAGAAGGCCTCACCACAGAGATGTGCATAAATGGCAAGAAGTGTATAGTGCACCCATACCAGACTGTGCAACCTATGGTGACCAAAACATAGGTGACCCTGGGCACCACCCTAGGGGTACGTGACACAATGGCTACAAATACATTCCCGGCCTAGGCCAGATGTTGGTAGCACTGCCTCACCATGATGGGGTTGCCACTCCCCCCAGATTCATTGCTAAGAAAAAGGCATACTAGACGAGCCTGGTGGGTGGAGCAGATCCAACAGCCGCTGTTCCCCTCCTAATCCCTTTCATGGATCTGCATGATAAGAACAGATTTTTTTTTATTGAAGCAGTCATGTGTGCTAAGCGCCCTAAACACGTGGAACCCTAAGTGAAAAAGTGGGGTGCACTGAAAAACACTCAGGGTGCCCAGCCTGGTTCCTACCCAAATGGCAGGAACCCCATCCCTTTCCCTGGGGCACAAAACCCCTGGCGGGATTGGGTCATAAAAAACCTCTCGGTCCAGAGAACCTCAGGGCTGCTTTCACCCTTGGGTACTAGCCGAAGCTTTACCTGTGGACTTAGGCGTCAACTCCCAGCATAGCCAGAAGGCCTGACCACAAAGAGCGTGCAAGAAAAGCTTTTGTGTATAGTGAACCAAAATGTGCTACCAATTATGCCAAAGGTGACATTAGGTTACCCTAGGCACCATGCCAGGGGTGCACGACACAACGGCTACAAATGCATTCCTGGCCTAGGCCAGAATGCTGGTAGCTCTGCTGCCTCACCATGACAGGATCGCCACTCTCCTCAGATCCATTGCTAATAAAAAGGCGTAATAGCCTCACAACATAGCAAGAAATTCAGCACAGAGGAGGACTGCTAACAGTCAGGACGGCCCAAAAGAGGCAGACCTAGGCCTGCTGATGAGAGCTACAAACACTGACAAGCAAGGAAGAGACAGACAGGTAGGCCAGGCAAAAAAGGTGGCCACTCAAAAAGAGTCCAAAAGAAGTGCTTTCTACTTTTCAACGAGATAATGTCATTAATTACCTTGATCTCTTCACACTTTAATGCCGTTAAATCCTGGGTCCTGGACAATGGACGTCAACAAATACAATTGGCATAAATGTAATTAAATTAAATCAAACCAAGCACAAAAAAACAAGGGACACACGGGGGTTTTTTAAGCCTTTTTTTGGGGGTGACAACGGGCACCTTGTTTTACTCCGGATCTGATTTTCACTTCTTCTGTCAAGAAACCATTGACAGATATCTTCAAGATACTCCCTTCATATAAACTTTTTAGCCCCTTAATAACATCTTCAGAAATACAAACTTACATCCATTTTCTTCTCTGAGAACACCTCAAAAAACTCTTCAGTTTTTCTTCTAAAATTTAATTTTTTTTAAAAAGAAAGCTGAGCATGTCTAGTCTTGCCTCTCTTGCCTTTCTTCTAAGCATTTTTTTTATTTCTTAATTTCCTTAATCTCTTTATTCACTTCCACTCCTCTCCTTTTTAATAGCAAAAAGACTTGTCATCTTTCACTTAAATTATGGAAAAAGTATCTTCTTTTTTTCATCTTTGTAATACCTAGAGATGAGCGAACCGGTTCGGACGAACCGGAATTCGCTCCGAATTTCAGGAAATATTCGATTCGGCACGAACCCGAATATTTTGTGGTTCGTGCCGATCGAATTTTTCCTGAAATGAAAAAAAAAAAAAATGGCGGCATGGTGGGAGCGGAGCCGGCCGGCCCGCTCCCACCATGCCGGCATTTAAAAAACAAAAAAAAAAAAGCATTTTTGCCGGCATGGTGGGAGCGGGCCGGCCCGTTCCGCTGTCAGCGGAACCATACACCAAGGATCTTGATGTAGTCCGGCTTGACGTTGAAAGGCACGGGAGAAGACAGCTGCCACTTTCCAAAGAGCATGGCTTCCGACTTGCCGCAGTTGATTTTAGCCCCTGAGGCTCGACCGAAGTCCTCGCAGGTCTGGACGAGTGCTGATATTGAACGCTGATCTGCGCAGAACACCACCACGTCATCCATTTACAATGAGCACTTGACTTCCTGTCTGCCGGGTCCTGGTGTGGTGATCCCTCTAATCTCTGGATTCTGTTTGATGCATTCGGCGAAGAGCTCTATACAACAAACCAAAAAGGAGAGGTGAAAGAGGGCAGCCTTGTCTGACCCCAGAGAGTACTAGGAAGGGGTCAGTCTTCCAGCCGTTCACCAGCACAGAGCTACAAATATCAAAATACATAAGGTCAACATAGGAACAAAAAAGCTTAATTAAACCATACTTACGTAGGACCTTGCTCATAAACCCATGCGAGACCCGATCGAAGGCCTTCTCCTGGTCAAGGCTGACCAGGGCGCCATGCACATTGTGGGTTTGTATGTAATGGACGGTGTCCCTTACAAGAGCGAGGCTGTCCGCAATCCTACCGCCGGGAATGCCGCAGGTCTGGTCCAGGTTGACTATCTGCCCGATGACTGACCTGAGCCGGTTGGCGAGCATTTTGGCCAGGATCTTGTAGTCCACATTCAGGAGAGAGAGAGATCTCCAATTTTTGAGCTCATCTCTCCCTCCCTTGTGCTTATATAAGATTGTGATCATACCCTTCCTTAGCGAAGGGGGCATTTTACCCTCCGCCATCATCTCCTCGTACAGCATGAGCAGGTCCGAGCATGAGCAGGTCCGAGATCCCACAGCGCTACATAGAGCTCCGCTGTGAGACCGTCACTGCCCCGGGGTCCTTACCTCGCCTGAAGGAGCCAACGGTGGAGAGCAACTCCCCCTCCACCAAGGGCTCCTCCATAGCTGCAGTTCCCTCGGCATCAAGAGTGTTCTTGATGCCTGCTAGGAATTTTTCTGCTACCCCATCATCCGCGGCTTTCGGAGAGTAGAGTTTGGCGTAGCAGTTAGAGACCACTTGCATTACCCCGTTCTTACCCTTCCGGATGGTATCCGTCTCGTCTCGCAGTTCTGTCGGGGTGTGTGACCGGAGTGGAGCTTCCTGAAAAAGAGAGAGTTACACTTCTCACCTTTTTCGATGTTCTCCACTTTGGAGCGCCTGGCTTCCTCCTCGAAGTGCTCTTCCAGGCACTTTTTGGTCTCATCCAGGTTCTGCTTCACATTCCAGCCCTTGAGGTGGAGGTCCTGTAGACACTGCAGTTTCTGCTGCAGCCTCTTGAGTTCCTCCTTCCTCTCACTCACCTGTTGTCTGTTTTTGGCCTGAAAGAAGCTGCGAAACCTTATCTTGACGTACTCCCACCATTCGCCGATGGAGTTGAAGTAGCGTTGCTGCTCTCTCCACCACACACATTCCTCGTTGAGTTCCCCCATCAGTTTCTCATTCTCCAGCAGGGTACAGTTCAACTTCTAGGAGCCTGGGCCGGGCGGAAATCCGTCGCCCAGTTCCCCCTGGAAGTAGACCGCTCTGTGGTCAGAGAAAAAGCAGGGGACCAAGGAGGAGCTCTTCTGCGTGACTGCCTGGGAGGTGAACACAAAGTCAATACGCGAACATACGGTGCTGTCGGGGCAGCTCCATGTGTAGTTTGCTGACCTGGTCCCTTTGGCCCCCGCTGCGTCCTTGAGGGACGCCTCGTTGACCATTTCCCTGAGCAGCTTGGGCGTCTTGTCCAGTTTGGCAGAGGAGTTTGTGCTGCGTCCGTCTTGCTCCAGGGGGCAGTTGAAGTCCCCCCTCCAGGACTACTGCTCTGGTGGTGGTGAGATAAGGGCGCAGGGTATGGAAGAATTCCATGCGCTCATTCTTTGCAATGGGAGCGTACACGTTGATGAGCCTAATTGGCTCCCCTGCTTATGACCCGTCTACTAGCAAAAGTCTGCCGCAGACAAGCTCCTGGACAGAATCAACCGTGAAGCGGTTCCCCCCTGATCAGAATGGCTACCCCTACGTTCCTGTTCTCTCCTCCCCCAGACCAGTAGGATGGACCGTGGGTCCACTGGGCACACAGGTGTCTGTAGTGCTTGGAGAAGGGTAGAGAGCATTCCTGCAGCATGAAGATGTCGGCTTGCTGAGACGCCAGGACTCGATTTTTTCTAGACGTTGCTTCAATGATCCTCACATTTATGGTGAAAATTGAAATTGCCGCCATATCTGTTTGGAGAAAAGAAGGTTTGTTAGAAGGGACGAATCCCTTAGTTACCTATCCCGCCAGGCGGTGCTTTCACTGCCTTCTGGGAGCGTGGCATTCTCCGTATTTTAAGAGTCTCTTCTTCTTCTTCTCCTCCTTCGGAGCTTTCCGGATACTCGTTAATTTCTAGGGGCTCTGGTAGATCCTCTGTGTCTTTTTCGTCTAGTTCCGTCTGCTGGACCATGGTAGGTGTTTTCACCATAGGCTTCTTGCCTGTGTTTTCTCTTTCTGGAGTCACAGGCGTGTTTTTCCACTTCCGCCCATCTGTGAGGGAAGAAGAGGGGGCAAGAAAGGGGAACTGCTCCTCATTGTTTGTGTAGCCTGCGATTGTGTCTGGGGGTGTGGTGGTTTCTACCTGGCCTTGTTGGGGCTGGGCCTGTAGTGGGTCTATTGCAGGATCGGGTTCTGTTTGTGCAGTGTTGGGGTCTGTGGTGTCTGGGTTTGTGTCAGTTTGTGTATTGGGGAGGGGCTGGGCGGTGACTGTGTGCGTGTTTTAGGTTTGGGCGGGAGGGGCTGGAGCCTTTTTGAGTGGGCTGGCACAGGTGTAACCAGCATCAATGGAGGTGACGAGGGTGAGATCTGTATGAACAATGGAGGCTCCTTTGTCTATTGTTGCCCTATGGGCTTTTGTTTTCGTTTTGGGTATTGGCTTGTGAGGTGTGAGAGAGTTCCCGGCTTTGTGTGGTGTCCTGTGTGGGTGGTGGGAGGGTGCGGAGGTATGTGGATGTGTGTGTGGCTTGGGTTTGAGGAGCTTTCTTACCCTTCTTGCTGCTCTGCTTCTTCCCTTTTACCTCAGTGGGGCTGGCTTGTTGTTGCTTTTGCTGCTGCTGTCGGGTCTGCTGCTGCTGCTGCGGGCCTTGCTGCTACTGCTGCTGCTGTTGTTCAGACCTGCCATTCTTGACTGCTGCTGCTTAGCTGGTGGTCCTTTTGGGGGCGTCGCGGTAGACGTGGTCTGATTTCCCGCAGAGGTTGCAGGCGTACTTCCTGGAGCATCCTTCCGTGCTGTGTCCTCCGTTGGCATCTGGGCAATACGTGCACACGATTTCCCGACAGTCTTTTCCCACATGGCCTGTCTTGCCACACTTCTTGCAGGTTTGTGGGATGTCTGAGTAGTGCAATCTTCGTGGTGAGCTTTCCAGGGCGAAGAATTGCGGTAGATGCGCCACTCCTTCGGCCGTTACTCGTATCTTGCACATCACCGACCATGTTCCTGTCCAGTATCCGCTGCCGTTCAGGATTTTGGTAGGTGGGCTTGTCACGGTGCAATAACGATTCAAGAAGGTTACGATGTCGGCGGCTGGTGTGAAGGGGTTGCGCATGGCAACCGTGACCCATCTCTCTTCTCTCTGGATGTGGCTGAAGATGTTGTATTTTGAGAAGTTTGAGTCGGGTCCCGCTGCTGACATCGCTTGGAGGTACCTTTTGACAACGTTGATCGACATGAAGGTAACATAGAAGAGGCCCCTGAAGAAGGTCTGCACGGAGTAGGTTTCAGCCTTGACGAAGCCTTGGTCTTGCAGCATTGTGTCAGAGAAGACTTCCTGGGTGGCCATGGGGATCTTACCTTCCGCATCTTCCTTCAGCTGGAGGATGACTGTTTGCCGCATCCAGGGCTGGGGCTCCGTTTGTGGCTTGCTGCCTCCTGGCCAGCACTTTGGGGGCGGAGTTTGCTGGTGGAGATTGTCTTGATGTTGAGGAGCTGGCTCCTGATTGGCCGGCCATCTTATTAATATGCGAAATCTTGAGGGAAGTCTTGATCGTTCACGGTTGGGGCGGTTTCGCAGGTTGATCCTTGGTGAATTCTTCCAAAAGTTTCAAGAGGCTTCCTGGAGATGTTTGAGGGTTCTTCCTGGAGTTGATTTCTTCAAGAAGGCTTCAAAGTTCTCCTGGAGAGGCTTCAAGATTCTTTCTGGAGGTTGTTCTTCCGAGGTCTTCCTGGTCCGGTGTCCTTTTCCTTGCCGAGTCAAGAGGGAAGGGAGGGATTGCAACTCGTTCTCTGTGGGGGCTCAAGCCACGAGATAACTTAGGCTTTGGGTAGATTAGTGGTTCTCAATTCTGATAAGAACAGTTTGTTTGTTTTTTATTAAGAAAATTCTTAAAATATATTTACAACAGATTAAAAAGAATTTCCAACAACAATGATCCACAAAATATATACAATAATTCACAGAACCACATAAAACAAAACAAAATATATACAATAAATCAAAAAAACATTTTAGACAAAAAATATATACAAAAATCAAAAGAAGAGAAAAAACAAAAAACAAATATATATACAATAAATCAAAACCAATGTCCACAAAATTAAAAGAAATAATATATAATATAACAGAAAAAATCAACATTAACCAACAAACTATAATAATCATAGAACAAAAATCCAACATTTTAAAACCATCACCACAAAAAAAAAGAAGCAATTTACAGAAGAAAAATGATCATAATCAAAACAAAAATTTCCACCTATGTGATTTCCACCACCCTTCCGCCACCACCTCCCCCACCCTTCCACAATCCAATTTATACACAAAATGCAATCAACACAACATAATTCCCAAAGCATCCCTGGTACTCAAAACAGAATTTTTAAAAATGACAAGGTTACGGAGGTCCCAAAGGACCTCCTTGAGAATGGCGGAAAATAACCAGGCCTGGCGGATCTCCTCTCGACTGCCTGCTCAAAGACCTGCCAAGACAAACAAAAAGGTTAGTCCCTCTACGCCAAGTACAGTCCTGCAGAAAGAGCGGCATGCCTCCCGGAAGTCCCTAGCAAAGGGACACCCCCCAAAAAATGTGGGGGATAGCCTCGATGCCACCACATCCCACCCTGGGACAACGCTCCAACCGGCACAAATCTTGGGACTTCTGGAAGGACCTGGTTGGGAGGCAACCCATCAGGGACATCCAAACCAGGTCCTTCTGCCTATTAAGTCCAACCAGCTTCATTTTCCTCCAGGTTTCAGTTATCTGACGCGATGTTAAATGGAAGATCTGGTTTTCCATCTCCTCCCTCCTAGCCCAAGCAAAAAGGTGGCGCTTACTTACCGCATCCTGAGCCAATGCACCCAATTTGTACTGAAACCAGAATTCTCTCAGACATTCATAGAACCAGGCCAAATTAAAAAATGTGGGCAACCTAAGGTCCCTCCCGATCCAACCCAATCTTACCAACAGATTTCCTACCATATACCTACACATTCAGCTAACCACCAAATTTCTGTTCAGGGTGCGGTAAGTATTAAGCCAGAAATGGGCTCGAAGGAAGAAGCTTAGATCCGGAAAACCATATCCTCCCGCTGCCATTGATTTGACCACTTTAACCCGACTCGCCCTCTCCACCCTGGTGCCCCAAAAGAAAGCAAAAAGCAGCTTATTCAGCTGCTTAACCCAGAGAGGAGAAGGCAGGAAAATCAAGCTGGCATACAAGATCAGGGGGAGGACAACCGATTTCACAATCGGCATACTCCCGCGAAGGGAAAGATCACGCAGACCCCATAAACCAAGTTTCTGCGCCACCTTTCCCCTCACCCGGTCGAAGGTTTTAGCACCCCATAGGCTCACATCAAAAGAGAGCCCCAGAACCTCCACCTCGGAAGACTCCTCGACCCCCTCAACCCCTTTCTCCACCTTTCCACCCAGACTGCAAAAGTGGCATTTCTGCCAATTCACCACCATACCCGCAACTGAACAAAAAATGTTCAGTTGGAGGTTCGCTCTCCTGACATCTTGGGCTGTGTTTCCAATCATCACCACATCGTCCATGTAGGCCAGGGCTTTCAAACTCGCTCCACTACTCCCGGGAACTACCACCCCCCTAACCAATTTGTCCCGAACCAAACTCCTAATCAGAGGCTCCATTACGCAGATAAAAACCAACGGGGAAAGCGGGCAGCCCTGCCGGACCCCAAAGCTGACTGGCAACTCCTCGCTCAGAACCCCGTTGATTAATACCCGACTAAAGATTCCAGAATACAGGCTACACATCACCCGGAGAATCCCCGGAGGGAAACCCAACCTTTCCAGCACCACAAATAAAAAACGGTGGGAGACACGATCGAAAGCCTTCTCCAAATCAACCGTTTCGATCACCAAACCAGATCTATTTGTTTGTGCCATCCAGATCAAGTCTCTCAAGAGGATCAGGTTGTCAGAGATTCGCCTGCACGGGACCACACAGGCTTGTGACTCCCCGATAACAGTAGATATTACACCACGAATGCGATTGGCCAAAACCTTAGCAAGAATCTTATAATCAACATTCAAAAGTGTAATCGATCTCCAATTTCTGATGTACCCCGACACCAGAAATCACATTCAGCACCTCAACCAGATCCTGCTTAATAACAGACCAGGTTCGAGTAAAAAACTCCGCTGGGATACCATTACTGCCTGGCGTTTTGCCCTTGGCCATTTGACTAAGGGCAGTCCAAACCTCCTCCTCCATCACCTCTCCCTCCAAAGATTCTGCATCATCCGCTGTAAGGTGATCATCCAGAACTTGGCAATACTCCCGCATTTCAGCATCCGATGCTGTCGAGTGATCCGTAAAGAGATCCCGATAAAAGTGACAAATGCCCGACCTTACATCGTCACCGGTAACCTCTTGATCCTGCACAAGAAGAGAAGAAAAAACGTCACTTGCTTTAAAGGCTTTTTTAAAGAAGAAACTTGTACATTTCTCATTCTCTTCCACATTCTGAACCTTGGCCCTAAAAATAATAGCCTTGCCACGCATCTCTAACAAACTGGTCCTCTCACCCCTCACTGCTCTCAATTCTTCCTCTACCTCCCAACCCAGCAAACGCAAGGTCAGAAGGGTACGGAGCCTCTCTAGAATTTCCCTCTCCTTCCTAACCCGCCCCCTGGCCACCCTGAAGCTTTCCTTCCGGAAAAACTTCCTAATCTGAACCTTCACCCACTCCCACCATTCAACCACAGATCCAAACTTCCCCCTCTGCACCACCCACCTCCCATATACCCATTCAAACCTCCTAAGCACACCCTTGTCCTCTAACAGGCTCACATTCAGCTTCCACACCCCTCTACCAATCTTAACACAACCTTCTAAACTAACCCCTACACAGACCACAACATGATCAGAAAAGATCACCGGAATATGGCGGTAATTGCTAGTGGTAACTGACTGGGAGGTCAAGACAAAATCAATTCTCGACCTCACCATCCCCTTGTCTGAGTAGAAGGTGAAGTCCAGATCCCCATCAGATTGAGGGCTAAAGGAGTCCTTGAGAGTAAAATCCCAGAGAATCCCCTCCATGCTCCTACTGGTGCTATCTAATCTGCCGTCCCCTCCACCTGCCCGGTCGCCAGACCTGAGGATCAAATTAAAATCCCCAGCCACAACTGTGGGTTGGCGGCCCAGCAGGTGGAGCCTCAGAACCTTCACTCTGCCTCCGCTCTGTCTGCAGGACCATAGGCGCAGAAGAGCCGGAATTCGGATGCCTGGGTCTTACATTGGCAGAGAATCTGCACCCGGGGGCCCTTAACAAGGACCCCCACACCCTCATTCCGGCTCTGGCAGGTCTCCGACCATACAGCCTGCCCATGAGGCCATTCCCTACAGCTGGGGGCACTCTGAAGGGCACATTCCTGCAGACATAAAATGTCTGCAGGGATGTGACCCAACGAGTCTAAAACAGTCTCCCTCCTTTGTGAGGAGCAAATGCTCCTCACATTGATCGTAGCTACAGAAAAAGACATCATGAGCAGGGAGAGAAAAAACCCAAGCCTGGTAATTTTACTCGGAGGGGTCCTTCACACTGGGGGTGGAGGAGAACCCCCTCACCATTCTCACTGGCTCGTCCACTGAAGTGGTGGAGCCCAGCTCCGCGAATGACAGGTCCTCCCCAGAATCGCTCCTGGGGGAGAACCCTTCACTTGAGGCCTCATCTGTCTCTCTCTGCGCAGCTGTAGGGGGACCACGACTGTCCACCCCTTCCTTGCCTACAGGACCTGGGTCCAGGCTGAAGAGGGACCCTCCCAAAGACATAAGGAGGGCTTCAGCCTGAGGACTCAGGCCCACACTCCCCCTGGGCACAGGGACAGGAGGGGGCAAACCCTCCTGCCCAGTCCCGGGGAGGCTGGCAGAGGAAGGGCCGGACACCGCCTCTCCAGAAGTGCCCTCCCCCCTGGGGAGGAAAGCCTGGCCACAAGGGAACCATTCAGCATAGTAAGGTGGCTGACTCCTCATAGTCACTCCCCCCTCCCCCTCCCTTACCCCCACATTTTCACCACACTCATCCTGCACACTTGTAGTTGGACCAGGCACCTGCCACGCATTCCTCCCCACAGAAGGACCAGTTTTTTTCTGTGGCGCCTGCTGCACCACCACCGAGAATAACCTTTTCCCTTCCATCTGGGGGCAATTCAGGACTATATGGCCTCGCTGTCCGCACACGTCACACGTTTTACCGACAGTGCATTTAGCGGCCACGTGATCTGCGCTGTCGCAGTATCGGCACCTCGTTGGCTCGTCACAACTCTGAGCAAGGTGACCGAACCTTAAACAGCCGCGGCAAAATTCCAGCTGCCCGGGATAGTACACAGAACACCTCTCTCCAGCTATGGTAAAAACTGGAGGGGGGTGCCGAAGGCCAGAATAGCATTCGGGGTCTTGGAGAAACGTGGCCTTTACCTTATATCGACAGTTTAAAAAAACAAACTGATTCCACAGATCTTCTGGGACACTTTCAAAGCGCATATAGTGCGACAAACGCCAACACTGGATTCAAGTCCATAAAGGGATTGTGGATCCGGATGTAGACCATTTTGAAACCAGGTTCAAAAAGCAGTCGAAAGTCCGTCTTCGCCAACAAAGGGGAACCCGCATCCTTCGCTCTTTTCAGGTTTTCAAATGATGCCAAGCACTTGTCCTCGGAGAAAAAAGAGACATAGTACAGCCCGTCTTTGAAATGATCCTGGACACCAGCAATGTCGCTCACCTTGACGGCAAGTAAATCACGCAGAATATCCACACAAATGGATCTCAAGGACCCATCCGACCGATGTTCCTTCCTCGCCTCCAAACAGATGGTGTTTCGCAACGTCCTCAGGGGAAGCGCCATCCTCGCAACCGCCTAGTATCGCAGACCCATTGCTCCAGCGCTTTAATGCACTCCCCAATAGTAGCAAGTGGGTGAAGACAGGAGACCTGCCGATCCCACAGGACCAAGAGAGCGGTCGCACTGAAGCACCCACTGATTACTATCAAAGAGGGGAGTCCAGCGGGCGCCAGACCCCCCCCCAAGCTTTCACCAACGGGCGGGATTCTCGGGGTATCAAACAACAACTAGCACAACTAAGGGCAATAAAACCAAAAGCCGTAACCAGCGCTGTCGTCCACCACGCACCTTCCGCACAGATACAAGAGCCTCTCTGCAAGCAGATTTTTTTTTCTTACAAATAATACCAAACTCAAAACATTCCACATAGTTATATTCCATAAAGACATGGCTTTCTTTTTACCCATATTTTTCACATCTCGTAAATAAAAAACATACATCTCACTAAAAGCCATCTTCCTCAGAAATAACATCATTTTTAAAAAGAGCAATATTCCTTACATTCCATAAGGTTATTTTTACACAGTTAATAGAAATCCATAAAACCCTTTCTTTTTCCTCCGATCCAACATCCAGAATGCCATATAAAATTGCTCTATGATCTAAAAACTAGAGATTAAAACAAAATCTCAGTAAAATACCAATCCTCTTCCACACTTTTTGAGCATAAAAACAGTTCCAAAACAAATGTAAAACAGTCTCTGGTAAATAAACATCTTTCTCTTGGACACTTGGCCCTATTGCACAAACCTCTGTGATGCTGGAAGTCCCTGATTGGCAAACACTCATGCACCCCTTGCCACACCAAGTCCTTTAATCTGTTAGATAAATAGTCTTTGTTTGCCATCCCCCAAATATCTACCATTCTTTTTTCAGTGAAATTTAAAATTCTGCTCATTTCCTCCCACTTTTTGATCTCTGCCTCCAATTTCTTTGAATCTTTTAAAACTGTCACCTTCACACCATCCAACTTATAGATTCGGAAGATTTTCTCTAAAATTGCGTAATGTTCAGGTGGTGTAATTAAAAACGGGGAATTTAAAGACAATAAAAACCATTTTATTTTAAAAATATATCCAGCAGCATACCCTAAAAAGTAGGACCATCAATTATCCATAAAAAGAGCTTTAAAACACAGGCTAAAAAACTTGGTATATAAAAAGGATTTCATGTCCACCATATTTTTCCCTCCCAACTCTTTCCTTTTGCATAAAATCACTCTTTTCAGTTTTTCAGCCTTCGTGCCCCAGATAAAAACAAAACATAATCTCTTTAGTTTGTTTAAAACTCGCTCATCAGGAGGATACACCATGTTTAGGCATAAAATTATTGGCACCACAATTTGTTTTAAAACCAAGATTTTCCCTTCCATTGTCAAGTCTCTTAATTTCCAAAACTCCATCTTTTTACTTATTTTTTCTTTAACCAAGTCCCAACTTTCTTTTCCATTATTTTGTTCATTAAAAATCTTTATCTGATCCCCATTTACTTTTATATCCCTATATTGCACATTTGTCCACTCTCTAATAAATAAAATTTCACATTTTCCTCTATTTAGTCGGAATGCTGATCCTTCACAGAAAAATTCTGTTATTCTTACCGCCCTAGACACGGCTTTTTCTATTGTGCAAAAAATGCTAACATCGTCCATATAAGCCGTGAGTTTTGCTTCCTTCCCTCCTCCTCCCGGGACAGGAACACCTTTTACCATCTTATCTTTTCTTAACATTTGTAACAAGGGCTCAAGCACACAAATAAATAGTATTGGAGACAGGGGGCAACCCTGTTTCACCCCTGATAACAAGTTAATTTTCCTTGACAAATGTCCATTCACTAAAACACAACTAAAACAATCCTTATATAAAAGTCTTATTGCTTTTTGAATTAAAATTGGAAAACCCATTGTCTTTAAAACTGACCATAAAAACTCATGTGCAATCCTATCATATGCTTTCTGAAAGTCCAAGGACAAAATGGACAGTTTCTTTCTTTATGATACCAGATCACATCTCTTATTAGGTTTAGGTGCTCCAAAACCCATTTTCCCGGCACTCCACACACCTGGTCTGAATGTATAATTTTCCCAATAATTTCTTTTATCCTAGTTACCAGGAGCTTTGCAAAACCTTTTTAGTCGACATTAAGTAATGTAATTAAGTAATGGCCTCCAATTTTCAAGTTTCGTTTTGTCACCTTTTTTGTATATTAGGAACACAATTCCACTCCTCCAAGACTCCAGCAACATATCGCAATTTAAAACCTCCTTAAAAAGCAATAAAACATCGTCTTTTAAAATATTCCAGAAAGATAAATAAAACTCCAGGGGCAACCCATCACCTCCTGGAGTTTTCTTTTTTAAAACTCTTTAAAACTTTTAAAATCTCTTCCAAGGTTATCCCATCACATAAAACTATTTTCTCATCCTCTGTTAAAACATTGTCCAAATCTCTAAGAGCATCAACGGTAAAATCATGGTCAATTTTTTTCCGATTAAAAAGGTCTTGGTAAAATTTATGTACCTCCTTCAACATTCCTTCCGTATCTGTTTCACCCTCCACATTCTTCATAAAAGTTTTTGCTCCCATCACCTTTTTGAAAAAATAGCTGGTACATTTTTCGTCTTTTTCCAAACACTTTACCTTTGCTTTGTATATCATTTTCTTGCCTTTAGCATGGATACCTTTTTTAATTTGCTCTCTCACTTTTTCTATTTCTGCACTAAAATTGGTATCAACTTAATTCTGCAATTTCAACAGAGTCTGTAATTTAGTGTTTAAAAGTTTGTACCACATTTTCTCTTTTTTTTGCATTTTGTATCCCTTTTCGTATAAAAAGTCTTAATTTGCCACTTAACCATCTCCCACCACTCCAAGATGGAAGCATAGTCTTTTTTCCTTTCTCCACATTTTTTATACAGTAAAATAAATTCTTTGCGGAACTCAGGTACCTTCAATAACTCCACATTCAACCTCCACACGCCTTTATCTTTTTGTATTCCCGGTAAAGTGACATGTGCAATTAAAACCTTATGGTCAAAAAAAATATTGTCCATTAAAACCATTTTCTCACTCTTAACCCTTCTAGTGCCAGCTACGTGAGTCTCATGTAGCAGCCTCTACTCCACTTAAGTGCCAGCTACGTGAGACTCACGTAGCTGGTTTGAAACCCCCACAGTAAAAAAAATATAACCGTAAAATACTCACCTGACCCCTCGTTGGATCCAGCCGGGTCTCCTCTTTAATTTGGTGCCATCCGATCCCCCATGGGGGGTCGGATGACTCCAGGAGAGCCCCGGAATAGGCCGCCCCCCCCGCTTCTGCAGCAGCAGCTGCTAACTGTAATAAAAAAAATAAATAAAAATGACATTCACTTACCTCCATGTGCGCTGGCTCCCGCTGTCCCTCCTCTTCACCTGGGGGGCCTCCGATCGCCCCCCAGGACTTACCGATCTTCAGGAGAGAGCCCGGGAGGCTCTCTCCTCCTCGATGGCGGCCGCCATCTTGCCGCTAAGACGTCATCCCGGTCCGTCTCCGCGCCAAACCCCGCCCCTTTTGTGGGCGGGGCTATGACGTCATCCCAGCCCCGATCACCGGCTTCAGCGTTCTCAGCTGTCAGATGCCGGTGATCGGCAACGGGGAAAGAGGTGGCAGGAGATCCTCTGATCTCCTACCTCCCCCTTCTCTGGATGCCGATCACCGGCATCTGTCAGCAGAGCGGCGCGGGACAAAGGAGCTTACAATCGGAGGTAAGTACAGTAAAAAAAAATTGGTTTTTTTTAATAAAATTTTTTTTGTGTGGTGTTTTTTTTCATTTAACCCTTTGTGAACTGGTAAGGGGTCCATGAGACCCCTTATACCAGTTCACAAGGCTTTGGGTATGGCAGGTCACCTGCGGCAAGCGGGTGACATGCCATAACCCCCAGCCCCCCATTACCTGCCTCCCCAACGGCCAGGGGGGGGCAGAAGGGCCCGGGCCACTTAGTGGCTATGTGGGCTAGTAGCCTGCAGGGCCAGGGGCCACCAACGCTGGCCCCTGCGCCCTGTTCTACAAGCCCCCATAGCTGGCCCGGGTCGGTAATGCTGGGTAGGGGGGACCATACGTCATTTTTTTGGGGGGATTTTTAAGGGTTTTTAACCCTTAAAATTCCAAGAAAATATGGGGTCCCCCCCCTAGGAGGGGGAACCCTATGTCATTTTTTTTTTAATTAACCCTTTAGTTTTCTGTCATCCAGCAGCTATAAAAGGCTGAAAGAGTGCTCCACTATGGATGGGAGGTAAGTATTAAAAAAAAAAAAAATAATAAAATATTTTTTCTCTTTGTGTGTCTGTGTTTTTTTTTTACATTTAACCCCTTGTGAACTGGTAAGGGGTCCATGACCCCTATACCAGTTCACAAGGCTGGGGGAGGTGGCAAGTCACCTGCGCTAGCCGTTGACTTGCCATTAACCCCCGGCACCCCCATTACCTGCCTCCCCAAAGCCCAGGGGGGGGCAGAAGAGCCCGGGCCCACGGGCTATGCGGCATGTAGCCTGCAGGGCCAGGGGCCACAGAAGCTGGCCCCTGCGCCCTGTTCCTCCAAACCCTGCATAGCTGGTCCCGGGCTGGTTACTTTGGGTAAGGGGGGGCCTATGTCATTTTTTTTTTTATTTTTTAAGGATTTTTAACCCTTAAAAATCCCCCAAAAAAATGCCCCCCCCCCCCTCCCGGGAGGGGGGACCCTATGTCATTTTTTTTTTCTCGATTTAACCCTTTGTAGTGTGGATGGTAGTTGTATTTTATTTGTAAATGTTAAAAATTACTTGTTTCAGTTAGGGGGGTCTCCTGGGCTGGAACAGGGGGCTACCGATAAATATGTGGTACCGTTCTAATCGGTAGAAATGGGGCTTTCACATGCAATATGGTTTTCCCTAATCAAATACATTTTTTATTTAAAATAAAGGAGGCAATTTTCTAAATTTTTTTTTTTTTTTTTTTACGTAATAATAAATAAAATTAATAATAAATAAAATTTACAAACAAGACATTTCATGTTAAAGCCTAAACTCTGCTGCAAAAAATATATATATAATTTTCCTGAAAATTCCAGCAAAAATGATGCAAAACATGGCGCAAAATGGGGAAAAATGTCAACAGAGGGTGACAAAACCTCAAGTAAGCTGGCAATTAAAAGGGTTAATAGTACCTCTGCATGTTGGGTATTGTTCTGTTCGGGGGACCTTGCGCTTTCAGACTTAGCTTGTTTTTTCTTGTTTGCATATTTATATTTTAGGAGAAGGTGTTTTTTATTCTGCTTTTTTATACATTTTTTAGGGAAACTCTGTGCAACCAAAGAGTTCTTTGAGGGATTTATTCCAGAAAGATGAGCCCACTACAACAAGCTGGGTACGCTTAGAAAGCTTAACATGTGTACTTTCAGGGAATATATGGTTTATGGGGGATATTCCAAATGTAAAGGGTTGTTTTGGTTGAAAAATCGCAAGGTGCGCACTTTGTTTGCAGAGCTGAAATTTTCAAGAAAAATTACCGTTATGTTCAGGCTTTACTTTGGGGTGTTTGGCAACTCTTCCCTTGACAGAACCTATGCATGTTGGGTATTGTTCTGTTCGGGGGATGTTGCTTTTTCAGATTATACTTGTTTTTTCTTGTTTGTGTATAGTTTTTTTAGGAAAATGTGGCTTTGATTCTGCTCTTTTATCCTTTTTTTAGGGAAACTCTTTGCAACCAAAGAATACATTGAGGGATTACTTCTAGAAAACTGTGGCCACATCAACAAGCCTGGTACAAATAGAAAGCCTGAGGTGTGTACTTCCAGAGAATATATAGTTTGTCGGGGGTATTTCAAATGTAAAGGGTTGTTTTTCTGGAAAAACTGCAAGGTGTGCATAGCGCATATCACAGTTGTGTTTTTTCTGAAAATCCCCTAAAGCTCTGTTACAGTTTGGGGGAGTCTCCTGGGCAGGAAAAGGTGTTTACCTATACATATGTGGTACCGCTCTAACTGTGAGAAATTGGGGTTTCACACGCAATAAGATTTTATTGACAAACTTACATTTTTTATTACAAAAAAACACTACAAATTGTAAAAAAATTGATTTTTTTTAATTTTTTTGCACATATTTCGCCAAAAAATATTGAGAATACACCTAAAAAATTACAAACAAGACATTTGATGTTAAAGCTCAGACTCTGCTGAAAAAAACAATATATCATTTTCCTGGGAAATCCCTGGAAATCCCTTCAAAAATCACATTTGAACATGGGGAGTGCAAAATAGTGCAAAATGGTCTAGCAACAGAGTGTGACAAAAACTCCAGGTAGGCTGGCACTTAAAGGGTTAAAACCTCCGGATAAGAAAATAAAATCAATTCGTGATTTAAAACCCCTACCTTCCCATGTAAAACCAGCATTCTTATTGCACTTTTTGCATTTGTCAGTCAAGTTAAAGTCCGATATCGTATCTTTTAGCATTTTCTCTGTCTTATTTTTTCTTACCGCGCTCTTTGTTTCCCTTTTCTCACCATACAATATACAGTTAAAATCACCTAAATCCATAATTGGCGTAGCACCGGGGATAAAAACACTTATTTCCTCTAAAAAAAATTGCCCTTGTTTTTCTGTTGGTGCATAGACATTTAAAACCCTGATTTCTTTATGTCCAACTCTTATGTTCACCAACAAAGCTCTGCCAGGCACAATTTCCAAATTGGATAAAATTTCGCACATATCCCCATTAAAAAGAGTCCCTACACCAGTTGATTTGTTTTCATTATCGCCAGACCACACGTAGGCACCTTTCCTCCATTCTCTTCTTAAATGATAATTGTTATGGCGTGGTAGCCCACATTCTTGTAAACATAAAATATTGCACGACAGTGATTCTAAAAAAGCAAACATAGCGGTTCTTCTAATCTTACTTAAAATACTTCTCACGTTAAAAGATAAAACTTTCAAAAACACCATTTTAAAAATTTGTTTAGAATGATATTCTGATACACTTCTCTTTCCCTCCTACCCCGCACTTTTTCTTTGGCTTTTTCTTTTTTGCCCTACCATATTTTGTTTTCCTTTTGGTAGCGACCCCCTCATATGCATCAGCCTCAGGAACCTGAGGATTCCATAAAAATACTTTCCAAGTCAGGAGTTACCCCTGACTCCATACAAAGCTCCCCTGACTCATCCACCACCAGTGGACTATAGCCCGGAGAGCTCTTTCAAAGGACACAGACACCTCCGGTTCAGGGATCTGGGGAACTACCTCCGAGTGTCTTACCCCTACTGGGTCTGACACAAAGGCGTCCCCTCTCCCCTCCCGTTGGTCACCTCCTGCCACCACCTGCGCATAAGATTTAACCTTCTTGCGTTCAGGACAATCTTTAAATATGTGCCCCTCCTTTTCGCACATATTGCACTTTGATATGTTCTTACATTTCCTTGCCATATGGCCCGCAAGGTTACATTTCCCACAAATCACCTTCTTTTCCTCCACACAGTTCTCCTGTACGTGTCCAAAAGTCTTGCAATTTCTGCAAAAGAGAGGCATTTGTGGGTAGAACAGGTAGCACCTGTTTCTGCCTAGCATAAAGTTTGCAGGTGGTCCCGAGAAAGCACCAATACCACTTGGGTCGGCTTAAATTTCACAAAAAAACGGTATTTCCCAGACCAAAGGCTAACCTCGTTCATGACCTTTGACCCATACCGGACCTGTGCGCAATACTTCCTTAAAAACAGTACAATATCGTCTGTCTGTAAAAGGATTGTACACATGCACAGTCAGAGGGATTTCATCCGTATACAGTACAACGAATTTTAAACCCCTCAAATCACCATTTTCTCTCTCCTTTCTCAAGTTCTCCACCAAGTTATGACAAGCAGCCATAGTATCTAAAGTGAGTACAAAATCTCCGCTTCTGCGGTCCTGCAGGCAAAGAATACGGTCCTTCGCCTTTAGAACCCCCAAATGCACTACATCCATAAAATGTTTCAGGCCAAAACTGGCCTTCCGCTCACCCTCCACGATGACCCAGAAGGACTGCCGTAGTGGTGTTTCCCCGGCCTCCAGGTACCGGAAGATCTCCTGGTCCGCCATTCCGACCACGATCCTCTTCCTCCCGATACGATCCTCCTCCGTCAGCGACCGACCAAAACGTCTAGTCCGATTATCCGGGCGAGGACTAGTCCAGTCGTCCGTCCACGAAGCTCCTCCACGAAAAGGTCCAAACGGTCTCGTCTCGATCCGGTCAAAGATCCGACGGTCCGCCCAAGAAGTTTGTCCCGTCCGCGATCCGGCCTCCGATCCAGCGATCTCTGTCCAATCGACTCATTCTACAGTGCAGCCACGATCCGGTCCAGGATCCAAACTGTCCGTCCAAGGTAGTTCGTCCCGTCACCGACCCGACCTCCGATCACCTGTAGCCGTCCGTCCAACGATTGGTTCAAAAATTTGTCCTCCAGGAAACGACTTCTTCCAATCGGCTCACGCCAAACGTCCAGAGTACAACCTCCGGCAGAAGACGCAGGTTCGATCACAGCTCAGTTGCCCATCAGCATAGAACTCAAGTATAGAACAGATATTTGAAATATCCTTTATTTATATAGTTGCACATATAAATACATAAGACAGTACATTCTTTCCATGTATTGCGTCGCAGAGCACAAGTCACTACAATACAGATAAATCTCAATGCATACAATAAATTACATTCATGTTTAGCGGCAGGACGCCTGATGTGTGGTGCCTGCCCTGTACCTCACATCCTGCATGCCACTGCCTCCACTCATATTCAAGGTGGGCCATGCCTAATGTGTAGTCTTGGACTAAGGGTCCCTGACCTCACATCATTCATGAGTCCACCACATTCATCCCGCAACTATCAGAATATTTTTTAACATTGTGGGCGATGCCTGATGTGCCGCCCTGGACAAAGGTCCCTGGCAGCACATCATTCATGGGTCCACCGTACACAATACAAAGCATGAAAATGTGACGGTTTGTATATACAGTGTGGGCCATGCCTGATGTGCTGTCCTGGACAAGGGTCCCTGACTGCACATCATTCATGAGTCCACTGGTTCAAAATTTACATAAAGCAACGGTCTGTGTGGGGGGGTTGGGGGTGGGAGAGGAGGGTAACGCAGGGGGGAACACAGGGCCAAAGCTTTATTTAAGACATGGAATGTGGAGGGGTGGGAGGGGGAAGGGAGGAAAACAATCGAAGAGCCACTCAATCGTCTTCCTCACCGAAGTCCATCAAGGAGTAGTCTCTGAGCAGGCTGTGGATCAGCCTGCGACAGTCCTCGATTTTCATCCACTCCCGCCTTAGGATGAAGCGGTTGCGAGCACACTAGATAGCATCCTTAAAACAGTTCATAAGGCGCCAGGCGCACTCTACTTCCTTTTCAGCAAAGTTGCAGTGGAATAGTCCGTAAAAACGCCACAGTGAGTAACTGCGTTCCTTGGCACTCCACAGTCTTTCAGTTCGACCCTAGGGCATCCATCAAGGCCTGGGCATAGGAGCAATCCCAAAAGAGGTGACGGGAGGTTTCCTTGCAGACGACACACAAAGGGCAGTGTCTGTATCTGCTCAACCCCCGGTCGTGCATGAAGGCCCTGATGGGCAGACCTCCCTGGATTGCTTGCCATGCCAGGTCCTTGTGTTGGTTGGACCATCTCCTGGAGGACAAGTTCTTCCACACGAACCTACACGTGTCCAGCGGGAGCCCCAGGATCGGTTCAGTCTCGTCCTTGGCTCAGATGAGCCTGTAGACTGTCTTGGGCTTCCACAAATCAGCCTTAACTCCTGCCAGTTGTTGCTCCAGGATGAAGTCCTCAACGTCCTTGTAGAACCATGGGAGGTTCCAGGCGTATGGCACAGAGCTGTCCCATTTGGCCCAGCCAAGTTTCCTCCACACCCGCAGGAGGAAAAAGCGGGACATGGCATGACCTGCGGAAGCCGGTTCACAGTTCTTTGCAGTTCTTTGGACGCAGGTGCTGGGAAGGAGACCATGAGCATGGTTGGTATATCCGGAACTCCTTTCCCGCCCTTGCGAGGTTCCTTGCACAGCTTGGTCCTTTTGACACGATCCATCTTAGAGCCCCAGATGAAGTTAAAGACGGCCTTGGCGATGGTTTTCCGGGTTTTGGCCTGGGGTGGCCATGCTTGGGCGAGGTACTGGAGCACAGGGAGGATTTCACTGCACAGCACCAAAGCCTTTCCTTCGATGGTGAGTTTCCGGAGACTCCAAAGTCCGAACTTTTGATTAATTTTTGCAATCCGTTCGTCCCAGGATTTCAGGGCTGCTCCTTCTTTTCCAAACCATACACCAAGGATTTTGATGTAGTCCTGCTTGACGTTGAAAGGCACGGGAGAAGACAGCTGCCACTTTCCGAAGAGCATGGTTTCTGACTTCCCGCAGTTGACTTTAGCCCCTGAGGCTCGACCGAAGTCCTTGCAGGTCTGGATGAGTGCCGATATTGAACGCTGATCTGCGCAGAGCACAGTCACGTCATCCATGTACAACGAGCACTTGACTTCCTGTCTGCCGGGTCCTGGTGTGGTGATCCCTCTGATCTCTGGATTCAGTCTGATGCATTCGGCGAAGAGCTCTATACAACAAACCAAAAAGGAGAGGTGAAAGAGGGCAGCCTTGTCTAACCCCAGAGAGAACTGGGAAGGGGTCAGTCTTCCAGCCGTTCACCAGGACGGAGCTGCAAATATCAAAATACATGAGGTCAATATAAGAACAAAACAGTTTTCCTAAACCATACTCACGTAGGACCTTGCTCATAAACCCATGTGAGACCCGATCGAAGGCCTTCTCCTGGTCAAGGCTGACCAGGGCGCCATGCACATTGTGGGTTTGTATGTAATGGACGGTGTCCCTTACATACAAGAGCGAGGCTGTCCGCAATCCTACGGCCGGGAATGCCGCAGGTCTGGTCCAGGTTGACTATCCGCCCGATGACTGACCTAAGCCAGTTGGCGAGCACTTTGGCCAGGATCTTGTAGTCCACATTCAGGAGAGAGATAGGTCTCCAATTTTTGAGCTCATCTCTCCCTCCCTTGTGCTTATACAAGATCGTGATCATGCCCTCCTTTAACGAAGGGGGCATTTTGCCCTCCGCCATCATCTCCTCGTACAGCATAAGCAGGTCCGGGCCAATGAAATCCCACAGCGCTACATAGAGCTCCTCTGGGAGACCGTCACCGCCCGGAGTCCTGCCCCGCCTGAAGGAGCTAACGGCAGAGAGCAACTCCCCCTCCACCAAGAGCTCCTCCATGGCTGCAGTTCCCTCAGCATCAAGAGTGTTCTTGATGCCTGCTAGGAACTTTTCCGCAACCTCATCATCCGTGGCTTTCGGAGAGTAGAGGTTGGCGTAGTAGTCAGAGCCACTTGCATTACGCCGATCTTACCCTTCCGGATGGTGCCCGTCTCGTCTCGCAGTTCTGTCAGGGGTGTGTGACCGGAGTGGAGCTTCCTGAAAAAGAAAGAGTTACACTTCTCACCTTTTTCGATGTTCTCCACTTTGGAGTGGAACACAATGCGTCTGGCTTCTTCCTCGAAGTGCCCTTCCAGGCACTTTTTGGTCTCATCCAGGTTCTGCTTCATGTTCCAGCCTTTGAGGTGGAGGTCCTGTAGACACTCCAGTTTTTGCTGCAGCCTCTTGAGTTCCTCCTTCCTCTCACTCACCTGTTGTCTGCTTTTGGCCTGAAAGAAGCTGCGAAACTTTATCTTGACGTACTCCCACCATTTGCCGATGGAGTTGAAGTAGCGCTGCTGCTCTCTCCACAACATGTATTCCTCCATGAGTTCCCCCATCAGTTTCTCATTCTCCAGCAGGGTGCAGTTCAACTTCCAGGAGCCTGGGCCGGGCGGAAATTTGTCGCCCAGTTCCCCCTGGAAGTAGACCGCTCTGTGGTCAGAGAAAGAACAGGGGAACAAGGAGGAGCTCTTCTGCCTGACTGCCCGGGAGGTGAACACAAAGTCAATGCGCGAACATACGGAGCCGGCAGGGCGGCTCCATGTGTAGTTCGCTGACCCGGTCCCTTTGGCCCCCGCTGCGTCCTTGAGGGACGCCTCGTTGACCATTTCCCTGAGCAGCTTGGACGTCTTGTCCAATTTGGCAGAGGAGTTTGTGCTGCGTCCGTCTTGCTCCAGGGGGCAGTTGAAGTCCCCTGCCAGGACTACTGCTCTGGTGGTGGCGAGATAAGGGCATGGAAGAATTCCATGCGCTCATTCTTTTTCAACTGGAGCATACACGTTGATGAGCAGATTTGGCTCCCCTGCCCATGAGCCGTCTACTAGCAAAAGTCTGCCGCAGACGAGCTCCTGGACAGAATCAACCGTGAAGCAGTTCCCCCTGATCAGAATGGCTACCCCTACGTTCCTGTTCTCGCCTCCCCCAGACCAGTAGGATGGACCGTGGGTCCACTGGGTACACAGGTGTCTGTAGTGCTTGGAGAAGGGTAGAGAGCATTCCTGCAGTATGAAGATCTCGGCTTGCTGAGACGCCAGGACTCGATTTCTTCTAGACGCAGCTCCAATACTCCTCACATTTATGGTGAAAATTGAGATTGCCGCCATATCTGTTTGGAGAAAATAAGTTTTGTTAGAAGGGACGAATCCCTTAGTTACCTATCCCGTCAGGCGGTGCTTTCGCTGCCTTCTGGGAACGTGGCGTTCTCCATATTTTGAGAGTCTCTTCTTCTTCATAGTTTTCCGGATGCTCATTAATTTCTAGGGTCGTTGGTGGATCATCATCAGTGTGGTTTTCCTCCGTCTGCTTCGCCATGGTGGGAGTTGTGATGGCTTTTTTCCCAGTGTTTTCTCTTTCTGGTGTCACGGGTACTTCTTTTCGCTTGTTCCTGCCTGTTTGGGAAGAAGAGGGGGCGAGAAAGGGGAACTCCTCCACGGTGTTCAGGTGTCCTGCAATGGTGTCTGGGGTTGTGGTGGGTTCCGCCTGTGCCTGGGCTGGCAGTGTTTCTGTGTTGTCTATGTCTGTGTTGGAGTGTGTATTGGCCGGGGGCTGGACAGTGACTGTTTGTGTGGGTTGGGCGGGAGGGGGTGAGACCTTCCTGAGGGGGCTGGCACAGGTGTGACCTGTGTCTATTGAGGTGACGAGTGTCAGGTCTGTGCGGACAATGGAGGTCTCCTGAGCTATAGTTGCTTTATGGGCGGTAGTTTCGCCTGAAACTGGTTCTATTGTTCTGGGCTGTGAGGTGTGAGAAGTTTCCAGGCTCTGGGTGCTGTGTGTGGGATGGGGGGGGCGGAGGGGTTTGTGGAGGGTTGTGTGGGTATGGTTTTGGATTTGTTCTTACCTTTCCCCTTATTCTTCCCTGTGTTGACTCTGCAGGGGCGGCTTGTTGCTGTTCAGCCTGCTGCTTTCGCTGCCAATATTTCTGCTGCTGATCTTGCTGCTGCTGTTGGTGGTCCTGCTGCTGCTGCTGGTGGTCCTGCTGCTGCCCTTGGTGTTGCCGCTTTTCTCCGCCCGACCTACCTGACTTACCTGATATGACGGCTGCGGCGTAGGAGTTTGTCCTCTCAGGGCAGTTGCGGTAGACATGGTCGGATTTCCCGCAGAGGTTGCGAACTTCCTGACGCACCCTTCTGTGCTGTGTCCTCCTTTCGCATCTGGGCAGAACTTGCAGACGATTTCCCGACAATCTTTCCCCACATGGCCTGTCTTGCCGCATTTCCTGCAGGTCTGTGGGATGTCAGAGTAATACAATCTTCCTGGTGAGCTTCCCAGGGCGAAGAACTGTGGTAGATGCGATACTCCCTCGGCCGTTGATCGCAACTTGCACATCACCGACCATGTTCCTGTCCAGTATCCACTGCCATTCAGGATCTTGGTCACGGTGCAGTATCAGCTCAGGAAGGTGATGGTGTCGGCCGCTGGTGTGAAGGGGTTGCGCATGGCAACCGTGACCCGTCTTTCTTCTCTCTGTACGTGGCTGAAGACCGTGTACTTGCCGAAGTTAGAGTCGGGCCCTGCCGATGTGATCGCCTGGAGGTACCTTTTCACAATGTTCATTGAGATGAAGGTGACGTAGAAGAGGCCTTGGAAGAAGGGCTGGATGGAGTACGTCTCGGCTTTGGAGAATCCTTGGTCTCGCAGCATGGTGTCACAGAAAACGTCTGTTGTGACCGATGGTATCTTACCTTCTGCGTCTTCCTTCAGCTGCAGGACGACAGTTTGCCGCATCCAGGGCTCCAGGGTTGGGGCTCCATTTGCTGCTTGCTGCTTCCTGGCCAGCGCTTTGGGGGCGGAGTTTGCTGGAGGGGTTCGCTTAGAGGTAGATGGGCCCGCCTCCTGGTGGGAGCTGGTTCTTGATTGGTCGGCCATCTGATTAGTATGCGAAGCGAAGGGATTCTTCGAAAACAATGACGGGTCCGGTCGATTTCGCAGGTTGAGCTCGGAGAAGTTATTCCAGAAGTTTGAGGAGGCTTCCTGTAGAGGCTTCAGGGTTCCTTCTGGAGGTAGATTTCTTCAGAAGGCTTCCAAAGTTCTCCCGGAGAGGCTTCAAGATTCTTGCTGGAGGAGGTTCTTCTTCCGAGGTCTTCCTGGTCGGTTTTCTTCCTTGTCGAGGCAAGAAGGGGGGGGGGGATTGCTTCTCGTTGTTTGTGGGGGCTCAAGCCACAAAAGAGACCTCAGGCTTTGGATAGATTTAGTGATTCTCAATTCTGATAAGAACAGATTTTTTTTTTTTTTATTAAGAAAAATTCTTAAAATATATTTACAACAGTTTAAAAGAAAATTCCAAAAATAATCATCAAACAAAATATATACAAAAAATCAAAAAACATCATACACAAATTATATAACAAAAATAAAGAACATCATAAACAAAAAAATATATACAACAAATCAAAATTAATTAAATGCCATTAATCACAAAAAAAACAAAGAAATACAATATACATTATAACCACATCCAGCCCAGCACCATATCAAAACAAAAACTTCCATCTATGTGATTTCCACCACCCTTCCGCCACCTCCTCCCCCACCCTTTCACAATCCAACTTATATACAAAATATAAACGAGATAACAAAATTCCGATAGCATCCCTGGTACTTAAAACAGAATTTTTGAAGACCAGAAGATTACGGAGGTCCCAAAGGACCTCCTTGAAAATGGCGGAAAATAACCAGGCCCGGCGGATCTCCTCTCGACTGCCCGCTCGAAGACCTGCCAAGACAAACAAAAAGGTTAGTCCCTCTACGCCAAGTATAGTCCTGCAAAAAGAGCAGCATGCCTCTCAGAAGTCCCTGGCAAAGGGACACCCCCCAAAAATGTGGGGGATATCCTCGATGCCACCACATCCCTCCCTGGGACAACGCTCCGACCGGCACAAATTTCGGGACCTCTGGAAGGACCTGGTTGGGAGGCAACCCATCAGGGACATCCAGACCAGGTCCTTCTGCCTATTATTAAGTCCTACCAACTTCATTTTCCTCCAAGTTTCATTGGTCTGGCGCGAGGTTAAATGGAGGATCTGGTTCTCCGTCTCCTCCCTCCTAGCCCAAGCAAAAAGGTGTAGCTTACTTACCGCATCCTGAGCCAATCCACCCAATTTGTACTGGAACCAGAACTCTCGCAGACATTCATAAAACCAAGCCAAATTGAAGCATGTGGGCAACCTAAGGTCCCTCCCTATCCAACCCCATTTTGCAGGACCATAGGCGCAGAAGAGTCGGAATTCAAATGCCTGTGTCTTACACTGGCAGAGAACCAATCGGCCAGGCACAATGACCCGGCTCGACAGGATCTGCACCCGGGGGCCCTTAACAAGGACCCCCACACCCTCATTCCGGCTCTGGCAGGCCTCCGACCATACAGCCTGCCCATGAGGCCATTCCCTGCAGCTGGGGGCGCTCTGAAGAGCACATTCCTGCAGACATAAAATGTCTGCAGGGATGCAACCCAACGAGTCTAAAACAGTCGCCCTACTTTGTGAGGAACAAATGCTCCTCACATTGATCGTAGCTACAGAAAAAGACATCATGAGCAGGGAGAAAATTAACCCAAGCCTGGTCATTTTACTCGGAGGGTTCCCTCACACCGCAGGTGGAGGAAAACCCCCCCACCATTCTCACCGGCTCGTCCACTGAAGTGGTCGAACCCAGTTCTGCAAAGGACAGGTCCTCCCCAGAATCGCTCCTGGGGGAGAAACCTTCACTTGAGGCCTCCTCCACCTCTCTCTGGGCAGCCGTAGGGGGGCCACTACTGTCCACCCCCTCCTTGCCTACAGGACCTGGGTCCAGGCCAGAAAGGGACCCTCCCAAGGACATAAGGAGGGCTTCTGCCTGGGAACTCAGGCCCATACTCCCCCTGGGCATAGGAACAGGAGGTCCCAGGGAGGCTGGCAGAGGAAGGGCCGGACCCCGCCTCTCCAGAAGTGCCCTCCCCTCCGGGGAGGGGAGCCTGACGGCATGGGAGCCACTCGGGAGGATAGGGCGGCTGACTCCTCATAATTTTCCTGAGGGGTGCAAAAAGAAGCCTGAAGAGGCGGGGGTGGGACTAACCTCACCCCCCACGGCTGCCCCGGAGCTGTCGACCTCTGGCTGTACCCCTTCCGGAGTACAAGAGGCCTCCGCACTTGACCCAGGCTACCCCAGGTCGGAGGAGGAAAGTTTTTCCCTCACTCCTTCCGGGGGACCCTGAGCCCCAGAGGCCGATAACCTCAACTCCTGGGCCTTCTGGAGTCTTGCTGCCGCCCGCCTGGCCCGGGCATTGGTTTCTGATACAATTTTTTGTTTCTCTGGAGTCACCAGGGTTTTGCGAACCTTCGCCCTGGGCTCCAGAGAACCATCCTTCTTGCACACAGCCTCACACACAGTAATATTACACACAGGCTCAGGCACACTCAGGCACACACTTGCGATCTCCATACTCTCCTCCGCCCCTTTCACTCCCCCCCTCCTCCACCCTTACCCCGACACTTGTTCCACACTCATCCTGCACAATCACAGGGGGACCAGGCACCTGCCATGCATTTCCCCCCGCGGGAGCACCAGATTTTCCCTGTGGTGCCTGCTGAACCACCGCCGAAAAAAGCCTCTTTCCCTCCATCTGAGGGCAATTCCGAACTATATGGCCTCGCTGCCCGCACACGTCGCACTTTTTACCGACAGTGCATTGACGGCCACATGCTCTGCGCTGTCGCATTATCGGCACCTTGCTGGCTCATCGCAATGCTGGGCAAGGTGGCCAAATCTCAGACAGCGGCGACAAAATTCCAGCTGCCCAGGGTAATACACTGAGCACCTCTCTCCAGCTATGGTAAAAACTGGAGGGGGGTGCCGAAGGCCAGAATAACATTCAGGATCTACCAAAAACGAGGCCTTTACCTTATACCGACAATTTAGGTAGCCAAACTGGTTCCTTAAGTCCTCAGGAACACTTTGGAATCGCATATAGCTTGAAAGAAATGCCAAAACTGGGTCGAGATCCATAAACAGATTGTAGATTCTGATAAAGATGGTCTTTATTCCAGGTTCGAAAAGTAATCAAAAATCCAGTTTCGCCAAAAGGGGGGAACCCGCATCCTTTGCTCTTGTCAAATTTTCGTAAGACGCCAGGCATTTATCCTCGGAATAGAAAGAGACATAGTATAGCCAGTCTTTTATGATGTCCTGGACACCAGCTATATCGCTCACCTTCAGACCAAGCAAATCACGCAGTATATCCACACAGATAGCTCTCAAGGACACATTGGACTGATGCTCCTTCCTCGCCTTGAAGCAGATGGTGTTCCTTAGGGTCTGATGGGGAAACGCCATCCTCGCAACTGCATCGCCACACCTCCGCTCCTCCTCGAAATGGCAACCACCGATGTGGCGCCCGATCCCTCCTCGTTGCTGTCGGACTTTTAAAGCACCCAGCCAATAGCTACATGAAGGTGAAGACGAGATGGTACACGCCGATCCTGCAAGGCCGACTGGGCGGTAGTCCTCAGACACCTACTGGACCGTCACGAATGCAGCAGATTTTTTTTTTTTTATCGAGCCGTCATGTGTGCATAAGCACCGTCAAACGTGAAGCCTTAATGTGAAAAAGTGCTGGTGCACTAAAAAACACACTTAGGTGCCCATTCTGGCTCCTTCCCACAGGAAAGGGCCCCATCCCCTTCCCCGGAGGACGAACCCCCTGACAGGACTGGGTACGTTCAAACCCCTCAGTCCGAAGACCTCGGGGCCGCTTTCGCCCTCGGGTACTAACAAAAGTTTTCCCCGTGGACTAAGGCGTAAACTCCCTCAGCCTACCTTTCCCCGGCGGTTGCCCGTCCAGGTACTTGGATCTTCGGCTTCGGCCAACTGCTTTCGATAGTAGCTAGCCCCAGTACTAGCAGCCTCCGCAGCCTGCCTTTCCTCGGATTCAAATGCGAGTAGTAGGACAGGCTTGGGAAGCCGTTTTCCTGGGGTTCGCCGCCCTCTACTCACTGGGAGCCTCAGGGGGGAGCACTGCTAGCCTGCTAGATCCGTCCTACACATTTCAGCCCATTACTAAGCCACTAGCCGTACTTGGAGTGCCGGAGGGTGGCTCAAGCCCTCGGCCACCTTTCCAGCTAGTGTCGTTCACGGGCTTCCATGTAAGAACAGATACTACACTTGATCTTAGCCAATAGGCCGAGAGCAGATTTTTTTTTATCGAGCCGTCGTGTGTGCGAAGCACCATCAAACATGAAGCCATTAATGTGAAAAAGTGCGGGTGCACTAAAAAACACACTAAGGCGCCCATTCAAGCTCCTTCCGCAGGAAAGAGCCCCATCCCTCTCCCCGGGGGACAAACCCCCTGACAGGATTGGGTACATACAAACCCCTCAGTCCGAAGACCTCGGGGCCGCTTTCGCCCTCGGGTACTAACAAAATTTTTCCCTGTGGACTCAGGCATAAACTCCTTCAGCCTACCTTTCCCCGGCGGTTGCCCGTCCAGGTACTTGGATATTCGGCACCCTGCTTTCGATAGTAGCTAGTCCCAGTACTAGCGGCCTCCGCAGCCTGCCTTTCCTCGGATTCAAATGCGAGTACTCGGCCAGGCTTTGGAAGCCGTTGTCCTGGGGTTCGCCGCCCTCTACTCACTGGGAGCCTCAGGGGGGAGCACTGGGCAGGGGCCGGAAGCAAGTCCAAAAGGCCTATAGCTACAGGGCCCATAGGGAGCCGCTGGCACCTAAACACGTGAAAAGACACACTAACAAAAACGGGGAACTAAGGTGGCAAAAAAGGTGACAAAAAAGTGAAAATCGGGCTCTACTGTGCAATTACAGGGTGGGCCCTCCAGCCTTTAAAAATTCTTCAGGCGAAGCCAGAAGGCCACAGCCATAAAGAGCGTGCAAAACTAGCAGTGTATAGTGCACAAAACCATACAAGTGCAACCAAGGTGACAAGTAAGGTACCCTGGGCGCCACCCAGGGGTACACAGCCACGACGGCTCAGTTTCGCAACCTCGACCCATGGCCAAGATGTCTGCAGATCTACTCCCATACATGGCGGGGGGATCGCCACTCCCCCCTCAGGTCCATTACTAAGCTGTGTATACTAAGCGCGCCAGGAGGCCACCATCAAACCTCCGGCCGGGTTTCCACACAGCTTTTCATAGACCTGCATGATGGGTGCAGATACTGCAAGCTTGGTAGATCCGTCCTACACAGTTCAGCCCATTACTAAGCCACTAGCCGTACTAGGGTGCCAGAGGGTGGAGCAGGTCCTCGGCCGCCTTTTCAGCTAGTGTCGTTCACGGGCTTCCCTGTAAGAACAGATTTTTTACATTTATATTTTGGTGTTTTTGCAAGTATAGATTCTTGGAATCTGCAAACCAAAAATCTACCATATTAAATAAGCCTAAAATCTACATTTTAACAGAGTTATTTTGTAAGGGTTTCCCACATCTTTAGCTGCTTTTTTCTTACCCAATGATTTTACATCCATCAAATAGTATACAAACATCTAACTCAAATCAAGCTTAATGCACTCGTTTTCCGGGATCAAATCCCTTCTGAAAATTAAAATGTTTATAGCTTTCCACAAGGATAGTTTAAGGCAATTAATGATAATCCACAGTATCCTATTTTTTTCTTTTTCGCGTAGATTTAACACGCCATACAAAATGCTCTCATGATTCAAAGCCGTCAAACCAGTCACAAAACTCAAAAGTGGGCTCACGTTCTTCCATACACACTGTGCAAACGCGCAATCCCACATTAAGTGGCACACTGTCTCATTTTTCATGCAACCAACCCTTGGACATATCGGAGTTCTGCCGTATCCCCTATTATATTGAAAAAATCTGGTTGGTAAGCAATCATGAACTCCAGGCGATGTCTCTAATTTCATTTGACAGGTAGCTCTTATTGACCATTTTCCATATACTCTTGCTTTTCCCAATGGAAAAGGCTGCCACATTTTCAACTAAATCCTCCTTCTCCATTTCATCAATTAATTTCCTGGAATCTAACAGAATACTCATATCATATTTTTTAAGATTATACCACCCAATCACTTTCTCAAGTATCCCATAATGCCCAGGTAAATCAATTCGGATTGGAGTAGTTTGCTTCGGATAAAACCATTGTCTTTTTCTAAAAACGTGCCCACAAAAATATCTTAAAAAGAAAGACCAGTTATTACGCATCCACAACCCTTTAAAACATAGACTAAAAAACTTTTTAAAATCGATCATATATATTCCTTCCTCCTTTTTCACACTTTAAAGGAAATAAAATACTTTTGATGATTAAAATTTTCCCTTCAATGGTTAACTTTCTTAACTTCCAATATGATATTTTTGATTTTATCGTTGTTTTGATCCCCAACTTTTTCACCATCATTCTTTTGATCAAAAATCACACCTAAAATTAATTTGATCTTTCCGCGTTTTTACACCTCCATATTGCACATCATCCCATTTTTCAAGTATAAAACAATCGCACTTGTCCTTATTTAACTTAAAGGCGGACCCCTCGCAAAAAAATTCAGTTAACCGTACCGCTCTTTGTAGCGAGGCTTCACTTGTGCAAAAAATTGAAACATCATCCATGTATCCAATTATTTTTGCGCAGTTCCCACCACCACCCGGTAAAAACACACCTTTAATAACCTTATCTTTACGAATCAGCGCTAAAAGAGGCTCTAAAACGCAGATAAAATCAAAACATTATTAGATAAAAACCCATTGACTAAACTCCGACTAAAAGTATCCTTATATAATAATTTAATAACATCAATAATAAAACTAGGAAAATTAATTCAACTTAAAAACAACCATAAAAATTTGTGCGAGACCCTATCGTATGCTTTCTGGAAGTCTAAAGATAAAATCGCAGTCTTTTGCTTTCTTACCTGCTGGTACCATAAAATATCTTTGACCAGGTTGAGGTGCTCCCATACTCCCCTACCCGGAACACCACAAACCTGATCAGCAGGGATTACCTTGTTGATTACCTTTTTAATGCGGTTAACTAAAATTTTCGCTAAAATCTTATAATCAGTGTTTAAAAGAGTAATCAGTCGCCAGTTTTCCAGTTTTGACCGGTCTCCCTTCTTATAAATCATTGTAACCACACCATTCCTCCATGAATAAGGTAAAATTTCACAAGTAAAAGCATCATTAAAAATCTGCAAAAAATCCTCTTTTAAAACATCCCAGAAATCTAAATAAAAAATAAAATCGGTAACCCATCTGACCCCGGAGCTTTATCCTTCTTAAAACTTTTTAAAACCTCATACAATTCGTTAAAATTCAGGGTACTGCACAGAGTAGCTTGATCACGTTTATCCAGGAACCCGTCTATTGAGTCTAAAACACTTTCTGTAAAGGACATATCGATATTTTTCATATTAAAAAGTTCCTGATAAAATGTTACAACTTCTTCCATCATTCCTTGGTTGGTTGTTTTGCCTTCTAACTCTTTAATGATCGTTTTACCTTGAGAAACTTTTTTGAAAAAATACCTGGAACATTTCTCATTTTCTTCCATGTGTTGTATTTTAGCCTTAAAAATCACCTCCTTCCCTTTATTCCTAATAACCTTTTGAATTTCTTTTTTCACCTCCTCAATTAGCCCATCATTTCCACCATCCACTTTTGCGTACTTGAGATAGGTCTTCAACTTTTTGTTTAATTTAACAAACCATTCACTTTGCATCCGCTTATTTTGAATACCTTTTATAAATAAAGATTTTATTTTCTCTTTAATTACCTCCCACCAATCCAACCTTGTTTTGTATCTCTTTTTCAGGTTAGACCATCTTTCAAGATTCTGCAGGAAGTCACAGCGGATTGAGTTATCTTTCAACTAACTGACATTTAACTGCCATACACCCCTTCCTCTTTCCAACCCAGGTAAGTATACTTTTAGTATGACGGTTTTATAGTCAGAGAAGACATTGTCATCCAGGTGCATCTCACACACATTTATCCCATTTGTTAAGAACACAAAATCAATCCTAGATTTCACACCTCGATTTTCCCAAGTGAACCCGGGTTCATTTTTACTCTTACTCCTCCAACCATCAATTAGATTAAAATCATTAGCCATGTTCTTTAACATTCTCTCAGTTTTGTCATTCTTACGTACACTATTTGTAAACCTTTTTTCTCCCAACATAGTACAATTAAAATCACCACCCAGAATAGTAGGGCAAGACCCAGGAATAAAATATTGCAAGGCTTCTAAAAACTCTGTCCTCTCGTGTACATCTGTCGGGGCATAGACATTTTAGAAGTCTTAAAGTGGACCGTCACCCATGGGTGATCGGCCCGGGGACCCCCCCCAAAACCCCAAAAGAACTCACCTGATCGGCGGCGGCCGCTCCTCTAGCCGTGCCCGCGCCGGCCGTTGTGAATGGCCGGCGCGGGCGCGCGCACTGTCGGACGGGCGCGCGGGAGGCGGTGGCGGACGCGCTGCCTTGTCCGCCGCTTGTCCGTGGGAGCGTGGTGAGGTGAGTTTGGGGGTTTCTGGGGGGTTTTAAACAGCGGGGCACCCCTAATCGGGGTGCCCCCCTGAAGTGGACCAAAACCCAGGATAGTCAAAATCCTGGGTGTTGGTCCACTTTAATTCCTCTCCAAAAAACATAATTTTGGCCAACAGAGCTCTGCCAGGCATTATCTCTTCAAAAGTACATATTTTGATATTATCACCTCTAAAAAGAATACCAATGCCCTTTGATCTGCACCCATTATCGCCAGACCATAGAGATTGACCCCATGCCCAGCTCGATCTCAACTCATTGTAGCCAACACAAAAATCCAGGCAGCATTCTTGCAAAAAATAAACGTCAGCTTCAAGGGTTTCTAAATATGAAAAGATTGCTGCTCGCCTCCTCTGATCCCTGACGCTTCTCACATTCAGAGTGACTACTTTAAGCTGACTCATTTACAAAAAGGAAGAAAAATAGAAATTAAAGAGAAATATCATAATCCACTTGAGTTAGAAAAAACAGGCGAGGCTGGGTCTGCTATAAACAATCTATCAGGAGTAGACATGCTGTCGCATACCTCTATTTCCTCCCAAAAATGTTCATTCTTCATCTTACTACCCAACAAATTTTTATCTGTCATTTTTCTTTTAGCACGAGAATTCTCAAAGTCCATGGACCCACCTTCATCCCCATCATCAGACTCCTTCCCATCCTCCCCCTCCACTGCTGGCTTTGTTTCAACACCGACACATTCCGCAGGTAAGTTCTTCCCACCTACTCCTTCCCTTTGAGATCTGTCCAAAGCCCCATTCCCCTCCTCCACTAGGCTTCTAATTGCCTCCAGTCCCACACATTCTTTTTGCTGTACCGGCTTTTTGTTTTTAGCAGCAACCTGGGCCCAGTTTTTTTTAGGCTGTTCACGTGGTTCTAAAGGCCTTTGTGGTTTCTCCGGGCAATTGTAGAAAATATGTCCCTCTTTGCCACATCCATTACAAATTACAGCATTGGGGCAATCTTTTGTGAGGTGCCCCATTGCAAAGCACCTGCCACACCGTCCCACAGGTAAGTCCAAAGAACAATTCTCTTGTGTATGACCAAACACTTTGCATCGCTTACAAAACTGCGGCATCTCCGGATAGAAAAGGGCATATTTATTCCTGCCCAGCATAAATAAAGACGGGGGATGCTCCAAACCCCCAATCCCATTAGGGTTTTCTTTAAAGCACACAAAATATTTATATTTTCCAGTCCATAGACCGTAAGCGTTCTCTATCTTATGGGAAAAACGAATTTTGGTGCAAAACCTCTTCAAAAAAAGATCAATTTCATCCTTGGGTGCAAAAGGATTATATGAATGCACAACCAATGGTACATCACCTCCAGAATACAAGATGACAAAACACAGTCCCTCCAGATCACGATTGTTTTTCTCTTTCCTCAGGACTTCGATTAAATTCTGGCAGGCTGATGCAGTCCCAAGGGTAAGGATGAAATCCCCACTCCACAGGTCTTGTAAGCAGACAATGTCCTCCTTTTTTACTTTAAGGATTCGATACAGGATCTCCAAAACAAAGAAGCCCAAGGTCATGGCGCTCTTCTGGTTCTCCTCCACGATGACTCGAATAGTAAATCTGACCCGGCTTTCCCGGTGAGTGGCATATCTCAGCCGCATCTCCTCTCCTCCTCCGCCTCCTCCGATCTCCATCACGCTCCGCAGCGTCTCCTCCGCATCAAAAGGCCACCACCGAAGTGGCGCCGGATCCCCCTCGTTGCTTTCGGATTTTTAAAGCACTCGGCCAACTGCAGCAGTCGGGTGAAGGCAGTTGGTATTGCCGATCCCGAATGGCCAACTGAGCGGTAATCCTACAGCACCTATCGACCAGTCACAAATGCAGCAGATTTTTTTTTTTTTTTTTTTTTATTAAGAAAATTCTTAAAATATATTTACAGCAGTTTAAAAGAACATTCCACCAATAATAATCATCAAACAAAATATATACAAAAAATCAAAGAACATCATACACAAATTACATAACAAAGTCAAGAAACATCATAAACAAAATATATACAACAATTCAAAATTAATTAAATGCCATTAATCACAAAACAAAGAAATACAATATACATTATAACAAACATTCAACCCAACACCATATCAAAACAAAAACTTCCATCTATGTGATTTCCACCACCCTCCCGCCAGACCACCCTTTCACAATCCAACTTATATACAAAATATAAACGAGATACCAAAATTCCAATAGCATCCCTGGTACTTAAAACAGAATTTTTGAAAACCAGAAGATTACGGAGGTCCCAAAGGACCCGGCGGATCTCCTCTCGACTGCCCGCTCGAAGACCTGCCAAGACAAACAAAAAGGTTAGTCCCTCTACGCCAAGTACAGTCCTGCAAAAAGAGCGGCATGCCTCCCGGAAGTCCCTGGCAAAGGGACACCCCCAAAAGATGTGGGGGATATCCTCAATGCCACCGCATCCTCCCTGGGACAACGCTCCAACCGGCACAAACCCCGGGACTTCTGGAAGGACCTGGTTGGGAGGCAACCTATTAGGGACATCCAGACCAGGTCCTTCTGCCTATTATTAAGTCCTACCAGCTTCATTTTCCTCCAGGTTTCAGTGGTCTGGCGCGATGTTAAATGGAGGATCTGGTTCTCCGTCTCCTCCCTCCTAGCCCAAGCAAAAAGGTGGCGCTTACTTACCGCATCCTGAGCCAAACCACCCAATTTGTACTGGAACCAGAACTCTGGCAAACATTCATAAAACCAGGCCAGATTAAAAGATGTGGGCAACCTAAGATCCCTCCCGATCCAACCCAATCTTACCAACAGGTTCCCTCCCATATATCTACACATTCTGCCAACCACCGAATTACTGTTCAGGCACCCGGTAAGTATTCAACCAAAAATGGGCTCGAAGGAAGAAGCTTAGATCCGGAAACCAGTATCCTCCCGCTGCCATTGATTTGACCACCTTCACCCGACTCGCCCTCTCCACCCTGGTGCCCCAAAAGAAGGCGAAAAGCAGCTTATTCAGCTGCTTAACCCAGAGAGGAGAAGGCGGGAAAATCAATCCGGCATACAAGATCAGGGGGAGGACGACCGATTTCACAATCAGCGTCCTCCCGCGAAGGGAAAGATCACGCAGACCCCACAAAACAAGTTTCTGCACCACCTTTCCCCTCACCCGGTCGAAGGTTTTAGCACCCCGCAGGCTCGCATCAAAGGAGATCCCCAGAACCTCCACCTCAGAAGACTCCTTGACCCCCTCAACTCCTTTCTCCACCTTTCCACCCAGACTGCAAAAGTGGCATTTCTGCCAATTCCCCGCCATACCCGCAACTGAACAAAAAATGTTCAGTTGGAGGTTTGCTCTCCTGATATCTTGGGCTGTGTTCCCAATCATCACCACATCATCCATGTAGGCCAGGGCTTTCACACAGGCCCCGCTACTCTCGGGAACTACCACCCCCCTAACCAATTTGTCTCGAAACAAACTCCTAATCAGAGGCTCCATTACACAGATAAAAACCAACGGGGAAAGCGGGCAGCCCTGCCGGACCCCAGAGCTGACTGGCAACTCCTCGCTCAGAACCCCGTTGATTAATACCCGACTAAAGATTCCAGAATACAGGCTACGCATAACCCGGAGAATCCCTGGAAACCCAACCTTTCCAGCACCACAAATAAAAAACGGTGGGAGACCTGGGCGAAAGCCTTCTTCAAATCAACAGTTTTGATCACCAATCCCGATCTATTTGTTTGCGCCATCCAGATCAAGTCTCTCAAGAGGATCAGGTTGTCAGAGATTCGCCTGCCCAGGACCACACAGGCTTGTGACTCCCTGATAACAGTGGATATTACACCACGAATGCGATTGGCCAGAACCTTAGCAAGAATCTTATAATCAACATTCAGAAGTGTAATCGGTCTCCAATTTCTGATGTCCCTCCTGTCCCCCTTCTTAAAGATAATAATAATAACTCCTTCTCTCATAGAGGGCGACAGTACCCCGACACCAGAAATCACATTCAGCACCTCGACCAGATCCTGCTTAATAACAGACCAGGTTCGAGTGAAAAACTAAGCTGGGAGACCATCACTACCTGGCGTTTTGCCCTTGGCCATCTGACTAAGGGCAGTCCAAACCTCTTCCTCCGTCACCTCTCTCTCCAAAGATTCTGCATCCTCTGCTGTAAGGCGATCATCCAGAACTTGGCAATATTCCTGCATTCCAGCGTCCGATGCTGTCAAGTGATCCGTAAAGAGAGCCCGATAAAAATGACAAATGCTCGACCTCACATTGTCACCGGTAACCTCTCGATCCTGCACAAGAAGAGAAGAAAAAACATCCCTTGCTTTAAAGGCTTTTTTAAAGAAGAAACTTGAACATTTCTCATTCTCTTCCACATTCTGAACCTTTGCCCTAAAAATAATTACCTTACCACGCATTTCTAACAAACCGGCTCTCTCACCCCTCACGGCTCTTAATTCTTCCTCCACTTCCCAACCCAGCGAACGCAAGGTCAGAAGAGTACGGAGCCTCTCTAAAATTTCCCTCTCTTTACTAACCCGCAGCCTGGCCACCCTGAAGCTTTCCTTTCGGAAAAACTTCCTAATCTGAGCCTTCACCCGCTCCCACTATTCAACCACCGATCCAAACTTCCCTTTCTGCACCACCCACCTCCCATATGTCCATTCAAACTTCCTAAGCACACCCTTGTCCTCTAATAGGCTCACATTCAATTTCCACACGCCTCTACCCATCTTCACACAACCCTCTAAACTAACCCCTACACAGACCACAACATGATCAGAAAAGATCACCGGAATATGGCGGTAATTGCTAGTGGTAACTGACTGGGAGGTCAAGACAAAATCAATTCTCGACCTCACTGTCCCCTTGTCTGAGTAAAAGGTCCAGATCCCCATCAGATTGAGGGCTAAAGGAGTCCCTGAGGGTAAAATCCCAGAGAATCCCCTCCATGCTCCTGCTGGTGCTATCTAATCTGCCGTCCCCTCCACCTGCCCGGTCGCCAGACCTGAGGATCAAATTAAAATCCCCAGCCACAACTGTGGGTTGGCGGCCCGGCAGGTGGAGCCTCAGGACTTCCAGAAAAGCCAAATGTTCTGCTCTATCGGCAGGACCATAGGCACAGAAGAGCCGGGATTCGGATGCCTGGGTCTTACACTGGCAGAGAACCAATCGGCCGGGCACAATGACCCGGCTCGACAGGATCTGCACCCGGGGGCCCCCACACCCTCATTCCGGCTCTGGCAGGCCTCCGACCATACAGCCTGCCCATGAGGTCATTCCCTGCAGCTGGGGGCGCTCTGAAGGGCACATTCCTACAGACATAAAATGTCTGCAGGTATGTGACCCAACGAGTCTAAAACAGTCGCCCTCCTTTGTGAGGAACAAATGCTCCTCACATTGATCGTAGCCACAGATAGACATCATGAGCAGGGAGAAAAGAAACCCAAGCCTGGTCATTTTACTCGGAGGATTCCCTCACACCGCGGGTGGAGGAAACCCCCCCCCGCCATTCTCACCGGTTCGTACACAAGTGGTCGAGCCCAGTTCCGCAAAGGACAGGTACTCCCCAGAATCCCTCCTGGGGGAGAAACCTTCACTTGAGGGCTCCTCCACCTCTCTCTGGGCAGCCGTAGGGGGGCCACTACTGTCCACCCCCTCCTTGCCTACAGGACCTGGGTCCAGGCCGGAAAAGGGACCCTCCAAAGGACATAAGGAGGGCTTCCGCCTGGGATCTTAGGCCCACACTCCCCCTGGGCATAGGAACAGGAGGGGGCAAACGCTCCTGCCCAGTCCCATGGAGGCTGGCAGAGGAAGGGCCGGACCCCGCCTCTCCGGAAGTGCCCTCCCCTCCGGGGAGGGGAGCCTGACCACATGGGAACCATTTGGGGGTATAGGGCGGTTGGCTCCTCATAATTTCCCCAGAGGGGTGCAAAAATAAGCCTGAAGAGGCGGGAGTGGAGCTAACTTCACCCCCCCAGGTCGGAGGAGGAAAGTTCTTCCCTCACTCCTTCCGGGGGACCCTGAGCCCCAGAGGCCGACCTCAACTCCTGGGCCTTCCGGAGTCTTGCTGCCGCCCGCTTGGCACTGGGCATTGGTTTCTGATACAAGTTTTTGTTTCTCTGGAGTCACCAGGGTTTTGCGAACCTTCGCCCTGGGCTCCAGAGAAACATCCTGCTCACACACAGTAGTAGCACACCGGCTCAGACACACTTGCAACCTCCATACTCTCCTCCGCCCTTTCACACCCCCCCTCCCCATCCCTTGCCCCGACATTTGATCCACACTCATCCTGCACACTCACAACCGGACCAGGCACCTGCCATGCATTCCTCCCAGCGGGAGCACCAGATTTTCCCTGTGGTGCCTGCTGAACCACCGCCGATAAAAGCCTCCTTCCCTCCATCTGAGGGCAATTCCGATCTATATGGCCTAGCTGCCCGCACACGTCGCACGTTTTACCGACAGTGCATTTGGCGGCCACATGCTCTGCGCTGTCGCAGTATCGGCACCTTGCTGGCTCATCGCAATTCTGTGCAAGGTGACCGAACCTCAGACAGCAGCGACAAAATTCCGGCTGCCCAGGGTAGTACACTGAACACCTCTCTCCAGCTATGGTAAAAACTGGAGGGGGGTGCCTAAGGCCAGAATAGCACTCGGGGTCTTGCAGAAACATGACCTTTACCTTGTACCGGCAGTTTAGAAATCCAAACTGGTTCCTCAGGAACACTTTCGAAACGCATGTATCACGACAAGAAAGCCAAAACAGGACTCAGGTCCATGAAAGGATTGTAGATCCGGATATAAACAATCTTGACTCCATGCTCGAATAGCAGTCGAAAATCCAGCTTTGCCAAAAGGGGGGAACCCGTGTCCTTCGCTTGTCTTAAGTTTTCAAAAGAAGCCAGGCATTTATCCTCGGAAAAGAAAGAGACATATATAGCCCATCTTTGATGTTGTCTTGGACTCCAATATCGCTCACCTTCAGACCAAGTAAATCGCGCAAAATGTCCAAACAAATGGACCTCAAAGACACATTCGATCAATGCTCCTTCCTCGTCTCGAAGCAGATGGTATTCCGCAACGTCCTATGGGGAAGCGCCATCCTCGCAACCGCCTAGGATCGCAGACCCGTTGCTCCAGCGCTTTAATGCACTCCCCAATGCGAGTGGGTGAAGACAGGCAAGCCTGCCGATCCCACAGGACCAAGAGAGCGGTCGCATCGGAGCACCCGCCGATTACTAACAAAGAAGGGAGTCCAGCGGGCGCCAGACCCCCCCCTAAGCTTTCACCAACGAGCCGGGATTCTCGGGGTATCAAACAACAACCAACCACAAACTAAGGGCAAAAAAACCCAAAAGCCGTGACAAGCGCTATCGTCCACCGCGCACCTACCGCACCGATACAAGTGCCTCTCTGCGAGCAGATTTTTTTTTTTTAACATAACTCAGCAAAAAAAATTTCAAGACCATAATTAAGATAGGCTTCACCAGAATCCTCCTTTAGTCTTGAGCTCCTTGCATGATGTATGTTTTCCAAAACAAATTCCTTAAAAATCAAAAAAAATCAATTTTTTTTTTTTTTTTTAACTAAAAATAATTTAACGTATACCTTCTCTTTTATTTCCATAGACAACCACCGCTCATAAAAAGGAAAAAAAAGGTAAGTGTCAAACTCTCCAATTCCTGGTCTTCCACTTTTCTTCTGCTATCAGTAGACCACACCTCATGCGATCCTTCCAAAAAAAGGTGTATGCCAAACTGAAAGCAAGTCTTAGACACTGTTTAACAGATATTTCATCTTTATGATATACTAAGATGTTTCTACTCTTCCACAATGCTATCTTCACAGCGTTAATCATAATCCAAATGACTCCAAAACTTTTTTCAGGAATATTTATCCCAAAAGCAACCACCTCATGATCCAAGTAATGCAAACTAGACACTTTCGTAATAAAGCTGCAAATTCTCCAAACTCTTTGGGCAAAAACACAGTTCCATATAATATGGGTAGGGTCTTCTCTACCAGTACATCCTTCCCTGGGGCAATCTGCAGATCTACAGAAACCCCTCCGATGCTTAAATTCATGGGTTAGTAAGCAATCTTGCAGGGTTGCCCATGCAATATCTTTCATCTCATTCGATAAATTCTTATCTGTCACCCTGCACCAGATCTTCTTTGAAGTTTCTTCTGAAAAAAACCCAATACGACACACACAGTTGCGACTCTTAATCTCCTTCAACATCTTCTTATGGTCACGCAAGTCTGCCAAGACCATTCCATGCAATCCAAGCTCTCTTAAAAAGCTTCCAATGGTGATGTAAGCAAAAGGAGGGCTTAGCATCCATGGTTTTTTAAGATCAGGTTCTCTCCACTTGTACTTCCTAAGTAGGTAGCCCATCTGGTAGGCAACAAAACTACCCAACTTAGAATCTTCCAGAATCTTGTTTATATAAAAGGCAACGTACTTGCACTGCAGAAACATCTTTATTTCAGGAAAATTCTTCCCACCAAACTTTTATTAAGCACAATTCTTGTCTTTTGAGTCTCTCCATCTTCGACCCCCAAAAGAAAGTGAAGCACAATTTCACCAATGTCCTCAAAACATTGTAGGGGGGGAAAAAAAACAACGATGTATATAATAAAATCGGCAAAACAACTTGCCTAATTATCAATATCTTCCCTTCCCAGGACAGCCTTCTTGTTTTCCATAAGTCCAGCTTTTTCTTCACCCGCTCCAGCAGGGACTCCCAATTCTTCACATTACCACCATTGCTTGAAAACCAAATACCTAGTATTTTAAGTTCATCCACTTTCTTCAGGTTTATATCTTCTTCTATTCCAAAGCTGCCACACATTATCATAGCCAATTTTTCCATATTTACTTTAAAACCCGAAGCTGCCGAGAACCACTGAAGGATCCTCACACTCCTTTTCAAAGATTTAACATTCTTCAGGACCAAGGATACATCGTCCATATAAGCTATAAATTTGAGTTGATAGCCATCTCCTCCTGGAACGAAAAAACCCTCTATCACTTTATCGTCTTTAAGCTCTGCCAACAAAGGCTCCAAGGCACAAATAAACAGCACCGGCGATAGAGGGCATCCTTGCTTAACGCCAGATCTTATAGGGACACCCTCCGTTAAGTGCCCATTCACTGCGATTCTTGAAATATTTTCTTTATATAGGCCACTTTACTGCCCGACCAGTTCTGAAGGGAATCCCATCTTCTTTAAGACTGCAAACAAAAAATCGTGTGATACACGATCGTATGCTTTCTCAAAATCTATTGAAATGGCAGCAAGATTCTGTTTCCTCTCTTTTATGTCTTCTAAAATGTCTCTTAACCAACATGTAGAGTCTGTAATCTTTCTCCCCGGAACCGCACAAGTCTGCTCTTCACTGACCACTTCATGCACCACCTCTTTTATTTTATTAGCCAGCATTTTAGCATATACCTTATAATCTGTGTTCAGGAGTGCTATAGGCCTCCAATTCTTTAGTAGCTCCTCTTCCCCTTTTTTAAAGATCAGAGAAACAGACCCACTTTTACAAGACTTCGGGGTATTGCATAGACATGCAACTTCCTCAAACAATTCCCAAAAACTTTTTTTTACAGGGGAAAGGTAAACACAACACACCCTTATACAGACGTTATTCTTCTGGATCTTTACAATTATCATTCTACCAGGAAACACCTCTTCAATTTTCTTCACCTCCCATTCAGGACTTAGAAGTATGATGAGTCCCACATTCGGATTTTCATTCCCTCCAGAAACTATTGTAGTTCCAGGCCAATTATCTTTAAAATTCTTATAGGACGCTTGAAAACCTATTCTACATTCTTGCAATAAGCAAACATCGTATTTATTAATCCGAACAAACTCATATAATGCAGCTCTTTTATCCTTCTTTCTTAGACCCTTAACATTCAGGGTCCCAATCTTTATATGTTTTTCCCCTCATTTTCCAATACTCCATCCTTATGGTCAGCTCCACGCTTCAGATCCCCTTCCATTGAGTAATTATCCAATATATCCATTACCTCTTCTTCCACACACTTTTTCCTCATGAACCCCGCCTCTCTATTTTCTGGGGTGATACTTTCTGGAACAAAGCACCCAGGAGTACCATTTTCGTCACTTATTTCACCACCACCCGACCTCATCACTCCTTTGTCCTTCACTTTCTTACTTTCTTTACTTTTTTCATTCTTCTTAGTCTTCTCTGCTCTAACTCTTCCAGCCTTCTCTCTCTCCATTTCAGCTTTCTCTGATTGTTCTCTATCAATCCTGGCTCTTTCTGCCCTCTCTTCCTCTCTTTTCTCTTCCAGCACCCTGGGGCAATCAGCCACTTGATGAGTCTTCCCTTTACAAAGAAGACACTTATCACATGCAGATCTCTCGTGACCATACGTTTTACAATCCCAACAAAACGTAGGCATCCCGTTGAAAAATAGATTGCCTCGAACACCTTTAATGTAAATCACCGGACTAGGTCTACTTATATTGCCGGCCTCATCATCTTTAAACTTGACTCGGAACAGGCGCTTCCCATTCCAAACACCCATAAAGTCTTGAACATCCTTAAAGTGCGTAACTGTTTCACAAGTCTTCTTCAAAAAGGCGATGATATCTTCGACCGGCAAAAACGGATCAAACATATGCACAGTCATTACCTTCTCTGTGTAGTTGAAGACTGGGAAAATCTGAATTCCTCTACATACGTCGTCATTTTTCATATTTACTAATGCTATGAAAAGTAGCATCTACGGTCCCCGCAAACGTATTCTGGAGACACTTAAAGTGATCTTTATTCAGACCCAGCTTGCAAAAAATGTCATTATAAAGAAAAGCGCAATCTTTCTCACTCCGAACCGAACTCTCCATATAGAATAGGATAGAGTCCTTCAGCCCTGTCTTAAGCTGGGCTTCCAAATTTTTCTCCGACTGCATTTTCTGCATCACAATAGGAAGGTTTCCAAAAGAGAACATAAAAAAAAAACAAAACAAAGATAAGTATAAATTCGAAAAAAAGGTCCTTACTTCAGGATAAACAAGAGTCCACTAACTTGCAGCTCCCGTGTAAAACAAAAAAACTTTAGAATCCCAAAAAAGCTCCAAAAGGCGTAGCCTCCGTACAGCCTTTTTGTGAACAGAAAGAGAATCCGTCTAGGTGCGGCTCCCGTGCCACCTAAATTCAAAAGGTAAATAAATCCTGAGGCGCAGCCTCGGTGCAACCTCCAAATCCACAAAGAAAAAGGGTTCAAGGTGCAGCTAACGTGCCACCTCTTCAGTATCCAAAGTTGCAGACGCAGCCTCGGTGCAATCCGCTATCCTCCTTCCAACTGCTATCAAGGAGAAAAAGCAGTCAATTCCACACCTGCGTAGGCCAAGGCCCTGCAGGTGGATCACTTCCCGTTGCTGGTCCCCTTTTAATGCACCAACCCAATGACAGAGACTGGGTGAAGACGTTTGCACGCCGATCCCAGAGGGCCGAGTTGGCGGTAGGGGGCCAGCACCTATTGACCTCGATGCAAGGAGCACTGCAAACAGATTTTTTTTTTTTTTTTACATAAATCAGCTCAAAAAAATTTTAAGATCTTTAAATAACAGGCTAAGATCACAAGAGAGAAACTCTTGTGATCTTAAATATGAAATGCATCATCTTTATGTCTTAAATACTCAAATAATGAGGAATGCACACCAAATAATTCAATTGCAATTAATAAGTGTATTAAAATAATTCATACAATGTATACATAAGACAGTCACAACACGATAGCATAAAGATACTAAAGGATACACTTAGGAGTAGCAGGTAAGATTGAATGTTGATCCTCAGGAGAAAGGTGCCCCTTTGGAAACTAAAAAAATGTATAATATGTAACAGTACCAGTTAACTATGAAACAATGTATCAATATAGGTAAAAATTTTTACCAGATGGTTCTATAGGGGAAAACACCACTACACTCCTGGGGATAGCTGCAGAGTACAATAAATCTGCACATACAATACTGCTGGATACCATATGTTAAGGAAAGCATTGATTCTTACATATACAAGTCACTATGCATAAGAGGTCAATCAAAGTATATACAAATATGGTCCTGTGTAATCACAGGTATTATGCCAGTGTATACCAGCTACTAACATAAGCAGAATATGAGCAGTAGCAAAGACAATGTGCTTAATTATACCCCATAGCAAGTCAGGATAGCGATCGCTTTTGCGTAGCCAACGTTTCAGGGCATACAGCCCCTTTCTCAAGGCAGCGATAGTGCAACGACATGATTACCTTCCTTATATTCGAAAAATACACCTGCGTCTCCCCCTGGCCGACCAGTCTGACGCGTCGCAATGTTCGGCACGTAATTTCCGGTGACGCGGTCAGCTGGCAAAAACGCTGCCAGTACACCGTCGTGACGTCAGGCGCACGGGGCCGGCGTCTCCCCGGAGCACATATACTGAACAAACTTTATTGAAATGATACAAACAGTAACAACTGTAGACATGTCACTGGAGAAGTGATCGAGGGGGTGTACATTTCACCTAGGTTACTACGCTGGGTGAGATGGTAAGTGCAGGATTGATTTGTTTCCCAGCAGTGATATGCTGCTGAGGTGTTGTTTAATTTTGCCGGGCCTGGATTTATATGGAATGGCAGGTAGGTTTGGTAGAGGGACCTGTCATTCCACACCTCCCCGATCCAGTTTGGGTTTTGAATCAGGTGAGCTCTGATCCTAATTAGCCTGGGAGGTAAAAGCTCTGCAGAGACTGCAGGCTATTGCTCTCAGCCAGGAATGAACAGCCTGTGTGTGTGTTTGAAGGAAGCTGCGAACGCAGCCACTGCTGGAGCTAAAATCTCACCCTGCGATATCCAGGCTAACGCTGTGTTTTGAAACTGCCAGATAGGTGAGAAGAACTTGTTAGTAAGCGCCCAGACGGGCTAGGTCTTTTATTTTGATTGGACACAAAAGAAGCACGTGGTTGCTGTATGTTTTGTTTACTGGACTGTTTATGCTATGAATAAACGCCAAGATCTGCTTTTATAACGTCTGAGTCTGCCGTGAACTGTGTCCAAACACACCATCCCCCGGGAAGATCCCTACAATTGGTGCTGCGGAGCGGGCAAAACGGTTGCTAGGGGCAACGGTGTGGACAGACTTGGCTACAGCTGCTTATGTCTTGGGTGAAAGCTGCTACTACACTCCAAGAACAGGCGGGCAACATGGAGGAGATGCTGAAGCAGTTTATGCAAGTAAGTTTGCAACAACAACAGGCTCAGATAGAGGCCAATGGACGACATGAACAGACCATGGCTGCCCAACAACAACTTATTGAATACCTGATAGCAAAACAGGAGGCGCCTGTGGTTGCTAACCCCCAAACAGTGGTGCGAGCCGCTCCAGAGACTTTTGATGTGAGAAGAGCTGTGCAGCGAGCGCTGCAAAAGATGACTGCTGAGGACGATGTTGAGGCCTTCCTAACTGGGTTTGAGCGTGCGGCTGAGCGAGAGAAGTTACCCGTCGCTGAGTGGGCAGAGGTAATTGCGCCCTATTTAACAGGAGAACCTCAAAAGGCCTACTATGACCTCAGTGAGGTGAACTACAAGGTGCACCAACCAGGTAGAAGGAAGCCTTTCCAAGTTTACCACGTAAACTTGATTAAGCCCTGGAAAGACAGGGAATCCTTGGGGGCGACAAATACTGTTAATAATTTGTCACAACCAATCCCTCCAGTCAAGGTTGGTGATACCCTATCAGTGTCACAGAAACAGGAGGCTCAGGAATTTTTACAGAAAAACAAAGACAAGTTTTCTGACCTTCCAGGGCGTACACACCTCATCTATCATCACATTGAAACTGAGCCTAGAAGCAGAGTAAACCTCAAGCCCTATAGGATCCCGGAAGCCCGTAGGGAAGCCGTATCTGCCGAGGTAAAACGTATGCTTGATCTGGGAGTAATTGAGGTGTCACAGAGTGAATGGTCCAGCCCGATTGTATTAATCCCAAAGCCTAATGGAACTTGGAGGTTCTGTAACGATTTCAGAAAGTTGAATGAGATCTCAAAATTCGATGCCTATCCTATGCCCAGGGTAGATGAGTTGATTGAGAAGTTGGGTAATGCCAGGTACATAACCACCCTCGATCTCACAAAGGGCTACTGGCAGATTCCACTTACTGATGAGGCTAAAGAGAAAACTGCATTCTCCACCCCTGATGGGCTATTCCAGTATGTAGTGATGCCGTTCGGGTTACATGGAGCTCCTGCGACTTTCCAGAGGTTGATGGACTTGATTTTGCGACCACATGGTGATTACTCAGCTGCCTACCTCGATGATGTGGTCATTTTTAGCCCTGATTGGGAAAGTCACCTCTGTAAGGTACAGGCCGTATTGGATACCATAAGTGATGCAGGATTGACCATAAATGCCGAGAAGTGTGCAGTAGCCCTAGAAGAGGCCAAGTATCTGGGCTACATTATTGGAAGAGGGTTGATTAAGCCACAGCTAAATAAAATTGAGGCAATACAGAATTGGCCTAGACCCCTGACAAAGAAACAGGTCAGAGCTTCCTTGGTATTACGGGCTATTACCGTAGATTTGTGCTGAACTTTGCCTCAGTTGCTGCTCCCCTAACTGACTTGACAAAGGGCGGAAAGAGAGCAATGATCACGTGGACTCCAGAGGCCGAGAAGGCTTTCCAAAGCCTTAAATCTGCCTTGTGCCAACAACCTGTGTTAGTTACTCCCGATTTCAGGCGAGAATTTCTGGTCCAGACAGATGCTTCTAACACAGGCTTAGGTGCAGTACTCTCACAAGTAGTAAATGGTGAGGAGCATCCGGTGATGTACTTGAGTAGGAAGCTAACCCCGGCCGAGAAAAATTATGCCATTGTGGAGCGAGAATGTTTGGCAGTGAAGTGGGCCCTCGAATCCCTAAAATATTACTTGCTAGGCAGGAAATTCAAGTTAGTGACAGACCATGCCCCCCTAACATGGATGAAGTTAAACAAGGAGAGAAACGCAAGAGTGACTAGGTGGTTTCTGTCCCTACAAAACTGTAACTTCACTGTGGAACACAGGCCAGGGAAATTACAGGCAAATGCTGACGCATTGTCGAGGGTACATTGTCTGTGGGGACAAAATGCTCAGCCCTCCGGTCTGAAGAAGAGGGGGGGGATATGTAGACATGTCACTGGAGAAGTGATCGAGGGGGTGTACATTTCACCTAGGTTACTACGCTGGGTGAGATGGTAAGTCCAGGATTGATTTGTTTCCCAGCAGTGATATGCTGCTGAGGTGTTGTTTAATTTTGCCGGGCCTGGATTTATATGGAATGGCAGGTAGGTTTGGTAGAGGGACCTGTCATTCCACACCTCCCCGATCCAGTTTGGGTTTTGAATCAGGTGAGCTTTGATCCTAATTAGCCTGGGAGGTAAAAGCTCTGCAGAGACTGCAGGCTATTGCTCTCAGCCAGGAATGAACAGCCTGTGTGTGTGTTTGAAGGAAGCTGCGAACGCAGCCACTGCTGGAGCTAAAATCTCACCCTGCGATATCCAGGCTAACGCTGTGTTTTGAAACTGCCAGATAGGTGAGAAGAACTTGTTAGTAAGCGCCCAGACGGGCTAGGTCTTTTATTTTGATTGGACACAAAAGAAGCACGTGGTTGCTGTATGTTTTGTTTACTGGACTGTTTATGCTATGAATAAACGCCAAGATCTGCTTTTATAACGTCTGAGTCTGCCGTGAACTGTGTCCAAACACACCATCCCCCGGGAAGATCCCTACACAACGTATTGTGCTGGGAGCGCTGACAGATTTTTGAGGGAGAGGCTTTGGCTTATCTAATCATGTGTGATCTATAGGAAAGAATAAAAACATGATTAAAACCAATTAAAATAAACGCAGATCGCTAACACAGGCTTCTAAAGGGTATAGAGAGTAATTATTAAGGATAATTAATGAATAAACAAAACAATACACTGCAAGAAAAGAGGGACACCCACAGTACCCTCTAAAAAGTGCCAAGGATGAAACAGTTGCACCACTTTAAGGGTCTAAAAAATATTCAAATTTATTGACTAATTACATATATTTACAATCACAATGAACATTAAGACTATACAATAACAACTACATGACATAAACATTTAAAACCACAAGGGGGTGCTGGAGGTCTGTCTCAGTGCAAAAAGTAAAATACTCTCCATTAAAAAGTGTGTATCCAAATCCTATATATTATAACTAGTATGCTCTCAGATGCAAAAATACAGCAAAAAATGTGCTAAACCCACCTATTAATCAATTCAGATCCACATAAGTGTACAAAAATAAAGCAGAATAACATACCATTAAGCAGGAAAACACGCCGTGGTGATGGAAGTGAAAGAGAAAGAAATGTACAAAAGTGCATACAGACCAACCAGACGTGGACCCCCCCACAGGTAACAACGGCGTCTGTATGCACTTTTGTTAATTTCTTTCTCTTTCACTTCCATCACCACGGCGTGTTTTCCTGCTTAATGGTATGTTGTTCTGCTTTATTTTTGTACACTTATGTGGATCTGAATTGATTACCGTATATACTCGAGTATAAGCCGAGTTTTTCAGCCCACTTTTTGGGCTGAAAAAAGCCGCCTCGGCTTATACTCGAGTCAGTGGAAAATGGAGGAGAAAAATGGGTGGGGCCGGATTACCTTAGGGGAGGATGGAGCTGTGTTCCCTCTAACGCAGCGGTTCGTGACCCCAGCGGGGGTCAGGCTGAGAACTCTTCATGCTGCAGGGAGACGCAGGCGGGGGTGAGAGGCCGAGGCCGCACGCGCGCGCACACCACAGTATCCAAGGTGCGCGTGCACGGCCGCGCAGCCCCATCTGCCGTCTGACGGTGCAAGGAGCGCGAGGAGCAACCCCCCCCCCCCGAAAACCTCTTCCGGGTCCAGGTCAGGAGCACTCGTGGGGGATTCTGGTGTCCAGCATCCAGGAGGTACCGTATTTTAACATACATATACGGTATACATTATACATTTCCAGTAAAAAAACAAATAAGCTTGGCTGGAATATTTTTATTCTGAGCATAGGTACTGTACAGTAAATAACACCTTCCTCTTCTATATGTACTACATAGGTGTAAGATTGTATAGCGATTGTACAGATCGAGCTGTAAAGTATGCGGCCAGCATAAAGTATAAACTGTCTTTTTACCCCACATTCAGCAGGGTTGCAGTGTAACACATCCTGGATATTTTTTTTTACATTTGTAGTCCTGGTTAGATAGTTGACAGTCTAGAAGGTCCCCTGCTATGGGCTCTTTTCTAGTGCTGGCGGCTGGGGGTAGTCATTTGCAGTACTGACATTAAAAGGCTGCACTGAACTAAATACGGTAACCCAAAGGCTGCACTGAACTGACACCAAAGTAGGGATAAGATAAAAAAAAAAAATGATTATAAATCCTTGTTTCTGCCTAAAACATACTGACATTAAATTTTAATGTCAGTATTTTTTAGGCAGAAACAAGGATTTATAATAATATATATATTTTTTTTATCTTATCCCTACTTTGGTGTCAGTTCAGTGCAGCCTTTGGGTTATTTAGTGGGGCAGCTTTCAGAGCCCCACCGTTCCTTTTTTTTTTTTTTTTTTTTTTTTTTTTTTAATCATGGTTTTTATTATTAGAATAAACTCTGGAGAAAACAGAACAGCATAATTTTACAGTCTGAGCATATTCCAAACTGCGCAAGAGGCCATAAAGGAGCGCCATTGGTTAACAATCATCCAAAGAGTATGACCATTATAAACAGAATAATAACAAACAAAATGAAAAATTGTCCAAAAAATAAAGAGAACATTTCTCAATCATCATCGAAAGGAGGGCTATAGAGAATAGTAGAATAAGAGATGCGCAGAGTAGAGGGAAAGAAGGGGAGGAATAGTAAGGGAAGGTAAAAGGTAAAAGGTAAAAGGTGGGTTCCAGGCCTTCGTTTATTTCTCAGGCAGGAGCATGGCGGAGTTCTATATCGTGAGAAGAGCACAGTTTAGACCTCCCGGATGGAAATGAGAGATCCAGCCTTCCCAGGTGGATAAAAAGGGGGCAAAATCACCCCTTATCATGGCCGCCAACTTCTCGAACATCATAACTTCGTTGACCCGGGTGATAAGGCTTCCCCTGGGAATGGCTGGTTTCTTCCACGATTGAGCTATGATCAACTTGGCTGCAGTGTTAATGTGCCTTATGAGGCCAAGCTGGGAATTCGTGCAGTCTGGGGGTTTCAGGTTAAGGAGGAACAGCTGAGGGGATAGAGTTAGTTTCAGCCCTGTTGCCTTATTAATAATATAAAGGACTCTGGTCCAAAATTGTTTAACTACCCTACAATCCCACCAGGTGTGCAAATAACTACCAGGGAGCCCGCAGCCTCTGAAGCAATCCTGCGAGTATGAGGGGTAAATTTTGTGGATCCTTTGCGGGACGAGGTACCACCGAAGGAGGACCTTGGTGTTGACCTCCTGAGCACCAGCATTAAGGTAGCCTAAGAAGGAGTGTCTCCATATCGCCCTCCATTCCCCATCTGTTAAGGTCAAATTCAAGTCATCACTCCAACAAACTGTATGTTTCGGAGGTATCGACCCCTCCGATTCAGAAAGTAGTTTGTAGACTGACGCAATCACCCCTTTACCCATGGGCTGCTCTAGACAGAGTCTCTCAAATGTCGTGGGAGGAGGAGGAGGAGCACCATGCTTGCACTTAGACCGGCCGTAATGGTTGATTTGCGAGAAGCGAAGGAACTCCCTTCCCGGCACATCGTAAGAGGATCTCAATTCGGCAAAAGAGAGCAGGCCCTGGTGCGAAAAGAGATTCTGGACTCTGGTGAGATTATGGCTCCTCCACCACTCAAACGCCGCCGGTTCCAAAAAGCCCGGGGGGAATTCTGGATTGCCAAGGAATGAAAGAAGTGGGCAATGCGGCGAAGCTAGATTCCCCCGCTTCTTATTAGCCCTCCAGATTCTGAGGGAATGATTTAAAACGGGATTAGAGATTCTCCCACAGACCGCGGGGGGGAGCCACAGCAAATTATGTATGGAGACCGGGGAGCAATACGACTCCTCAATATCCACCCACAAAGGTCTATCACTTCCCCCATGTAGGACCGTCAATTGGGCAATTTGACAGGCGTTGTAATAGCGTGCAAGATTAGGGACACCCAATCCTCCTTTCTGTTTTGCTCTATAAAGCGTTCCACGGTCGACTCGCGGCCTACCCCCCCCCCAGATGAATTTGTTCAGGTCTGTTTGGAGATGTTTCAGAGCTAAAGCCGGCACAGAAATCGGCAACACCCGAAAGAAATAAAGTAATTTGGGGAGCCATGCCATTTTCACTGCAGCAATCCTACCAAGCCAAGAGAGATTTAATTTGGCCCAGTTACCTAGGAGGGATCTCAAGGTCTTGAAGATGTGAGGGTAGTTTGCCCCGTATAGAGAGTTATAATCGGATGTCAGCTGTATCCCTAGATATTTAATAAGCCTATCCTGCCAATGAAAATCAAAGGAAGCCTTAACTGTGCGCAAGATTCTGTCGGGTAGGGAGATGTTAAGGGCCTGAGACTTGGTGGAATTAATTTGCAGGCCCGAAAGCCCACCGTTCCTTCTTATTAGTGTATTGATCTGGTATTTTCTTATGCAGTGAGGGGGTATTTGCAGGACTCCTATGGAGTGAGGGGGTACTGCTCAATAAATTGTACCTGTAGGTCCAGTCAGAGGAATGGCTCTGCTACTAATTGTGGCCTCACTTGGCCTATCTTATATGTTACCCACACCCTGTACATATAGATTGTCCACATTAAAAATCATCCTACCTGCATCTACTGCATGTTATGAGCCTTTAAACATCCAAGATGGCGGCTCATGGAGCATCAGGCAGCCTGCAAACAGGAAGTGGTTCATGACTGTGCTGCTCTGCATTCTGGGACTGCTGACCTTTACCTGACCCCAGCTCTGCTCTGTCTGTGCAAAGCACAGCTATAACCCGCCCCCCTGTACCTTATCCCACGTACCTCTCCTCTGTAAGTGTGATGCTTCTGAGTCAAGATGGCGGCGCCCGTATCCTAAATTCCTGAACAGAGTTGCAGCCCAGTGGGGGAAAGAATAATAAGTTAGTGACTAAAAATGTTAAATATATTAATTTAAGATGCTGGGGAACCGTTTTTAAAGAGTTTGGGCTTTTCATTAAATCACGCTGAACGTCCGGTTTAAGCTAACGGGAAAGATGCATGCGTTCATTTTTGCACTGCCATAGCGTACACCCAGAAGCGGCCGGCGCAGCTTCAGTCCAGCCTGGCGAGGGGCCGTTTCCAGGTGTATAGAGGGAGCCGGCGCGCTGAAGAGAAAGGCGGCAATCAACTACCGGTATAACGGCAGAACGGATCGGGCAATCAAACGGCAGGAGCCAGGTATTTACTCAGCATAAACCGCACTACCAGCCTGGGCCACTGGTTAGTGCGGTTATGCTTACCGTATGTGACAGTTTTCCTTTAATGGACACAGGCAGGCTGTACGGTATATTTCATGGACACAGGCAGGACACGGGTAGAATGTATATTATGAGCCCTAACACAGGCTGCTCTATGCAAACAGTCATGTCATCACTTTCTGTAATATCAGCCTGCATTAGGCCTCAAAAGATACCGTACCGTACGGTACCCGTAAAAGTCTTTTTTTTTTATCCTGTTAGAAATGGATCCCAATACTTCTACCGGTAATCCTCGACCAAAAGAAAAACGCAGGTCATTCGAAGCTGGTTTCAAACTTAAGGTTGTGTCAAGAGCAGAAGAAAGCAATAACAGTATTGCAAGTAGGGAATTTTGTGTTGATGAAAAACAAGTGAGGGAATGGCGGAAAAAGAAAGCTGACTTGGAAAAGATTCCAAATGCAAAAAAAGCTCAACGTGGTTTAACAACTTCATATGGGGCTCTAGAGACTGAATTGCATAAATGGGTTATGGAGTGTCGTCAAAATGGTTACTGCGTAACACGCATGGGAATTCGCTTACGTGCCCTTCAAATGGCTAAAGATGACACATTTAAAGCACCAGGCATTGAAAAATTTGTTGCGTCAGCAGGATGGTGTACCCGCTTTATGAATAGGTTTGCCCTATGTTTGCGGCAAAGAACAAAGATTTCACAGAAGTTGCCAAAAGACCTTGATGAAAAAGTGATGTCATTCCATTCATTCATCATAAAACAAAAAAGGATCCATAACTATGACCTGGGAGATGTTGGAAATATGGATGAAACACCTATGACCTTTGATCTTCCAAGCAACAGAACTGTGGCAAGTTTGGGAGACAAAACTATTTTTCTCAGAACCACAGGAAATGAAAAAAAAACATTTCACAGTTGTTCTGTCATGTTTGGCTAAGGAACTAAGCTGAGGCCTGTCATTATTTTTAAAAGAAAGACCTTGCCTAAAAAGATCAAATTCCCACCACGAATTACAGTGCGCGCACATATTAAAGGCTGGATGGATGAAGACGGAACAAAAAAATGGTTGGAAGAAATTTGGAATGGACGACCAGGAGCAGCCTTAAAGAAAAGAGCATAATTGCTAGTTTGGGATATGTTCAGAGCCCACACATCTGATGACATAAAAAAAATGGCAAAATCTTCTCAAATTACTTTGGCCGTTATTCCAGGTGGGCTTACATCTGTATTGCAACCGCTAGATGTGTGTTTAAATAAACCTTTCAAAGACCATGTGAGAAAGATGTGGCATGAATGGATGTCATCTGGTCAAGCCCGACATAGAATTGATAGCAAAGTGGGTTCGTGATGCCTGGGAAGACATTCCGGAGGGGCAACTGTTTCATCCTTGGCACTTTTTAGAGGGTACTGTGGGTGTCCCTCTTTTCTTGCAGTGTATTGAGTTTTGTGTGCTGGGATTAGTGTGCACACTATTATTGGCTTTATTGTTGACTTACCATTTGGCTTATAGACTGGTGCAACTTTTCTAGCTTGTCTAAAACTTGAATAAACAAAACAACACGATGCAAACTTAGAGCCTCTACCTCCTCACTCATGAAGAGCCTGAGTTTGTCATACTCGATCTCTATATCATGATTCTTACTGCTGTGTCCCATAAACAAATCACATACTCAGCTCAAACATGTAATTTGGGGAATACAAACTCTCACAATAATGTGATTAGAATAATTTCAAGGGTGCCCAGTAAAATATGGTAATTTAATGCGTCCCTACAACTATACCAGATCAGACTTCGATACTATATTATATAGTGTCCAGGCTATATATTAGCACATTACCCATACCGGCCCATTATCCCAAGTGGCGGATATCTTAGCCACTGGTTTCCTCTGCCTATTGAAGAAGCTAAAAGCTAAGGGGGTACCATCTCTGACACTATTTAATATAGGCTTATTTACAAAAATGGGGAGAAATCAATCTCCTCGTTTAATCCTAGCGGAGATTTAGTATTCAGAATGTAAATCCAGCGTAGCTCCCGCTTTAACAGTTCATTGTCCCTATTTCCACCCCTGCACAATGGTTTAACATGGTCTATAGCCTGGAATCTCAATTGTGAGATCTGATGTCCAGCTTCCAAAAAATGCCTCGCTACAGAGGAATCCAGGTCCCCCCTTCTTATGGCACTTCTATGTTCGCTTATGCGAGTTTTTAGTGTTCTAGTCGTCTTACCCACATAGGCTTTCCCACATGGGCATTTTAATAGATACACCACAAATGTGAAATTACAATTAAAAAAGGACCTCATCTTATATTTCTTGCCAGAATGAGGATGTGTAAACTCAGAGCCTTTTATAACGAAATTACACTGAGTACAGTGCCCACAGGCATGCATTCCTATATCCTTATTATTATAACTAACTTTTCCTCCTTCCTTTTTTACAGATCTTCCATAGCCGTTACTTCTTCTGAATACCAACAGGTACGTTTTCCCTTTTTTGTATTCCTTATTTCATCTTCTCACACTTTCCACAGATTTATTTTCCACTTATCTTCCGCTCTTTCCAATCCTTCCAATCTTCTTCCGATCTCTCCAGAAAAAGGTATATCAAATTCCAAATGCCAACCTCAAATCCTGATTTGCTGTTAGCTCTTCTTTCTTATAAACCAATATATTTCTACTTTTCCAAATCGCCACTTTGACAGCATTCAAAAAAATCCATATAACTTCCGAAATCTCTTCTGGTATACCTATACCATACATTATAACTTCATAATCTAAATAATTCAGATTTGAAAATTTTGTGATAATCCCACATTTCTTCCAAATATTTTGAGCATAGTTACAATTCCAAAAAACATGCTCTATAGTTTCCGGACTTAAACATCCTTCTCTTGGACATGTATTTTTTCTAATCAAATTCCTCCTATATTTGAAATCATGCGTCAACAGACAATCTTTCAGACATGCCCATGCGATGTTCTTCATATCGTTAGACAATCTTTGATCTGCCACCTTCTGCCAAATTCTCTTTGAAATTTCTTCAGTAAAAAATTAATGCGGCTTATAATAGCTCCTTTTTTCAAGTCTTCCAATATTTTCCTATGATCTTTTAAAGTCTCCACCTCCATATTCTGGATCTTCAATTCCCTTAAAATTCTTTCCAATTGAATATAGGCTATTGGTGGGCACCACATCCATGGTTTTTTAATATCGAAGTTTTTCAATCCATATTTTTTTTTTTACAAAACCCCATTTGATATGTCACAAAGTTGGCCAAATCAGGAAAGTTCTCCCCTCCATATTCTTTTCCCAGAAGTATTTCACTCCTCTTCAACCTCTCCATCCTTGATTCCCCCCAAAAAAGTGTAACATAACTTTATCAGTTTTCTTAATATTCTAAATGGAGGAAAAAAGACTACTGCAATGTACAGAATCACTGGGAGAATTACTTGTCTCACAATCAAGGATTTTCCCTCCCAGGTCAATCTTCTTAAATTCCAAAAAATAAATTTCTTCCGGACTCGTTCCAGCAATGCTTCCCAATTTCTTATATTTCCAACATTTCTTGAGTACCAAATTCCCAAAATCTTAAATTTTTCTACCTTCTCCAATACTAGAGATTCATCCACTTCAAAATTCTCATCAGCCATAATTCCTGATTTTCCAACGTTTAATTTGAAACCCGATGATTCACAAAACCATTGCAACACTCTCATACTCCTTTTCAATGATTTTGGATTCTTTAAAATTAAAGTTACATCATCCATATAAGCCATGTACTTCAGTTGCTTACCATTACAACCTGGTACAAAAAAAACCTTCAATTACTTCGTCCTTCTCAATGCATCTTAACAAGGGCTCCAAAGCGCAAATAAATAGAATTGGGGACAATGGGCATCCCTGTTTCACACTAGATTTTATTTCTACTTCTTCCGACAGAAAACCATTCACCGAAATCCTCAGAGACACCTTAATTGTTCCAATAATTCAGTTGGAATCTTCATTTTTTGCAATACTTCAAACAAATAACAATGCGCCACTCTATCATACGCTTTTTCAAAGTCTAGAGACACCAGCGCTATCTTCTGATTTCTCTTTTTCACGTCCAATATATCACGAACCCAGCATGCTGAAAGACCAGCAAAAAGGGGAGGAGACCAAACCTCCCAAAAGGTGTTACAGAAAAAGTGGCACCAACCCACAATGTATCTAAATACATTATTTAATACATAATGAGCCACAATTTAAAACCACATATAGACACTAACATGACAAACATAAAACAACACCAGGGGGCGCCAGAGCTCCTAAATAGTATATATAGTGAGAAAATTCATTCCAAACAGTATTTGAATAAAATACATTATAAATAATCTATAAAAACACACAATCAAAAGTGCAAAGTGCTGTATAAGTGCAAAGTGCAAACCAATTAGGTATATTCTAAGATATTAATCAATAATTATCAGAAAGTCCCAGCCAGGTGCGAAGCAACGCACCTGGGTGGGCGCAAGACAAAGAAATAGTGAGTATGCAAACCGGCCAAAGGCGCCCCCACAAACCGTCGCCCAGCATGCTGAATCCGTAATTTTCCTCTGCTACTGCACATGTCTGTTCTTCGCCAATTAAACTACCAATAACCTTCTTCAATCTATTCGCTAACACTTTCGCGAAGATTTTATAATCCGTGTTCAACAGAGTTATTGGTCTCCAATTTTTTAAGAGTTCTTTATCTGCTTTTTTATAGATCAAGGAGACAATACATTGTTTCCAGGATTTCGGCATCCTATATTTTATAGAAACATCCAACATCAGTTCCCATAACACATCCTCCAATGAAGTAAACATTTTTTTATAAAATTCCAGAGGGATTCCAACTACTGGAGTTTTACCGTTAGCTCCTTCATTAACAGCTTTACCAATCTCCTCTATCGAGATGAGCTCTTTTATCTCCTCTTCATCTTCTTTGCTCAAGGTATTCTCGATTTCCTCCAGAAAATATTCCTCCAAACTTCTATCCACCTTTTTCTCACAAAATAAATTGGCATAGAAACCTTTCATCTTCTCCAATTTCCCTCTAAGCGATGTTTCGCCTTCTATCATCTCCATGAAAGTTTTCATCCCTTTAATCTTCTTAAAAAAGAATGAAGAGCAAGTCTCATCCTTATCCAGCACTTCCACTCTGGAATTGAAAATGATCACTCTTCCTTTTTCTCTTAGACAATTCTTCAATTCCCTTTTTACATCTTCCATCTCACCTTCCCCCCACCACACCATTCTTCTCCAACCAGAGACACATCTGCCATCTTCGAATAATTCTTCTATATTCTTCTCTCCTCCTCCTTGCAAGTTTTCTACTTTTCTCTATAAAGAAGGATCTAATTTTTTGTTTTAAAATATCCCACCATTTAACAATCTCCTCTCCTCCTCTCTGCTCCTTCCATTTCTTTATGTTCTCTTCGAGTTCTTCCACCACTTCTTTGTCTTCTTGTTGTATGTGATTCTTTGAATTTTTTTCCTCAAAGAATATCGAGAGCCGTCGGTGATTTCAGCCAAGGAATTCACAAATATACGTATCCGGAATCGAAGCCAAAAAATCGGTGATGGATTTAATTAATAATTTAGAATAAATGAAGAGGTAGATGTCAGTAACTTGCGTTACAAATATATATAAAACAGAGTTTGTTAATGAATTAAGTTCGGTTGAAATGTCCAAACATAGAGTGCAAGTCTTCTTTGGCTGGAAGTGAAATGGCGGCAAACTTCTCCTGTTGCCTTTGTCTGGTGACAAAAGAACTTGCTCTTCACAGTAAAAAGGTGGGGGCTGATTGTCTGTGTATGCAGGGTTGTGTCTGAAAGAAAAGTGTCTTGTTCCCTTCCCCCGCGTGACTTAAGAAACCTTCTATTCAGATCAAATTCCTAGCTGGAGGTATGTACAATCCCTCCTCAAATTCACAATCCCTCCTACTATCTGAACCAATTAACGTCAAAAGGAGGTCCATGAAATATAATAATCTGCTCAGCTTACAGATGACAGATGTTATATGTTAATGGTCAGTAGTTCATACATCACATTAATTACATGGACTGACATGGAGACTTAGAGTAAATAAAGACCCAGACACTGTTATATCCCTGTGTCTTGGTTTCACATCTGGGAGCAATTTACTCCCTGCATAGGGGGTCTGATAATCAGATTCCAAAGACAGAGCAATCCATCAAATGAAATTCCAAAAGTTGACCTCTCACACACACAATTTAATCTACTGAATTTTTAAGGCGCCAAATAGTTCCTTATATTCAAAATTAAAAATATTTTAAATATAACAAACCCCCCTGATTATGATTTTTATTAAATCATAATTTAATAATTAGAACTAGAGATGAGCGAGTAGTGAAATATTCGAAATTTCGAATTTTGATTCGAATAGACCGCGTTACTCGACTACTCGACCGATTATCGAATCCCATTATAGTCTATGGGAAAAAAATGCTCGCCACTTGGAAATCTCAATTCGACCACTTGGAGGTCACCAAGTCCACCCTGAAACATCAGAAAATGATGCCAACACTGCTGGAATGCAACTGGGACAGCAGGGGAAGCATGTCTGGGTGCATATAACGCACCCAAGTCGCACTATTACGCCACTATCACAGCCACTCAACAATACACTCCAAACACAATATAACTTCTACGTAAAGTGAGACAAGACAAGGAAACCTTCTTTCCTCTACATTGCCATGGACCCCAAGCCAAACTGTACAAAAAAGAACAAAATTCTGCACCCCTTAAAATCACGTTGCCTAATGACAACCACAGATGGCATAGGCAAGGGGGAAAATAAATAGACCCCACCCCTAATTGTCATTGTGTGTGTGTGTGTGTGTGTGTGTGTGTGTGTGTGTGAGATGTGGTCAGACATGTCCTCTTGTGTCATTGTGTTACCCCAGCAGTAAGGGAAGCTTACAGGAGGAGGTTTGTTACAGTGTGTCACCCCAGCAGTCAGGGAAGCTTACAGGAGGAGGTTTGTTACAGTGTGTCACCCCAGCAGTAAGGGAAGCTTACAGGAGGAGGTTTGTTACAGTGTGTCACCCCAGCAGTCAGGGAAGCTTACAGGAGGAGGTTTGTTACATTGTGTCACCCCAGCAGTCAGGGAAGCTTACAGGAGGAGGTTTGTTACATTGCGTCACCCCAGCAGTCGGGGAAGCTTACAGGAGGAGGTTTGTTACAGTGTGTTACCCCAGCAGTAAGGGAAGCTTAAAGGTGGTAAATGGTGGTAAATGCGATATTCTGAGCTTCTGGGGCCCTGCCTGCCTACATATGAGCTATATACTGTTCAGCATAGTAGCCCTAATAATAAGGACTCTCAATGACTCTCTTGTCTTCTGGTAGCTGGTATATATGGTGGTAAATGCGATATTCCGAGCTTCTGGGGCCCTGCCAGCTACAGCCTGTCTTTCCCTGCTGTGAGCGTCTATCCCTCACTAAGTTCAAGCTGCTAATGCTGACGAAGAGGAAGTGCTGAGTTTTGTAGATTCGAGGTCACATGGTTTTTCCAGCCAATGCGTCTAGACGCCGTTCTCGCGATGCCAGCGTCCTCCCAGGACCTGTCCCACCCCCCCTGCATGGTGATTGGTGTAAAAAACGCGCCAGGGAAGGTGTGAGGGGAAACGAATTGTGAGTGCGCCATCGCCGCTGTACTCGATCGAAATCGAGTATGACGAATAGCGTAGTATTTGATCGAATACCGACTCGGTCGAATACTACTCGCTCATCTCTAATTAGAACATTTACACATCAGTCACTGCGTCATTCATTCCAGGTCTTGTTTTGGTTATCCATAATAGATCCCTCTATCAATGAATTCCCAACATCAGGGCCCAATGCAAGTAGTTTCCTCATAAATGTTCTGTGTAACAATTTTCCGCTTCGTGAAATTTCTTTTCTAACTAAACTATGAAGATATTTAGCTCTAAATACTAAGATGAATTGTAATATCATACATATAATAATAACGATAAATAAAATAATAACAGGGTGCAATAAAACATTTCCCATCGCTGTTGCCACTGAGGATTTTGACCACATATTTGATTTTTTAAATTTACTCCACCAGGAAGCTCCAGAGAAACTAGACCAATCGTGTTGTATAGACTGCAACACTCCTTGTTCATGTTTAAAAACAATCTCTGCTTGCTTAATCTCTGTTTGCAATGCCTTTAAAAAATCTCTACCTTTTATAAGTTCCGCTGTCCATTCCTGCCAAGGGAATTCATCTAATTGAGAAATATTAAATTTTGGAGGGAAGCTCTTTATTTCCCTATTCAGTATAGTGGAAATATTGATTTTGATTCCATTAAAATCAATACTAATTCACCCGCTATACAATATAATCCCCTTTTCAGAACATCTGAATAAGCACAGGAACTCATAAGAGCCTTGATTTCTTCACTTTCTGTCATAACTTGGAAACAAAATTTCCTCTGTTCAACAGGAGTAAATAACTCAAAGGAGGTTTTAACTTCCTCAATTCTTGCTGTACACAAACTATGGTCATGGAAGCAAGAATTATATATTTCTTTAATTTGATTAGGCAAGCAGACGACCTTTGATTGGAAATGTAAACATGCTGATAGGTCTAGCTGCTCCGGTTCTGTCTGGTCAACATCAATAGCAAAATCCTTATATTGCAACTGATAATGCAGAAGTTGGGTGTCGCTCACTGGTATTCCCAAAACAGTGACAGATACCAACTCTTGTTGCTGGCCTACAATAGGAATCAATTATGTGGCATAACATTCCCCAGGCACACATCCTACCCACTTATTCACCCATAAATCAATATGATTTAAAGCAAACTGATATTCAGAGGGTAGGCTATGTATGATATTCAAAGGTGTAGTGCCACCCTGAAAAGCCTGGGCTATGATCTTGAAATTAGTAGAATATTCTACTTGTACCTCAAGACATGCTCTTGCTACTTGGGAATGCTGTGCACTAGTCATTAATGCCATTGTCACTTCTTGCAGATGAAGAATGGAAGGACCCATTATTGTGGCAGTTTTAACAACCATACCTTGTAAAATCTGATTTATACTCAGCTGGGTCTGTATGCCTCTGCTCCCTAATAACCCCGCAGACTCCAAATCAGATCTCAATGTATTTATGTCTATGCTGTTTGTGATATCACTAACAGCTCCTACACCACCAATGATCCCTTCCATTATTCCTCTTTTATTCTTTTTATTTAGAGGTTTACTAAACCATTGTTCGATACCCAAATCCATATTCATCAGATGCTCATGACAATTAGGATATTGCGTGGAGACCTTCCAATCGGAAATGTTAAATTTCCATACAATATTGGCAAAATTCCCATCTCGCAACAAGGGTCTGGTCTGATAGTGATTGATCTGGAAGGGGCTTGCAGGTTCAAATAACCTACCCAGACATTTGGTTTTTTCCGGTGACTCAACCAGAACAATAGATGACTTACACTGTTTTCCCTGATTTTCCATCGATATGCAACAATTATAGATACCAGAGTCCTCAAGAGTAGGATCTGCCTTAAAAATAGACAAACCCTGCTTCGGATCCACTTACCACTCCTATGGGCCCTATTTGGATCATATGAGTGATACCTAGCCTTAGACTCCCTAGGAATGTACCATCCTTTTCCCATGATATTAAAGAATCTTGGGGAAATTGTGCATCTGCTTTGCATATCAATTTAAAATCATTTGTACCCTCTCTGATTTTACCAGATTCCGGAGAAACCTTAAACTCTGGGATTTTCTGATCTGTAACAGTAAGATTTAATACAATTCTCACTGCAGAATTATTCTTTGCAATCATAAAATCCCAGCTCTTAAATACATCTCCTCTCTCTTGAGGTTTTATTTGCAAATGACCCTGATCCAGGAAAGTCAAATAATTTTCGGTCAAAAACCATATGCCTGTTTTAGAACGGCCATTTTTGGCAGTATTGATCCGTTCCAAATCAATATTTCCCGACCATTTAGCTGGAACCTCCCCCTTTATCTCAACACTCCAAAACCCCATATCTTCCATCTTACATGCCCATGAACCTGTTCGATTGTTATGAACAAAGGTTCCATGTAATTTAGAAAATGTTGTTTTGGTATCAATACGAGCTTGGATCTTTATGTCATTATTGTATGTGAATGTTATTTCGAAACAAGTATAACCATATCCTATACAGATGTTGCCCAAAATATCAATTGTGTCATCAACTGGGGAATTTTTCCATTCTACTATATCCCATCTTCTTTTCCTATAAAAAGAAACATTTTGTTCTGGTGTTAATAAGGTCTCCGGGTCTTCCTCAGGAATTGTAGGAATGCTCATTGTAACACCGCTGCTTAACTGAGTTCTTATAAGGATGTAAAGGAGTCCTAAGATAAAAATTTTCTCCTTAGATGTTATCACATCCTGTAATTTCAACGGCTGCATGTTTCAATATGCCTGTAAAATAAAAGTGCAGTATCAGTCATTTTGGCATAAACAATTTGCATTGATCTTCATGAACCCACATTTTTTGCTGTCGCCTCACATTTTTGTTAAAATTTAGAGGCCTTTGGACTTGAATCGTTACTTGTCCCATAGAATCAATTATTTCATAAGGACCTTCCCAATTGCTCTGCCAAGGACCACTCTTGCGAAATGCTTTTACCATAACCATGGCTCCCTTCACAAATTTTGATTGATGTGGAGGAACCATTTTTTGCATACGCATGGCTGCATGTGGCAGGACATTGGTTAGATTCTCCTGAAGCAACTGAAACCATTGAGACTTTGCTATAGCCTCTTTTTGTGGTGTTGAAAGAAATGGTTCATGTGGAAATGTTAAATTCATCTTTCGTCCTGTCATTAGTTCAAATGGTGAAAACTGAGTAGTGGAGGAAGATGTACCTCTTACACTCATCAATATGAATGGTAATGCGTCTACCCAGGTGTTCCCTCTACTCATTATAGCATTTTAGCTATCCTTGTTTTAATAGTCCTATTCATTCGTTCAACAATACCAGCTGACTGAGGATGATAAGCTACATGAAACTGTTGTTCAATTCCTAAAATTCCACACATTGCCTGCATAATTTTACCTGTAAAATGAGTCCCACGGTCTGCTTCCAACTTAAAACAAAAACCCCAGGTAGGAAAGATGTGATTTACCAAAGCCTTGGCTGTGCTTATTGCATCATCTTTCCTTACCGGTATAATTTCAACCCATTTGGAAAATACATCTACCACCACTAAAGCATACCTAAATCCATACTTCCCTGTGGGCAAGGGTCCTATGTAATCTATTTGTAGAGTTTTCCAGGGACCGTCAGTTGGTGCAATTCTTAGTAAAGGTGGCTTTTGTCCTTTTGGTCTGGGGTTTATTTGTGCACATATCAAACAGGATTGCACTACTTTCTGCACTGTTTTTTCCATTTTTTCCCAGTAAAATTTTTCCTTAAGAATTTCTAGCAACCTTTGCTGACCAATGTGACCTAAACTTTCATGATTGTACTTTGTAAATTCTACCTGTAAGTGTTCTGGTATGACTGGTAATAAAATTCCATTTAAGTCGTGGCACAATATATCATTTTCCAAGCAAAAAGGGGGCTTAGGGTCTTGTCGAATTGTTGTCAAATTTGAATCTTTAGCCTGTTCTTTAGCAAATGAAAGAGGCTCCTGCTCTGTCTTACGTATTGCATTCACTATAGCAGGCTTTGTGTCATTGTCAGCGTCAATTCCATCAATAGTCTCCCCCTGTACTGCTGCTTCCTTAGCCAAGCTGTCAGCTGTTCTGTTCCCAATGCTCAAGTCACTATTGTCCTTTTGATGTCCAGGGACTTTAATGATTGCATGACTACAGGGATTCTTAGATGCAATTTCAAAAATTGTTTCTAAAGTTTTCTTATGAGCTAGATTTTTATTGGAGGAATCAACAAACCCATGATCAAGCTGTAGGCTTGTTCAAACTTTACCATAAAAGCAAAGGCATCTTCATTTGGTAAAGGTTTGAGGCTATTCAGCATCTGCTGAATCTCCACAGATAAATAAAATGAATTGCCGAAGTCTATCAGCCCGTGTACTGTGAACCAATTCTCCATCTATATCAACTGGAGAAGGCTCAACACGTCTGGACATATGGGTAGGAACCCAGATTTTGAATAATTTATTCTTTTGTTCATCTGTCAGATTGAATTTATCTGTGTTGGATTCAAAAATGTCTGCATTATGAAATGGATCAGCATTTTTATCATATGATGGGATATCTTTCAATGTCTTCATCAATTGTTCATGGATCTTAACATTTACTCCATTTATCTAAAAGTTTTCTCCTCCTAAATTCTTCATCTTCCAAATCCTGCAAATCCATAGGAACTGCTTCAGGTATATAAGATACCTTTGGAATGCGCATCTTTAATTCACCTTTTGATGAACCAGCCTGCTCCCTATCAGTTTTCCTAGTGTTTGCCGATATAACTTTTATTTCATTTTTAAGTTTCTCTGAGTTCCCGGCTATTAAACTGATCTTCTAAATTCCCTATATATTCAGCCAATAAAGGGCAATTTTCACAATTAAAATTTATCTCAGATTGATTTTCTATCTTAACTTTTGTTTGCATAACTGCAACTTGCAGATTCTCCTTACAACCATCACCCAAATCGATATTATCACAGGGTATGGTGGCTTTACTTACTTTACAATCCTTAATGCAAGTTTTTACCGGTTCCAACATTACCAATTCACCAAATTCTCTAAACATTCTCATAATATTTTGAATTTTCTTTTTGGAGTTATTAATCATAAATCTAGAATTATCTATTTCTAGATTAGCTATGATGAGCTGAGAATGCATTAATTTCCAAAGCTCTCCATCACACTTCTGATTAATCTGCCATATTAATAATAAAATCCATTACTCACCGTAACCTCAGACTTTTTTCTTCAAAAACGTCTTATCACTTGGCCTTCGAATTCCATGCTTAAAGAAAGTGACCTTCCGACAAAACACTGACAATTCGATCGGACTCTCCTAGGTTCTGCTGGACAGCTGAAGTTTGATTATCTCTCGATGTCTTCCCCCTGATCAAACTCAGATGGATCAGTAGATAATCTTAATGTGTCCAGATTCAGGGGCTCGCCAACTGTTATATGTGATTCTTTGAATTATTTTTTTTCCTCAAAGAATATCGAGAGCCGTCTGTGATTTCAGCCAAGGAATTCACAAATATACGTATCCGGAATCGAAGCCAAAAAATCGGTGATGGATTTAATTAATAATTTAGAATAAATGAAGAGGTAGATGTCAGTAACTTGCGTTACAAATATATATAAAACAGAGTTTGTTAATGAATTAAGTTCGGTTGAAATGTCCAAACATAGAGTGCAAGTCTTCTTTGGCTGGAAGTGAAATGGCGGCAAACTTCTCCTGTTGCCTTTGTCTGGTGACAAAAGAACTTGCTCTTCACAGTAAAAAGGTGGGGGCTGATTGTCTGTGTATGCAGGGTTGTGTCTGAAAGAAAAGTGTCTTGTTCCCTTCCCCCGCGTGACTTAAGAAACCTTCTATTCAGATCAAATTCCTAGCTGGAGGTATGTACAATCCCTCCTCAAATTCACAATCCCTCCTACTATCTGAACCAATTAACGTCAAAAGGAGGTCCATGAAATATAATAATCTGCTCAGCTTACAGATGACAGATGTTATATGTTAATGGTCAGTAGTTCATACATCACATTAATTACATAGACTGACATGGAGACTTAGAGTAAATAAAGACCCAGACACTGTTATCCCTGTGTCTTGGTTTCACATCTGGGAGCAATTTACTCCCTGCATAGGGGGTCTGATAATCAGATTCCAAAGACAGAGCAATCCATCAAATGAAATTCCAAAAGTTGACCTCTCACACACACAATTTAATCTACTGAATTTTTAAGGCGCCAAATAGTTCCTTATATTCAAAATTAAAAATATTTTAAATATAACACTTCTAATAATGAGACATTTAATCTCCACTTCGGGGATTTCCTAATCTTCATATGACCAACTAATCTTATGGTCCGAAAAGGTAGATGTTTGAACCTCAAACTTTCCGCATTGAAAATCTTTAGTTACAAAGATATAATTAATTTTTGAGGATGTCTATTACTTGACCAAGTGATGTTTTTGCTTCCATCAGGGTTCTATTATTATCTGTTTTTAAGCTGCCTTTTTTGATATTGAGATGCTTTTACTGAGTTTCTATTAAAGTATTGCTTTTTTAGGAGTGCTGACCAATTGCTTTTTTTTGACTTGGACATTAAGTGGGGATTTGGGACTCCCCCTGGTCTTGCACCCATAACTGGACCCTTGTGCGGTCATACCTGTTTTTTTGCCAAATTTATGTTTTTGCTTGTCTGTTTTCCATCCAGCTCCCAAATATCTTTCAGATCTAAGGTCTTCATCCAATGTTTCCATTTCGATGCTGACCCGTCCTTTTTTCCATGAATATCCATATTGAAGTCTCCTACTACTATATATAGTCAAGTTCATCTTTCCGAACCTTGATAATTAATACTCTTTATGCCCACATCCGGATTCTCATTTCCTCCCGATACAACGACCTTCCCTGGCCAAAATTTTTCAAATTCTTTGTACGATCTTTGTATTCCAATTTTACATTCCTGTAAACAAGATATATCGAAGTCATTCAAATCTAGAAAATCATAAACCACGGACCTTTTTTGTCCGTTCTTAAGTCCCCTCACATTCAGGGAACATACTTTTACTGTTTCCGTCTAACATTAGGATTAGGGCTATCCCCGAAGCCCTCTTCTCTTCTTTCCACATCTGCAACAAAATTGGAACTCCCAGAACTATATTCCTCTATTTGTGCCTGCTCCTCTTCCATGTCTTCCTCTTCTCTCCTCTCCTCGTCTGATCCATCGTATTCTGTAGATCAGATAAACCTGAGTTTATATTATACAATGCCTTGTCTTCCACACATTGAATCTCCATTTCTGCTACCACCTTCGTCACTACTTCTCTTTCCGTCCTACTTTCTTCCTGTTCTAACCTCATCCTTTTCTCCCTTTCTCTCTTCTTCTTCTCCTCTTTTTCCTCTTTTCTTTTCTCTTTTCCAACTTTCTCTTTCTTTTCTTCCCTCCTCTTCTAATTTCTGTTGTTCTTCCAATTTTTTCCTTTCTTCTTCCTCCAACCGTTGTTGTTCTTTTCCCAAGGGGCAAGCCGCCACTTGATGTTTCTTCCCCCTGACACACTAAACAGGGATCACTTTCCTCACTCTCGTGTCCGTAATTCCTGCACCTCCAGCAGAACGCCGGCATCCCGTGAAAAAAAATATTCCCTTTTGCACTCTTAATGAAGACCACCGGACTTGGCCTCAAAATATTCCCTTCTTCATCCTGTTTGAATTTTACCCTAAACATTCGCTTTCCATTCCAGATTCCCCTAAAATCTGTACATTCTCTCATAAATTCAACTTTTTCACAGGTTTTACTCAAAAAAGTTACTGTGTCTTCTTCCGATACAAAAGGATCGAAAATGTGGACAGTCATAACCGTATCCATGAAAAGAAAGGCAGGATGCACTCTTAACCCTTCAAAAACTTCTTCTCCCTTCATTTTTTTATACAAATCATAGGCATCTGCTAAATCCGGGTTCAGGCTCCACCCGGTGTATTTATATCAAGCCTTTGGCCATAACCACACTTCTATTGTTGTTAGGTACAAATTTTATTCTGTTCACAACAATTAATTAAAAGGGACCATGTCCCATAAAATTATGTTACACAATTATATGCAATTCTTACATGTATACAATGCTTGTCTCTATCAAATACATACACATAAGTACATTACTTGCCCCCCATTTTGGTGAGTTAATTGTTTCATTATGTGTCCTGTTGTTGGATCAAATGATTCTTTATACACCCTTTCGGACAGACATGTTTCGCCTGCTGCTCCGGCTTTCTCAATGTCCTTATGGGTATATAAGGGAGTAAACATTAATCCTTATTAGTAACATATTAATCTTTATATAATCTATTTTTATTACAAAGAAAATTTGCATACAGTATAGTCTATCGTTAATTTACCTTCAAAGATTGAATCCAACACATTGTTTACTGTCTGATATATTGTATGTGTATACAAACATCATTTTTTCAAGAGGAACATGGAAAGGCACCACTGTCAATTTGGTAATATATTCCGTCCTGGCCCTTTAAATAGAATAGTGCTTTTATGGTATTTTGAATGGGATAAGAATATTGCCCCCTCAACTAAATCCAGAGGTAAAAGTAATCTTATGAAATTACCTGGTAAGTTGCAGGAAAATTGTTTCCAAGTGGCATGTTCTATAACCAATTGGACGATTATTGTAAAAGACATTAAATGAGAGGATTACTTTCCTCCACTATATTGGTTCTCCCATATATTAATTGTAAGAGTTTCCTTTAAAAAGTTCCCACTATACCTTTTCATCATGCGCACATTGCGCTGCTGCAGGTGACGCAATGCGTCACATCCGGCCTAGGCCAGGATGGAGGGCATTTGCGTTCCGGGACTCGGGGCGAGCAGTGAGATGTCACTTCCGGCACGAGCGGGCGGGGCAGCTCGCCCCGGAATGCACATAAAGTCACCGGAGTGGAAGGAGGGCGGACCCCTAGACCGAGGAGCATTCCAGAGATGGAGGGGGGGTGCCGGCGGATGCACACACAACCCGCATGCCACACCTAATATATTTACAAACAGTTTAAAAGAAAATTTCAACAATAATAATAATCAACAAAACAAATATATACAATAAGTCAAAAAGAACATCATAAACAAATATATACAATAAATCAAGAAAAAATATATACAAAAAAATCTAATGTTCAAAAAAAAACAAAGAAACATATACATCATAATAACACCAAATCAACATCTTAACAATCATAACACAAATTCCAAATCAAAATCACAATTAAAACAAAAATTTCCACTTATGTGACTTCCACCACCCTTCTGCCACCTCCTCCCCCACCCTTCCACAATCCAATTTATATATAAAGTACAAACGAGACAACAGAATCCCCACCGCATCCCTAGTACATAAAACAGAACTTTTAAATGTGAGCAGATTACGGAGGTCCCAAAGGACCTCCTTGAAAATGGCGGAAAATAACCAGGCTTGGCCGATCTCCTCTCGACTGCCCGCTCGGAGACCTGCCAAGACAAACAAAAAGGTTAGTCCCTCTACGCCGATTACAGTCCTGCAGAAAAAGCGGCATACTTCCCGGAAGCCCTTGGCAAAGGGACACCGCCATAAAATGTGAGGGATATCCTCAATGCCATCACATCCCTCCCTGGGACAACGCTCCGACCGGCACAGATCTCGGGACTTTTGGAAGGACCTGGTTGGGAGGCAACCCATCAAGGACATCCAAACCAGGTCCCTCTGCCTATTATTAAGTCCAACCAGCTTCATTTTCCTCCAGGTTTCAGTGGTCTGGCGCGATGTTAAATGGAAGATCTGGCTTTCCGTCTCCTCCCTCCTAGCCCAAGCAAAAAGGTGGCGCTTACTTACCGCATCCTGAGCCAATGCACCCAATTTGTACTGGAAACAGAACTCTCGCAAACATTCGTAAAACCAGGCCAGATTAAAGGAAGTGGGCACCATAAGATCCCTGCGGATCCAACCCCATCTTACAAACAGGTTTCCTCCCATATACCTACACATTCTACAAACCACCGAATTACTGTTCAGGGTGCGGTAAGTATTAAACCAGAAATGGGCACGAAGGAAGAAGCTTAAATCCGGAAAACAATATCCTCCCGCTGCCATTGATTTGACCACTTTAACCCGACTCGCCCTCTCCACCCTGGTACCCCAAAAGAAGGTAAAGAGCAGCTTGTTCAGCTGCTTAACCCAGAGAGGGGAAGGCAGGAAAATCAAGCTAGCATACAAGATCAGGGGAAGGACAACCGATTTCACAATCAGCGTCCTCCCGCGAAGGGAAAGATCACGCAGACCCCACAAACAAAGTTTCTGCGCCACCTTTCCCCTCACCCGGTCGAAGGTTTTAGCACCCCATAGGCTCGCATCAAAGGAGATCCCCAGAACCTCCACCTCAGAAGACTCCTTGACCCCCTCAACTCCTTTCTCCACCTTTCCACCCAGACAGCAAAATTGGCATTTCTGCCAATTCACCGCCATACCCGCAACTGAACAAAAAATGTTCAGTTGGAGGTTAGCTCTCCTGACATCTTGGGTTGTGCTCCCAATCATCACCACATCGTCCATATAGGCCAGGGCTTTGACACTCGCTCCACTACTCCCGGGAACTACCACCCCCCTAACCAATGGCTCCATAACACAGATAAAAACCATTGGGGAAAGCGGGCAGCCCTGCCGGACCCCAGAGCTGACTAGCAACTCCTCGCTCAGAACCCCATTGATCAATACCAGACTAAAGATTCCAGAATACAGGCTACGCATCACCTGGAGAATCCCAGGAGGGAAACCCAACCTTTCCAGCACCACAAATAAAAACCGGTGGGAGACGCGGTCGAAAGCCTTCTCCAAATCCACCGTTTCGATGACAAAACCGGATCTATTTGTCTGCGCCATCCAGATCAAGTCTCTCAAGAGGATCAGGTTGTCAGAGATTCGCCTGCCCGGGACCGCACAGGCTTGTGACTCCCTGATAACAGTAGAAATTACACTTCGAATGCGATTGGCCACAACCTTAGCAAGAATCTTATAATCAACATTCAAGAGTGTAATCGGTCTCCAATTTCTGATGTCCCTCCTGTCCCCCTTCTTACAGATAAGAGTAATAACTCCTTCTCTCATAGAGGGCGACAGTACCCCAACACCAGAAATCACATTCAGCACCTCGACCAGATCCTGCTTAATCAAAGACCAGGTTCGAGTGAAAAACTCTGCTGGGAGACCATCACTGCCTGGCGTTTTGCCCTTGGCCATCTGACTAAGGGCAGTCCAAACCTCTTCCTCCGTCACCTCTCCCTCCAGAGATTCTGTATCCTCCGCTGTAAGGCGATCGTCCAGAACTTGGCAATATTCCCGCATTCCAGCGTCCAATGCTGTTGAGTGATCCGTAAAGAGATCCCGATAAAAGTGACTAATGCCCGACCTTACATCGTCACTGGACCTCTCGGTCCTGCACAAGAAGTTAAGAAAAAAATGTTGCATGCTTTAAAGGCTTTTTTAAAGAAGAAACTTGTACATTTCTCATTCTCTTCCACATTCTGAACCTTTGCCTTAAAAATTATTCCCTTGCCACGCTGTTCCAACCAACTGGTTCTTTCATGGCTCTAAGCTCATCCTCCACCTCCCAACCCAGCGATCGCAAAGTCAGGAGGGTACGGAGCCTCTCTAAAATTTCCCTCTCCTTTCTAACCCGCCGCCTGGCCACCCTGAAGCTTTCCTTCCGGAAAAACTTCCTAATCTGAACCTTCACCCACCCCCACCATTCAACCACAGATCCAAACTTACCCTTCTGCACCACCCACCTCCCATACACCCATTCAAACCTCCTAAGCAACACACCCTTTTCCTCTAACAAACTCACATTCAGCTTCCACACCCCTCTACCCGTCTCCACACAGACCACAACATGATCAGAAAAGATCACCGGAATATGGCGGTAACTGCCGATGGTAACTGACTGGGAGGCCAAGACAAATTCAATTCTCGACCTCACCGTCCCCTTGTCTGAGAAAAAAGTGAAGTTCAGGTCCCCATCAGATTGAGGGCTAAAGGAGTCTCTGAGTGAAAAAATCCCAGAGGATCCCCCCAATGCTCCTACTGGTGCTATCTAATCCGCCATCCCCTCCACCTACCCCGTCGCCAGACCTGAGGATTAAATTAAAATCCCCAGCCACAACTGTGGGTTGGCGGCCTGGCAGGTGGAGCCTCAAGACCTCCAGGAAAGCCAAACGTTCCGCTCTGTCTGCAGGACCATAGGCGCAGAAGAGTCGGAATTCGGATGTCTGGGTCTTACACTGGCAGAGTACCAATCAGCTGGGCACAATGACCCGGCTCGAAAGGATCTGCACCCGGGGGCCCCTAACAAGGACCCCCACACCCTCATTCCGGCTCTGGCAGGCCCCCGACCATACAGCCTGCCCATGAGGCCATTCCCTGTAGCTGGGGACGCAAATGCTCCTCACATTGTTCGTAGCTACAGAAAACGACATCATGAGCAGGGAGAGAAAAACACCAAGCCTGGTCATTTTATTCAAGGGGGGTCCCTCAAACCACGGGTGGAGGAAGCCCCCACCACCATTCTCACCGGCTCTTCCACCGAAGTGGTCGAGCCAAGCTCAGCAAAGGACAGGTCCTCCCCAGAATTGCTCCTGGGGGAGAAACCTTCACTCGAGGCCTCATCCATCTCTCTCTGTGCAGCTGTAGGGGGGCCACTACTGTCCACCCCTTCCTCGCCTACAGCACCTGGGTCCAGGCTGCAAAGGGACCCTCCCAAAGACGAAAGGAGGGCCTCAGCCTGGGAACTCAGGCCCACACTCCCCCCGGGCACAGGAACAGGAGGGGGCGAACCCTCCTACCCAATCCCAGGGAGGCTGGCAGAGGAAGGGCCGGACCCCGCCTCTCCAGAAGTGCCCTCCCCTCCTGGGAGGAGAGCCTGGCCACAAGGAAACCACTCGGCTGAATAGGGCGGCTGACTCCTCATGATCTCCCCAGAGGGGTGCAAAAAGAAATCCGAAGAGGCGGGAGTGGAGCTAATCTCTCTCCCCACAGCTGCCGGCATCTGGTTGAACCCCTTCCGGAGTACAAGAGGCCCCCGCTCTCGGCCCAGGCTCCCCCAGGTCAGAGGAGGAAAGATCTTCCCTCACTCCTTCCAGGGGACCCTGAGCCCCAGAAGCCGATAACCCCGATTCCTGAGCTTTCTGGAGCCTTGCCGCTGCCTGCCTGGCCTTGGCGTTGGTCTCAGACACCAGTTTTTGTTTCTCTGGAGTCACCAGGGTTTTGCGCGCCTTTGCCCTGGGCTCCAGAGAAACATTACGCACAGGCTCACTCACCACCACACTACATACTGGCTTTGGCACACATGAAACCTCCATTCTCTCCACCGCCCTTTCACTCCCCTCCTCCTCCTCCCTTACTCCGACATTTGCTCCACATTTATCCTGCACAAACTAAATTTTCCCTGTGGCACCTGCTGCACGTTTTCCCGACAGTACATTTAGCGGCCACATGCTCTGCGCTGTCACAGTATTGGCACCTTGCTGGCTCATCGCAATTCTGCATAAGGTGACCGAACCTCAGACAGTGGCGGCAAAATTCCGGCTGCCCAGGATAATACACTGAGCACCTCTCTCCAGCTATGGTAAAAACTGGAGGGGGGGTGCCGGAGGCCAGAATAACATTCACGGTCTTGAAGAAATGTGGCCTTTACCTTATATCGGCAGTTTAGGAATCCATACTGATTTCTCAGGTCTTCTGGAATACTCTCGAAGCGCATATATCGCGACAAGAAGGCCAATACTGGATTCAGATCCATGAAAGGGTTGTAGATCCTGATGAACACGACCTTTACCCCAGGCTCGAACAGCAGTCGGAAGTCCACCTTCAACAACAGGGGGGAACCCGTGTCCTTTGCTCTTCTCATATTTTCGAAGGAAGCCAAGTATTGTGCCTCAGAGAAAAAAGACATATAGCTCACCTTTAGGCCAAGTAAATCACGCAGTATATCCACAGAGATACATCTTAAGGACACATCAGACAGATGCTCCTTCCTTGCCTCGAAGCAGATGGTGTTTCTCAGGGTCTGATGGGGAAACAACATCCTCGCCACCGCATCGCCACACCTCCGCTCCTGCTCAAAATGGCAACCACCGATGTGGCGCCCGATCCCTTCCCATTGCCCAAGGTCTTTTAGAGCACTGCCCCAATAGCAACAAGTGGGTGAAGCCAGCAAGCTGGCGATCCCAAAAGGCCAAGACAGCGGTAGACCCCGAGCACCTACCGACTTTTGAAACAAGCGAGCACTGAGAACAGATTTTTTTTTACATTTTTATTTTGATCTTTTTACAAGTATAGACTCCTGATAAAATCTGTAAAACAAAAGTCTACCAAAATACTAAAAATTCAAGTCTAATTAATCAGGTTATAAAGTCAAAGTATTCCACATTTTTAAACACCACAGGGACATTGCTATTTTCTTTCCCATCACTCTTACGTCCAATAAATAATATACATACATATCGCTCAAAGCAAGTTTGATACACATTCTTTCTCAGAAATCTCGTCCCTTTTGAAAATCAGAATATTTCTTACTTTCCATAAGGCTGTTTTCAGGCAGTTAATTATGATCCACAACACTTTAATTTTCTGTTTTTCATGTATATTCAACACACCATACAAGACACATTCGTGGTTTAAAACCAACAAACCAATCAGGAATTTTAAAAGTGGGCCCACTTTCTTCCACACATTTTGCGCATGAACTGACATCCATGCTACATCTTTGATCTCATTCGAGAGTTCATGTTAACCATTTTCCAGATATCTTTACTTTTCCCTACAGAAAATGACGCTACCTTCTCCACAACCTCCTCCTTCTCCATCTCATTCATCAATTTCCTAGCATCTAAAAGGATACTCATGTCGTATTTTTTAAGATCATACCATCTAATTATTTTCTCAAGTATCCCATAGTGGGGAGGTAGGTCAATATGAATAGGAACTGTTTGTTTCGGATAAAACCACTGCCTTTTCCTAAAAACATGACCACATAAATACCTTAAAAAGAAAGACCAATTATTCGACATCCATAACCCTTTAAAACATAGACTAAAAAATTTTAAGTATAAAAATTTTTTTAAATCGATCATATTTCTTCCACCTTTCTCCCCTTTTTTTACCAGCACATTCCTTTTTAACTTCTCAGCATTGGAGTTCCACAGAAAACAAAAACACATTCTAGTCAGATTCTTCGCCATGTTAACAAAAAGCATCAGTGGTAATAAAACAATCTTGATAACAAGGATCCTCCCTTCTATAGTCAACTTCCTTAATTTTCAAAAGGAGATTTTTGACTCCTGACTTTTTTCTTAACAATCTCCCAACTCTTTTCACCATCATTTATTTTGGTCAAAGATGATCCCCAAAATTTTTATTTGATCCCTTTGAACCTTTACACCTCCATATTGCACATTATGCCAATTTCCCATAATAAAACAATCTCATTTACCTTTGTTTAATTTAAAAGCTGAACCTTCACAGTAAAACTCTGTAAGACGAACCGCTCTTTGGAGTGAGGCTTCACTTGTGCACAATATTGAGATATCGTCCATATAACCTACTATTTTGACACAGTTCCCACCACCACCCGGTAAAAACACGCCTTTAATTACTTTATCTTTTCCGATAAGTGCTAAAAGAGGCTCTAAAACACAAATAAAAAGTAATGTTGAAAGGGGGCAACCCTGATTAACCCCCAATAAAATCGACACATTCTTAGATAAAAAACCATTGACTAAAATCTGACTAAAAGTATCTCTATACAAAAGTTTAATAGCATCAAGGATAAAATCAGGGAAATTCATACGTTTTAAAACCAACCATAAAAAGTCATGTGATACCCTATCATACGCTTTTAAAAAATCTAAGGATAAAATTGCAGTTTTTAGCTTTCTCTCTTTTTAACACCATATTAGATCTTTAATAAGGTTGAGGTGCTCCCACACTCCCCTTCCCGGAACACCACAAACCTGGTCGGCATGGACAACTTTATTAATCACCTTCTTGATATGATTCACTAAAATATTTGCTAAAATGTTATAATCAAGATTTAAAAGGGTTATCAGTCGCCAATTTTCCAGTTTTGACCGCAGTGCCTTTTTAAAAACCATCGTAACCACACCGCTCCTCCAAGAAAATGGTAAAACTTTACAATTAAAAGCATCCTTAAAAATCTGCAATAAGTCATTTTTTAAAATATCCCAAAACTCCAGGTAAAATTCAACCGGCAATCCATCGGACCCCGCAGTTTTACTCTTTTTAAAACTTTTAAAAGCCATATGTAATTCATTCAAGTCTAAGGTATTACATAAAATTGATTGGTCTCGTTCATCAAGAACACCTTCGATCACATCTAAAATACTTTCCGTAAAAGATATCCATTTTTTAACATTAAAAAGCTCTTGATAAAACACCTCGACTTCTTTCAGCATCTCCTGGTTGGTAACTTTCCCTTCTATATCTCTGATCACCATTTTCCCTTCAGGAACCTTTTTAAAAAAATATCTTGAACATTTTTCATTTTCCTCTGCATGCTGTACTTTAGTTTTAAAAATCATCTCCTTCCCTTTGTTTAAAATCCCCTTATGTATCTCATTCTTGACCTCCTCGATTAAACCATCCTTACCACCATCCACTTTCTCCAATCTGAGGTAGGTCTGAAGTTTCCTGTTCAGTTTTGTAAACCATTCACTCTCATTACATTTCTTTTGAATACCTTTACGAATAAAAAAGAATTTAATCTTTTCCTTAATAGCTTCCCACCAATCCAACCTATTTTTATATTTCCCTTTCAGGTTCGACCACCTTTCAAAATGTACCAGGAAATCATGGAGGATAGAAGCATCAGCCAGAAGTCTGACGTTCAACCGCCATACTCCCCTTCCTCTTTCTAATCCAGGTAAGTATAGTTTAACAGTTAATGTTTTATGGTCTGAAAAGATATTGTCGGACAAGCACTCTCAGAAACCTTAACATCATTAGACACAAATATAAAATCAATTCTTGATTTGATATTTTTATTGGACCATGTATATCCCGGATCATTTCTCTTAACATTTTTCCAGCAATCTATAAGGTTAAAGTCCAACACCATGTTTTTAATCATTTTCTCTGTTTTGTCCAATTTACACACACTAGCTGTTAACCTTTTTTCTCCTTGTATGATACAATCAAAATCTCCACCAATAATTATGGGAAAAGACCCAGCAATAAAAACCTGTAGGGACTCTAGAAAAGCTGCCCTTTCATGCACACCGGTTGGGGCATAGATATTCAAAAGCCTCACATCCTCACCGCACCATTGTACATTCGCTAACAGTGCCCTGCCCGGCACAATTTCTCTAAATGTACACACTTTAATATTATTATTTTTAAATAGAAACCCCACCCCAGAGGATCGGTTTCCATTATCCCCTGACCACACCGATTGCCCTTTCCCCCAGCTCAATTTCAGGTCTTCATAACCCATACAGAAATCAATGCCACATTCCTGCAAAAAGAAAATGTCAGAATTTAATGAATCCAAAAAACTGAATAAAGCAGCACGCCGGTTCTCATCTTTAAGGCTCCTAACATTCAAAGAGCCAATTCTCACCTCACTCATCCCCAAAGATAGAGTAGAAGAAGGAGAAACAGATAGAACCCGAACCTATTCACCACTAGAGTCTGAGAGCATTGTATCTGGGTTGTCAATCAGTAATTCGGGGGTAGAAACAGTACTATATTCATCAATATCTTCTCTCAATTGTTAACTGCAACCTTCTTTAGGATCAAACTTCTTTTTCCTTTTAGACCCAAACTGATCATCCCCCACGGATGAAGCATCACTATCCTCCTCCTCTATTTGCATACCCATTGACTCTTCAGATTGCACCCCAACACCCTCCAAAGGTAAGTTCCACAGATTTTCCCCTTTCCTGCAAAAGCCCCTCCACCGTCAAGGCTTTTACAGCTCCTAAGCCCCTTAATTCTTCTTGCTGTTCACTCGGCAAGGAAACAGGTCGAACAGCCGGCAAGTCAACTTGTTGAGCCACTGGTGGATCATCCTTTTTTAACTGCGGAGCCGGACCAGCAACTGCCTGGGCCCAGGTTTTTTTTTTTTTTTTGGTTCTTGAGGCTTATTTGTAGGTTTTCTAGGTTTTTCTGGGCATTGATAGAATATATGCCCCTCCTTCCCACATTCATTTAAGATCACAGGCCCTGTACAATCCTTAGTCAAATGGCCCATACCGAAACATCTCATACAACGTCCCACCGGTATATCCAAAGGACACTTGTCTTGCAGATGCCCAAAAACTCTACACCTGCGGCAATACATGGGCATGTCAGGGTAAAAAAGTGCAAACTTATTCCTTCCCATCATCACCACAGATGGCGGGTGGTCCAGACCCCCAATTCCATGAGGGGTTAGCCTTTAATTGAATAAAATACTTATTTGCCAGTCCAAAGGCCGTATTCGTTGTTAATTTTATGTGAGAATCTAATTTTAGCACAATGCCTCTTCAAGAAAAGTTCAATTTCCTCTTTTGGTGTGAAAGGGTTGTATGAATGAACAACCAATGGAATGTCTCCACCAGCATACAAGATAACGAAGCACAAACCTTCCAAACATTTGTCGTCTTTTCCATTTTTCAAGGACTCAATCAAGTTTTGGCATGCTCCAGCAGTACCCAAGGACAGGATGAAGTCTCCACTCTTAAGGTCCTGTAGACAAACGATATCCTCTAGAGATGAGCGAACTTTTGAAAAATTCGATTTGACTGATTCGCCGAATTTTCCGACAAAAATCGTTTCGACCCGAATTTATTCGCGACGAATCGCTATTAAAAACGGCTATTTCTGAGCCTCCTAGAGCCTCAATAGGGTTGTAAACCATTCTGCCTTGCTGTAACACGCATAGGATGCGTGCTGGGTTACTGAAATAATACTGTAAATAATTAGGACATGCAGATCAGAGGCATCGCTATTAGAATCGCAGAGCGGCACAATTACAGAGAGTTGAGGTGGCATCACTATGAGGGGCCCCTATATTGCCTGAAAAACACACCCTGGAGCTGGCAGCGGCAGGAGCCCAAACATTGGATTTGGCTCAAAGAGACATTGGAGTTGGCAGCAGGAGCCCAAAAATTGGCTGAATCAAACCCTGGAGTTGCAAGCAGCAGCAGCCCAAACATTACTTTAAAGAGACACTGGAGTTGGCTTCAGGAGCCCAAAAATTGACTGACACACCCTGGAGTTGGCAGCAGGAGCCCAAACATTACTTTAAAGAGACACTGGAGTTGGCTTCAGGAGCCCAAACATTGGATGAATCACACCCTGGAGTTGGCAGCAGCAGCAGGAGCACAAACATTGCTTTAAAGAGACACTGGACTTGGCTGTAGGAGCCCAAAAAGTGGATGAATCACACTCTGGAGTTGCAAGCAGCAGCAGCAGGAACCTAGAAATTGGCTGGAAGGCACCCTGAAGTTGGCAGCAGCATGAGCACACCCTGGAGTTGGCAGCAGCAGGAGGCCAAAAATTGGATGAATCACACCCTGGAGTTGCAAGCAGCAGCAGGAGGCCAAACATTGGCTGAAAGGCACACCCTGAAGTTGGCATCAGCAGGAGGCCAAAAATTGGTTGGAAGGCACACCCTGAAGTTGGCATCAGCAGGAGCCCCAAAATTGGCCTAAAGACATAAATATGTTTTGCACCATTTGGAAAGTGTAAAACATGGCACCATGCTGAATCTAGTCGCATGCATCAGCCATTGGTGGGTGGAAATCCTGGCTGATCCATCCCTGATTCATTTTGACAAAGGTGAGTCTCTCCACATTTTTAGTTGACAGACGAGTTCTCCTCGCCGTAACTATGGCCCCCGCCGCACTAAACACCCGCTCAGATGGCACTCTACTTGCCGGGCAGGACAGCTTTTCCAGGGCAAACTCTGCTAGTTGCGACCACAAATCAAGTTTGGCTGCCCAGAAGTCCAGCGGATCCTCAAGGTGTGTTGGCATGGTCATGTCAAAGTACGACATGACCTGCTGGTTCAGGTCCTGCTCCAGGTCTTCCTGCTGCTCATGAGTAGCCTCACTATGCGGGTGTAGAAAGCTACTCATTAGCGACTGAAGACTGAGGCTGCTGCTGATGGAGCTGCTGCTCCTGCCAACCCCCCCAGCAGCCATGGCAGTGGAAGGTGAGCGCAGAGGTCCCCTCGAGTCAGACCTGCGAGAGTATGGACCATGGCGCAGATAGGCATCGGCCAACTGCCTACGTAGAATGTCTTTGTAGTAGTTCAGTTTGTCCTCCCTCTTGGTGGGTTTAAAAAATGCCCCCATTTTGTGCCGGAAGCGAGGGTCCAATAAGGTGGACAGCCAGAAGTCATCCCGCCGACAAATGGAAACAATTCTGGGGTCACTACGCAAGCACGTGAGCATGCTTCGTGCCATTTGAAGTGACTCGGATGGACTACCTGTCTCCATCTCCACTGCATACTGCCACGGTGTGCCCGGGTCCTCTGTCTCGCCTTCCTCAAAAACCTCTAGCTCCTCTGGCTGCTCCTGCTCCTCCTCTCCTGTCCGCTGACTAGATAAACCAGCCATTTCGCCAAGCCTAAACTGTGTTTCGCTGGGCAACTCCTCCTCTTCCTCCTCCTCCTCCAGTTCAGCTCCAACGGGGTTCATGTGACCGTAAGATGTAAACGCCATGTCTCCAGTGCCCTGACCAGCCATGGTTTCCAACATGTGCTGTAGTACATGAAGCAGTGGAATCACGTCGTTCATCCTGTAATCCTGCTGACTGACAAATAAAGTGGCTTCCTCAAAGGGCCTGAGCAAACGGCAGGTGTCACGTATGAGCTGCCACTGGTTGACATTGAAGTTACACAGGGGAGTCCCCCTATCCGCTTGGATCATCAGGAAATCCGTGATGGCTTTTCTCTGTTCATATAATCGGTCCAACATGTGAAGGGTGGAATTCCAATGGGTGGAAACATCGCAAATCAGACTATGTTGGGGGATACCATTCTGACGCTGTAGCTCAAGAAGGGTGTGTTTGGCGGTGTATGAGTGGCTGAAGTGCATGCAAAGTTTCCTTGAAGTTGTTAGGATGTCTTGCAGATGGGGGGAACACTTCAGAAACCGCTTGACAACCAGATTGAAGACGTGAGCCATGCAGGGGGCATGGGTCAGGCTTCCTTGGCGCAGCGCAGACAAAATGTTCTTCCCATTGTCGGTAACCATGATTCCCATTTTAAGTTTTCTTGGAGTAAGCCATGTTTGGATTTCCTGATGAATAAATTTAAGCAGTTCCTCCCCTGTGTGACTCCGTTCGCCAAGACAAACCATGTGAAGCACTGCGTGACACCTCCGTGCCCTGCACACATGGAAGACTGGAGGGGCACTGAGACTTGAGTCTACAGTGGAGGAGGATGAGGAGGCCGAGTCGCACAGTGTCACAGGCCCAACGGGCAGGGAGCGCGGAGGCCGCATCGGCGTGACCTGTCCAAGTTGCTGCTGCAAAGGGACCACATTCACCCAGTGGACGGTCCCTGACAGAAATGGCGGCCTGGGGCTCTCCACCTCGGCTCGGCACAAGCCATCAGTTCTCTGAAAGGTGCAGAGTCCACCACCTGAAAAGGGAGCGACTGCAGCACCAACAACTTGGACAGGAGCACATTCAGCTTCTGCGTCGTAGGATGAGTGGGCGCATACTGCTGTCTCTTGGACATGGCTTCGCTGATGGATTGCTAGTGCGATGCATGACTTGGAGGAGGAGGAGGAGAAGCAGGAGCGACAGAGGATGGGTATGACGCACAGCTGCCTTCGGCTGAGGTGCTGGAGCCTTGGCTGGCAGAAATTGGGAGCGGCGTGCCACTTGGTGAGGAAGCAGACTGGACCACCCCTTGGGAGCCTCGGTTCTCCCAGGTCGCTTTATGGTGACGAATCATATGTTGATGCAGGGCCGTGGTGCCAACATTTGGGCCCTGGCCACGCTTCACCTTCTGCCTACATATCTTGCATGTGGCCATGTTACCCTCCTGCGGATGCTTCAGGAAAAACTGCCACACTGCCGAGTAGCTACTTTTCCCACCAACAGGCCTCACTGATTCGCTGCTATTGTCGCCAACTCCAGGAACCCCTGCCCCACTACCTCCCGATAAGGTAGCCTGCCGCGCAGCAGGTGCTCTACCCCGGCCCCGTTTGGCTCCAGGCTTTACAATTGTGCCCCCATGCTGACTGCCAACCATGCTACTAACACCTTGCTGCCTGAGCTGCTGACTCCGGGGCAACCTGCGCCCCTCTTCTCCTGATGATGACGATGAAGCCCCTTCATCACCCGGCTCCCAAGTGTGATCGGCTTCATCGTCATCATCATTATCACCGAGTTGTGGCTGTTTGTCACTGATGTTCGTGGATTCGTCAACAGTGTCTGGCGCAGGAGCTGGAACGCTCGCAACACCCACGACACTGTCCACATCACTATTTGTCTGCCTAGCTAAAGAAGCCACCTCCATTTCTTGGCTGGGCAGTAGCTGCTGACTGTCCTCTATCTGATTGTCCTCCTCACTAAAGAGTGGAGCTGAACCCAAAGCATAGGATACGTCGCTGGGGGAGGGAACGGCGTAGGACAGAGGCAATGGGAGGACAGGGACTGCTCTCGGGGCATGCCAACTCAGGGTTGTGTCAGAGGAACCTACCGACCCTAGACTGGGGGTCTCAGACGTAACTTGTGATGATGTTGATGAGCACGTTAACCAATCTACCACGGCAGATGCGTTACTGGTAGAGACACGACCGCTAGCAGATACTGGCAGACCAGGTCTCTCACCGACTCCTGCTGCCACTCGCCCCTAGTCTGCTGCGACCTCTGCCTGCTGAATCTTGGCCTCTGCCACTCCTCTTTGAACATCTTGGCACTTGTCTGCCTGACATTTTTATGTATTTGCTTATTTAGTATAAACAGATAGGGTTCAAGGTGCAGCTTTGGGGTGCCCTGCGGCCTGGTTTATTAAAAGCAGTCAAAAACAAATGGGATGCCCCCACAGCAGACCTGAGATCAGTATATATGCACAGTAAAAGTGGATAAGCAGGCTCCAACAGGCCAAATTACTTTAAATAAGTGTGCAGCTGAAGATCAAGAGGGGTATGGTATGTTACAGAATGGGATGGCCCCACAGCAGACTTGGGATCAGTATATATGCACAGCAAAAGTGTCTAATCAGGCTGCAACAGGCCAAATTACTTTAAATAAGTGTGCAGCTTAGAGGAAATACAGAGGCTAATCAGATCTTACAAAATGGTAATGTTCCCACAGCAGACTTGAGATCAGTTCAGTATAATATGCACAACATCAAAAGTAGCCTGAAACAGCTAACAAAGTCAGTCAGCCAGCCAGTAACACGCAGGCTGGATGGAAAAAAAAAAAATCTCCCTGTGACTGCCTCCGATTTTTCCTAACTTTCCCTGCTTCTCGCTGACTTCCTGCCTGTTCCTGCCTCTCTAACTGTCTCTCCCTGACTACAGCAGTGTCCTGTCTCTCACGAATGCAATAGAGAAATGAAGAAAAGCAAGATGTCCGCCGCCTTAAATAGCGCTGTGACGTCACCGGGCTTGCTGGCTGCTGATAGGCTGCATGTGACTGCCCCAGTATGCACTGGAGCGGGGTAGATGTCTGGACATGTCCCGTCCACCATCTTAGAATGCCTGTAATGTAAATGAATGGATGTTAAAGGAAAACTTCGAGCGATCGAAGCACGGGGAAATTCGGATTCGATCCGAATCGAATTTTTCATGAATTTCGGATCGAATCCGGGTTCGTCCGGATCGATTCGCTCATCCCTAATATCCTCCTTTTTGTCTTAAGGGCAACGATAAAGCACCTCCAAAACGAAAAAGCCAAGGGTCATAATCGACTTTCTCTCCTCATCGACGACAATCTGAAACAAAAACCTGACCCAGGATTCTCGGTCAGTAGCATAACGCAGGCGAGACTCCTCCACTCCTCCGATTTCCATCTCTCTTCCGCAGAAAGGCTTCCACCAAGGTGGCGCCTTGATCCCTCCTGGTTTCCTTGGACTTTTAGAGCACCAGGCTCATAGCAGCAAAGGGGTGAAGTCCTAAAAGGACGATCCCCTAAGGCCAACCTGGCTGTAGTCCGCAGAGCCTAAAGACCCGTCACAAGTGCCTGAACACTTGGTCTGAGCTAATAGGCTGAGAAGCGATAACCGGGAAAGGGGCCGAGAAAAGGGCCCGGCGCCGGGGAAAGGCACCTAAGGCTGAGGAGAATACCAGACGCACTGCGCTCCTTGCCTAGGCTCCCTGGGCGGCGCCCAGCCTCCCCTCACAGCAGGTATCACACAGGAGCGAAGGTCAACCCCTACAAGCTTGACCTTTGCGGCCCTAGCAAGGGCCTGAGCGCTCAGCGCTACACTTGACATTTCAACCCAATGCCTCGGCTGCGCTAGCCCCCCCAATCCCGCAGGCTTTTCAAGTGGCACGTTAACAAAAGGCTGCCGCGTGGCCGTGCTGCTCAGCATATTTGCATGGCTCCACCTCGAAAGCTTGCCCGGGACTCCGGTGAGAAGGCATGAAAACGCATGGGGAATCATGGCCAGACTCTTCAGCACAGAGCAGAGAGGACTGCTAACAGTCAGAAAGGCCCACAAGAGGGAGACCTAGGCCTGCTGATGAGCAGAGAGAGCCACAAGCAAGGAACAGCCTGTCTGTCTGCCACAACCAAAAGAGGCAGGTGCTCTGTCGTTTTCACCGAGATCGCTTCACACCTTAATGCCATTATCCCGTGATCTCTTCGCACCTTTAAAGTCATTAAATCCTGGGTCCAGCCTGGACAATGGAAGTCCACAAATACAATCAGCACAAAGTAAATGAAATTAAATCAAACCGAACACACAAGAAAAACAAGGGACACACGGTTGGGATTTATTGAAGTCTTTTTCTTTTTTTAGGCCCCATTTCTAATCAAATCAAACTTTTATTCAAGTTCCAACACAGGCAATGAGAATACAAACGATAATACAGCTGGCACAAAGCACACAGTTTACAAAGTAGCACAGCACAAGCAAGGAAATAAACAACAGGAATGCCAGCTCGTTGACAGGAAATACAGCCCCCCACTCAGGCAAAGGCTAGAGTGCTCACCTCAATACTTGGTAGTATCCAAAAGCCACAGCACAAGCAAGGAAACTTTCACTTCAGTCTGTTTTTCAACCAGTCAAAAGGGGTGCACCGGTCCTGGAGGTACTGCAATACCAGGTCAATGCGTGGAGTGGACAGAGCAAGCTCTCTCCCATCTCCCTGTTCCAAAAATCCATTTAATATATGGTCCCCAGATAGGGGACGTATCAGATATTAAACTGATAAGAACAGATTTTTTTTTTAATTTTTATTAGAAAATTATAAACAGAGAAAATTCACATTACATTAAGCTTTCAACAAAGTATTCCACAAATTCCAACTTGACAGAGCTTTCTTCTTTCCCATAACTTTAGCATCTCTCAAGAAAAAAATATACATTTCGCCTAATGCAATTTTTATACAGTCATTCTCAGAAATAATATCCTCTTTGAACAGCATCACATTTCTAACATTCCATAGTGCCAGCTTTATACAATTAACCGTAATCCATAAAACTCTGACTCCTTGGATTCCACGTCACATAATCCATACAGGACTAGATTATGATCTAAAAATCTTAATCCAAAACAAAATTACAATAACACTCCCACCTTCCTCCATACATTTTGGGCAAAAAAACAATTCCAAAAAACATGCAACACAGTTTCTTGCACATAACAATTCGCTCTCGGGCATTCCACCCTATTGCACATCCCCCTTGCATGCTGAAAAGCTCTTGTTGGTACACAGCCATGCACAATCTGCCATGTCAAGTCCTTAAGTTTATTTGACAAATAAAGTTCATTTGTTTTATTCCATATTTTCTTCACGTATTTATCTGAAAAATTTACCACACAACACATTTCCTCAGATTTTTTAACCTCCTCCTCCAATTTTTTTGCATCTTTTAAAATCTCAGTGTCCACATTTCCCAGATTAAAAATACGATGACCTGCTGCATATCTTAAATAAAATGACCACAAATTGTCCATAAAAATCCCTCTAAAACACATGCTAAAAATTTTTGTATAAAGGAAAGTCTTAAGATCCACCATGTTTTTCCACCATGTTTTTCCCCCCTAAAACTCTTTTTTTTGCACAGAATTTCTCTTTTTAGCTTCTCCGCTTTAGAATTCCACACAAAGGAGAAACAAAGTCTTGTTAAGTTCTTTAAAATTCTTTCATTCGGGGCATACACAACATTCAAGTAGAGAATAATTGGGATCACAAGTTGCTTGATTATTAAAATCCTTCCTTCCTTTGTGAGATCCCTCATTTTCCAATACTCCAGTTTCTTTCCAATTTTGCTCTTTACTTCTTCCCAACTTTCATTTCCGTTGTTTTGTTTGTTAAAAATTACCCCAAGAATCTTAATTTTGTCCATTTTCACACTAATCTCGCCACATTGCACATCGCCCCAGTCACCAAAGGACAAACTTTCGCATTTCTTTTTGTTCAATCTGAAGACAGAGCCCTCGCAAAAATACTCAGTCATTCTTATTGCCCTTTTTAATGATGTTTCAGTAGAGCAAAAGATTGTGACATCATCCATATAAACAGCAAGTTTGGCTTCTTTTCCCCTTCCACCAGGAACTGGTATACCTTTAACGACTTTGTCATTTCTTAACATTTGCAAAAGTGGCTCTAGTGCACAAATAAATAATATCGAGGATAGGGGGCAACCTTGTTTCACCCCTGATAATAACTTTACATTATCAGTTAAATGACCATTTACTAAAATTCGACTAAAACATTCTTTGTACAGTAACCTTATTGCATTGCATATTAAAACTGGAAAACCCATCTTTTTTAAAACCATCCATAAATATTTGTGAGACACTCGGTCGTAGGCTTTTTGAAAATCCAAAGCTAACATAACCAATTTTTGTTTCCATTCCTCTTGATACCAAATCAAGTCTCGTATGAGGTTTAGGTGCTCCCACACACCTCTCCCAGGGACCCCGCACACTTGATCTGTACCAATCACTTTTCCAATAACCGGTTTCAACCTATTCACCAATATTTTAGCAAAGGTTTTGTAGTCCACATTTAATAGGGTAATTGGTCTCCAGTTTTCTAATTTAGTTTTATCATCTTTTTTGTAGATCAAGGAAACAATCCCATTTCGCCAAGACACAGGTAAAATTTCACATTTAAAAGCTTCTTTAAAAAATAATAATAAATCCTCCTAAAAAAAGATCCCAAAAGCTTAACTCATCCTTATCCTCCTTCTCCAACTCATTCTCCAAGGATTTAAGAGCACTTGAAGTAAAATCCAGATTAATCTTTTTCTCATTAAAAAGGTCTTGATAAAATTTTTGCACTTTCACCAACATTTCTTTTAAACACTTTTCTCCTTCAACCTCTTTCATAAAAGTCTTAGAACCCATCACCTTTTTAAAAAAGAAGCTTGTGCACTTTTCATCTTCCTCCAAACATTTAACTTTAGCTTTATGTATGATTTTCTTTCCTTTAGCCATTATACCTTTTTTAATCTGCTCTTTAACATCTTCTATTTCAGGCTCAAAATCTGACTGAACTCTGGTTTTCAAATACAGGTAAGTTTGAAGTCTCTTATTCAACTGTTTATACCATGCTTTCTCTTGTCTAGCTTTTTGTTTACCTTTTCTTAGAAAATAGTCTCTTGCACGCATCTTTACCATATCCCACCATTCCAAAATAGAGACATATTCCCTTTTCTTCTTAACACATTGATTATACAAAACTTCAAACCCCATGCGAATCTCAGGGTCTTTTAAAAGTTCAGTGTTTAACCTCCATACACCTTTCCCCTTTTCAAGTCCAGGTAAAACCACACGTGCCGTTAAAACCTTATGATCTGAAAACACATTTTCCATTAAAACCATCTTCTCACCTTTAACCCTTTAAGTGCCAGCCTACCTTGAGATTTTGTCACCCTTTGTTGCCAGACCATTTTGCACTATTTTGCGCTCCCCATGTTCAACTGTGGTTTTTGAAGGGATTTCCAGGGATTTCCCAGGAAAGTGATATATTGTTTTTTTCCGCAGAGTCTGGGCTTTAACATGAAATGTCTTGTTTGTCAATTTTTAGGTGTATTCTCAATATTTTTGGATGAAATATGTGCAAAAAAAACCCCAAAAAACTATTTTTTACAATTTGTAGTGTTTTTTTGTAATAAAAAATGTAAGTTTCTCACTAAAATCTTATTGCGCGTGAAACACCAATTTATCCCGGTTACAGCGGTACCACATATGTATTGGTAGACACCCTTTCCTGCCCAGGCGACTCCCCCAAACTGAAACAACGCTTTAGGAGATTTTCAGATAAAATACAACTATGCTACGCGCTAAGCGCACCTTGCAGTTTTTCAAGAAAAACAACCCTTTACATTTGAAATACCCCCGACAAACTATATATTCTCTGGAAGTACACACCTCAAGCTTTCTAGACGTACCAGGTTTGTTGACATGGGTGCAGTTTTCTGGAGTTAACCCCTCAATATATTCTTTGGTTGCACAGGGTTTCCCTAAAAAAGAATAAAAATGCAGAATCAAAACCACATTTTCCTAAAAAAAACTATATGGAAACAAGAAAAAAAACTGAAAATCTGAAAAAGCAACATGCCCCGAACAGAACAATACCCAGCATGCATAGGTCCTGTCAAGGGAAGAGTTGCCAAACACACCAAAGTAAAGCATGTGCGTAACAGCAATTTTACTTCAAAATTTCAGCTCTGCAGACAATGTGCGCACCTTGTGCTTTTTCTACCAAAACAAGCCTTTACATTTGGAATATCCCCCATAAACCATATATTCCCGGAAAGTACACATTTTAAGCTTTCTAAGCGTACCCAGCTTGTTGTCGTGGACTCATCTTTCTGGAAGTAATCCCTTGAAGAATTCTTAGGTTGCACAGGGTTTCACAAGAAAATGTATAAAAAAGCCGAATAAAAAACACCTTTTCCTAAAATATCAATATGCAAATAAGAAAAAACAAGCTAAATCTGAAAGCGCAAGGTCCCCCGAGCAGAACAATACCCAACATGCATAGGTACTATTAACCCTTTTAATTGCCAGCCTACTTGAACTTTTGTCACCCTCTGTTGGTCATTTTTCCCCATTTTGCGCCATGTTTAACCGTGATTTTTGCCGGAATTTCCTGGAAAATATATATATATTTTTTTTTGCAGCAGAGTTTAGGCTTTAACATTAAATGTCTTGTTTGTAATTTTTCTGCTGTTTTTTAAATATTTTTGCATAAAAAAAACAAAAAAATAAATAAAATAATATTTTTTAAACAATTGTCTCCTTTATTTTAAATAAAACATTTGTTTTAGTAATGAAAACCATATTGCATGTGATAGCCCCATTTCTCCCGATTACAACGGTACCACATATGTATCGATAGCCCCCCATTCTTGCCCAGGAGACCCCCCCAAACTGAAAATAGCACTTTATAACATTTAAAAACAAAATACTACTATCCACACTATAAACGCAAGGGGTTAATTTAAAAAGAAAATGACATAGGGACCCCCCTCCCAGGGGTGGGGGGACCCCGTTTGTTTTGGAATTTTAAGGGTTAGGGTTAGGCTAAGCCTAACCCTAACCCTTAAAATTAGAGAAAAAATGACATAGGATCCCCCCTCCCAGGGGACCCCATTTTTTGGGGGGAATTTTAAGGGTTAGCGTTAACCTAACCCTAACCCTTAAAGTGGACCAACACCCAGGATTTTCACTATCCTGGGTTTTGTTCCACTTCCGCGGGGGTGCCCCGCTGCGTGAAACCCCCGAGAAAGGTATAAAAAACTCACCTCACCCCGCTCCTACGGCGCATGCGCGAGTGCTCGTCCAATCAGAGCGCTCAGAGCCGCTGTGGTATGCACGGACAAGGGACGGACAACCACAGCAGCTCCGAGCACGCTGGCAGCCGCATCTCGCGCTTCCCTCTAACAGGGAGCGTGCCCGCGCCGGCCATTCACAAACGGCGCCCTGCTAGACAGAAGCGTGAGAGGTGGCGGAGGCCCGCGCATGCATCGTTGGAACGGGGATAAGGTAAAGCGAATGGGGCGTCCTGGGGGGTTTCACACAGCGGGGCATCCCGATTTCGGATGCCCCGCGGTGAGGGATCTGATCGGCCCTGGAATCTTATAGATTCCCGTGCTGATCAGCCTGGGTGTTGGTCCACTTTAAAAAAAAAAAAAGAAAGACGTAGCATCCCCCCTCCCGGGAAGGGGGGGGGACCCATTTTTTGGCAGAATTTTAAGGGTTAGGCTAACCCTAACCCTTAATTTTTTTTTAAAAAATGAAGTAGGGTCCCCCCCCCCCCCTACGTCATTTAAAAAAAAAAAAATTAAGGGTTAGGGTTAGGCTAACCCTAACCCTTAAAATTAAAAAAAAAAATGACGTAGGGTCCCCCCTCCCAGGGGGGGGGACCCCATTTTTTTTTTGAATTTTAAGGGTTAGGGTTAGGGTTAGGCTAACCCTAACCCTAACCCTTAAAATTCAAAAAAAAAAATGACGTAGGGTCCCCCCTACCCGTCATAACCAGCCCGGGACCAGCTATGGGGGCTTGTAGGCACAGAGTGGGGGGGCCAGCTTTTGTGGCCCCCCCACCCTGCAGCCTACGAGCCCACATACCCTATGTGGGCCCGGGCTCTTCTGCCCCCCCCTGGCCTTTGGGGAGGCAGGTAATAGGGGATGCCTCGTGAACTGGTATAAGGGGTCTCATGGACCCCTTACCAGTTCACAAGGGGTTAACAGTAAAAATAAACACACTGACACTTTAATAAAAAATTTTATTAAAAAATAAAAACTTTTTTTTTACTTTACTTACCTCCGATCGTCAGCTCCTTTGTCCCTCGATGTGTTGACAGATGCGATCATGCTGGCTGCAGTAGCAGAGGGGCAGGTGATGATCTGATCACCTGCCCCTCTGCTCCTGTGGCCAGCATGATCGCATCTGAATAAACAACAGCCGGGAGCCAGGACGACACCCGGCGAGTGACGTCACAAAGGGGGCGGGGTTTCGAGACGGGATCGCAATAAGCCCTGCCCCCAAAGGGGCGGAGCTTGAGCGGGGCCCGCGATAAGCCCCGCCCCCAAAGGGGCGGGGCTTATCACAAGATGGCGGCGCCCGTCGGAGCAGGAGGGGGGAGAGCCCTTTCAGGCTCTCCCCTGAAGCTGAAGAGCCAGGGGGGGGGCGATCGGAGGCCCCCCCAGTGAAGAAGAGACCTGTCGGGAGGCAGCGCGACCTAAGGTAAGTGAATGTCATTTTTTTTTTTTTTTTTTACACAGATAGCAGCTGCTGCTGCCGAACGGGGGGGGGGGGCACTATTCCGGGGGCTCTCCTGGAGCCATCCGAGACCCCACGGGGGATCGGATGGCACCAAATTAAAGAGGAGACCCGGCCGGATCTAACGAGGGGTCAGGTGAGTATTTTTATTTATTTTTTTGCCCCCTAGCAGGGGTAGATGCCAGGCACGTGAATTTTACGTGGCTGGCACTTAAGTCCAGGAGAAGCAACCACGTAAAATTTACGTGGCTGGCATTTAAAGGGTTAAAACCCCCAGATAAAAAAATAAAGTAAATCCTTGATTTAAGATTTCTGTTTTCCCAGGTATACCCAGGACCATTATTACATTTCTTCCAAATATCAACAAGGTCAAAGGTCTGTACCAATTCTTTCAACTTTTTCTCTGTTTTGTCCTTCCTTGCAATACTAGTAGTTGCTCTTTTTTCACCGTACATAATACAATTAAAATCACCCATTAAAATGACTGGAGTAGAACCTGGGATAAAAACAGCAATTTCCTCCAAGAAGTCAGCTCTTTCCTGCTTATCTGTTGGTGCATAAATATTAAAAATTCTTTACATCCCACATTAATATTCACCATCAGTGCTCTTCCAGGCACGATTTCCATATAGGATAAAATTTCACAATCATTTCCTTAAAAAAGCACACCTACACCAGTTGACTTATTGCCGTTATCCCCAGACCATAGGGATGTACCATACTTCCAATCTTTCCTTATATCCTCATAATTATCATGATAGTCAATCCCGCATTCTTGTAAACCAATCATATTGCATGTTTGTGACTCTAAAAATGAAAAAATTGCAGCTCTTCGTATCTTATTCTTAATACTCCTTACATTGAAGGATAATATGTTGAGTAACACCATTAATCTGTGTTAAAGATATTTTTCATAATTTCTCTCCCCTACCCTTCACTTGAAGAAGCAGAGAGAGACTTAACCTCAATTTTTCCTTCCATTTCCAAAAGAGCTTTCTTTTTCCTTTTTTTTTTTTTTTTTTCCCGTTCATCGTTTTCCTTTTTGGTGTTGTCATGTCACCACTTGCACTTTCACTAGACCCCGAAGAGTCCATAAACACACTTTCAAAATCAGGGGTAGCCTCTGACGACATTCCAAGCCCCCTGATTCATCTATCATCAGAGGGCTATAACTGATTGAACTTTCAATCCCAGGCTGTAGTGGTTCCACCACTACCTGGATAGGGGGCAGAGGGACTTCCCCCAGGCACTCAGACCCTGATGGATCCGACCCCTGAACAGCATCCCCCCACCACAGCCTGAGCATATGTTTTTTTTCTCCTTCTTTCTTTCAGGGCAATCCTTAAACAAATGTCCTTCTTTTTCACACATATTACATTTTGGGATATTTTTACAGTCTCTTGCAGTATGCCCTATTACACTGCATTTCCCACAAATGATTTTCCTCTCTTCGGCACAATTGTCCTGCACGTGCCCATATGCCTTGCACTTTCTGCAGTACAAGGGCATTTGGGGGTAAAACAAATAGCATTTATTTCTGCCTAAAGAAAAATTCGCAGGCGGCCTGTGAAAAGCCCCTACTCCACTGGGGTCCGGTTTAAATTTAACAAAAAATCTATTTCCCAGACCAAATGTTCATTTCATTCATGACCTTTGATCCAAATCTAACTTGGGAACAGTATTTTCTCAAAAAAAGGGTCAAGTCATCTTTGTCCGTAAAGGGGTTATGTACATGAATGGTTAAGGGTATCTCATCAGTATATAAGATAATAAACAATAATATTCTAAGTATGTCACACACCCCGCTTAAAGATATTCATAACCTGTGGGTATACTGACCTGAAGAGGGCGATCTGCAGAGATGATTGGAGGAAAGTAAGCCCCTCCCGGTCCATAAATACCTGGGACCTCCCATTCACTCCCCAGTCTTCATCTCTGCAGGACGGCGAGCAAGCAGAAGATGATTTCTCCTCCTTGCAAGGGGGTTTTCCAAGGTAGCCGTGTCTACCCTCGGCCTATATTATTTTATTCCCACTCAGACTTATTATCCCTGTTTAATATATTTAATATTCACATGCCTCCTCAGTTTTGACTGCGGTCCGGGTGATGGTATTTAGGCACACATGTGCTTAGGAGCTAGGCTCCGCCGCGAGACCCTATTTAGAGGGTAGGCGGTTATGCCGGGTTGGTGACCCCGGTTTGGGATGCCCTGTCCTTAAAAATTTTACCTCAAAATTTCCCTCATTTACCTCCTCCCTCATAGTTAGGCTGGGGGCCCTCCTTTTTTTAGATTCTGAGGAATGTATAGGAGTAATCCCTCATTAATTTGGTTACACTGCTATTTGTTGTATGTGTGTCTGTTTTAAATGTAACTTTTACTGGCAACATTGTTCATATTACTGGCTATGTTTTACCTCAGAAGGCGGAGGGGAGGGGCTCTCCCCTCACGCTCTTCTGTCAGGGGCGGGACCGGGCCTCTTGCAGAGGCCGCGGCCTGCGCCCTGTCTCTATCTAGCCGGGTAGCGGCTCGCAGGCAGCGGGCCACTGCCGGTCTCATGTGCTCTATGAGGAGACTGGGGCAGCTATACCCTGCGTCTCCGGCGGATTGTAGGTCAGCGGAGCTTTCTCCCCTCACGCGCTGTGTCATTGGGGGCAGAGCCGGACTTGCGGCGCGTCGCCGCAGCCCGCCCCCTATCTTGCCCTGGCACCGCTGAGGAGCTTTGGCTCCTATCTGCCTCTCTAGGGGGGCGGGGCCGGTAAAGCGCGCGATCCGTGCAGGCCACGCCCCTCTTCTCTGTCTCTCACTGCTGTGCTGAATATAGTTACCTCACGCATCTGTGCTGCATGCTGCTGGGCTCTGGTCTGATCCGGAGGTTCTGTGAGTGGCCCTGTGGGCCTTTTGTCATTTTTATTAGTATCCAAATATAGCTTTTGGTTTCTAATTATTTTTTATCTGTGTTTTAGGTGAATTCTTCAGGGAATAGTTATAAGGGGGTTTCTCCTGGTCCTAAGTCCCTGGGTACTTTCACTGGGTTCTTTCCTACAAAATTCCTCCCATTTAAAAAGGACAATATAAGGGCATCCCGGGTTGCTTCATAAGCGTAATTCCCTCTGTCATAGCGACTCATTAAGTTCACCTTATGGAGGCATCCCAGGAATCCGGGCTCCCCTCGGGACAGTCTCGGAAGTGTTTGGGGTGTGGGGTATCCCTAACTGGGGATGATTTCTTTTTATGTATATCCTGTGCACAACACACTATTACGCGGCAGTCAGGACCCCAGGCCTCTGGGTCAGCACCGCCGGCTTCATCCTCTCCCCCTCCCATTTTAACCCGTGCTCCATGCGATGTTACCATGGGGGGGCAGTCGCAATCTGATGTATGTGCCAGATTAGCCAGTATTGAAAAATGTATTTCCTCTACGGTAGCTAAGAAGGCGCCGGCTAAGAGAAAACATTTGTCCACGGTTTCTCATTATGAATATGATGATAAGGATGGTCTGGATTGGTCAGATTATTCTCCTCCAGAGGAAGGGGAGGTGTATGAGGATTCGGATAATTCCGAGGATCAACAAATTGTTGGCGCTGATTCTGATAGGGGGTCAGGAGGTTCCTTGGACACCCCTAACGTTTTGACTCAGATGTTTGAGGTTTTGGCAAGGGGAGTTTTATGTGGAATCCAGACCGCGCTTAGAATTTCCTAATCAAAAGCATTTTGATAATATTATTTCCAAGGAATGGGAGAGACCAGCTTGGCTCCCAGGCATTCCTCAGAGTTGGGATAGAAGGTATCTTTCCCCGCGGACACAGTTAAGCGCTGGGCTTCCCCCCCGAAGTGGACGCCCCAATTTTGGGGTTATCCAACTCTGCCGTTTTGAATAACCCTGATTGTTCCTCCCTCAAGGATGGTGAGGATAAACGCATTGATCAGATGGCTTGTCATGGTTTTGCCAGTATTGGGGCAGCTATACGGCCAGTTTGTGCCTCATCACTGTTGGTGGTGGTTGCTAGAAAGGTGATCAGGGATTTACTGTCCTCGTCCGGCTTGGAACCAGACAGCGATGAATTTCTTGGACTGAAACGTTGTGAGTCTTTTCTTTCCTTCATTTTAACTGCTCTGGATGATTCATTGATGATGAACAGCAGGGCCTCTGCTCTTATGGTTACCATTAGGCGTTCAATTTGGTTACGCCAGTGGGCGGCAGATTTTGGGTCTAAAAAGTCTCTGACGTCTCTTCCCTTTGTTGGTCTAAGGCTTTTTGGAGAAAAATTGGACTCAGTAGCTAAAGGTGGAAAATTACCTCAACGTAGGAAGCAACGTCGCCCCTTTCGAGGGGGCGGCTTCCTTCACCCCTTCCTTTCGGGGAGCTAGAGCGGGAAGAGGGTTTGCCTTCCCTTCTACAAGAGGAGACTCCTGGAATAGGACAATCGGATGGCGTTGGCATACATCAATCACCAGGGAGGCACCCGCAGGAGGAATGCCCTCAAGGTAGTGTCTCTGATTCTGGACTGGGCGGAGAGCCATGTCCCGTGTATCTCGGCAGTTTACATCCCGGGAGTGGAGAATGCGGAGGCGGACTCTCTGAGCAGGCTGTCAGCCCGCAAAGGGGAATGGTCTCTCAATCCCAAGGTTTTTCACTCAATCTGTCGCAGGTGGGGGTCACCGGCGGTGGACCTCTTTGCCTCCCGTCACAATCACAAACTTCCGTCATTTGTGTCTCTGGCGAAGGATCCTCTGGCCCTTGCAACGGATGCCATGTCTCTGAACTGGAGGGATCTGGGGTTTCTGTACCTGTTCCCTCCGTTTCCCATGGTGGCCAGAGTAGTGCGCAAGCTTGCTCTGGAGAGAGCACCAGCAATCCTGGTGGCTCCAAGGTGGCCAAGACAGGTTTGGTTCGCAGACGTGGTAAGGTTGGCAGAAGGTTGCCCCTGCTGCCAGATCTACTCACACAAGGTCATCTTCGTTACCCGAATTTACCAACGCTGGCTTTGACGGCGTGGCTGCTGAAACCTTCATCTTGAAGGAGGAAGGTCTTTCGGATGCTGTGATTCGGACTCTTATTAGTGCTAGGAAAAGGTCCTCATCGTCTGTGTACTATAGGACTTATATTGATTGGTGTGAAACCAGGGCCTTCCCTTGTAGGGAATTCTCTATTTCTAGAATTTTGGAGTTTTTGCAACATGGTCTGGACCTAGGGCTCCAACTCAGTACTCTGAAGGGGCAGGTGTCTGCCCTGGCGGTGTTTTTCCAAAAGTCTTTTGCTCTTCATCCTTTGGTTAAGACCTTTTTCCAGGGGGGTTACACATGTGCGGCCTCCTAGGAAGCCTCTCATTCCAGTTTGGGATTTGAACTTGGTTCTTTCTGCACTTCAGGGTCCCCCCTTTGAGCCTTTGCATGATATTACTTTGTCTTCCCTTACGCAGAAGGTAGCCTTTTTGGTAGCTATCACTTCCGTTAGACGTGTTTCTGAGTTGGCGGCTCTGTCTATTCAAGCCCCATATTTTGAAAGACATCAGGACAAAGTGGTTTTCCGTTTTAAGACGGACTTCCTTCCTAAGGTGGTTTCGTCCTTTCATTTGAATCAGGATATTGTTCTGCCCTCTCTGTGTCCCAATCCCAGCAATGACAAGGAGAGGGCCCTGCATTCTTTGGATGTGGTTCGGGTTGTAAAGTATTATTTGGTGGTAACGTCTGCCTTTTGCAAGACTGATGCATTTTTCGTGGTGCCATTTGGGCCCAAGAAGGGTCTAGCACCCACAAAGTCTACCATCAGCAGGTGGATTCGTCAGGCCATTGTCGGGGCCTATTCTGCTAAGGGGAGAGACCCTCCCTTTCATGTTACAGCTCATTCTACTCGTGCGGTTGGGGCTTCTTGGGCTTTTCAGCACCAGGCCTCTGTTGAGCAAGTTTGCAAGGCCGCTACCTGGTCTTCTGTTCACACTTTTTCAAAGTTTTACAAGGTTGATGTTCGGGCCTCAGCGGATGCTGTTTTTGGCCGCAAAGTTCTGCAGGCTGCAGTAGTTTAAGTTGTGCTTTATACCTTGTTTTGGATCCCCACCCCTTATGGACACTGCTTTTGGATGTCCCACAGGTTATGAATATCTTGAAGCGGGGTGTGTAACATACTTAGAATAATACCATTTTGTGAATACTCACCTTGTAAAATGGGTATTATAAGTATGTCACACACCCCGCTTCAACCCGGCCCTTTTTTATTCTGGATCCTTCATTTTGTGAACTTTGCGTTGTTATGACTTATGTTTGGCTCTTCCTGGTCCCTTACTGCTTTCTTTATACTGGGGAGTGAATGGGAGGTCCCAGGTATTTATGGACCGGGAGGGGCTTACTTTCCTCCAATCATCTCTGCAGATCACCCTCTTCAGGTCAGTATACCCACAGGTTATGAATATCTTGAAACGGGGTGTGTGACATACTTATAATACCCATTTTACAAGGTGAGTATTCACAAAATGGTATTTTTCTTAGGTTATCCACCAGGTTATGGCAGGCTGCCATCGTGCTCAAGGTGAGAATGAAATCACCACTCCTAGGGTCCTGCAAGCACAAGATTTCCTCCTTTCTTACCTTCAGGATCCCCAAAAGAGCGACGTCCACCATGAATCTGAGGTTGCAAGTCGGCCGTCGATCCTCCTCCACCACGATCCGGAAAGACTGTCGCAGAGAAGATTCTCCAGCCTCCAAGTAGCGAAACAGCTCCTGGTCCTCCATCTCGATTCGATAATCCTCCGATAATCCAAGACACCACGAAAAAAGACGATCCAATCTCCACCGACTCCAAATGATCGATCCGTCCGCTTTCCGTCCGTCCTCCAATCGTCCTTCCTCCGATCACCAACCGAAAAACCGACCATCCAAAAGGATGCTCGCTCATCAGCCAGGTCAATTCGCGGAGCAAGGACCCCCACAGGATTGTGGTCCGATCCCTTCCCGTTGCTCTCAGGCTTTTAAAGCACCTGGCCAATGACTGCAGAGGGGTGAAGACAACAAGTTGCCGATCCCCTAAGGCCGCTGGTGGTTTAGTAATGGGCCGAACTGTGTAGGACGGATCTACCAGACTTGCAGTATCTGCACCCATCGTGCAGGGCCATGAAAAGCTGTGTGGAAACCCGGCCGGAGGTTTGATGGGACCTCCTGGCGCACTTAATACACACAGCATAGTAATGGACCTGAGGGGGGGCCCTCCCCCGTCATATATGGGCGTAGATCTGCATTCATCTTGGCCTTGGGTCGAGGTTGCGAAACCGAGCCGTCGTGTTTGTGTACCCCTGGGGTGGCGCCCAGGGTACCTTACTAGTCACCAAAGTTGGTCACTTTGATTGCACTCTGTATGGTTTTGGCACAACACATTTAGCTTTGTTTTGCACGCTCTTTATGGCTGTGGCCTTCCGGCTTCGCCTGAAGAATTTTTTATGGCCGGAGGGCCCACCCTGTAATTGCACAGGCACTCACTTCCCCCCCTTTTTTTTTAGAGCCCGATTAACTTTTTTTTGTCACCGCTTTTTTGCCACCTTCCCTGTTTCTGTTGTGTTTTGTCTTTTTGCACGTGTTTAGGTGCCAGCGGCTCCCTATGGGTCCCTGTCCCTAAAGACCTGGGGTCGGAAGTTATAGGCCTTTTGGACTCGCTTCCGGACCCTGCCCAGTGCTCCCCCCTGAGGCTCCTCGTGAGTAGAGGGCAGCGAACCCCAGGAAAATGGCTTCCAAAGCCTGGCCGAGTACTCGCATTTGAATCCGAGGAAAGGCAGGCTGCGGAGGTCGCTAGTACTGGGGCTACCTACTATCGAAAGCAAGGGGCCGAAGCTGAAGATCCAAGTACCTGGACGGGCAACCGCCGGGGAAAGGTAGGCTGAGGGAGTTTACGCCTTAGTCCACGGGGAAAACTTTTGTTAGTACCCGAGGGCGAAAGCGGCACCGAGGTCTTCTGGACTGAGGGGTAGTAGGGGGAAAGGGATGGGGCTCTTTCCTGCGGGAAGGAGCCAGAATGGGCGCCTTAGTGTGTTTTTTAGTGCACCCGCACTTTTTCACATGAAAGGCTTCACATTTGACGGTGCTTTCGCACACACGACGGCTCAAAAAAAAAAAAATCTGTTCTTATCAGAATTGAGAATCACTAAATCTATCCAAAGCCTTAGGTCTCTTTTGTGGCTTGAGCCCCCACAAAGAGAACGAGTTGCAATCCCTCTCTCCCCTCGACAAGGAAAACGACACCGGACCAGGAAGACCTCGGAAGAAGAACCTCCTCCAGCAAGAATCTTGAAGCCTCTCCAGGAGAACTTTGGAAGCCTTCTCAAGAAATCTACCTCCAGAAGGAACCCTGAAGCCTCCTGAAACTTCTCCGAGCTCAACCTGCGAAATCGACCCGAACCCGTCGACGTTTCTGAAGAATCCCTCCGTTTCGCATACTAATCAGATGGCCGACCAATCAGGAACCAGCTCCCACCAGGAGGCAGGGCCATCTACCTCCAAGCGAACACCTTCAGCAAACTCCGCCCCAAAAGCGCTGGCCAGGATGCGGCAAACTGTCACCCTGCAGCTGAAGGAAGACGCTGAAGGTAAGATACCATCGGTCACAACAGAAGTCTTCTGTGACACCATGCTGCGAGACCAAGGATTCTCCAAAGCCGAGACGTACTCCGTCCAGCCCTTCTTCCAAGGCCTCTTCTACGTCACCTTCATATCGATGAACATCGTGAAAAGGTACCTCCAGGCGATGACATCGGCGGGGCCCGACTCTAACTTCACCAAGTACACGGTCTTCAGCCACGTACAAAGAGAAGAAAGACGGGTCACGGTTGCCATGCGCAACCCCTTCACACCAGCGGCCGACATCGTCACCTTCCTGAACCGATACTGCACCGTAACAAGCCCTCCGACCAAGATCCTGAATGGTAGTGGATACTGGACAGGAACATGGTCGGTGATGTGCAAGCTGCGAGCAACGGCTGAGGGAGTATCGCATCTACCACAGTTCTTCGCCCTGGGAAGCTCCCCAGGAAGACTGCATTACTCCGACATCCCACAGACCTGCAGGAAATGCGGCAAGAAAGGCCATGTGGGGAAAGATTGTCGGGAAATAGTCTGCAAGTTCTGCCCAGATGTGAAAGGAGGACACAGCACAGAAGGGTGCGCCAGGAAGTTCGCCTGCAACCTTTGCGGGAAATCCGACCATGTCTACCGCAACTGCCCTGAGAGGACCAACTCCTATGCCGCAGCTGTCGTATCAGGTAAGTCAGGTAGACCGGGCGGAGAAAAGCGGCAACACCAAGGCCAGCAGCAGCAGGACCACCAGCAGCAGCAGAAAGATCGGCAGCGAAAGCAGCAGGCTGAACAGCAACAAGCCGCCCCTGCAGAGTCAACAGGGAAGAATAAGGGGAAAGGTAAGAACAAACCCAAACCCACACAACCCTCCACAAACCCCTCCGCCCCCCCCCCAATCCCACACACAGAACACCACACAAAGCAGCACCCAGAGCCTGGAAACTTCTCACACCTCACAGCCCAGAACAATAGAACCAGTTTCAGGCGAAACTACCGCCCATAAGGCAACAATAGCCCAGGAGACCTCCATTGTCCGCTCAGACCTGACACTCACCACCTCAATAGACACAGGTCACACCTGTGCCAGCCCCCTCAGGAAGGTCTCACCCCCTCCCGCCCAACCCACACAAACAGTCACTGCCCAGCCCCCGGCCGATACACACACCAACACAAACACAGAAACACTGCCAGCCCAGGCACAGGCAGAACCCACCACAACCCCAGACACCATTGCAGGACACCAGAACACCGTGGAGAAGTTCCCCTTTCTCGCCCCTCTTCTTCCCAAACAGGCAGAAACAAGAAGTTCCTGTGACTCCCGAAAGAGAAAACACGGGAAAAAAAAGCCATGACAACAACTCCCACCATGGCGAAACAGACAGAGGAAAATGACACCAATGATCCACCAATGACCCTAGAAATCAACGAGTATCCGGAAAGCTCAGAAGAAGAAGAAGAAGTCACTCTCAAAAGAGTAGAAAGCACCGCCTGACGGGATAGGTAACTAAGGGACTCGTCCCTTCTAACAAAACTTCTTTTCTCCAAACAGATATGGCGGCAATTTCAATTTTCACCATAAATGTGAGCAGTATAGGATCTGCGTCTAGAAGAAATCGAGTCCTGGCGTCTCAGCAAGCCGAGATCTTCATGCTGCAGGAATGCTCTCTACCCTTCTCCAAGCACTACAGACACCTGTGTGCCCAGTGGACCCACGGTCCATCCTACTGGTCTGGGGGAGGCGAGAACAGGAACGTAGGGGTAGCCATTCTGATCAGGGGGAACCGTTTCACGGTTGATTCTGTCCAGGAGCGAGTCTGCGGCAGACTTTTGCTAGTAGACGGCTCATGGGCAGGGGAGCCAATTAGGCTCATCAACGTGTACGCTCCCGTTGAAAAGAATGAGCGCATGGAATTCTTCCATACCCTGCGCCCTTATCTTGCCACCACCAGAGCAGTAGTCCTGGCGGGGGACTTCAACTGCCCCCTGGAGCAAGACGGACGCAGCACAAACTCCTCTGCCAAATTGGACAAGACGTCCAAGCTGCTCAGGGAAATGGTCAACGAGGCATCCAGACGCAGCGGGGGCCAAGGGGACGGGGTCAGCGAACTACACATGGAGCCGCCCCGACGGCTCCGTATGTTCGCGCATTGACTTTGTGTTCACCTCGCGGGCAGTCAGGCAGAAGAGCTCCTCCTTGGTCCCCTGCTTTTTCTCTGACCGCAGAGCGGTTTACTTCCAGGGGGAACTGGGCGACGGATTCCTGCCCGGCCCAGGCTCCTGGAAGTTGAACTGCACCCTGCTGGAGAATGAGAAACTGATGGGGGAACTCAAGGAGGAATACGTGTTGTGGAGAGAGCAGCAGCGCTACTTCAACTCCATCGGCGAATGGTGGGAGTACGTCAAAATAAAGTTTCGCAGCTTCTTTCAGGCCAAAAGCAGACAACAGGTGAGTGAGAGGAAGGAGGAACTCAAGAGGCTGCAGCAAAAACTGGAGTGTCTACAGGACCTCCACCTCAAGGGCTGGAACATGAAGCAGAACCTGGAGGAGACCAAAAAGTGCCTGGAAGGGCACTTCGAGGAGGAAGCCAGGCGCATTGTGTTCCGCTCCAAAGTGGAGAACATCGAAAAAGGTGAGAAGTGTAACTCTTTCTTTTTCAGAAAGCTCCACTCCGGTCACACAACCCTGACAGAACTACGAGACGGGTACCATCCGGAAGGGTAAGAATGGCGTAATGCAAGTGGTCTCTGACTACTACGCCAACCTCTACTCTCCGAAAGCCACGGATGATGAGGTAGCGGAAAAGTTCCTAGCGGGCGTCAAGAAAACTCTTGATGCCGAGGGAACTGCAGCAATGGAGGAGCCCTTGGTGGAGGGGGGAGTTGCTCTCCGCCGTTAGCTCCTTCAGGCGGGGCAGGACCCCGGGCAGTGACGCTCTCTCCCAGCGGAGCTCTATGTAGTGCTGTGGGATCTCATTGGCCCGGACCTGCTCGTGCTGTTCGAGGAGATGATGGCGGAGGGTAAAATGCCCCTTTCGGTAAGGGAGGGCATGATCACGATCTTGTATAAGCACAAGGGAGGGAGAGATGAGCTCAAAAATTGGAGACCTATCTCTCTCCTGAATGTGGACTACAAGATCCTGGCCAAGGTGCTCGCCAACCGGCTTAGGTCAGTCATCGGGCGGATAGTCGACCTGGACCAGACTTGCGGCATTCCCGGCCGTAGGATTGCGGACAGCCTGGCTCTTGTAAGGGACGCCGTCCATTACATACAAACCCACAATGTGCACGGCGCCCTGGTCAGCCTTGACCAGGAGAAGGCCTTCGATCGGGTCTCACATGGGTTTATGAGCAAGGTCCTACGTAAGTATGGTTTAGGAAAGCTGTTTTGTTCTTATGCTGACCTTATGTATTTTGATATTTGCAGCTCCGTGCTGGTGAATGGCTGGAAGACTGACCCCTTCCCAGTTCTTTCTGGGGTCAGACAAGGCTGCCCTCTTTCACCTCTCCTTTTTGTTTGTTGTATAGAGCTCTTCGCCGAATGCATCAGACAGAAACCGGAGATCAGAGGGATCACCGCACCAGGACCCGGCAGACAAGAAGTCAAGTGCTCGTTGTACATGGATGATGTGACGGTGTTCTGCGCAGACCAGCGTTCAATATCGGCACTCGGTCGAGCCTCAGGGGCTAAAGTCAACTGCGGGAAGTCGGAAGCCATGCACTTCGGAAAGTGGCAGCTATCTTCTCCCGTGCCTTTCAACGTCAAGCCGGACTACATCAAGATCCTCGGTGTATGGTTTAGAAAAGAAGGCGCGGCCCTGAAATCCTGGGACGAACGGATTGCAAAGATGAACCAAAAGTTCGGACTTTGGAGTCTCCGGAAACTCTCCATCGAAGGAAAGGCGTTGGTGCTGCGCAGTGAAATCCTCCCTGTGCTCCAGTACCTCGCCCAGGCATGGCCACCTCGGGCCAAAACCCGGAAAACCATCGCCAAGGCCGTCTTTTACTTCATCTGGGGCTCTAAGATGGATCGTGCCAAAAGGACCCTCGCAAGGGCGGGAAAGGAGTCCCGGATATACCAACCATGCTCATGGTTGCCTTCGCCAGCATCTGCGTCCAAAGAACTGCAAATAACAGTGAACCGGCTTCCGCAGGTCATGCCATGTCCCGCTTTTTCCTCCTCCGGGTGTGGAGGAAATTTGGCTTGGCCAAATGGGACAGCTCCGTGCCATACGCCTGGAACCTCCCGTGGTTCTACAAGGACGTTGAAGATTTCATCCTGGAACAACAACTGGCAGGAGTTAAAGCTGATTTGTGGAAGCCCAAGACAGTCTACAGGCTCATCCGAGCCAAGGACGAGACTGAACCGATCCTGGGGCTCCCGCTGGACACGTGTAGGTTCGTGTGGAAGAACGTGTGCTTCAGGAGACTGTCCAACCAACACAAGGACCTGGCGTGGCAAGCAATCCAGGGAGGTCTGCCCATTAGGACCTTCATGCACGACCGGGGGTTGAGCAGATACAGACACTGTCCGCTGTGTGTTGTCTGCGAGGAAACCTCCCGTCACCTCTTTTGGGATTGCTCCTATGCCCAGGCCTTGCTGGACGCCCTAGGGTCGGAACTGAAAGACTGTGGAATGCCAAGGAACGCAGTCACCCACTGCGGCGTTTTGTACGGACTATTCCACGGCAACTTCGCTGAAGAGGAAGTAGAGCGCGCCTGGCGCCTTATGAACTGTTTTAAGGACGCTATCTGGTGTGCACGAAACCGCTTCATCCTAAGGCGGGAATGGATGAAAATCGAGGACTGTCGCAGGCTGATCCACAGCCTGCTCAGAGACTACTCCTTGATGGACTTCGGTGTGGAAGAAGAGGAAGACGATTGAGTGGCCTTGATTGTTTTTTTTCCCTTCCCCCTCCTTCCCCTCCACGTTTCATGTCTTAATAAAGCTTCGGCCCTGTGTTCCCTCCCACCCCCAACCCCCCCACAGACCGTCGCTTTATGTCATGTAAATTTTGAATTGGTGGACTCATGAATGATGTGCAGTCAGGGACCCTTGTCCAGGACAGCACATCAGGCATGGCCCACACTGTATATCCAAATTGTCATGTATTTCATACTTTTGTATTGTGTACGGTGGACCCATGAATGATGTGCTGCCAGGGCGGCACACCAGGCATCGCCCACAAATGTTAAAAAATATTCTGAGACTTCCGGGGGCGGAGCCAACAGATATGGGCGTGTTTTACCAGTGCTCTGTATCCAGCTAATCTAATCCGCTGCAATCCTCCAAATTGGAGCCTCTGAGCACACTCACGAGAGGGGAGAACGACTTACACCATACCCTGGACTCGGAGTCCCTGCCCGATTTTGCAATCCCACACGTGGCGGCCATTGTGCTGCAGGCAAGGGCAGGTATCCCATTTGGACTCAGAGAAAGAGCTCTACTATTCTCCCCTGACGACCTCGATTTACCGAGATTCAGCTGCGGCCCGTGAAAGCTCTGTCGTTGGTGAGCTGGCCTCCCTGCTTCCAGACCCCGTGGCGTGGTTAGCTCCAGTCCTTGCGGTGAGAGGCGGCTGCAGAGATCCTCCCGCCCGAGAAGACCCTTGGGAGAGACGGAGAGACACAGACAGTGTCCACCCGGGTGCAGAGGTGTGCCTGAAGAGCGAGAGAGCCGGAGTCTGCTGAGGGGGTGAGTGGCGGCGGTCCACTCGGGCCTGCCCTCCCCCCCCCCCCCCACGTGCACCGAGGGCCTGAACAGCGGGATGCGGTGCCTGGATTTTCGTAAACCCCATCGCTGTTCAACTGCCGGGGAGAGACCTTGGAGCCGGGGCGGCGCCTATTCCCCCCCCCCCCCCCACTGCCTTTCCATCGAGCGGTGTCGGTAGCCGGGTCCTCGGCGAAGACGGAAGCCGGGCGCCCTGCCCGGTGAGGTGGAGAGACACGGGCGTCGCCTGACCTGCTGCGGAGGTGCAAAAGGAGAGAGACGGAGCCAGCAACAGCCGTGGGGGTGAGTGGCGGTGGTGTGGCAGCCCACCCGATTCCCCCTGCCTGCCCTCCCTCCCCACCCGCGTGTATTAAACCACCAGACTGCGAGGCGCGACACTCGGCCCCTTGCGGGCCTTCTCTTGCTGCTTGGCTGCCGGAGGGAGACCTTCAGGACGAGGTGGGGCGCACTCCCTCCCTGCTCCCCTATCAAGAGACGCTGGTGAGTGGGTGCCTCGAGGGCCGTGGTGAGGACCCTCTCTTGCAGGGATTGCGCTGCATTGTCATACCTGACCTGGAGACTGCTGTGGGTCCGAGGGCCTGAAGTAGAGGACACTTTCCCAGCAGAGACCTAAGTATCATCTTCACGGTCCCCCAATCACTTATTCCATTTGTCCTGCTGACCAGAGTGCTACCTGGGGTTTCCCTTCATTTTGAACTGCTTCTGCACCACTGTATATAGTTTTAAGTTTAATAACAGGCCACCTAAAGATCTCTCTTTGTTCTGATCGGCCTCTGCACCACTGTATATAACTTTAAGCCTATTAGAGGGCCACCTGAACATCCCTCTTTGATCTAATTGACCTTTGTACCACTGTATATAGCTTTAAACCCATTGGTGTGTCACCTGACGACTCCCCCCCCCTATCCTGGTCGGCCTTTTGCACCACTGTATATAGCTTTAAACAAATTAGCGGGCCATCTGAGAGTATCCCTTTGTCCTAATCAGCCTTTGTACCACTGTATATAGTCTTGGGCCTATTGGGGTGCCACCTGGAGATCTCCCTCTGTCCTGATCGGCCTTTATACCACTGTATATAGCTTATGGCCTATTGGTGTGCCACCTGAAGGGGCCTTTGTACTACTGTATATACTTTTAAGCATATTAGTGTGACGCCTGGGGATCTCCCTCTGCTCTGATCGGCCTCAGTTCCACTGTATATGGTTCCTGGCCTATTGGTGGGCAGTACGGTGGACCTGCCCCTGACGCCCTGACTATCCTGCCATTTCTGAGTCCCTCGAGAAAGCATTTCTGCACCTTCCCTTGTTTTATCTCTCCCGGTGTCCCCCCTGTGTCTATCAGTGTACCCCCTGTAGATTCCCCCTAGTCGAGTCTCCCTTTGCATTACTGTATATGGTCTTCTTGAATACTGTAAATACTATGTACAGGTTTCTGAGGTGAGCACTGGACCTCTGCTTCAGGCAGGGAAATTTTATGTAAAGTCTGCTGCTGGAGGAGCCCGGGTGCAGTTCATCTCTCATTTTTTGAACGGGAGATGCCTGTTCTCTGCTGCCACCTGCTGACCATTTGGTAGATTGTTTTTTTTTTACCTTCCTCTTATAGCTTTTCCAATTTGCCAGTATCTGTACTTTTGCTCACAAAGCCTCAACCTGCTGACCAGGGCTTGAATTGCTACTTGAGGGGTTGGATGCACTAACTTGCCCTTTTCTCCGTAGAGTCTCCATTTTTGATAATCTTTGTACCTTTAAATCTCTCATATCTCTATTCACAATGTCTCAAGCTACCAGAAAGGGCTTAGACCGTTACCTAGAGAAGCAACAACCCTCTAACACTACGAAAGCTGACAGATCTAAGTCTAAACAGACCCAAAATGGCCAGAAAAACAACAACACCCAGGGGTCGCACCCGAGCTCCCCATTAACCCCTGACCTGCACGGGGATTTGGTCTCGGACACGCCCCTGGAGCAGGGGGGGGGCGAGGGCAAGTTCATAGCTAAGGCAGTCTTGGCACAGATTACCCCTTATTTGGACAAAAGATTTGACTCCATGCAAGACGCCATTGCCAACTCTATGACCCAGATCACATCTAATACCACGAGGGTCACGGAGTTAGAGCAAAGGGTCAGTGATTTGGAAGATAAACTAGATCTTCTTCAAACCAGATCCTCTGCTCAGGAAATGATTATTTCATCTTTAAATGAAAAGCATGAGGATCTGGAAAATAGGAGTAGGAGATCAAATTTGCGTTTTATAGGAATCCCGGAGTCGTACAAGACTACCGCATCCCTGACCAAGTTCCTTACACATGACCTCATGCTGGCCCTTGGCCTCCGGACCACTGACTCCAGACACATAGAACGGGCGCACAGGTTGGGCCAGGAGAGACAGTCGGTCAGCGCGAGACGCCCTAGGCCGGTGATAGCTAAGTACTTTCACTATGCAGATAAAGAGGCGATTCTCGCAGCCTTCAGGAAGCAGAAAGAATTGACGGTGGAGGGGCATAGAATCCTGATATTTCAGGACTTCTCAGCCGCAGTCGCACAGAAAAGACGAGAATTCGCCCCGGTGTGCAAGTACTTGGCTGACACAGGAATACGGTTCGCCCTCTTATACCCTGCTAAATTGCGGCTGCTAATAAATGGGGAGCCGAGAATATTTGAAAACCCGACCCAGGCCAAAAAATAATTACTACCACTTTCTGCTCAGGAGATGCCACCTTGATCTTCCCTTTTATCGCACATAAGTACAGTAGACCCAGAGTTAATACAGTATTTTGAGATTCGAATATAAGCCCTATTAGACTACCTTTGAGTCACTATGACTATGAAGAGAGTTTTGTTATTGAAGCACAGAGATTGTCATACAATAGTTGACTTTTTTTGCATGATCCTCTCTGTCCTTAAAGTTTGTTATTGGTTTATAGATTTGGTTACTCAGTTATCTCCCTCTGATTCTGAGGGAAAAGGTTATATGATGGAAAAAGGAAAATGGAGGGGAGCGACAGGCAGTTTACTATGGAATGGCATCCGCACTTGTTTGTGCAGCAGGAGTTACACCGTCTCCCAGCCCGGGAGCGGAGCTCCTAACTGTATTGCTACTGGTCCATGGAATAAAATGGGGAGGGTGCCTGGGACAATCCCCCCTGTTTGCATTGATTTTCTGTTTTTTTTGAAGATTGACAATGCATCTATTTTAGATGAGTCCGGCAGATAACCTAACCGCCCACCCTAAATCCCATTTAAAACTGGTTTCCTGGAATGTGGGAGGGCTTAACCACCACCTCAAACGTAGAAAAATTTTACAACACTTGCGCCACCACGCGGCTGATATAGTCCTATTGCAGGAAACACATTGGAAGGAAGGGGAGGAGTGCACCTTGAAAGCTCCCTGGATCAATGAGGTGATCGCCACGACATTTAAAAAAAAAGCACAGGGGAGTTGCGATCTTGTTAAGCAAATCGCTCAGGTACACAATTTTGGAATCAGTCGTTGACCCCCAAAGTAGATACATTATACTGAAGTTAGAGGTTTTGGGACAAGAATATACGTTGGTGAACATCTATGCTCCCAACACCCCGAACCTCCCCTTCTTTGTAGACAACTACATGACTATCAAGATACTAAACTGATTGTGGCAGGCGACTTTAATATAGTGACTGATGCTACACAGGACAAATCTAACCCAACAGCAAGGGATAGAAGGGGACTGACAGCACCATTCAAACACATCTATGACTACCTGCCCCCTAGTGGATCCCTGGAGGCTCCTCAACACCTCGGCGAAGGAGTATACTTGTTACTCCAAGGCCCATAAATCCCTATCTAGGATTGACCACATCTTAACTCACGAATCCCTTCTGTCGGAGATCACGGAGGCAGAGATCAAGCCGATTGCACTCTCAGACCATGCACCGGTTGTGATCTCCCTCTTACTGGAGGTCCCCCAGCGCAGGTCAACCTTTTGGCGTTTTCCAACGTATTTAGCAGAATCGGCCGACTTCCGGGAATTTCTGAGAGGGGCTTGGGAAAATTATAAAGATGACAATATCCAACATATAACAGAACCCGTACTTTTCTGGGAGGCGGCAAAGGCAGTTATCAGGGGTCATATTGTAGACTTCGCTTCTCGAAGGAAAAAAGCATCGAAAATGAGACAAAGAGCTCTATGATGCGGTCTCGGAGTCTTACAGAACCTATTTACAACTAAACACGGAAGCCGCTAAAAAACAATGGTTAGAGGCCTCACTCATACTAGATACCTTCCTTAGCGCAGAGGCAAAGAAATCAAACTTCTTTCAGAGGCACAAATACTACAGATATGGCAATAGGTCTGGCAAGCTCTTAGCAGCAATGAGCAACCCCTCGGGCCCTAAAAGACACATTGCCGCCATCAAAAAGCCAGCTTCTGAACAGAACTTCACAAAGATCCTTTGAAGACTTTTATAGAAGTGTCTACACTTCTGCACTGCCAGACCACTCGCTGGTGAACCCTGTTCTCCAGCAGGCAGAACTGGGGGATTGTCCGACTCCCAGAGGAGGCAGTTAGAAAGCCCGGTCACGGAGGTGGAAGTCACATGGGCAATCCGGCAACTAAAGAATTGCAAGTCACCGGGGCCTGACGGCTACACGGGAGAATTCTACAAGATGCTAGGCCCATTTATTACCCCAATTTTACAGGACTTGTTTAACACAATCCTTCAAAAAGAGGTGGGAATGCCAAACTTCACGGAAGCATACACTACCTTAATTCTAAAACCCCAGAAAGACCCCTTCTTACATTCCTCCTATAGACCCATCTCCCTATTGAACAACGATTACAAACTCTTAGGAAAAAATAATGGTGGAAAGACTGCAATCTATCCTTCCGTCCCTGCTTAGTGAGCATCAATTAGGTTTCGTCCGCAACAAACATATTACGCTGGGCATACGGACAGCTATAGCGGCCACCGTTGCTGGCAAGAATTCCAGGGGAATGCTTCTCAGCCTAGATGCCGAAAAGGCATTCGATAAGGTAGAGTGGCCGTGGCTACTGGGTGTCCTGGAGGGAAGGGGGTTTGGAAGACACTTTTTACACTATATCCGATTCATCTATAACAACCCACGAACCTCCTTATTGATCAACGGGGAGAGATCACGGGAGGTGCGCCTGGCTAGGGGCACGAGACAGGGATGCCCGCTGTCCCCCCTTTTGTTTAACCTGGCTCTGGACCCACTGTTGAGAGCCTTAGAGGCGGAACCGGAGTTTCACGGCATTGGAGTTGGATCCACGTCAGTGAAGCTAACGGCGTTCGCGGATGACCTGATCTTATTTATATCTAATCCGAGATCGGCCTTACCCAAGATCTTACAATTGATAGATACGTTTGGCCAGGCCTCGGGCTATTCTATAAATCTGAGCAAGTCGATGGCTATGTATTTAGGATCCGGTATCAAGCCACGGTGGGGCGATAGATATCCCTTTTCATGGAGCGGGTGTTCCCTGAGATATCTGGGAGCGATTATTCCGAAGAATCCCCTGGAGTTATACTCCTGCAATATTACACCAGCAATAAAGAACTTAGAGAGTGACCTCCGAGGCTGGGCCAAGCTTGGGCTCTCGTTCTTGGGGCGGGTACACCTCCTCAAGATAATAGCTTTCCCGAGAATCATCTTTTATATACAGACGCTCCCGATTTTGCTGGGCGCACAGGACATAAGGCATATTTACCGACTCTTCAGAGAATTCATTTGGGCCAAGAAGATAGCAGGTCTGGGTAGGCTCACGTTGCAACAGGAGGTGAGGAACGCAGGGGTGAACCTCCCGGACATTGAAAAATATAATCAAGCGGCCCTCTTACGCCTCTTGAGAGACTGGGTGGGGAATCGCAGGGTACATACCAATACGGACTTAGATCAGGCCCTATTAGGCACTATGAGCTTGACCTTTATGATTCATCAACACAAAAACCTCTTACCCCCCCCACAGGTGACACAAAACCCCCTGCTGTTTACGGTCTGGAAGTTGTGGCACACTATCCGCAGGGAGAGAAAATTGAGCTCACACTCCTCTCTGCTTTTGCCGTTGGCTGGAAACCCGGATCTTGGCCTGAGTAACGTGGCAACTACGTATGACCACTGGCGTAAGTCTGGCATCACCTCAATTTCTGCTTTGGTAAACAGGGCCCAGAAGAAAATCTTATCTTATGAAGCAGTGAGTCACTTATATCCCCTTGGGACCCCCCGGGTGTTCCCCTTTATTCAGGCCACCTCTTATATCAGAAAAATAGTCAGTCGCCTCTCCGAACCTCGATTGGTCCAATGATTTGGATTCCCTTTTAGAAGATCCCCCACCAAAGAAGGGGGCTATCTCCATGTATTATTCCCTGTTGAGGAAAAAGCTTCACTGGGGGCGGGCAGAAAACGGGAATGATAAAATGGGGTCGACATTTCCCTAATCTTACGTGTGACCAGATCCTGAAATCCTATAATTACTCTTGGTCAACCTTATCAGCATCAACATATAGAGAGATGCTCCTTCGACAATTCCATTATAATTATGTTTCCCCGCTCCGATCCTTCCGCATGGGCATATCTCAATCCCCACATTGTTTGAAGTGCGATGTGGAATCAGCGGACCTCTTTCACAACTTATGGGAATGCCCCGTGATCAGAAAGTTCTGGAGACAGGTATCTCAATACACATCTGAGAACCTGGTAAATTTCATATCCCCCTCGCCGGAATGGGCAATCTTTGGGGAACTCATGTTAGAAGGTGTGAGAGTCTCACGGGGAACTAGAAGACTGTTGTTGATTATATCTGCGGTCGCACGTAAAACTATTTTGCAGGCCTGGATTCACTCCGAACCGCCTCAATTTAAAGTCTTTTTGGGGAAACTACAACAGTTCTTTAAGTTTGATTGGGTGGATGTGACCTCTCACAAGGAAACCAAAGTTGAATTCTTTTTTTCCACCTGGGAGAGCTTTATCAATCTCTTAACGCCGGAAATCCGAGCCAAAATACACAGCGCCTTCGGGGGCACTGAATGGTACCTCAGAAGACTGGTTGAAGGGGATCCACCAGTTATATTAGGTTAGGAGAGGTGGTTTATCACATATCCTGTTTGACTCGCCAGCACCAGAGTCTTTCTAATATCCTGGAGAGAATCTGTTATTACCTTTTGATTTGGTCCTGATGGAATAATGAGGGGTGGGACTAATTGATGCATGTTAATCTATGTGTTTGACCAGTAGAAATGCTGTAATCAAAGTTTAAATGCTATTCTGCTTGTTGAAATTGATCTGTATGACTGTATCTTGCCTGTCCTCAATAAAAAAGTTTTGAATTAAAAAATATTCTGATAGTTGCGGTATGAATGTGGTGGACTCATGAATGATGTGAGGTCGGGGACCCTTAGTCCAAGACTACACATTAGGCATGGCCCACTTGGTATATGAGTAGAGGCGGTGGCACGTAGGATGTGAGGTACAGGGCACTTAGCCAGGCACCACACATCAGACGTCCTGCCACTAAACACGAATGTAATTTATTGTATGTATTGAGATGTATCTGTATTGTAGGGACTTGTGCGCTGCGACGCAATACATGGAAAGAATGTACCGTCTTATGTATTTATATGTGCAACTATATAAATAAAGGATATTTTTCAATCAAAAAAATCTGTTCTTACAGGGAGGCCCGTGAACGACACTAGCTGGAAAGGCGGCCGAGGACCTAGCTCCACCCTCTGGCACACCTAGTACGGCTAGTGGTTGGACGAATCTACCAGGCTTGCAGTATCTGCACCCATCAGCAAAAGCTGTGTGGAAACCCGGCCGGAGGTTTGATGGGACCTCCTGGCGTGCTTAGTACACACAGCCTAGTAAATGGACCTGAGGGGGGAGTGGCGACCCCCCCGTCATGTATGGGAGTAGATCTGCATACATCTTGGCCTTGGGGTCGAGGTTGCGAAACTGAGCCATCGTGTTCGTGTACCCCTGGGGTGGCGCCCAGGGTACCTTAGCTGGTCACTTTGGTTGCACTTCGTATGGTTTTGGCACGATACACTTAGCTTTGTTTTGCACGCTCTTTATGGCTGTGGCCTTCCGGCTTCGCCTGAAGAATTTTTTATGGCTGGAGGGCCCACCCTGTAATTGCACAGGCACTCACTTCCCCCCCTTTTTTTTTTTTGTAGAGCCCGATTCACTTTTTTTGTCACCGCTTTTTGCCACCTTAGTTCCCCGTTTTTGTTGTATTTTGTCTTTTTGCACGTGTTTAGGTGCCAGCGGCTCCCTATGGGTCCCTGTCCCTAAAGACCTGGGGTCGGAAGTTATAGGCCTTTTGGACTCGCTTCCGGCCCCTGCCCAGTGCTCCCCCCTGAGGCTCCTAGTGAGTAGAGGGCGGCAAACCCCGGGAAAACGGCTTCCAAAGCCTGGCCGAGTACTCGCATTTGAATCCGAGGAAAGGCAGGCTGCGGAGGTCGCTAGTACTGGGGCTAGCTACTATCGAAAGCAAGGGGCCGAAGCCGAAGATCCAAGTACCTGGACGGGCAACCGCCGGGGAAAGAGGTAGGCTGAGGGAGTTTACGCCTTAGTCCACGGGGAAAACGTTTGTTAGTACCCGAGGGCGAAAGCGCCCCCGAGGTCTCCTGGACTGAGTGGTAGTACGACCCAATCCTGTCAGGGGGTTCGTCCTCCGGGGAAAGGGATGGGGCTCTTTCCTGCGGGAAGGAGTCAGTATGGGCGCCTTAGTGTGTTTTTTAGTGCACCCGCACTTTTTCACATGAAAGGCTTCACGTTTGACGGTGCTTTCGCATACACGACGGCTCGAAAAAAAAATCTGTTCTCAGTGCTCACTTGTAGCCAGTAGGTGCTCGGGGTCTACCGCTGTCTCGGCCTTGTGGGATCGCCAGCTTGCTGGCTTCACCTACTTGCAGCTATTGGGACAGTGCTTTAAAAGACCCCTGGCAAGGGATCGTGCGCCACATCGGTGGTGGCCTTTTAGAGGAGGAGCGGTGGTTCGGTGGAGAGGAGATGCGAGATGATGGCGGAGGAAGCCCTTGACGTGACCAGGCTGAGATATGCCGCTGATCGCGAGATGCGAGTCAGATTTACTTTTCGGATTGAAGTGTCGGAGAACCGGAAGAGCGTTGTTACCCTGGATTTCTTTGTGAAGGAGGTTCTTTATCACATCTTGAAGGTCAAGAAGGAGGAGATCGTATGTCTGCAGGACTTGCGAAGTGGCGACTTTGTGCTCTCTCTGGAAACAGCGGGAGCTTGCCAGAGCTTGTTGGATGTCCTTAGGAAGGAGAAGAATAACCCAGATCTGGAGGGACTTTGCTTTGTGATTTTGTATTCTGGAGGAGATGTGCCACTGGTGGTTCATACTTACAATCCTTTTGCTGCAAGAGAGGATATTGAGATTTTCTTGAGGAGGCACTGTAAGAAAGTTCATTTTTCCCATAAGATCGTGAACCAATTTGGAATATGGACTGGAAAATACAAGTTTTTTGTCCAGTGGAAGGAGAACCCACATGGAATTGGTGAGCTGGACCTCCCCCCTGCTATGTTTAATTTGGGTTGCAACAAATACTCATTATTTTATCCTGAAATGCCTTCCTTTTGCAGAAGATGTCGTAGGTTTGGACATGCACAGGATAAATGTGAGTTGGACACACCGGTTGGGAGATGTGGAAAATGCTGGGAAATGGGGCACCTAACGAAGGATTGTACAAAAACTGCCGTGTGTAATGGGTGTGGGAAGGAGGGGCATCTTTTTATGCGTTGTCCGGAGAGACTCAAGGACAAGCAAGAGGGTGGAGGAGGGGAATATCTGTCCTATTGACTCTGCAAAAGAGGGTGGTGAGAACGTGCTAGTGGAAGGGGCTGAAGGGCAACCAGAAGAAATGGGGGAGGAAGGGGAAGTGGAGAGTGAAGGAGAGAAGATGGAGTTTCAGCCTTACCGCCATAAGAGAAAGAAAAAAGTCCAGAGACCCTAAACCTTCTGGGAGTAAAATAAGAAAGGAGGAGAGTGATGACAACCAAATAGAGGAATACAGTAGTGGGTCCGCCTCAGAAAGGCTAGTTATTTCAGAGGCATTGTCCCCAATGTATTCAGATTCCAGTGGGATATGACATTAATAATGTTTAGTTTTTTTTTCATAGTGTTTCTATCTTTTTCTCCTCTATCCTATCTTCTCTCTATGAGTTTGCTCAGAATTGCCCCCCTTAATGTGAGGAGCATAAGAAGTGAGAGCAGAAGAGCTGCTTTATTTAATTATCTAGAGTCTCTAGACATTGACATTTTCTTTTTGCAGGAGTGCTGCATTGATTTTTGTTTTTCTTATAAAGAGCTAAGGGATAGTTGGAGTGTGGGCCAGTCTATCTGGTCGGGTGATAATGGTATAAGGTCTACGGGAGTAGGCGTACTTTTTAGAGGTGATAATGTGAAAATATGCACCTTTCAGGAGATTGTACCAGGCAGAGCTCTGTTGGTCAAGATCAAATGGCACGATGAAGAGGTCAGGCTCTTGAGTGTCTATGCTCCAACAGATACTCATGAAAGAGCTGAGTTTCTGGAAAATATGAAAGTGTTTATTCCTGGGCCTAGCCCCATTATTATAGGAGGGGATTTCAACTGTGTTATGCAGGGTGAAAAAAGGTTGGCTTCCAGTATCCGGAAATTAGATAAAACTGAGAAGCTTTTGAAGGATTTAGTGTCTGACCTTAACCTAGTTGATGGGTGGAGGTCGGTTAAAAAATCAGAACCTGGTTATACATGGGGGAACAGGTGCACTAAATCAAGGATCGATTTTATTCTTTGCTCTGACACCATTAAGGTGATGGGAATACATTTGGAAGATAACATCTTTTCCGACCATAAGATTATTATGTGTAAAATGTATTTACCTGGTCTTGAGAAAGGTGGTGGTGTGTGGCGTTTAAACACGAGTCTTTTGGAAGATGAGTTAATCCAAAAAGAATTCCTAACCAATTTGGATAAATGGTTGGGTCTTAAAACACTTTATCCGACAACTCTTGATTGGTGGGAAATTGTGAAGGGAAAGATAAATCGTTCTTTATTAAAAAAGGTATTGAGAGAAAACGGAAACAAAAAGAGTGGTTTACAAAATTGAATAAGAGGTTACAAACTTACCTGAAACTGGAGAGAGTGGATGGTGGGAACGATGGTCTGATTGAGGAGGTCAGATCTGAAATTCAAAAAGTGATTAAAAATAAGGGTAAAGAGTTAATTTTTAAGGCAAAAATGCAATATTTGGACGAAAATGAAAAATGTTCAAGGTATTTTTTTAAGAAAGTCTCTCAGAATAAGATGGTTATGAAAGAAATTAATGGTAAAAAAACTAATCATGAGATGATAAGTGAAGCCGAGAACTTTTACCAGGAGCTTTTTAATGCCCAAAAAATTGATGATTCTTTTACAAGGGATGTTTTAAATGCTTTAGATGTTCGTCTTGATGAGAGTGACCATTCGGAATTGTGCAATATGTTAACCATTGAAGAATTACATTTGGTGTTTAAGAGTTTTAAAAAGGGTAAAACGCCAGGCTCGGATGGGCTTCCAATTGAGTTTTATCTAAAATTTTGGGATGTTTTAAAAGATATTTTATTGCAGGTTTTTAAAGATGCTTTTAACTTGAAGATCTTGCCGCCTTCATGGAGAAGTGGGGTGGTGACATTGATACATAAGAGGTGACCGCACGAATTTAGAGAATTGGAGACCTATCACTCTTTTAAATGTAGATTATAAGGTTTTAGCAAAAATTTTAGTCAATCGTTTTAAAAGAGTAATCAGCAAAGTGATTAACGCTGATCAGGTCTGCGGTATCCCAGGTAGGAGTGTATGGGAACATCTGAATTTAGTAAGATATGTCTTATGGTATCAAAACGAGAGAAGCTTGAAAACTGCAATTTTATCCCTTGATTTTATTAAAAAGTCTATGATCGAGTGTCACATGCGTTTTTATGGTTGGTTTTAAAGCGGATGAATTTTCCAGATTTTATTATTGATTCCATTAAGCTATTGTATAATAGTACTTTTAGTCACATTTTGATTAATGGTTTTCTATCCAATAAGGTTATGATTTTATCGGGTGTTAAACAAGGATGCCCGTTGTCACCATTGCTTTTTATTTGTGTTTTAGAACCCCTTTTAGCACTTATTAGGAAGGACAAGGTTGTAAGAGGTGTGTTTTTACCTGGAGGAGGCGGGAATTGTGTCAAAACCATTGGTTATATGGATGATGTGTCCATTTTTTGTTGCAATGAGGCCTCACTCCAGAGGGCAATTAGAATTACAGAATTTTTTTGCGAAGCCTCAGCCTTCAAACTGAACAAAGAAAAGTGTGTGGTGTTTACATCTGGTGCTTGGGAGAATGTGCAATATGGGGAAGTGAAAACACAAAATGACCAAATAAAAATTTTGGGTATTATCTTTGATAAAGCAAATGATGGTGTCAAAAGTTGGGAAGCCATTAAGGAGAAAGTGGAATCAAAAATTGCTTTCTGGAAATTAAGGAAACTAACCATAGAAAGAAAAATTTTAATCATAAAATGTATTCTTTTACCACTGATGTTGTATGTGAATATGGTGTACCCGCCAACAGAAAGAATGGTCTCTCTGGAACTCTAATGCGGAGAAACTTAAAAGGGATATTATGGTTAAAAAGCATGAAAAGGGAGGGAAAAATGATTGATTTTAAAAAGTTCCTATTTTTAAAGTATTTTAACCTATGTTTTAAGGCTATGTGGATGCAGAATAACTGGTCCTTTTTTGCAAGATATGCTTGTGGTCATGTATAGAGATGAGCGAACTTTTGAAAAATTCGATTCGACTGATTCGCCGAATTTTCCGACAAAAATCGTTTCGACCCGAATAAATTCGCGACGAATCGCTATTAAAAACGGCTATTTCTGAGCCTCCTAGAGCCTCAATAGGGTTGTAAACCATTCTGCCTTGCTGTAACACGCACAGGATGCGTGCTGGGTTAGTTAAATAATACTTTGAATAAATATCACATGCAGATCAGAGGCATCGCTAATAGAATCGCAGAACGGCACAATTGAATTCAAGAGAGTTGAAGTGGCATCACTATGAGGGGCAGGAGCCCAAACATTGCTTTAAAGAGACACTGGAGTTGGCAGCAGCAGGAGCCCAAAAATTGGATGAATCACACCCTGGAGTTGGCAGCAGCAGCAGCAAGAGCCCAAACATTGGCTGAAAGAGACACTGGGGTTGGCTTCAGGAGCCCAAAAATTGGATGAATCACACCCTGGAGTTGGCAGCAGCAGGAGCCCAAATATTACTTTAAAGAGACACTGGGGTTGGCTTCAGGAGCCCAAAAATTGGATGAATCACACCCTGTGGAGAGTCATGTGGAGAAAAAGTTGCTTAGTTAGTAATATCTACATAAAATTATGAATAAACAAATGCAAAAGTATTGCCAAAGTGAAGTTTTGTTTGAGGGTGTGTTTCCACCTTTTAATTAAATCAGAAACAACAAGGTATCATTGCCTCTGACTAATTAGCCCTCAAAAATTCTTGGAATTTTTAATCTGGAATCATGTCTGATCCGTCTTATCCGAAGAATATTAATAAAAAGTAAGAGTAACGTAAAGGATTTTTTATCAATACTTACTTGTGGTCCGATGCGGAGGAATGTCTGTAACTGCTGAGCAGCGCCTTAAATCTGTTTTGCACGATCCATCTTTCTTTAGTGTAGGTCTGGCCCCGTCATCAATCTACTGGAATACATCAGGCATTGTTGGGAGGAAAGCTTGGATGATCCATGCGCCATTCATTTCCACGCAGGGCAGTCTCTGGAAAAAAAAAAGTCTGTATAAACCAGGGTCTTTTTCATATAAAAACAAATGGTTATTCTTGCTTTTCAACCATATGTTCCACAGCTTTACCAGTCATTGTGTCAGCCAATGAAGCAACTTTGTCTCGAAGTGCTGCAAAAGCAGTCCACTGCATCACAAGTGGCATCTGACACCCCCAGTCAACTGTCTGTTGTCTGTTGTTATGCTTTGGGTTCAGCTCCACTATCCATTGATGAAGATCTGATAATCATAAAATTCAGCAGCTACTGCCCAGCCAAGAAGTGGAGGAGACACTCGCCTCTTCTTCCACTAGCCGGCAATTAGTGATGAGGAGAGTGTCGTGGGAGGAGGTGTTGCAAGCTGAGGTAGTGGAAGAGGGTCCCTGGAGCCTGCGGCGGTGGCAGCGGCAGCAGCAGCAGATTATTGCGGACTGTTGTTCGGAAAAATCAGCTACTCAGCGATGTGGCAGTGTTTCATGCAGCATCCTGTGGAGAAAAAGTAGGTTAGTTAGTGTATATACATAAAATTATGAATAGACAAATGCAATAGTATTGCCAAAGTGAAGTTTTGTTTGAGGGTGTGTTTCCACCTTGTAATTAAATCAGAAACAACTAGCTATCATTTGCCTCTGAATAATTAGCCCTCAAAAATTCTTGGAATTTTTAATCTTGATGTCTGAGGGATTTCTCCTCTCAGACAGCGTCACCATAAGTCCAGCCTGCTGCATTACACTTGGAAGAACATCTTGTTTGCGCTGCGACAAGGAAGCCAGAGTCATGCGTCCTGACATGGCACACGTGTTCAGTCTAGTTTTTAAGTCTTGCCCCCATCTGAAAGAACAACAGGAAAGAAAGTTAGCATGCACTTCTGGCACTCCTACACCACCAAGCACAACCTTATTGAGCCTCAGCGTCACAACGGTGTACCCCACCATAGTCTGATTTGCGATGTTTCCACCCGTTGGAATTCCACCCTCCATATGCAGGATCCACTATAGCAGTGGTCCCCAACCCTGTCCTCAAGGCCCACCAACAGGCCAGGTTTTGCAGATCTCCACAAAGATGCACAGGTGGAGTAATTAGTGCAGCTGCAGAGCAATAGAGCTGGCTATTTGGAGATCCAAAAAACATGACATGTTGGTGGGCCTTGAGGACAGGGTTGAGGACCACTGCACTATAGGAACAGAGAAAAGCCATCACGGATTTCTGGATGATCCAAACGGATAGGGGGACACCCCTGTGTAAATTCAATGTAAACCATTGGCAGCTCATACGTGACACCGACCGTTTGCTCAGGCCCTTTGAGGAAGCTACGTTATTAGTCAGTTGCCAGGACTATGAGATGAACGATGAGATTCCACTGCTTCATGTACTACAACACATGTTGGAAACCATGGCTGGTCAGGGCACTGGAGACATGGCGCATACATTTCACAGCCACATGAAGCCTGTGGGGGCTGAAGTGGAGGAGGGGGTGGGGCACAGCAAACCACAGTTTAGGTTTCACAAAATGACCATTTTATCTAGTCATCTGACAGAAGAGGAGGAGCAGGAGCAGCCACAGGAGCTAGAGGGTTGTGAGTAAGGCGAGACAGAGGACCCAGACACACCGTGGCAGTTTACAGTGGAGATGGAGACAGGTAGTCCCTCCGAGTCACTTGCACAAATGGCACGATGCATGCTCACATGCTTGCGTACTAGTGAGCGCAGAATTGTCTCCATTTGTCAGCAGGAAGACTTCTGGCTCTCCAACTTATTGGACCCTCGCTTCCGGCACAAAATGGGGGCATTTTTTACGCCCACTGAGAGGGAGGACAAACTGACCTACTACAGAGACATCCCACGTAGTCAGTTGGGCGATGTCTATCTGCGCCATGGCCCATACTCCCGCAGGTCTGACTCGGGGGGACCTCTGCGATCACCTTCCACTGCCATGGCTGCTGGGGGGGTGGAAGGAGCAGCAGCAGCAGCAGCTCCATCAGCAGCAGCCTCAGTCTTCAGTCGCTAGTGAGTAGCTTTCTACACCCGCATAGTGAGTCTACTCATGAGCAGCAGGAAGACCTGGAGCTGGACCTCAAACAGCAGGTCATGTCATACCTTGACATGACCATGCCAACACACCTTCAAGATTCACTGGATTTGCTGGGAAGCCAAACTTGACTTGTGCCTGCAACTAGCAGAGTTTGCCCTGGAAAAGCTGTACTGGCCGGACAGTAGTTGATTTAGATGGCAACTGGGCTGCTCTATATAACGAAGCAAAATGGCAAATTTACCTCACTATATAAGCTATTGCCCCTCAGATTTACACAGGGGCTGCTCTATATTATGCTGCAAAATGGCAAATTAACCTCACAATATAAGCTATTGCCCCTCAGATTTACACAGGGCCTGCTCTATATAACGAAGCAAAATGGCAAATTTACCTCACTATATAAGCTATTGCCCCTCAGATTTACACAGGGGCTGCTCTATATTATGCTGCAAAATGGCAAATTAACCTCACAATATAAGCTATTGCAGCTCTATATAAATAAAAATAAATAAATAAAAAAAGGGCCTGTAGAAGCTTATTTAGTATAACAGATAGGGTGACATGTGCTGGTTTGGGATGCCCATATGGGCTAGTGTTTTGGCAGCAGTACAAAAACCAATGCAAAATGCAATAGCTTAATAAAGCTGATGCTGATCAACGCTTATTTAGTATAACAGATGGGGTGCAACATGCAGGTTTGGGATGCCCTGCGGCCTGGTGTATTTAAAGCAGACCAAAACCAATTCAAAATGCAATAACTTAATAAAGCTGAGGCTGTAGATGCTTATTTAGTATAAACAGGTAGGGTGCAAGGTGCAGCTTTGGGGTGCCCTGCGGCCTGGTTAAATGAAAGCAGTCAAAAAGGAAGTGCAAACTGAAGTAGCTTAATGAAGCTGATGCTGATCAACGCTTATGTTGTATACCAGATAGGGTGCAAGGTGCAGCTTTGGGGTGCCCTGCGGCCTGGTTTATTAAAAGCAGTCAAAAACAAGTGCAAACTGAAGTAGCTTAATAAAGCAGCTGATGCTGATCAACGCTTATGTTGTATAACAGATAGGTTTAAAATAGCATGTGCCTTGGGATGCCCGTGTGGCCTGTTATATTTCAAGCTGAACAAAAAGTAACAATAATCCAAGTATGAGACATAATTTTGACCTTCTTTACAGCGCCATACTTTGAAAAAAAAAATTAATTTCATGCCGATCAATCCAAAGGTCAATGCCCCTAACAAAAATAGTGTTCGGCATAAGTTTTCCTTCTGGAAGGACGTAACCTTTAGTTTACATGGTTGGGGTAGGTTATCTTACAAATTGGGATACCCCAGGCAGCAGTGTCATTGAAAGAGACAGATTGTAATGCAGGCCATACGCAAGCAGAGAAACTCAGGCTGCAACAGGCCTCTTTAGTTTACATGGTTGGGGTAGGTTATCTTACAAATTGGGATACCCCACTGTATATGAAACCGAATATAAATGCACACCCAAAAGTGGACAATCAGCCTCCAAGAGGCCTGCTTAGTTTAAATAAGAGAGCTGCTTAGTATGGTAGGTAGGTTATGTTATGTTACAGAATGGGATGCCCCAAGCAGACTTAAGATCAGTATATATGCACACAGCAGCAGTGTGTAAGCAGGCTCATACAGGCCAAATTTCTTTAAATAACTGTGCAGCTTACAGTAAATGCAGAGGTTAATGGTATGTTACAGAATGGGATGCCCCAAAAACCAGAGAGCACCTGGCAGGCAGCAGTAAGACTATGCACAGCAAAAGTGTCTTTATCATGCCTAATTTCAATTAGAATAGGTGCAAATGGTTAGGTTCTTAAATAGAGGCTGGTGTAGTCACACAATGGGATGCCCTAAAAACCAGCAGTAAGTACACCTGGCAGGGTCCAGTAGTGCTATGCCCAGCAAAAGTGTCTTTATCAGGCCTAATTTCAATTATAATAAGTGCAAATGGTTATATGGTCTTAAACAGAGGCTGCTGTAGTCACAGAATGGGATGCCTCACAGCAGACTTAAGATCAGTTCAGTATATATGCACAGTTAGTTAGTATAAGCAGCCTGAAAACGCTAACAAAGCCTGTCAGGCTGGATGAAAAAAAAAAAAAAATCTCCCTGTGACAGCCTCCAATTTTTACTACCTTTCCCTGTTTTTCGCTGACTTTCTGTCTGTCTCCTGTCTGTCTCCTGCCTGTCTCCAGCCTGTCCCTGTCTGTCTAACTGCCTCTCTCTCTCACTACAACGTTCTGTCTCTCACGAATGCAATAGAGAAATGAGGAAGGAAAAGCAAGATGGCCGACTTAAATAGCGCTGTGACGTCACCGGCTTGCTGGCTGCTGATAGGCTGCATGTGACTGCCCCAGCTTGCACTGGCGCGGGATAGATGTCCAGACATGTCCCGTCCGCCATCTTAGAATGCCTGTAAATGTAAATGAATGGATGTTAAAGGAAAACTTCGAGCGATCGAATCGCGGGGAAATTCGGATTCGATCCGAATCGAATTTTTCCTGAAATTCGGAATCGAATCCGGGTTCGTCCGGATCGATTCGCTCATCCCTAGTCATGTATTCAGAAAGAGGAGTTGTTTTTTTTCCAAAGCAAACTGTGCCAATTTTATTAGATACTCCTAACCAATATGCTGTGTTGGAGAAGGTGGTTAGGTGGTACAGATTGGAAAGACTAGATACGAGTATCCTGATAGATTTTAAGAAAATAATGAAGGAAATATAAAAGGATGACTCAGTGTAAATAATTGTGCCTTTTTCAGAAGAAAAAAGCAAGAGTATATGGAATGGAGTCAGTATGAATTATCTGTCCAATGAGTCGAAGGATGTGGCCTGGATGGTCATACATGAATGTTTACCCACTAGGGCATTTCAACAAGGTCGTGGGTATGCAAATACTGCAATATGCCCAAGAGAGAGCTGTTGGAAAATAGAAACAGCATGCCATGTGATGTGGGATTGCAGGTATGCTCAGTGTGTGTGGAGGAAAGTGGGCCCACTTTTAATGTTTGTTACAGGTCTAAGTTTTCTGGAACATGAGTGTATTTTATTTGGTGTTTTAAAGTTACAGAGTGTTGACAAACATAGAGTGTTATGGACAATGATAAATTGTCTAAAAGTGGCACTATGGAAGGTCAGAAATATACTGATTTTTAAAAGGGATGAGATATGGTCAATGATTGCATTAAGTTGGCCTTGAGTGATATGTTTGTGCATTATTTATATGACGTTAAAAAACCAGGTAGAGGTAAAGCAATATCCTTATGGAATCCTAAGATGTGGGAGGTCCTAACTAAATAAAGGTTTCTTTGATATGATTGGTTTAAATTAGGTAGACTTGTTTTGCAGGTTTTTTCAAAAGTCTATACTTCGAAAAACATCAAAAATAAAAATGTAAAAAATCTGTTCTTATCAGTTTAATATCTGATACGTCCCCTATCTGGGGACCATATATTAAATGGATTTTTGGAACAGGGAGATGGGAGAAGAGCTTGCTCTGTCCACTCCACGCATTGACCTGGTATTGCAGTACCTCCAGGACCGGTGCACCCCTTTTGACTGGTTTAAAAACAGACTGAAGTGAAAGTTTCCTTGCTTGTGTGGTGCTACTTTGTAAACTGTGTGCTTTGTGCCAGCTGTATTATTGTTATGTATTGTCATTGCCTGTGTTGGAACTTGAATAAAAGTTTGATTTGATTAGAAACGGGGCCTAAAAAAAGAAAAATACTTAAACCCCACCGTGTGTCCCTTGTTTTTCTTTTGTGTTCGGTTTGGTTTAATTTAATTTACTTTGTGCTGATTGTATTTGTGGACTTCCATTGTCCAGGCTGGCTGGACCCAGGATTTAATGACATTAAAGGTGCGAAGAGACCACGAGATAATAATGGCATGAAGGTGTGAAGCGATCTCGGTGAAAACGACAGAGCACCTGCCTCTTTTGGTTGTAGCAGACAGGCTGTTCCTTGCTTGTGGCTCTCTCTGCTCATCAGCAGGCCTAGGTCTCCCTCTTGTGAGCCTTTCTGACTGTTAGCAGTCCTCCCAGCTCTGTGCTGAAGAGTCTGGCCATGATTCCCCACGCGTTTTCATGCCTTCTCACCGGAGTCCCGTGCAAGCTTTCAAGGCGGAGCCATGCAAATATGCTGAGCAGCATGGCCACGCGGCAACCTTTTGTTAACGAGCCACTTGAAAAGCCTGCGGGATTGGCGGGCTAGCGCAGCCGAGGCATTGGGTTGAAATGTCAAGTGTAGCGCTGAGCGCTCAGGCCCTCGGTAGGGCCGCAAAGGTCAAGCTTGTGGGCTTGACCTTGGCTCCTGCGTCAGGCCTGCCAGGTGGTGGGGGGCTGGGCGCCGCCTAGGCGACGAGGAGCGCAGTGCGTCTGCAACTCTCCTCAGCTTGAGGAGCCTTCCCCCGGCGCCGGGCCCTTTCCTCGGCCCCTTTCCCGGTTATCGCTTCTCGGCCTATTGGCTAAGACCAAGTGTACTTGTGCCTTGTGTTGAAGTCAATAGGTGTCTGGGACCTACCGCTACCTTGGCCTTCCAGGATCGGCGTTTTGGCGTCTTCACCTGGCTGCTGCTTTTGGGGTAGTGTTTTAAAAGGTCCCAGACAACGAGAAGCGATCCTCCACGTGTCACTAATCGAGTGCCATCTTGTGGAGTATTTTTGACCCCGGAAGAAAGATCGTGTTTGGGGGATACGAGTTTGGACGATTTGGATGACGTGGAAGACGAACCTTGTTTTTTTTTTCTTTTTTGGCTCAACGTTTTTCTTTCTTCTTGAAAAATGGAAAGCGGAAGGAAGCAGGAGGATATCATGCGGGAGGAAGGCATGAAAAACACTATTCGCTTCTTGGTAAGGCCTGAGAAGAGAGATGAAAAGAAAGCAAATTTTATTTTTCACAAAATTTTTCGTGAGATATTTAATTTGGATAGAGAAGACCTGATTATGGGACCTGCACAAAGGCTTTTAAGTTGTTCCAGGATAATAAAAGGAACGAAGTTTTCGATGGAGTGGAAGTTTGTCCGCTTTTTCCTTATGAGGAGGTCATGGTGGTCGTCCATATATTTAACCCATTCGTATCTGCTCAAGAAATCGAAATTTATCTGAGGCAATATTGTGACAGAGTTACATTTTTTGGTGATTGTTACACATCCTTTGGGGTGTGGAACGGGAAGCGTCGCTTTAAAGTCATCTTTAAGAAGGATGAGTCAGAATTTGGCGGGATTAAACATCCGCCCTCTACAATTTTTGTTAGCAGATCAAGAGGATATCTTTTCTATTCCGGTATGCCCCCTTTCTGTCGTAGGTGTAAAAACATGGTCACCAGGAAAGGGGGTTGTGACTGGTGTGAAAGATGCCCAGATGATTTACATAAAAAAACAGATTGCCCGAAAAATAAAGAAGTGGAAGTGGTGGTGCCGGAAGCGCGAGAGGAGGAGGAGGTGGTTGGAAGTGGTATGGGGGAACAAATCATTGAATTCGTATCCCCTGAAGAACAGAAGGAGAAGGATGGTGAACAGGAGGAGAAGGGAGAGGGTGAAAAGGTGGAGAAGGGGGAAGGAAAAGAAATTCCTCCTTCTTATGAACAAATGGCAGCAGAGATTTCCTATTTACATCAAGGTGAAGGGGAATCTGGGCGCCGCCCAGGGAGCCCAGGCGAGGAGCGCAGTGCCTGTCTGTCGGCTGCTACTCTCCTCAGCCTGAAGAGCCTTCCCTTGGCGCCGAGGCCTTTTCTCGGCCCCTTTCCCGGTTATCGCTTCTCGGCCTATTGGCTTGCGATCGTGCCTGGATAACGAGGATTTTCATCTGGATTTCTACGGATTCTGCTTTGGATTATTTACTAACCTGGATTTCCTTTGGATCTTCGTTTTTTGGATTTACCTTTTGGATTACTTTCTACGCCGGATTTATCCTTAGTTGAAGGTCAGTTTTTTGCCTATGTTGATTTCCTGCCGTGGACTTTGATTTCCATTTCTGTTTGGAGTTTTTTTCATTTATTGGATTCTTCTTCAACATTTTTGGATTTTTTTGTCTGCCCTTTGGATTTCTTCTTTGGCTTTCTGTTCCTTTCCGGTGTTGGGTTGCACGGAGGCTGCGCCCAGGATTCTTGGATCTGGATTGAGGGGTTGCACCGAGGCTGCGCCATTTTTTCTCTGCTGCTTCACAAAAGGACTGTAAAAAGGATTACACCTTTGGAGTCTTTTTTTCCTTCTTATCCTGAATTTAGGACTTTTTCTGGTTTCTTTACTTACCTGGTTGGTTCCCTTACGTTGGTCGTTGTCTTTCTGGAGGAAGATGGCACCTAAGAAGAAAAATAATACTGATGAGTCCCTGCTGAAGACTGGGCTCAAGGACACGATTAGGTTTTATGTGGACGTCTCAAAGCGGACACAGAAAGACCAAGCTTTTTTTTATAATTTTGTCTTCCCTAAATTGGGCCTGAAGGTGGAGGATTTTGTATGTCTTCAGGACTCAATGGGAGCCCTGGATGGCACACTGAAGGGGCAGGAAAGATATGAAGAGGTGTACCGTAATTGTGAGAGATTTAAAAATGAAAATTTTTTCGAAGGAATACAAGTTTATCCTGTATTTAATTATACATAAAAAATTCTCTCAGTGCATATGTATGACCCCTTTTTGGAAACTAGCGCCATTGTCACCTATTTAAAGAAGACATGTTCTACCGTGGAATTTTCCAAAAGTATTATGGACTATATGGGCGTGTGGGGAAAGCACCTGTTCAGGGTAAAATTTAAGGATGACGGGGCGGGTAACATTAGTAGGCCTAGCCCGATAATCTACATCAAGAACATTAGAGGTAATGTGTATTTCAACGGAATGCCCCCTTATTGTTGGAGCTGTAAAAATTATGGGCATGATAAAAAGGACTGTGATCCCTGCCCCTTGTGTACAGGGAAAACACACCAAGTCAGTGATTGCCCGCAAGTTGCAGAGGAAAGAAAAAGAGAAAGAGAAGAAAGGAGAGAAAAAGAAAGAGAGGAAAAAGAAAGGAGGGAGGAGAGAGAGGAAAATGAAAGGAAAAAGGAAGAGGAGGAGAGAAGGAGAAAGGAAATAGAGTATGCAAGCACCAGTGACGCTGGAGGGGGTGCAGAATATGCTGGAAGAAGAATCGTCCATTTCGGGAGAGAATAGAGAAGAAATACAAAATGTGTGTAATCAAATTAAGGCCTTGCATACGCCTATGAGCGTTAGAGACGAAGGAGGAGTAGAAAGTACTTCGGAAGAGGATGATGAACTAGAGAAAAAGAGAAGAAAAAGGGAAATGGAGATCAAAAGTAACCCGTCCAGCCCTGATCAGCTGGTTGTAGATGAACAGCCGGAGAGGGTGGATACTGATAGCGGTGGGAGCGAAGGGCCGCTAGTTAACAGAGGCTGGCATAGCTGAAGTTAAGATTGGGTCTCTGAACGTTAGAGGCCTGAAAAGTGCTACGAAGAGAGCTGCGTTATATAATTTTGTTAAAGCTAATAATTTTGACATTTCTGCACTTCAAGAGTGCAGAATCAATTTTAAGCCATACAAACAGTCACTGCCCAGCCCCCGGCCGATACACACACCAACACAAACACAGAAACACCGCCAGCCCAGGCACATGCAGAACCCACCACAACCCCAGACACCTTTGCAGGTCACCAGAACACCAGAAGTGTAACTCTTTCTTTTTCAGGAAGCTCCACTCCGGTCACACAACCCTGACAGAACTGCGAGACGAGACGGGTACCCTCCGGAAGGGTAAGAACGGCGTAATGCAAGTGGTCTCTGACTACTAAGCCAACCTCTACTCTCCGAAAGCCACGGATGATGAGGTAACGGAAAAGTTCCTAGCAGGCGTCAAGAACACTCTTGATGCCGAAGGAACTGCAGCAATGGAGGAGCCCTTGGTGGAGGGGGAGTTGCTCTCTGCCGTTAGCCCCTTCAGGCGGGGCAGGACCCCGGGCAGTGACGGTCTCCCAGCGGAGTTCTATGTAGCGCTGTGGGATCTCATTGGCCCGGACCTGCTCATGCTGTACGAGGAGACGATGGCGGAGGGTAAAATGCCCCCTTCACTAAGGGAGGGCATGATCACAATCTTGTATAAGCACAAGGGAGGGAGAGATGAGCTCAAAAATTGGAGACCTATCTCTCTCCTGAATGTGAACTACAAGATCCTGGCCAAGGTGCTCGCCAACCGCCTTAGGTCAGTCATCGGGCGATAGTCGACCTAGACCAAACTTGCGGCATTCCAGGCCGTAGGATTGCGGACAGCCTGGCTCTTGTAAGGGACACCGTCCCTTACATACAAACCCACAATGTGCACGGCGCCCTGGTCAGTCTTGACCAGGAGAAGGCCTTCGATCGGGTCTCACATGGGTTTATGAGCAAGGTCCGGAGATCAGAGGGATCACCGCACCAGGACCCGGCAGACAAGAAGTCAAGTGCTCGTTGTACATGGATGACATGACGGTGTTCTGCGCAGATTAGCGTTCAATATCGGCCCTCGTCCAGACCTGCGAGGACTTCGGTCGAGCCTCAGGGGCTAAAGTCAACTGCGGGAAGTCGGAAGCCATGCTCTTCGGAAAGTGGCAGCTATCTTCTCCCGTGCCTTTCAACGTCAAGCCGGACTACATCAAGATCCTTGGTGTATGGTTTGGAAAAGAGGGCGCGGGCCTGAAATCCTGGGACGAACGAATTGCAAAGATGAACCAAAAGTTCGGACTTTGGAGTCTCCGGAAACTCACCATCGAAGGAAAGGCGTTGGTGCTGCGCAGTGAAATCCTCCCTGTGCTCCAGTACCTCGCCCAGGCATGGCCACCCCGGGCCAAAACCCGGAAAACCATCGCCAAGGCCGTCTTTTACTTTATCTGGGGCTCTAAGATGGATCGTGTCAAAAGGACCAAGCTGTGCAAGGAACCTCGCAAGGGCGGGAAAGGAGTCCTGGATATACCAACCATGCTCATGGTCGCCTTCGCCAGCACCTGCATCCAAAGAACCGCAAGGAACAGTGAACCGGCTTCCGCAGGTCATGCCATGTCCCGTTTTTTCCTCCTCCGGGTGTGGAGGAAACTTGGCTGGGCCAAATGGGACAGCTCCGTGCCATATGCCTGGAACCTCCCGTGGTTCGACAAGGACGTTGAGGATTTCATCCTGGAACAACAACTGGCAGGAGTTAAAGCTGATTTGTGGAAGCCCAAGACAGTCTACAGGCTCATCCGGGCCAAGGATGAGACCGAACCGATCCTGGGGCTCCCGCTGGACACGTGTAAGTTTGTGTGGAAGAACGTGTCCTCCAGGAGACTTTCCAACCAACATAAGGACCTGGCGTGGCAAGCGATCCAGGGAGGTCTGCCCATCAGGACCTTCATGAATGACCGGGGGTTGAGCAGATACAGACACTGCCCCCTGTGTGTCATCTGTGAGGAAACCTCCCGTCACCTCTTTTGGGATTGCTCCTACGCCCAGGGACCATTTGTCCAGGACTACACATTAGGCATGGCCCACTTTGTATAGGAATAGAGGCGGTGGCACGTAGGATGTGAGGTACTGGGCACTTAGCCAGGCACCACACATCAGGCGTCCTGCCGCTAAACACGAATGTAATTTATTGTATGTATTGAGATTAGAGATGAGCGAATAGTGAAATATTCGAAATTTTGAATTTCGTTTCGAATAGACCGCGTTACTCGACTACTCGACCGAATATCGAATCCCATTATAGTCTATGGGAAAAAAATGCTCGCCACTTGGAGGTCACCAAGTCCACCCTGAAACATCAGAAAATGATGCCAACACTGCTGGAATGCAACTGGGACAGCAGGGGAAGCATGTCTGGGTGCATATAACGTGCCCAAGTCGCACTATTACGCCACTATCACAGCCACTCAACAATACACTCCAAACACAATATAACTTCTACGTAAAGTGAGACAAGACAAGGAAACCTTCTTTTCTCTACATTGCCATGGACCCCAAGCCAAACTGTACAAAAAAGAAGAACAAAATTCTGCACCCCTTAAAATCACGTTGCCTAATGACAACCACAGATGACATAGGCAAGGGGGAAAATAAATAGACCCCACCCCTAATTGTCATTGTGTGTGTGTGTGTGTGTGTGTGAGAGATGTGGTCAGACATGTCCTCTTGTGTCATTGTGTCACCCCAGCAGTAAGGGAAGCTTACAGGAGGAGGTTTGTTACAGTGTGTCACCCCAGCAGTCAGGGAAGCTTACAGGAGGAGGTTTGTTACAGTGTGTCACCCCAGCAGTAAGGGAAGCTTACAGGAGGAGGTTTGTTACAGTGTGTCACCCCAGCAGTCAGGGAAGCTTACAGGAGGAGGTTTGTTACAGTGTGTCACCCCAGCAGTCAGGGAAGCTTAAAGGAGGAGGTTTGTTACATTGTGTCACCCCAGCAGTAAGGGAAGCTTAAAGGAGGAGGTTTGTTACAGTGTGTCACCCCAGCAGTAAGGGAAGCTTAGAGCTGAGACCTCTTAAAAATTGTGTGGCGGCCCAAGAGCTGAGACCTTTTAAAAATTGTGTGGAGGCCCAAGAGCTGAGACCTTTTAAAAATTGTGTGGAGGCCCAAGAGCTGAGACCTTTTAAAAATTGTGTGGAGTCCCAAGAGCTGAGACCTCTTAAAAATTGTGTGGAGGCCCATAAGCTGAGACCTTTTAAAAATTGTGTGGAGTCCCAAGAGCTGAGACCTCTTAAAAATTGTGTGGAGGCCCAAGAGCTGAGACCTCTTAAAAATTGTGTGGAGGCCCAAGAGCTGAGACCTCTCAAACATTGTGTGGAGTCCCAAGAGCTGAGACCTTTTAAAAATTGTGTGGAGGCCCAAGAGCTGAGACCTTTTAAAAATTGTGTGGAGGCCCAAGAGCTGAGACCTTTTAAAAATTGTGTGGAGGCCCAAGAGCTGAGACCTTTTAAAAATTGTGTGGAGTCCCAAGAGCTGAGACCTTTTAAAAATTGTGTGGAGGCCCAAGAGCTGAGACCTTTTAAAAATTGTGTGGAGGCCCAAGAGCTGAGACCTTTTAAAAATTGTGTGGAGTCCCAAGAGCTGAGACCTCTTAAAAATTGTGTGGAGGCCCATAAGCTGAGACCTTTTAAAAATTGTGTGGAGTCCCAAGAGCTGAGACCTCTTAAAAATTGTGTGGAGGCCCAAGAGCTGAGACCTCTTAAAAATTGTGTGGAGGCCCAAGAGCTGAGACCTTTTAAAAATTGTGTGGAGGCCCAAGAGCTGAGACCTCTCAAACATTGTGTGGAGTCCCACGAGCTGAGACCTCTTAAAAATTGTGTGGAGGCCCAAGAGCTGAGACCTCTCAAACATTGTGTGGAGTCCCAAGAGCTGAGACCTTTTAAAAATTGTGTGGAGGCCCAAGAGCCGAGACCTTTTAAAAATTGTGTGGAGGCCCAAGAGCTGAGACCTCTTAAAAATTGTGTGGAGGCCCAAGAGCTGAGACCTCTTAAAAATTGTGTGGAGGCCCAAGAGCTGAGACCTTTTAAAAATTGTGTGAGGGCCCAAGAGCTGAGACCTTTTAAAAATTGAGTGGAGGCCCAAGAGCTGAGACCTCTCAAACATTGTGTGGAGTCCCACGAGCTGAGACCTCTTAAAAATTGTGTGGAGGCCCAAGAGCTGAGACCTCTCAAACATTGTGTGGAGTCCCACGAGCTGAAACCTCTTAAAAATTGTGTGGAGGCCCAAGAGCTGAGACCTCTCAAACATTGTGTGGAGTCCCAAGAGCTGAGACCTTTTAAAAATTGTGTGGAGGCCCAAGAGCTGAGACCTCTTAAAAATTGTGTGGAGTCCCAAGAGCTGAGACCTCTTAAAAATTGTGTGGAGTCCCAAGAGCTGAGACCTTTTAAAAATTGTGTGGAGGCCCAAGAGCTGAGACCTTTTAAAAATTGTGTGGAGGCCCAAGAGCTGAGACCTCTTAAAAATTGTGTGGAGGCCCAAGAGCTGAGACCTTTTAAAAATTTTGTGGAGGCCCAAGAGCTGAGACCTTTTCAAAATTGTGTGGAGTCCCACGAGCTGAGACCTCTTAAAAATTGTGTGGAGGCTCAAGAGCTGAGACCTCTCAAACATTGTGTGGAGTCCCAAGAGCTGAGACCTTTTAAAAATTGTGTGGGGGCCCAAGAGCTGAGACCTTTTAAAAATTGTGTGGAGGCCCAAGAGCTGAGACCTCTTAAAAATTGTGTGGAGGCCCAAGAGCTGAGACCTTTTAAAAATTTTGTGGAGGCCCAAGAGCTGAGACCTTTTCAAAATTGTGTGGAGTCCCACGAGCTGAGACCTCTTAAAAATTGTGTGGAGGCTCAAGAGCTGAGACCTCTCAAACATTGTGTGGAGTCCCAAGAGCTGAGACCTTTTAAAAATTGTGTGGGGGCCCAAGAGCTGAGACCTTTTAAAAATTGTGTGGAGGCCCAAGAGCTGAGACCTTTTAAAAATTGTGTGGAGTCCCAAGAGCTGAGACCTCTTAAAAATTGTGTGGAGGCCCAAGAGCTGAGACCTTTTAAAAATTGTGTGGAGGCCCAAGAGCTGAGACCTTTTAAAAATTGTGTGGAGGCCCAAGAGCTGAGACCTCTTAAAAATTGTGTGGAGGCCCAAGAGCTGAGACCTCTTAAAAATTGTGTGGAGGCCCAAGAGCTGAGACCTTTTAAAAATTGTGTGGAGGCCCAAGAGCTGAGACCTCTTAAAAATTGTGTGGAGGCCCAAGAGCTGAGACCTTTTAAAAATTGTGTGGAGGCCCAAGAGCTGAGACCTCTCAAATACTGTGTGGAGTCCCAAGAGCTGAGACCTCTTAAAAATTTATTGTATTAAGCCCAAGAGGTGAGCCATAATTTTTTTTTATTAATACAGCAATTCTACGGCGGTTGAGGAGGAGGAGGAGGAGGAGGAGGAGGAAATGGCACTTCATACAGATGGCACTTCACTCTTGGCTGCTTTCCACTGTTGTACAAGCAAAGTCCGGGTCAATCCACTTGCTGTTCATTTTGATTAGCGTCAGCCTGTCGGCACTGTCGGTTGACAGGCGGCTGCGCTTATCGGTTATAATGCCCCCGGCTGCGCTGAACACCCTTTCTGATAGCACGCTGGCGGCAGGGCAGGCAAGCACCTCCAAGGCGTACAGGGACAGTTCCAGCCACGTGTCCAACTTGGAGACCCAGTAAGTGTAGGTCGCCGAGGGATCGGGGAGGACAGGGGTGTGGTCTGCCAGGTAGTCCCGCAACATCCGCCGATACTTGTCCCTCCTGCTGATAGCGGGCCCCGCAGTGATGGAAGTTGCACGAGGGGGTGACATGAACGTGTCCCACACCTTGGAGAGTGTTCCCCTGGTGGCTGTGGGCCTGATCGATGTTGTCAGACTCTGGGAGACACTCTCCTCTCTGCCGCCAGCGATGCTGGGTGGGAAAATCTGCATCATGTTCTGCAAGAGTTCCCTCTGGTATTCCAGTAATCGATTCGTCCTCTCCTCTACCGGAATAAAAGAGGAGAAGTTATCTTTATACCGGGGGTCCAGGAGTGCGAACACCCAGTATAGTTTGTTCTCCAATATCCGGACAACACGTATGTCCCGGGAAAAGCAGCCCAGCATGAAGTCAGCCATGTGTGCCAGACTCTGAGTAGGCATGACGTCACTGCCCCCACCAGAAGGATCATTTTCCATTTCCTCCTCTTCCTCCTCCTCTCCGCCCCATCCGCGCTGAACCAATGGGACGCACACAGCCTGACTGCTACCCTCGCCGCCAGCATCCTCTTCCACAGCCACCTCCACGTTGTCCTCCTCCTCCTGCAACTGCCACCGAGCAGCAGACAAAAGTGTGGTCTGACTGTCTACCTGCGTTGCGTCTCCTCCTACCCCCGTCTCCTCTGTGTGCAATGCGTTCTCCCTTATTGCGATGAGCGATTCTTTAAGGACGCATAGGAGCGGGATGGTTACGCTCACTATAGCGTCCTCGCTGCTGACCTTCTTAGTGGACTCCTCAAAGATACGCAATACATCGCATATGTCTGCCATCCATGGCCACTCGTGGTTGGCAAACTGAGGGAGCTGAGTTGGATGCACGCGTGGATGCATCATCTGGTACTCCATCAATGCTCTCTGCTGCTCACACACCCTGGCCAACATGCAATAGGTGGAATTCCAGCGAGTGGGCAGGTCGCACAACAGCCGATGTTGAGGCAAATGGAGGCGTTGCTGGATTTTTTTTAAGCTAGCAGCAGCTACAGTTGACTTCCGAAAGTGAGCGCACAAGCGCCGCACTCTCACCAGTAGCTCTGCCAGGTTGGGGTAAGTCTTTAGAAACTTTTGAACTACCAAATTAAAAACGTGGGCCAGGCATGGTACGTGATTGAGTTCTGCAAGCTCCAGAGCCGCCACCAGGTTACGGCCGTTATCGCACACGACCATGCCTGGTCCTAGCTGCAGCGGCGACAGCCACATCTCTGTCTGCTGCAATATGGCGTGCCTCACCTCTGCGGCGCTGTGCTTCCTGTCGCCCAAGCTGATGAGCTTAAGCACCGCCTGCTGACGTCTCCCCGCGCCAGTGCTGCAACGCTTCCAGCTAGGGGCTGAGGGCGATGTTTAGGCAGAGGAGGAGGAGGAAGAGGAGGGGGGTCTATCAGAACCCGTGCTGGCAATCTTGGGCGGGGGTGGTATGTAGGCCGTCCCTGTTTGCGACCCCGTCCCCGCTTCCACAACATTCACCCAGTGTGCCGTCAAAGAGATGTAGCGTCCTTGGCCGCAAGCGCTTGTCCACGAGTCGGTGGTCAAGTGGACCTTTGCGCTCACTGCGTACCTCAGGGCCCGCCTGATGTTACGCGACACGTGCTGGTGCAGGGCGGGGACGCCACACCGGGAAAAATAGTGGCGGCTAGGGACGGAATAGCGAGGTGCGGCAGCCGCCATCAGGTCGCGAAAGGCCTGCGTCTCCACAAGCCTAAACGGCAACATCTCCAGGGCCAGCAGTTTGGAGATGAGGCAGGTTAAGGCTTGGGCTTGGGGGTGACTGGAGGCGTACTTCCGCCTGCGGTTGAACGCCTGCGAGATGGACAGTTGATGGGACAAGGAGATGGAAGGTGCAGACGAAGATGCGGGGGAAGAGGGGGCTGAAGGAGAAGGCCCCAAAGTAGCCGAGGCAGAGGCAGATGTGGAGGTGTCCTGGCTGGAGGTCTGGACCGCAGTGGCAGCACACAACAAAGGGGAAGAGGCAGTCGCAGCAAGACCGGGCGCAGGTTGTATTGCGTTTGCTCTCTCCCACTCAGCCCAGTGCTTGAATTCCAAGTGACGGCGCATGCCTGAGGTGGTCAGATTGCTCTTCTCAGAGCCCCTACTCAGTTTTGAGTGGCAGATTGCGCAAACCGCGCTCAGTTTGTCATCCGCGCAAACATTAAAAAATCTCCACACCACAGAAGTACGAGGCCTCGATGGGGGAGCTTCGCGCGACTGCCTGCTGCCGGGAAGAGCTTCGGCCCTGCTGGCTGTGGCCTGCCTTCTCTGTCTGGACTGTCCTCTGCCTCTGGACTGTCCTCTGCCTCTTGCTGCCTTATTCGGTGATGCGCAGACCGCATCTCCACTGCTCTCCCCGCTGGACATCACCCCTGTCCAAGTGGGGTCGGTCATTTCGTCGTCCACCACCTCCTCTTCCACTTCCTCTCTCTGCTCCTCCTCCTGCCCACTGGACATTCCAACAGCCTCCCTTGATGGCAACTGCGTCTCATCATCATCGCTCATGATAGCAGATGCTGGTTCCGGGTCCACATCACTAGCAGATGGCGGATACTCAAGTGTTTGGGCATCACTACAAACAAATTCCTCTGCTAGCTCCTGGGATTCTTGCAGCACATCTGGAAAAGGACCCGAAAAGAGGTCCTGGGAGGGGTCAAGGGTGGGCTGACTCTGTTGGCCAAGTTGGGAGGAAGGAGGGTCAGAGTGAGACTGTGTGGATGACTGGGTGGTGGACAAGTGACTGGAAGCGTTATCGGCCATCCATTGCACCACCTGTTCACGCTGCTCAGGCCTTAACAGAGGTGTACCCCGCCCCCCGCATAACTGTCCCATAAAGGCAGGGAAGCTGGATGAGCGTAATGCTGGCTGCCCCTCACCAGCACGCATTGTATCCCCACTGGCTTCAACGCGGTTTGTGCCCCCACCAGCATTTCCGCGCCCCCGTCCTCGTCCCTTTGCGCTAGCCCTCCGCATTTCAGACGTTTTACTTTTTTGGCCATGCGTTATGCCAAATATAAAAATATTTTTAAGAAGAACACCTGGCTATACAGCCGTATACTGCCAGAAGGTGAAATGGTGCCTATACGCACCGTGTATAAAACAGTGTTTTGTTGGCACAGAGGACACAAAACAGTAGTGCCAAATATAAATATATTTTTAAGAAGAACACCTGGCTATACAGCCGTATACTGCCAGAAGGTGAAATGGTGCCTATACGCACCGGGTATATAACAAGGTTTTGTTGGTAAAGAGGACACAAAACAGTAGTGCCAAATATAAAAATATTTTTAAGAAAAACACCTGGCTATACAGCCGTATACTGCCAGAAGGTGAAATGGTGCCTATACGCACCGGGTATATAACAAGGTTTTGTTGGTAAAGAGGACACAAAACAGTAGTGCCAAATATAAAAATATTTTTAAGAAAAACACCTGGCTATACAGCCGTATACTGCCAGAAGGTGAAATGGTGCCTATACGCACCGGGTATATAACAAGGTTTTGTTGGTAAAGAGGACACAAAACAGTAGTGCCAAATATAAAAATATTTTTAAGAAGAACACCTGGCTATACAGCCGTATACTGCCAGAAGGTGAAATGGTGCCTATACGCACCGGGTATATAACAAGGTTTTGTTGGTAAAGAGGACACAAAACAGTAGTGCCAAATATAAAAATATTTTTAAGAAAAACACCTGGCTATACAGCCGTATACTGCCAGAAGGTGAAATGGTGCCTATACACACCGGGTATATAACAAGGTTTTGTTGGTAAAGAGGACACAAAACAGTAGTGCCAAATATAAAAATATTTTTAAGAAAAACACCTGGCTATACAGCCGTATACTGCCAGAAGGTGAAATGGTGCCTATACGCACCGGGTATATAATAAGGTTTTGTTGGTAAAGAGGACACAAAACAGTAGTGCCAAATATAAAAATATTTTTAAGAAAAACACCTGGCTATACAGCCGTATACTGCCAGAAGGTGAAATGGTGCCTATACGCACCGGGTATATAACAAGGTTTTGTTGGTAAAGAGGACACAAAACAGTAGTGCCAAATATAAAAATATTTTTAAGAAAAACACCTGGCTATACAGCCGTATACTGCCAGAAGGTGAAATGGTGCCTATACGCACCGGGTATATAACAAGGTTTTGTTGGTAAAGAGGACACAAAACAGTAGTGCAAAATATAGTTTTGTATATAGTTGCTAATACACCACTGAAGTCTTTCTGTCCCTATTCCAGCAGCAGCAGCTACCCCTCACTAAAGCAGCCGTTGTGTGCAGTGTGTATATAGCTAGAATGAGCTATATACTGTTCAGCATAGTAGCCCTAATAAGGACTCTCAATGACTCTCTTGTCTTCTGGTAGCTGGTATATATGGTGGTAAAAGCGATATTCTGAGCTTCTGGGGCCCTGCCTGCCTACATATGAGCTATATACTGTTCAGCATAGTAGCCCTAATAAGGACTCTCAATGACTCTCTTGTCTTCTGGTAGCTGGTATATATGGTGGTAAAAGCGATATTCTGAGCTTCTGGGGCCCTGCCTGCCTACATATGAGCTATATACTGTTCAGCGTAGTAGCCCTAATAAGGGCTCTTAATGACTCTCTTGTCTTCTGGTAGCTGGTATATATGGTGGTAAAAGCGATATTCTGAGCTTCTGGGGCCCTGCCTGCCTACATATGAGCTATATACTGTTCAGCATAGTAGCCCTAATAAGGACTCTCAATGACTCTCTTGTCTTCTGGTAGCTGGTATATATGGTGGTAAAAGCGATATTCTGAGCTTCTGGGGCCCTGCCTGCCTACATATGAGCTATATACTGTTCAGCGTAGTAGCCCTAATAAGGGCTCTTAATGACTCTCTTGTCTTCTGGTAGCTGGTATAGATGGTGGTAAATGCGAGATTCTGAGCTTCTGGGGCCCTGCCTGCCTACATAGGATATGAGCTATATACTGTTCAGCATAGCTGCACTAATAAGGGATTAAGGACTCTCTTGTCTTCTGGTAGCTGGTATATATGGTGGTAAATGCGAGATTCTGAGCTTCTGGGGCCCTGCCTGCCTACATAGGATATGAGCTATATACTGTTCAGCATAGCAGCACTAATAAGGGATTAAGGACTCTCTTGTCTTCTGGTAGCTGGTATATATGGTGGTAAATGCGAGATTCTGAGCTTCTGGGGCCCTGCCTGCCTACATATGATATGAGCTATATACTGTTCAGCATAGCAGCACTAATAAGGGATTAAGGACTCTCTTGTCTTCTGGTAGCTGGTATATATGGTGGTAAATGCGAGATTCTGAGCTTCTGGGGCCCTGCCTGCCTACATATGATATGAGCTATATACTGTTCAGCATAGCAGCACTAATAAGGGATTAAGGACTCTCTTGTCTTCTGGTAGCTGGTATATATGGTGGTAAATGCGAGATTCTGAGCTTCTGGGGCCCTGCCTGCCTACATATGAGCTATATACTGTTCAGTGTAGTAGCCCTAATAAGGGCTCTTAATGACTCTCTTGTCTTCTGGTAGCTGGTATAGATGGTGGTAAATGCGAGATTCTGAGCTTCTGGGGCCCTGCCTGCCTACATATGAGCTATATACTGTTCAGCGTAGTAGCCCTAATAAGGGCTCTTAATGACTCTCTTGTCTTCTGGTAGCTGGTATAGATGGTGGTAAATGCGAGATTCTGAGCTTCTGGGGCCCTGCCTGCCTACATAGGATATGAGCTATATACTGTTCAACATAGCAGCACTAATAAGGGATTAAGGACTCTCTTGTCTTCTGGTAGCTGGTATATATGGTGGTAAATGCGAGATTCTGAGCTTCTGGGGCCCTGCCTGCCTACATATGAGCTATATACTGTTCAGCGTAGTAGCCCTAATAAGGGCTCTTAATGACTCTCTTGTCTTCTGGTAGCTGGTATATATGGTGGTAAATGCGAGATTCTGAGCTTCTGGGGCCCTGCCTGCCTACATATGAGCTATATACTGTTCAGCGTAGTAGCCCTAATAAGGGCTCTTAATGACTCTCTTGTCTTCTGGTAGCTGGTATAGATGGTGGTAAATGCGAGATTCTGAGCTTCTGGGGCCCTGCCTGCCTACATATGAGCTATATACTGTTCAGCGTAGTAGCCCTAATAAGGGCTCTTAATGACTCTCTTGTCTTCTGGTAGCTGGTATAGATGGTGGTAAATGCGAGATTCTGAGCTTCTGGGGCCCTGCCTGCCTACATATGATATGAGCTATATACTGTTCAGCATAGCAGCACTAATAAGGGATTAAGGACTCTCTTGTCTTCTGGTAGCTGGTATATATGGTGGTAAATGCGAGATTCTGAGCTTCTGGGGCCCTGCCTGCCTACATATGATATGAGCTATATACTATTCAGCATAGCAGCACTAATAAGGGATTAAGGACTCTCTTGTCTTCTGGTAGCTGGTATATATGGTGGTAAATGCGAGATTCTGAGCTTCTGGGGCCCTGCCTGCCTACATATGAGCTATATACTGTTCAGCGTAGTAGCCCTAATAAGGGCTCTTAATGACTCTCTTGTCTTCTGGTAGCTGGTATAGATGGTGGTAAATGCGAGATTCTGAGCTTCTGGGGCCCTGCATGCCTACATATGAGCCATATACCGTTCAGCATAGTAGCCCTAATAAGGGCTCTTAATGACTCTCTTGTCTTCTGGTAGCTGGTATAGATGGTGGTAAATGCGAGATTCCGAGCTTCTGGGGCCCTGCCAGCGACAGCCTGTCTTTCCCTGCTGTGAGCATCTGTCCCTCACTAAGTTCAAGCTGCTAATGCTGACGAAGAGGAAGTGCTGAGTTTTGTATATTCGAGGTCATGGTCATGGTTTTTCCAGCCAATGCGTGTAGACGCCGTTCTCGCGATGCCAGCGTCCTCCCAGGACCTGTCCCACCCCCCCTGCATGGTGATTGGTGTAAAAAACGCGCCAGGGAAGGTGGGAGGGGAAACGAATTGTGAGTGCGCCATCGCCGTTGTACTCGATCGAAATCGAGTATGACGAACAGCGTAGTATTCGATCGAATACCGGCTCGGTCGAATACTACTCGCTCATCTCTAATTGAGATGTATCTGTATTGTAGTGACTTGTGCGCTGCGACGCAATACATGGAAAGAATGTACTGTCTCATGTATTTATATGTGCAACTATATAAATAAAGGATATTTTTCAATCAAAAATCTGTTCTTACAGGGAAGCCCGTGAACGACACTAGCTGGAAAGGTGGCCGAGGGCTTGAGCTCCCCTCTGGCACTCCTAGTACGGCTAGTGGCTTAGTAATGGGCCGAAATGTAAAGGACGGATCTACCAGGCTTGCGGTATCTGCACCCATCATGCAGATCCGTGAAAAGCTGTGTGGAAACCCGGCCAGGAGATTATACTGGGATGACCTGGCTTGCTTAGTACACACAGCCTAGTAATGGATCTGAGGGGGACTGGCGACCCCCCGTCATGTATGGGAGTAGATCCGCAGATATCTTGGCCTTAGGTCGGGGTTGCGAAACCGAGCCGTCGTGTTCGTGTACCCCTGGGGTGGCGCCCAGGGTACCTTACTAGTCACCAGAGCTGGTCACTTTGGTTGCACTCAGTATGGTTTTTGGCACGATACACTTAGCTTTGTTTTGCACGCTCTTTATGGCTGTGGCCTTCCGGCTTCGCCTGAAGAATTTTTTATGGCCGGAGGGCCCACCCTGTAAATTGCACAGGCACTCACCTTTCCCCCCCCTTTTTTTTGTAGAGCCCGAACACCCGTTTTTGTCACTTTTTTGCCACTTTAGTTCCCTTTTTTGTTGTGTGTCTTTTGTTTTTTCACGTGTTTAGGTGCCAGTGGCTCCCTATGGGTCCCTGTCCCTAAAGGCCTGGGGTTGGAAGTTATAGGCCTTTTGGACTCGCTTCCGACCCCTGGCCAGTGCTCCCCCCTGAGGCTCCTAGTGAGTAGAGGGCGGCGAACCCCGGGAAAACGGCTTCCAAAGCCTGTCCGAGTACTCACATTTGAATCCGAGGAAAGGCAGGCTGCGGAGGTCGCTAGTACTGGGGCTAGCTACTATCGAAAGCAAGGGGCCGAAGCCGAAGATCCAAGTACCTGGACGGGCAACCGCCGGGGAAAGGTAGGCTGAGGGAGTTTACGCCTTAGTCCACGGGGAAAACTTTTGTTAGTACCCGAGGGCGAAAGCGGCCCCGAGGTCTTCGGACTGAGGGGTTGAACGTACCCAATCCTGTCAGGGGGTTCGTCTCCCGGGGAAAGGGATGGGGTTCTTTCCTGCGGGAAGGAGCCAGTATGGGCGCCTAAGTATGTTTTTTAGTGCACTAGCACTTTTTCACATATTAGGCTTCACGTTTGACGGTGCTTGCACATACGACGGCTCGATAAAATAAAAATAAAAAAATCTGTTCTTATCAGTTTAATATCTGATACGTCCCCTATCTGGGGACCATATATTAAATGGATTTTTGGAACAGGGAGATGGGAGAAGAGCTTGCTCTGTCCACTCCACGCATTGACCTGGTATTGCAGTACCTCCAGGACCGGTGCACCCCCTTTTGACTGGTTGAAAAACAGACTGAATTGAATTTTGTTTATTTGTTTAAATTTTTGGTTGTGCTGTGCTACTTTGTAAACTGTGTGTCTTGTAACAAACAGCTGTATTAATGCTATGTATTGTCATTGCCTGTGTTGCAACTTGAATAAAAGTTTGATTTGATTACAAACGGGGCCTAAAAAAGGAAAATACCTAAAACCCCCACCACACCGTGTGTGTCCTTTGTTTTTCTTTTGTGTTCGGTTTCCTTTAATTGAATTTGATTTGATTTAATTTAATTAGCTTGGTGCCGATTGTCTTTTGTGGACTTCCATTGTCCAGGCCGGAGCCAGGGTTTAATGGCATCAAGGTGTGAAGAGATCAAGGTTGAGTAATGACATTATCTAGCTCAGTCAGTGAAAAGGAGGAAGCGGCGGCGGGCGCCTGCCTCTCTCTTCTGGATGTGCCAGGCAGACACAGGGCTGCTCCCGGCTTGCTTGTAGCTCTCCTCCTCATCATCATCATCAACATCGGCAGGCCTAGGTCTCCCTCTTGTGGGCCTTGCTGACTGTCAGCAGTCCTCCGTGCTCAAGAGTCTGGCCATGTTTCCCCACGCGTTTGGACGCCTTCTCACTGGAGTCCCGGCCAAGCTTTGGAGGCGGAGACATGCAAATATGCTGAGCAGCACTGCCACGCGGCAGCCTTTTGTTAACGAGCGAGTTGAAAAGCCTGCGGGATTGTGGGGCTAGCACAGCCAAGGCATTGGGCTGAGACGGCAAGTGAAGCGTCGATCGCTCAGGCCCCTTTGTAGGGCCGAAAAGGTCAAGCTCGTGGGCTTGGCCTCGGCTCCCGCGCGAGACCTGCCAGGAGGGGAGGCTGGGTGCCGCCCAGGTGAGGAGCGCAGTGCCTCTGTCGGTCGTCTGCTACTCTCCTCAGCCTGAGGAGCCTTCCCTCGGCGCCAAGGCCTTTTCTCGGCCCCTTTCCCGGTTATCGCTTCTCAGCCTATTGGCTTGCGATCATCATTTGGAGTCGACTACGATTTATGCTTGGATCTACTTGGTGGAATTTCAGTTTTTGGATTTTCTCATACCTGGATTCGTTTGGGATTTTTCAGCTTGGATTTGCTTTCTTCATTTCCGGATTTGTTTTCTGCAACCTTGGATTTATTTTCTTCAATCTTGGACTTGGATTTGTTTCTTTAATCTTCAATTTTGGATCTGGATTTACTTTCTGCCTTGGATTTCTGGTCTTTGGACTTCAGGTTAGTGGTGTTTTTCCCCTTAGGATTTACATCATTTTCTTGGGGTCCTCGTCCGGTTTTCTCTTTGGCGGTTTGGGGTTGCACGGAAGCTGCGCCCCAATTAATTGGATCAGAGGTTGCACCGAGGCTGCGCCTCTTGGAGGAAGAGGTGAGAACTACACCCTTTCATATGACTTATTATTTTTTGAAGAAAAAACACAAATTGTTATTCCTTGGTTGTTTCGAAGTTTTTACTTACCTGAAAAGAAGGATTTTTTTTTTTTCGTTTTGAGCCCGGTGTGGTGCAATTTTCTGTTGTTGGATTTCCTGTTTGAAGGGCATCAGGAATGGCGCAAAGCAGGGCTAAGGAGCTGGAAGAGTTGCGCTTTGAGACTGGACTAAAGAATACCCTAAGATTTGGGATGGAGCCTAGACTGAAAACAGTCAAAGGTGAAGATTTTCTTTATGATGTTATTTTTAAGAAAATGGGGATCTCTGCAAAGGATCTGTTTTGTATGCAGACTTTTAATAAAGGTGAAGTCTTTGATGTTACCCTATTAACAATCAACAGATGTGAGGAGGTATTTGAGCAATATAGAAAGGTGAAAAGAGATGCCGAATTTGAAGGTATAAGGGTGTACCCTGCATTTCGGCATTTAGACACCGTATTAACAATTCATATGTTTGACCCCTTTATTACGCTGGAGGAAACGGTTGATTTCCTAAAGAAGACTTGTGAGCAAGTTACCTTTATGAGAGATTGTCGTGACTTCCACGGGACGTGGAATGGAAAGAGGATGTTTCGTGTAAGATTTAAGGAAGATAAAGAGGGCAATGTGCTCAGACCAAACCCTGTGGAATTTATTAAGAATGCGAAGGGCAACGTCTTCTTTGCAGGGAAGCCAGTTTTTTGTTGGCGATGTCGATCATATGGCCATGAAAAGGATGACTGCAACCTCTGTCAAACCTGTAGTGGGAAGAAGCATCAGGTTTCAAGCTGTCCCCTGGTAAAAGAGCAGGAGGCTGTAGAGGCCAGAGAAAGGATGAGGTTGGAAGAAGAAGAAAGAATGGAAAGAGAAATTAGAAAAAATAAAGAGGAGGAGGAGAAAAAGAAAAAGGTGGAGGAGGGGAGGAAAGAGTGGGGAGAAGTGGAAAAAGATTCTGTTGATGGTGACGTAGCTGAATCCGAAGCAATGGAAGTGCCAGAAGAGCCTGGCCCCTCTACGGTTATACAGTGTGCAGAAGGAATGGCTATGGAAAGTATAAATTCATCATTAGAAAATATGGAAAAGAGAAGAAAGAAAACAAGGAGAACCCGTAAAGGTGATTCTGATGAGGTACATTCTAAAATTCTCATAACAGAGTTTGAATCAGATTCAGATCTGGTTATGGACGAAGAGGAGAATGTAGATATAGAGGATGGGTCTGGGAGAGATAGCCCTAGACTTGAACGCCGCTCCGTATGATTTGAAGATTTGCTCTCTTAACGTGAGAGGGCTTAAAAACAAACGGAAGAGAACGGTAGTTTATGATTATTTAAAATTCTATGCTTTTGACATCTGCTCCCACCAGGAGGGGAGGCTGGGCGCCACCCAGGGAGCCCAGGCGAGGAGCACAGTGCCTCTGTCTGTCGTCTGCTACTCTCCTCAGCCTGAGGAGCCTTCCCTCTGCGCCGAGGCCTTTTCTTGGCCCCTTTCCCGGTTATCGCTTCTCGGCCTATTGGCTAAGATCAAGTGTAGTATCTCAGCCCCTTTCCCGGTTATCGCTTCTCTGCCTATTGGCTAAGATCAAGTGTAGTATCTGTTATTATCAGTGCTCGCTTGCTTCAAGAGTTGGTAGGTGCCCGGGGTCTACTGCCATCTCGACCTGGGAAGGGATCGGGCACCATTGCGGTGGTGGCCTTTTCCTGAAGGTGCGGAGGTGCGGAGGTGTGGAGGCGTGGTGGAGTGGAGGAGCGATGGCGGATGGTGGTGCGGAGGAGCCTAGGCTGAAATATGCCTCTGACCGTGATACATGGGTCAGGTTTTCTTTTCGTGTGACGGTGGCGAAGGATCGGAAGAGCCTTTTTACTTTGGCCTTTTTCGTTAAAGAAGTTCTTTATCATATCCTGAGAGTCAAAAAGGAGGACATACTTTGTTTGCAAGATCTGCGTAGTGGTGACTATGTTCTTACCTTGGAAACTGCTGGAGCTTGCCAGAATTTTTTGGAGAATCTGAGGAGAGAAGAAAAGAACAAAGATTTGGATGGACTTTGCTTTATCGTTTTGTATGCCGGGGCTGATGTTCCTCTAGTGGTTCATTCGTATAATCCCTTTGCTCCGAGATATTGCACTAAGATCCGATTTAGTCACAAAGTACTGAATGCCTGTGATCTTTGGACTGGAAAATAAAAAATTTTCGTTCAGTGGAAGGAGAATCCACAGGGTATTGGAGGACTGAATCATCCCCCTTCCGTTGTGATGTTGGGCCGGAACAAGTTCGCCTTGTTCTATCCGGATATGCCTTTGTTCTGTAGGAGGTGTCGGGTGTTTGGGCATGCGCAGGACAAGTGTAATCTGGACTTACCTGTTGGAAGGTGTGGGAGGTGTGGACAAATGGGTCATTTGACTAAAGACTGTGCAAATAACGTTCTGTGCAACCTATGTGGAAAGGAGGGGCACTATTTTGCCCGGACAGACCACGTCCTGCTTTACAAAAAACACGGGAAAGTGCTCCAAAAGAATCCTGGGCACAGGTAGCTGCATCAAAACCGGTTCAACAAGAGGTTATTGCTTTAGATGCTCTAAAAGCCATGGTGGAGGAAAGTGGTCGACTTGAGGAAATGGGTGGGAAGAATTTATCTGTTGAAGGGGAAAATACTGAAGCCAAAAAAAAAGTGGGAGGAGGGGAGGTGGCGGAAGATGAAGTGGTGGAAGATGGGATGGAGGTGGACCGTGTTAATGCCAAAAGAAAGAAAGAGAGGCAGTGGGGAGATGCTGTTCCTGGCTGTAGTAAAGTTATGAGGGAGGAGGGTGACGAAGATCAAATTGATTCTTTCAGTAGCGTGTCTACTCCTGAGTCTAGATTGGTTATTTCTGAAGACGTTTCCCCAATGTTTTCTGACTCGAGTGGGGAATAAGGTTTTTTGTTTGTGTGTTTCTCTTCCTTTTCTAGGGGATTATATTAATTAGTATAAGTTTTCTTTATTTTTCCTTTTTTTCCTTATGAGTTTACTCAAAGTAGCTACGTGCTACTTTGTTTTCTTATTTTGAAACCTTAGACATTGATATATTCTTTATACAGGAGTGTGGTATTGATTTTTGTTTTCCTTATGATATGTTGAAAGAGAGTTGGGGGTCAGTCATTATGGTCTGGGGATAATGGCGTTAGATCCACAGGTGTAGGCATCCTCTTCAGAGGTGACAATGCAAGATTGTGCACCTTTGAGGAGGTAGTGCCGGGTAGAGCCCTGTTGGCTAAAATTTTGTGGCATGGGGAGGAAGTAAGGCTTCTGAAGGTGTACGCTCCAACTGATATTAATGAGAGAGCAGAGTTTTTGGAGTCCTTACTGGTTTTTATCCCCGGATCTAGCCCCATCATCATAGGTGGGGACTTTAATTGCATTATGCAAGGGGAAAAAAGATCTACTCCTAGTGTTCAGAGATTTGATAAGACGGAGAAAATGCTGAACAATCTTGTGACTGATTTTAATCTAATTGATGGATGGAGGAGGTTGGAAAAAACAGACCCTGGTTTTACATGGAGTAATAAGAGTACCAAGTCTAGAATTGATTTTATGTTTTTTACTGACACTATTCAGGTAGTTGAGATGGTTTTAATTGCTAACTTTTTTTCAGATCATAAGATGATTAAAGCAAAAATATTTTTACCTGGTCTGGAACGGGGTAGAGGTGTGTGGCGCCTAAGTGTAAGGCTGCTAAAAAATAAAACTATCCGAGAAGAATTTTTAAGAAACCTGGATAGGTGGTTGGTTTTAAAGAAGTTTTATGTTTCTACTCTAGACTGGTGGGAAGTTATAAAAGGGAAAATTAAAACCTTTTTTATCCAAAGGGGCATTCAAGAAAAAAGAAAACAACGTGAGTGGTTTAACAAACTCAATAAAAAGTTACAAACTTACCTGAAATTGGATAAAATTGATGGTGGAGGTGATGGTTTGGTGGAGGATGTCAAAGCTGACTTCGCCTGAAGAATTTTTTAGGCCGGAGGGCCCACCCTGTAATTGCACAGGCACTCACCTTCCCCCCCCCCCTTTTTTTTTTGCAGAGCCCGATCAACTTTTTTGTCACTTTTTTTGCCACTTAGTTTCCCTTTTTTGTTGTGTGTCTTTCTTTTCACATGTTTAGGTGCCAGTGGCTCCCTATGGGTCCCTGTCCCTAAAGACCTGGGGTCGGAAGTTATAGGCCTTTTGGACTCGCTTCCGGCCCCTGCCCAGTGCTCCCCCCTGAGGCTCCTAGTGAGTAGAGGGCGGCGAACCCCGGGAAAACGGCTTCCGAAGCCTGTCCGAGTACTCACATTTGAATCCAAGGAAAGGCAGGCTGCGGAGGCCGCTAGTACTGGGGCTAGCTACTATCGAAAGCAAGGGGCCGAAGCCGAAGATCCAAGTACCTGTATGGGCAACCGCCGGGGAAAGGTAGGCTGAGGGAGTTTACGCCTTAGTCCACGGGGAAAACTTGTTAGTACCGGAGGGCGAAAGTGGCCCCGAGGTCTTCGGACTGAGGGGTTGAACGTGCCCAATCCTGTCAGGGGGTTCTTCCCCCGGGGAAAGGGATGGGGCTCTTTCCTGCGGGAAGGAGCCAGTATGGGCGCCTAAGTGTGTTTTTTAGTGCACCAGCACTTTCACATATTAGGCTTCACGTTTGACGGTGCATATGCAGACACGACGGCTCGAAAAAAAAAAAAAAAAAACTGTTCTTATCAGAATTGAGAATCACTAAATCTATCCAAAGCCTTAGGTCTCTTTTGTGGCTTGAGCCCCCACAAAGAGAACGAGTTGCAATCCCTCCCCTCTAGCCTCGGCAAGGAAAACGACACCGGACCAGGAAGACCTCGGAAGAAGAACCTCCTCCAGCAAGGATCTTGAAGCCTCTCCAGGAAGAACTTCGGAAGCCTTCTGAAGAATCTACCTCCAGAAGGAACCCTGAAGCCTCAACTGGAAGCCTACTGAAACTTCTGGAAGAACTTCTCCGAGCTCAACCTGCGAAATCGACTCAAATCCGTCTACGTTTTTGAAAAACCCCTTGACTTTGCATGCCAAGCAGATGGCCGACCAATCAGGAACCAGCTCCCACCAGGAGGCGGGGCCATCTACCTCCAAGCGAACCCCTCCAGCAAACTCCGCCCCCAAAGCACTGGCCAGGAAGCAGGAAGCAGCAAATGGAGCCCTGGATCCGGCAAACTGTCGTCCTGCAGCTGAAGGAAGATGCGGAAGGGAAGATACCATCAGTCACAACAGAAGTTTTTTGTGACACCATGCTGCGAGACCAAGGTTTCTCCAAAGCCGAGACGTACTCCGTCCAGCCCTTCTTCCAAGGCCTCTTCTACGTCACCTTCATATCGATGAACATCGTGAAAAGGTACCTCCAGGCGATGACATCGGCTGGGCCCGACTCTAACTTCGCCAAGTACACGGTCTTCAGCCACGTACAAAGAGAAGAAAGACGGGTCACGGTTGCCATGCGCAACCCCTTCACACCAGCGGCCGACATCGTCACCTTCCTGGGACGATACTGCACCGTGACAAGCCCTCTGACCAAGATCCTGAATGGTAGCGGATACTGGACAGGAACATGGTCGGTGATGTGCAAGCTGCGAGCAACGGCCGAGGGAGTATTGAATCTACCACAGTTCTTCGCCCTGGGAAGCTCACCAGGAAGACTGCATTACTCCGACATGCCACAGACCTGCAGGAAATGCGGCAAGACAGGCCATGTGGGGAAAAATTGTTGGGAAATCGTCTGCAAGTTTTGCCCAGATGCGAAAAAAGGACACAGCACAGAAGGGTGCACCAGGAAGTTCGCCTGCAACCTTTGCGGGAAATCCGACCATGTCTACCGCAACTGCCCTGAGAGGACCAACTCCTACGCCGCAGCAGTCATAGCAGGTAAGTCAAGTAGACCGGATGGAGAAAAGCGGCAACACCAAGGCCAGCAGCAGCAGGACCTCCAGCAGCAGCAAGGTCATCAGCAGAAAGATCTGCAGCGAAAGCAGCATGCTGAACAAACCGCCCCTGCAGAGTCAACGAAGAAGAACAAGGGGAAAGGTAAGAACAAACCCAAACCCACACAACCCTCCACAAACCCCTCTGCCCCCCCCATCCCACACACAGAACACTACACAGAGTAGCACCCAGAGCCTGGAAACTCCTCACACCTTACAGCCCAGAACAATAGAAACAGTTTCAGGCAAAACTACCGCCCATAAGGCAACAATAGAGCCCAGGAGACCTCCATTGTCCGCTCCGACCTGACACTCACCACCTCAATAGACACAGGTCACACCTGTGCCAGCCTCCTCAGGAAGGTCTCCCCCCCTCCCGCCCAACCCACACAAACAGTCACTGCCCAAGCCCCGGCCAACACACACGCCAACACAAACACAGAAACACCGCCAGCCCAGGCACAGGCAGAACCCACCACAACCCCAGACACCATCGCAGGTCACCAGAACACCATGGAGGAGTTCCCCTTTCTCGCCCCCTCTTCTTCCCAAACAGGCAGAAACAAAAGGAAAGAAATTCCCATGACTCCCGAGAGGGAAAAAAAGCCATGACAACAACACCCACCATGACGAAACAGACGGAGGAAAACGACACAGATGAACCAACAATGACCCTAGAAATCAATGAGAATCCGGTAAATTCTGAAGAAGAAGAAGAAGTCGCTCTCAAAATACGGAGAACGCCACGCTCCCAGAAAGCAGCGAAAGCACCGCCTGACAGGATAGGTAACTAAGGGACTCGTCCCTTCTAACAAAACTTCTTTTCTCCAAACAGATAATGCGGCAATTTCAATTTTCACCATAAATGTAAGGAGTATAGGATCTGCGTCTAGAAGAAATCGAGTCCTGGCGTTCCTGGCGTCTCAGCAAGCCGAGATCTTCATGCTGCAGGAATGCCCTCTACCCTTTTCCAAGCACTACAGAGACCTGTGTGCCCAGTGGACCCACAGTCCATCCTACTGGTCTGGGGGAGGCGAGAACAGGAACGTAGGGGTAGCCATTCTGATCAGGGGGAACCGCTTCACGGTTCATTCTGTCCAGGAGCTCGTCTGCGGCAGACTTTTGCTAGTAGATGGCTCATGGGCAGGGGAGTCAATTAGGCTCATCAACGTGTACGCTCCCGTTGAAAAGAATGAGCGCATGGAATTCTTCCATACCCTGCGCCCTTATCTCGCCACCACCAGAGCAGTAGTCCTGGCGGGGGACTTCAACTGCCCCCTGGAGCAAGACGGACGCAACACAAACTCCTCTGCCAAATTGGACAAGATGTCCAAGCTGCTCAGGGAAATGGTCAACGAGGCATCCCTCAAGGACGCCGTGGGGGCCAAGGGGACCGGGTCAGAGAACTACACATGGAGCCGCCCCGACGGCTCCGTATGTTCGCGCATTGACTTTGTGTTCACCTCCCGGGCAGTCAGGCAGAAGAGCTCCTCCTTGGTCCCCTGCTTTTTCTCTGACCACAGAGCAGTCTACTTCCAGGGGGAACTGGGCGATGGATTTCCGCCCGGCCCAGGCTCCTGGAAGTTGAACTGCACCCTGCTGGAGAATGAGAAACTGATGGGGGAACTCAAGGAGGAATACGTGTTGTGGAGAGAGCAGCAGCGCTACTTCGGCGAATGGTGGGAGTACGTCAAGATAAAGTTTCGCAGCTTCTTCCAGGCCAAAAGCAGACAACAGGTGAGTGAAAGGAAGGAGGAACTCAAGAGACTGCAGCAAAAACTGCAGTGTCTACAGGACCTCCATCTCAAGGGCTGGAACGTGAAGCAGAACCTGGATGAGACCAAAAAGTGCCTGGAAGGGCACTTCGAGGAGGAAGCCAGGCGCATCGTGTTCCGCTCCAAAGTGGAGAACATCGAAAAAGGTGAGAAGTGTAACTCTTTCTTTTTCAGGAAGCTCCACTCCGGTCACACACCCCTGACAGAACTGCGAGACGAAACGGGTACCATCCGGAAGGGTAAGAACGGCGTAATGCAAGTGGTCTCTGACTACTACACAAACCTCTACTCCCCAAAAGCCACAGATGATGACGTAGCGGAAAAGTTCCTAGCAGGCGTCACGAACAATCTTGATGCCGAAGGAACTGCAGCAATGGAGGAGCCCTTGGTGGAGGGGGAGTTGCTCTCCGCCGTTAGCTCCTTCAGGCGGGGCAGGACCCGGGGCAGTGACGGTCTCCCAGCGGAGCTCTATGTAGCGCTGTGGGATCACATTGGCCCGAACTTGCTCATGCTGTACGAGGAGATGATGGCGGTGGGTAAAATGCACCCTTCGCTAAGGGCGGGCATGATCACGATCTTGTAGCACAAGGGAGGGAGAGATGAGCTCAAAAATTGGAGACCTATCTCTCTCCTGAATGTGGACTACAAGGTCCTGGCCAAGGTGCTCGCCAACCAGCTTAGGTCAGTCATCGGGAGGATAGTCGACCTGGACCAAACTTGCGGCATTCCCGGCCGTAGGATTGCGGACAGCCTGGCTCTTGTAAGGGACACCGTCCATTACATACAAACCCACAATGTGCATGGCGCCCTGGTCAGCCTTAACCAGGAGAAGGCCTTTGATCGGGTCTCGCATGGGTTTATGAGCAAGGTCCTACGTAAGTATGGTTTAGGAAAGCTGTTTTGTTCTTATGTTGACCTAATCTATTTTGATATTTGCAGCTCCGTGCTGGTGAACGGCTGGAAGACTGACCCCTTCCCAGTTCTTTCTGGGGTCAGACAAGGCTGTCCTCTTTCACCTCTCCTCTTTGTTTGTTGTATAGAGCAAAACAGAGATCACAGCAAAACGGAGATCAGAGGGATCACCGCACCAGGACCCGGCGGACAAGAAGTCAAGTGCTCGTTGTACATGGATGACGTGACGGTGTTCTGCGCAATATCGGCACTCGTCCAGACCTGCGAGGACTTCGGTCGAGCCTCAGGGGCTAAAGTCAACTGCGGGAAGTCGGAAGCCATGCTCTTCGGAAAGTGGCAGCTATCTTCTCCCGTGCCTTTCAACGTCAAGCTGGACTACATCAAGATCCTTGGTGTATGGTTTGGAAAAGAGGGCGCGGGCCTGAAATCCTGGGACGAACGAATTGCAAAGATGAACCAAAAGTTCGAACTTTGGAGTCTCCGGAAACTCACCATCGAAGGAAAGGCGTTGGTGCTGCGCAGTGAAATCCTCCCTGTGCTCCAGTACCTCGCCCAGGCATGGCCACCCCGGGCCAAAACCCGGAAAACCATCGCCAAGGCCGTCTTTTACTTTATCTGGGGCTCTAAGATGGATCGTGTCAAAAGGACCAAGCTGTGCAAGGAACCTCGCATGGGCGGGAAAGGAGTCCCGGATATACCAACCATGCTCATGGTCGCCTTCGCCAGCACCTGCGTCCAAAGAACCGCAAGGAAGAGTGAACCGGCTTCCTCAGGTCATGCCATGTCCCTTTTTTTCCTCCTCCGGGTGTGGAGGAAACTTGGCTGGGCCAAATGGCACAGCTCCGTGCCATATGCCTGGAACCTCCCGTGGTTCTACAAGGACGTTGAGGATTTCATCCTGGAACAACAACTGGCAGGAGTCAAAGCTGATTTGTGGAAGCCCAAGACAGTCTACAGGCTCATCTGAGCCAAGGACGAGACCGAACCGATCCTGGGGCTCCCGCTGGACACGTGTAGGTTCGTGTGGAAGAAAGTGTCCTCCAGGAGACTGTCCAACCAACATAAGGACCTGGCGTGGCAAGCGATCCAGGGAGGCCTGCCCATCAGGACCTTCATGAACGACCGGGGGTTGAGCAGATACAGACACTGCCCACTGTGTGTCATCTGTGAGGAAACCTCCCGTCACCTCTTTTGGGATTGCTCCTATGCCCAGGCCTTGTTGGACGCCCTAGGGTCAGAACTGAAAGACTGTGGAGTGCCAAGGAACGCAGTCACCCACTGCGGCGTTTTGTACGGACTATTCCACGGCAACTACGCTGAAGAGGAAGTAGAGCGCGCCTGGCGCCTTATGAACTGTTTTAAGGACGCTATCTGGTGTGCCCGAAGCCGCTTCATCCTAAGGCGGGAGTGGATGAAAATCGAGGACTGTCGCAGGCTGATCCACAGCCTGCTCAGAGACTACTCCTTGATGGACTTCGGTGTGGAAGATGAGGAAGACGATTGAGTGGCTCTTCAGTTGTTTTTTTTCCTTTCCCCCTCCCTCCCCTCCATGTTCCATGTACTTAATAAAGCTTCGGCCCTGTGTTCCCCCCTTGCCTCCCCTCCTCTCCCACCCCCAACCCCCCCCCGCAGACCGTTGCTTTATGTCATGTAAACTTTGAATCGGTGGGCTCATGAATGATGTGCAGTCAGGGACCTTTGTCCAGGACGGCACATCAGGCATGGCCCACACTGTATATACAAACTGTCACGTTTTCCATGCTTTGTACTGTGTACGGTGGACCCATGAATGATGTGCTGCCAGGGGCCTTTGTCCAGGGCGGCCTTTGTCCAGGGCGGCACATCAGGCATCGCCCACAAATGTTAAAAAATATTCTAATAGTTGCGGTATGAATGTGGTGGACTCATGAATGATGTGAGGTCGGGGACCCTTTGTCCAAGACTACACATTAGGCATGGCCCACTTAGTATATGAGTAGAGGCGGTGGCACGTAGGATGTGAGGGACAGGGCACTTAGCCAGGCACCACACATCAGGCGTCCTGCCGGCAAACATGAATGTAATTTATTGTATGTATTGAGATGTATCTGTATTGTAGTGACTTGTGCGCTGCGACGCAATACATGGAAAGAATGTACCGTCTCATGTATCTATATGTGCAACTATATAAATAAAGGATATTTTTCAATCAAAAATCTGTTCACAGTGCTCCTTGTTTCTAAAGCTGGTGCCTGGGGTCTACCGCCTACTCGGCCTGGTGGGATCGGCGCTTGCGTCTTAACCCACCTGCAGCTATTGGGTAGGTGCTTTAAAAGACCCCTGGCAACGAGGAGGGATCGGGCGCCATTTAGGTGGTGGCCTTTTTGAGGAGGTGCGTAGGAGCGGTGGAGAGGAGATGCGAGGCGATGGCGGATGCTCTTGACGAGACCAGGCTGAAATATGCCTCTGACCGCGAAATGCGGGTCAGATTCACTTTTCGGGTTGAAGTTGCAGAGAATTGGAAGAGTTTTTTCCCCTTGGCTTTCTTCGTGACGTAGGTACTTTACCGCATCTTAAAAGTAAAGAAAGAAGAAATTGTTTGTCTGCAGGACTTGCGCAGTGGAGACTATGTACTTTCCTTGGGAACAGCGGTGGCCTGCCAGAATTTGTTGGAGACCCTAAAGAAGGAAAAAGACAATCCTGACCTGGAAGGACTTTGCTTTGTAATTTTGTATGCTGGAGGAGATGTGTCGCTTGTTATTCATTCCTACAACCCCTTTGCAGCAAGAGAAGATATTGATCTATATCTGAGGAGATTTTGTAAGAAAATCCATTTTTCACATAGAGTCCTGAACACTTTTGGGATATGGACTGGAAAATATAAGTACTTTGTCCAGTGGAAAGAGAACCCACATGGGATTGGTGGACTGGAACACCCCCCGGCTGTGTTTAATTTGGGACGTAATAAGTATGCATTGTTTTACGCCGAAATGCCTGAATTCTGCAGGAGATGTCGCAGGTTTGGGCACACACAGAATAAATGTGTGCTAGATATACCAGTCGGAAGATGTGGAAAATGCTTTGCCTTTGGGCACATAGCGTCGGACTGTACAAACGCTGTTCTTTGCAATGGGTGTGGGAAGGAAGGTCATCTTTTTATGAATTGTCCGGAGAGATTTAAAAACAAGCAGCAAGAGTCTTGAGAGCCTGTTAAAAAAACCTGGACCCAGGTAGTTGAGGCTAAAGCAACGGGAGTTGCTCAATCTGTTGATCTGGTTCAGCAAGAGAGGCCAGAGGAACCGGTTCAGCAGTCAAAGAGACTGGTTCAACAAAAGGAACCAGAGGAACTGGTTAAACAAAACGATCCTGGGGAATCATCTAAAAAAGAGTGTAATGGGCTGGAGGCAATGAAGATTATGGTGGAGGAGGGGAATATTTGCCCTATTACTTCTGAGAAGAACTTGCCTATAGAGAGGGCGGAAATGCAAGCGGAAGAAGAGATGGGGGAGGAGAGAGAGGAATGGGAGGAGGAGAGTGAAGGGGAGGAGGAGAGTGAGGAGAGTGAAGGGGAGGAGGAGAGTGAAGGGGAGAAAGGGGAGGAGATGGAGTTTCACAACTACCGCTATAAGAGGAAAAAAAAGGTGAAACATAGGGATCCTGAACCGTGTGGGAGTAAGATGAGGAAAGAGGAGAGTGATGATAACCTGATTGAAGAGTATAGCAGCGAGTCGGTTGGTTATTGCAGAGGTGTTTTCCCCCGCGTATTCAGATTCAAGTGTGCTATGACACCCGAAAAGATTTATAATGTTAAGTTTCTATCTTTTCTCTTCTATCCTTTTTTCTCTCTATGAGCATGCTCAGAATTGCCTCCCTTAATGTGAGGAGCATAAAAAATGGGAGTAGACGAGTTACCTTATTTAATTATTTAGAATCTTTAGATATTGATATTTTTTTTTTTGCAGGAGTGCTGTATCGATTTTTGTTTTGATTATAAAGACCTAAGAGATAGCTGGAAATTGGGCCAGTCTCTTTGGTCTGGAGATAACGGTCTAAGGTCTACTGGAGTGGGCATTGTCTTCAGAGGTGACAACGCTAGGATATGCACCTTTCAGGAAATTGTTCCTGGCAGAGCTCTGCTGGCTAAGATTAAATGGCATGATTTAGAAGTTAGGCTCTTGAGTGTCTATGCTCCAACAGACACTCATGAGAGGGCCTACTGGCTCGCGATCAAGTGTAGTATCTGCTTGCAGTACTCTCTTGCTTCAAGAGTTGAAAGGTGCCTGGGGTCTACCGCCTACTCGGCCTGGTGGGATCGGCACTTGCGTCTTAACCCACCTGCAGCTATTGGGTAGGTGCATTAAAAGACCCCTGGCAACGGGAAGGGATCGGGCGCCATTGCGAGGTGCGGTGATGCGGTGGCGAGGATGGCGCTTCCCCACAGAACCTTGAAGAATTCCATCTTTTTCGAGGTGAAGAAGGAGCATCGAGCGGATGTGTCCTTAAGGTCCATTTGTTTGGACATTCTGCGTGATTTACTCAGTTTGAAGGTGAGCGACATTGCTGGGGTCCAGGATCATATCAAAGATGGGCTGTATTATGTGTCTCTTTTCCGAGGACAAATGCTTGGCTGCCTTCGAGAATTTGAGACGAGCAAAGGTCGGGGGTTCCCCCCTGTTGGCAAAGTTGGAGTTTCGTCTTTTGTTTGAGCCTGGAATCAAGGTTGTTTTCATTCGAATCTACAACCCTTTCATGGACCTTAGCCCGGTGTTGGCTTTCCTGATGCGATATATGCACTTCGAGAGTGTTCCAGAAGACCTGAGGAACCAGTTTGGTCATTTAAACTGCTGGTATAAGGTAAAGGCCACTTTCTATCAAGACCCTGAATGTAATTCTGGCCTTAGGCACCCCCCTCCAGTTTTTACCATAGCTGGAGAGAGGTGCTCAGTGTACTACCATGGGCAGCCGGAATTTTGCCGCCGCTGTCTTAGGTCTGGTCACCTTGCACAGAGTTGTGAGGAACCAGCAAGGTGCCGATACTGCGTCAGCGCAGATCATGTGGCCGCTAAATGCACTGTCGGTAAAACGTGCAATGTGTGTGGACAGCGAGGCCATATAGTTAGGAATTGCCCTCAGATGGAAGGAAAGAGGTTGTTCTCAGCAGTGGTACAACATGCGCCACAAGGCAAATCTGGTCCCTCCGCGGGGAGGAATGCATGGCAGGTGCCCGGCCCAATTGTGAGAGTGCAGGATGAATGTGGAACAAATGTCGGGGTAAGGGAGGAGGGAGTGGGGGGGAGTGAAAGGGCGGAGGAGAGCATGGAAGTAGCAAGTGTGCCTGAACCTGTGTGTGATGCTACTGTGCGTGAGTCTGTGCGTGAGCCTGTGTGTGAATCTGTTTCTCTGGAGCCCAGGGCAAAGGTCCGTAAAACCCTGGTGACTCCAGAGAAACAAAAGCTGGTCTCTGAAACTAATGCCCAAGCTAGGCGGGCGGCAGCATGACTGAAAAGGGCTCAGGAAGCAGAGTTGTCGGCTTCTGGGACTCAGGGTCCCCTGGAAGGAGTGAGGGAAGAATTTTCCTCCTCTGACCTGGGGGAGCTTGGGTCGAGTGCAAAGGCCTCTTGTACTCCAAAATGAGAAGTACATCCAGGGGTCGGCAGCTCCGGGGCAGCTGTGGGGGGTGTTGTTATTTCCACTCCCGCCTCTTCAGGTTGCTTTTTGCACCCCTCTGGGGATGTTATGAGGAGTGAACCGCCCTATCCCCCTGACTGGCCCCCTTGTGGTCAGCCTCTCCTCCCCGGAGGGGAAGGCACCTCTGGAGGGGTGGGGTCCGTCCCTTCCTCTGCCAGCCTCCCTGGGATTGGGCAGGAGGGTTTGACCCCTCCTGTTCCTACGCCCGGGGGGAGTACGGGTCTGAGTTTCCAGGCTGAAGCCCTCTGGGAGGATCCCTTTTTGGCCTGGACCCGGTCCCTGGAGGCGAGGAGGGGATGGACAGTAGTGGCCCTCCTACGGCTGCCCAAAGAGAGGCGGAAGAGGCCTCAAGCGAAGGGTTCTCCCCCAGGAGCGATTCTGGGGAGGACCTATCATTCGCAGAATTGGGCTCAACCACTTCGGTGGATGAGCCAGTAAGAATGGTGGGGGGGTTCTCCTCCACCCGCGGTGTGAGGGACCCCTCCAAGTAAGATGACCGGGCTTGGTTTTTTTCTCTCCCTGCTCATGATGTCTTTCTCTGTAGCTACGATTAACGTGAGGAGCATTTGCTCCTCACAGAGGAGGGCGACTGTGTTAGACTCGCTAGGGCACATCCCTGCAGACATTTTATGTCTGCAGGAATGTGCTCTTCAGAGCGCCCCCAGCTGCAGGGAATGGCCTCATGGGCAGGCTGTATGGTCGGGGGCCTGCCAGAGCCAGAATGAGGGTGTGGGGGTCCTTGTTAAGGGCCCCCGGGTGCAGATCCAGTCAAGCAGGGTCATCGTGCCTGGCCGACTGGTTCTCTGACAGTGCAGAACCCAAGCATCCGATTTCAGGCTCTTCTGCGCCTATGGTCCTGCAGACAGAGCGGAACGTTTGGCCTTTCTGGAAGTCCTGAGGCTTCACCTGCCGGGTCGTCAACCCACGATTGTGGCTGGGGATTTTAATTTGATCCTCAGGTCTGGCGACCGGGCAGGTGGAGGGGACGGCGGACTAAATAGCACCAGTAGGAGCATGGAGGGGATCCTCTGGGATTTTTCTCTCAGGGACTCCTTTAGCCCTCAATCTGATGGAGACCTGAACTTCACCTTCTTCTCGGACAAGGGGACGGTGAGGTCGAGAATTGATTTTGTCTTGACCTCCCAGTCCACCTACCACCAGCTATTACCGCCATATTCCGGTGATCTTTTCTGATCATGTTGTGGTCTGTGTAGGGGTTAGTTTAGAGGGTTGTGTTAAACTGGGTAGAGGGGTGTGGAAGCTGAACATAAGCCTATTAGAGGATAAGGGTGTGATTAGGAGGTTTGAATGGGCATATGGGAGGTGGGTGGCGCAGAAAGGGAAGTTTGGATCTGTGGTTGAATGGTGGGAGTGGGCGAAGGTCCAGATTAGGAAGTTTTTCTGAAAGGAAAGCATCAGGGTGGCCAGGCTGCGGGTTACGAAAGAGAGGGAGATTTTAGAGAGGCTCCATACTCTTCTGACCTTGCGATCGCTGGGTTGGGCAGTGGAGGACGATTTGAGAGCCGTGAGGGGTGAGAGAGTCTGTTTGTTGGAGCAGCGTGGTAGGGAAATTATCTTTAGGACAAAAGGTTCAGAATGTAGAAGAGAATGAGAAATGCACAAGTTTCTTCTTTAAAAAAGCCTTTAAAGCAAGTGACATTTTTTCTTCTCTTTTTTGTGCAGGATCGAGAGGTAACCGTTGACGATGTAAGGTCGGGAATTTGTCACTTTTATCGGGATCTCTTTACGGATCACTCGACAGCATCGGAAGTTGAAATGCGAGAGTATTGCCAAGTTCTGGACGATCGCCTTACAGCGGATGATGTGGAATCTCTGGAGGGAGAGGTGATGGAGGAGGAGGTTTGGACTGCCCTTAGTCAGATGGCCAAGGGCAAAACGCCAGGCAGTGATGGTCTCCCAGCTGAGTTTTTCACTCGAACCTGGCCTGTCATTAAGCAGGATCTGGTCGAGGTGCTGAATGTGATTTCTGATGTCGGGGTACTGTCGTCCTCTATGAGAGAAGGAGTTATTACTCTTATCTTTAAGAGGGGGGACAGGAGGGATATCAGAAATTGGAGACTGATTACACTTCTGAATGTTGATTATAAGATTCTTGCTAAGGTTTTGGCCAATCGCATTTGTGGTGTAATATCCACAGTTATCTGGGAGTCACAAGCCTGTGCAGTCCCGGGCAGGCGAATCTCTGACAACCGGATCCTCTTGAGCGATTTGATCTGGATGGCACAGACAAATAGATCTAGTTTGGGTTTCCCTCCAGGGATGCGTAGCCTGTATTCGGGAATCTTTAGTCGGGTATTAATCAATGGGGTTCTGAGCGAGGAGTTGCCAGTCAGCTCTGGGGTCCGACAGGGCTTCCCGCTTTCCCCGTTGGTTTTTATCTGTGTAATGGAGCCTCTGATTAGGAGTTTGGTTTGGGATAAATTGGTCAGGGGGGTGGTAGTTCCCGGGAGTAGTGGAACGAGTGTGAAAGCCCTGGCCTACATGGACGATGTGGTGGTGATTAGGAACAAAGCCCAAGATGTCAGAAGAGCGAACCTCCAACTGAACATTTTTTGTTTTAACAAAACTTCTTTTCTCCAAACAGATATGGCGGCAATTTAAATTTTCACCATAAATGTGAGTATAGGATCTGCGTCTAGAAGAAATCGAGTCCTGGCGTGTCAGCAAGCCGAGATCTTCATGCTCTATGCTCTTCATACCCTTATCTCGCAACCACCAGAGCAGTAGTCCTGGCAGGGGACTTCAACTGCCCCTGGAGCAAGGCGGACGCAGCACAAACTCCTCTGCCAAATTGGACAAGACGTCCAAGCTGCTTAGGGAAATGGTCAACGAGGCATCCCTTAAGGACGCCGCGGGGGCCAAGGGGACTGGGTCAGCAAACTACACATGGAGCCGCCCTGACGGCTCCGTATGTTCGCGCATTGACTTTGTGTTCACCTCCCGGGCAGTCAAGCAGAAGAGCTCCTCCTTGGTCCCCTGCTTTGTCTCTGACCACAGGGCGGTCTACTTCCAGGGGGAACTGGGCGACGGTTTTCCGCCCGGCCCAGGCTCCTGGAAGTTGAACTGCACCCTGCTGGAGAATGAGAAACTGACGGGGGAACTCAAGGAGGAATACGTGTTGTGGAGAGAGCAGCAGCGCTACTTCAACTCCTTCGGCGAATGGTGGGAGTACGTCAAGATAAAGTTTCGCAGTTTCTTTCAGGCCAAAAGCAGACAACAGGTGAGTGAAAGGAAGGAGGAACTCAAGAGACTGCAGCAAAAACTGCAGTGTCTACAGGACCTCCACCTCAAGGGCTGGAACGTGAAGCAGAACCTGGATGACTCACCCTGGCGAAGTGGCAGAAGGCCACGCAACGCGTCGGTGGATGGTTGTGGTCCTGGGGGTCCTGAGCTCTTGGATGTGGTGATGTTATTACTCTTTAAATAACTTTGTTATTCTAGATATATTGGCTTATATGCTGGCGTATGCACCATTTACACATTACTAAGTTGAGTACTTCTTATGCACCTATTCTCTGTGTGCATTATACACTATAGCACTTTATTCACTTTGACACTTTCCTTTGCACGGTTTTCACTTAGGCACCTTGCACTTTATTTATTACACTTTATTACTTTGAGCTTTTATTCTTATCTTCATGCACTTGTATTTTACAATTTCATTCTAATTACGTCACCATATAGCCAAAAAGGGAAACTTACCCATTGATTAAAGATCATGTATTTATTTAATTACTTTTATTAGATGATTATTATTAATAGCTCCTAACAGGACAACCTTTTCCCCAGCATCCTCAAATTGTGTATATGTTTTTTAACTATGTCTTGTGATGTTGTTTGTTGATGTCTCAAGGATGATTTAATACATTTTCATATATTCTTTTTATACCATTGTGGTGTGCAGTAGTACTATATAGGGATATTTTGGGGCTGGTCTAGGGCCCAGTATCTTTGGCAGAACCTGGATGAGACCAAAAAGCGCCTGAAAGGGTACTTCGAGGAGGAAGCCAGGCGCATAGTGTTCCGCTCCAAAGTGGAGAACATCGAAAAAGGTGAGAAGTGTAACTCTTTCTTTTTCAGGAAGCTCCACTCCAGCCACACGCCCCTGAAAGAACTGCGAGACGAGACAGGTACCATCCGGAAGGGTAAGAACGGCGTAATGCAAGTAGTCTCTGACTACTACGCCAACCTCTACTCTCCGAAAGCCACGGATGATGAGGTAGCGGAAAAGTTCCTAGCAGGCGTCAAGAACACACTTGATGCCGAAGGAACTGCAGCAATGGAGGAGCCCTTGGTGGAGGGGGAGTTGCTCTCCGCCGTTAGCTCCTTCAGGCGGGGCAGGACCCCGGGTGGTGACGGTCTCCCAGCGGAGCTCTATGTAGCGCTGTGGGATCTCATTGGCCCGGACCTGCTCATGCTGTACGAGGAGATGAAACGTGTAGATTCGTGTGGAAGAACGTGTCCTCCAGGAGATTGTCCAACCAACATAAGGACCTCACGTGGCAAGCAATCCAGGGAGGTCTGCCCATCAGGACCTTCATGAACGACCGGGGGTTGAGCAGATACAGACACTGTCCGCTGTGTGTTGTCTGCGAGGAAACCTCCCGTCACCTCTTTTGGGATTGCTCCTACGCCCAGGCCTTGTTGGACACCCTAGGGTCAGAACTGAAAGACTGTGGAGTGCCAAGGAACGCAGTTACCCACTGCGGTGTTTTGTATGGACTATTCCACAGCAACTTTGCTGAGGAGGAAGTGGAACGCGCCTGGCGCCTTATGAACTGTTTTAAGGACGCTATCTGGTGCGCCCGCAACCGCTTCATCCTAAGGCGGGAGTGGATGAAAATCGAGGACTGTCGCAGGCTGATCCATAGCCTGCTCAGAGACTACTCCTTGATGGACTTTGGTGTGGAAGATGAGGAAGACGATTGAGTGGCTCTTCGATTGTTTTTCTCCCTTCCCCCTCCCGGTTCCATGTCTTAATAAAGCTTCGACCCTGTTATCCCCCCTTGCCTCCCCTCCTCTCCTACCCCCAACCCCATCCCACAGACCGTTGCTTTATGTCATGTAAATTTTGAATCGGTGGGCTCATAAATGATGTGCAGTCAGGGACACTTGTCCAGGATGGCACATCAGGCATGGCCCACACTGTATATACAACTGTCACGTTTTCCATACTGTGTACGGTGGACCCATGAATGATGTGCTGCCAGGGACCTTTGTCCAGGGCGGCACATCAGGCATCGCCCACAAATGTTTAAAAATATTCTGATAGTTGCGGTATGAATGTGGTGGACTCATGAATGATGTGAGGTCAGGGACCCTTTGTCCAAGACTACACATTAGGCATGGCCCACTTTGTATATGAGTAGAGGCGGTGGCACGTAGGATGTGGGGTACAAGGCACTTAGCCAGGCACCACACATCAGGCGTCCTGCCGATAAACACGAATATAATTTATTGTATGTATTGAGATGTATCTGTATTGTATTGACTTGTGCGCTGCGACGCAATACATGGAAAGAATGTACCGTCTCATGTATTTATATGTGCAACTATATAAATAAAGGATATTTTTCAATCAATAATCTGTTCTTATCAGTTTAATATCTACCAGATATTTTGCTTAATTAGGATTCATCCATTATCATAGGCGATGCTGTATATATTTACCAACTAGAATTCATGATTAACATTAGAATATGTAGGAGTGGTTCCGGCTCCCTGTATGATGGTGCATATCAAAAAAGATAAAATATATTATTTTGGGGCCCGCCCTATATGCATACACTAATAGGTGTTTGACAAATGCCAGTTAGCTGAAGGGCTTTTAATGTGAAAATAAGAGGCCCCGATTCTCACATACAAATCAAATAAAACGCTATGAGAACAGCGCGTCTTCAAGAAAATGGCGCTGGAAGTGAGACAGGGTGCCGGACCAGCGCCGCATCTCGTCACTTCCGGCGGAAGCCGGAGGCCGAGATGAATGCGGTCCAGATAATGGAGCGCATAAAACGAGCGGCGCTGGCGCGGTGGCAGGTGAGCATAACGGCCCGACGGGACTGATAGAGGGTACTTTTGGAGAAGCGGGGAAGCCGCGCAAAAAACAGAGAACAATACAATACTCCTGCTATAGCCGTTGGATAATATTGGACTCATCTGCCACCGCGACCACTCCTTACATACAGGGAAAATCCCTACTCTTCAATATACAGGTAAAATTAAATCGAGTTACCTAACCATAAAACATATGTAATTGGATTACTGACCATACAGATAGTTTATTATGGGTCCTTTTCTCTCTTTGTTGCTCCCGTTTAATACAGGGATGGTCAGCAAGGCAGGATCCACAAAATAAAGCATGACTAAATTGACAGCATAATAAGGTATTGAGTCATGGGAACAAATAAATAAGGGCGCTAGCCTCAACATTAGATTGAACAGAATTTAATGGGATAATCTTTGACTGCAGGATAAGATATATCACCGGCTCACTCTGGGGAACAGGAAGTATGCGTACTAATCACTAACAGTTGTATGTGAAAATCGTCATCAGGTACTGCTTTATCTCCTTGAATTTATTGAATTTATTGTCTCTCGTTGAATGTTAAACTGAATGATATACATACCTATATGTAAACTAACTTATCAACTTATTAATGTATCACTAATATACTAATATACTACCAATTACTAATAACGTTATATGTTTGTCTGTCTGTTACACTAACAGGGCATTGAAAAAGCCAGATATGGCGAAACATGACACATGTCTGCCCGCCAGAGAGTGTCTGACAGAAATGAATTGCTGTGATGTAATGTAACATATGAAAAAAGTGATGTTGGATTTCATGCTTTTTATATTACACAAAGAAATTGTTTTTATTAATTAGATGAATAAAATAGATATAAAGTTTACAAAGTTTCAGGTGTGGTTACAGTACTGAGCCCAAAATTTTCTCCGGGATAACCTAGCCCGGAATAAGTTTGCAGTTTAATATCTGATACGTCCCCTATCTGGGGACCATATATTTAATGGATTATCGCTTCTCGGCCTATTGGCCTATAGGAGTTTCGACTTCTTTTTGAAGATTTCGGTGGATTCAAAGATTGGATTTTGACCTTGGCTACGGATTTTGGATTACGGCTTTTTGGATTTCCCCTTGGATTTTTCATTTTGGATTTTGATTTTGACTTCGGCTACAGTTATTGAAATACATTTTTTTGGATTCTCTTCGTTGTTCCATTGGATTTGGATTTGGGAGTTTTTCGCTTTGGACCTGTTTTAAGGTACTGTTTTTTAGATTCTTATATCTTTTGAGTTGACTTTGGATTTTTGTACTTACCCTTTTGTGTGTTTTTTGCTTTTTCTTTCTCCGTGGTGTTTTCTTTTAAAGCCATGGCTGAAAAGAAGGAGCAGGACTACATTGCGTTTTCTTATTCATCCTGGGAAGAAGGATGAAAAGAACGCTAGACGCTAGTTTCATTTTTTACAACATTATAGATTCACTTTGGGGAATCAAAAAAGAACAAATACATTGCATGCAAGAGTTTGCAACAAGGGGTCAGGTCGATGTGACCCTGATTGAATTAGGGGAATGTTTAAAAGCTTTTAAAAAGTGTCAAGAAAGTAAAAATGATAAAAGATTGGAAGGTTTAGAAATACTTCCCTTATTTTCGTTTGAGGAGGTACAGGTTGTGGTACATATGTTTAACCTCTTCATTTCTGCAGAACAAATTAGTAACTTTCTCCTACAGTTTTGTGACAAAGTGAGATATGTAGGAGATTGCCGATCCACATTTGGTGTGTGGAATGGAAAAAGAAAATTTAAAGTTGTTTTCAAGAAAAGTGAAAGAGAGGTAGGGGAAATCTTGAGGCCTCCACCCACGATCTTTATAAATCGAGCAAGAGGTTATCTTTTTTTTTTTTTTTTTGATGGAATGCCTCATTTTTGTAAAAGATGTAAAGTATATGGTCATCTAGAAGAGGATTGTGAATGGTGTGCGTGTACTGGCGCACTGCATAGGAAAACCAATTGCCCTTCAAAAGAAAGAATGGAGTTGGAAAGAAGGGAAGAGGAAAGAAGGATAGAGGAAGAGGAAAGAAGGATAGAGGAAGAAGAAAGAAGGATAGAGGAAGAAGAAAGAAGGATAGAGGAAGAGGAAAGTAGAATAGAGGAAGAGGAAAGTAGAATAGAGGAAGAGGAAAGTAGAATAGAGGAAGAGGAAAGTAGGATAGAGGAAGGGAGGAGTTTGGAGGAAGGGAAAAAAGAAGAGATGGCGAAAGAAATGGAAGAAGAAGAAAAAGGAGAGGAGAGAGAGTCAGAACAAATAGAGGAAATAGAGCAAGCTGGAAAAGAAGTAGAAAAACAAAAGGGTAAGAAGAAGAAAAAAGAAAAAGGAAAAATGATTCCAGTAGAAGAACAGGTCCTTCCTAGCAGTGGGATGGGACCCGGGATCTCTGAGTTTAAGTCTCCAGTGGGAATTGAAGATCAGTATTCAGAGGTCCATTCCCAACTGGCAAGTTTAAGTCAATCCAGTGATGATCAAATGGATGAGTTCTTTTCGCGGAAAAGAGCAGTGGAAAAAGGTAGAAGACCTTCACAACTTTTATATGACGCGAAAAGAATAGAAAGCATGAGAGGGTGTCCTAAAGGTTATGACGAGGGTGATGGGGATGGCCCTAGTGCTGAAAAAGAGAATATAAAGTAGCTTCCTTGAATATAAGGGGGCTCAATAGTAAGAATAAGAGAAGAGCCCTCTATGAATTTTTGGATTTATTAAACTTTGAATTTATATTTTTACAAGAATGTAAGATGGAATATAAGATAGGTTGGAATGGGAAGGAGATTTTTTCAGGTGGAAATGATAATAAAAATGCTAGAGTGGGTATCCTGCTGAAAGAAGGGTGGAAAGTTGAAAGAGTGGAGGAGGGGATCCCTGGGAGACTTTTGTGCCTCCAGATACGAAAAGATGAAAGAAGATTGAAATTAGTAAATATATATGCTTCACCAATTAAGAAAAAAAGAATAGAGTTATTGGAATACTTATCGTTGTTTTTATCCGGATCAGACCCTGTATTGATAGGTGGGGATTTTAATTGTGACAATACAAAAGGAAAAAAAAAAGATGGTTCGGTAAAAGAATTGAACCAGGTAATTAAAACCTTTAGTTTGGTAGATGCTTGGGAAAAATGTGGAAAAAAAGAAGAAGAAAGGATAATAGCTCCAGAACAGCATCAAGATTAGATTACTTATTAATGTCAGATAATTTTAAAGTAAAGAATTTTAAATCTGAGTTTTGTTGCTTTTCTGATCATAATATAATAAGTTGTTTTATAGATGAACCTGAAGGAGAAAAGAAAAAATCAACATATTGGAAACTGAATGTCTCAATTTTAGATAATGTAAAATTAAAGGAAGATTTTATTGTTTTTTATGAGGTTTTAAAAACACAGAAGAAAATTTTTGATGATATTCGAGACTGGTGGGATTTTGTAAAAAGGAGATATAAAGATTTTTTTATCAAGGAAAGTATTAAAATTGCCAAAAGGAAAAAAGATTTTGTTATGGAATTAAATGCAAGATTGCAGTGCAGTTTGTCTTTACAAAAGAATGGATGTGTGACGTCAGATGAGGTAAGAAGATTGAGATCAGAGTTAAAAGAAGTCTTAAATGAAAGAGGGAAATCTATTATTTTTAATTCAAGAGTTAAACATCTTGACGAAAATGAGAAATGTACTAGATATTTTTTTCAGAAAATCAGGTCTAAAAAAGATTTTATAGAGAAAATTGATGGAGAAATGGAGAGGAGTGGAAAGCTCAAAAAAGTACACTTTTTTTTGAAGATTTATTCTCTGAGAAAAAATGTGATGAGTCATTACTTAATTTTTTAAAGCTAATCTGGAGAAGACTTTTGAGAACAAATTGCATTTTTATCTGGTGATTTTAATGAAATGGAGATTTTAGAAGTTGTTAAGAGTTTTAAAAATTTTAAAACTCCTGGAGCAGATGGTTTGCCAATAGAATTTTATAAGACTTTTTGGGATATTTTTAAAGGGGATTTTATTGAAGTTGTGAAGAAAGTTGCTGGGGATTTTAAATTACCACAATCTTGGAAAAAGGGAGTGGTATCTCTACTTTTTAAAAAGGGAGATAAAGAGAACCTTAAAAACTGGAGACCAATAACTCTCTTAAATTCAGATTATAAAATATATGCAAACAGATTAAAAAGAGTCATTCATCTTATAATTGATTCAGACCAAACCTGTGCCGTCCCCGGTAGGACGATTACTGAATCCTTATGTTTGCTAAGAGACGTTATTTGGGATGTGAAAGATAGAGGACAAAATTTAGGAATTGACTCTTTAGATTTCGAGAAAGCATTTGATCGTGTGGGGCATTCCTATTTATTTGAAATTTTAAAAGCTTTTAGATGTCCTACTGTTTTTATTAACCAAGTTAAAAGTTTATATGAAGATGTTTTTAGTCATATATCTGTGAATGGTTTTTTAACGGAAAAGGTTTTCTTAAAATGTGGTGTAAAACAGGGTTGTCCCCTGTCCCCCTTACTTTTTATTATTGCAATTGAACCCCTTTTAGTGGCGTTTAGGCGTGATAAAGTAATGGAAGGTTTTTTAGTCCCAGGTTCGAATGGTAAACGGATAAGGTTTTATCTTATATGGATGATGTATCAGTTATTTTAAAGAGTTTTAGGAGTTTTAAAAGAGTTTTAAGAATTTTAGATTGGTTTGAAGGCATTGCTGCTTTTAAACTGAATCTTGATAAATCAAATATTTTAAGTCGTGGGCTTGACCTTGGCTCCCGCCCGTGCGAGGCCTGCCAGGAGGGGAGGCTGGGCACCGCCCAGGGAGCCCAGGCGAGGAGTGCAGTGCCTCTGTCTGTCGTCTGCTACTCTCCTCAGCCTGAGGAGCCTTTCCTCAGCGCCGAGGCCTTTTCTCGACCCCTTTCCCGGTTATCGCTTCTCGGCATATTGGCTAAGACCAAGTGGTTGGGAGTGATCGGGCGTCCCTGGACGTTTTGAAAAGAAGTTGAAGAATAAGCATGGAACCTTTTTGAAGATCGCTTTTTGGAGTTGGTGAATCTATATTGGATTGATTTTTTTCTCTGCATATTTTTTGCTGGATTTTTTCAACTCCTTTAGATTGGTTTGCCATCTGAGTTTTTGGTGAGTTTTCAAATTAATTACTTTTTTTGAGAAATATCCTTTATTGGCGTTTTTGGACTCTTTTTTGAAGTAAGCCTCACTTGTTATTTTTGAATTTTTGGCCCGTTTATTTTTGGCGGGAATCCTTTGTTCTCTGAGAACAATGGCTGGAAATAAGTCTCAAGACTTTGTGAGAGAGGAAGCCATGAAAAATACTCTCCGGTTTAAAATTCAGCCTGAGAAGAGAGATGAGAAAAAGGCAAGTTTTATTTTTTATAAATTTCTTGAGGAGTTTTGCAAACTGAGCAGAAATGATATTTTGTGTATGCAGGAATTTATGGCCAGGGGTCAGGTGGATGTGACTTTGAAAGAGCACTCAGCCTGTGCCAGGGTTTATAACCTATATCAAGAAAATAGAAATAATGTTATTTTTGGAGGTATTGAAGTGTTGCCCCTCTTCTCATATGAGGAGGTTATGTTAGTGGTGCACATTTTCAATCCTTTCATTTCTGTCCAAGAGATAGATAATTTTTTAGCACAGTGCTGTGAAAAAATAAAATTCATTGGAGAGTGCTACACACCATATGGGGTGTGGAATGGAAAGCGTAGGTTTAAAGTTGTCTTTAAAAAGAATGAAAATGAACCAGGTGGTGTTTTGCGGCCTCCCCCTGTGATATTTGTGAACAGGTCTAGGGGTTATTTGTTTTATTCAGGCATGCCTCAATACTGCCGGCGCTGTAAAACCCAAGGCCATGTGGATACAGCATGTGAATGGTGTGATTGCCCTGAGGATAAACATAAGAAAGCTGAGTGTCCAAAAAACAAAGAAAATTAGATTGAGTCTGTGAGTATGAGTGTGGTGGAAGAACCACTCTTAGAGGAGTCTGTGTCTGTGTCTGAGAAACCTGGGCTGGGACTTGTAGTTCATGAGCCTGTGTGTGAGATGCCAGAGCTGCCGAGCAGTGGCTTAGGCAGTGAGATTAAACAAATTGTTTCACCTGTGTGTGTGGAGCCAAAAGAGAGAGATGTGTTTGCTGAAGTACATGATCAGCTGGAGAGGCTGAGCCAATCAAGTGGGGAAGTGCCCATGGATGAGTCTGGCTTTTCTAGAAAGAGAGGAAAAGACCGTAGTAAAATGAGAGGTGAAAGTAAAAAGCCTACACAAGCTTTCTTTCAAGCACATGGAAGAAATAAAACTGATGATGAGGGCGGTGGGAATGGCCCTGGTGCATCAAAGCTAATTTAAGGTCGCCTCATTAAATGTTAGAGGGCTGAAAAGTAGCAGTAAAAGAGCAGCCCTCTATGAATACTTAAATTTATCTGAATATGAAATAATTTTGTTACAAGAGTGTAAAATTCAGTATGCAGTTAATTATAATTATTTGAAGAAAGGTTGGAAAGGGAAAGCTTTCTTTTCTGGTGGCAATGATAACAATAGTGCAGGTGTATGCATTTCATTGAGTAATGATTGGACAGTGGAGAAAGTGGAGGAGGTCTTTCCTGGAAGGCTGTTCTGTATGCAAATTTCTAAGAATGGCAAGAGATTGAAGATTGTAAATGTATATGCCTCTCCTCTGAAGAAAAAAAGGAGAGAGCTGCTTGATTTCTTACCCTTACTTTTGACTGGACCAGATCCAGTTTTGGTCGGCGGTGATTTTAACTGCGACTTGAATAAAAATAAGAAAGATGGTTCTGTGGTGCAGGTTAAACAGATATGCAAATCTTTTGGTTTAGTGGACTCATGGGAAGTCTGTGGTAAAATAGATGATGATAGAGTAACTTGGTGTAGTTCCAGGACATCATCTCGCCTTGATTATTTTTTTATTTCTGAACATTTAAATGCTAGTAACTTCAAGACTCATGTCTCATGCTTTTCTGATCATAAGTTGATTAGTTGTAAATTTACACTAAATAATTTAGAGTCAAAGAAATCTACATATTGGAAATTAAACACATCCATTCTAGAAGAAGGGGGAATAAAGGAGGGTTTTATTGATTTGTATAAGTCTTTGAGGACTCGTAAAAACAGCTTTAAAGACATAAGAGAGTGGTGGGATTATATGAAAAACAAGGCAAAAAATTATTTTTTGAAAAAGAGTAAGGAAATCGCCAGAAAAAAGAGGTTTTTTTTTCAAGAATTAAATAGTAAGCTGCAATGCTGCCTTTTTTTTGCAAAAGAGAGGGTGTGCTACTATGGAGGAGGTGAGAGAAATTAGGATGGAGATTAAAAAAGCTTTAGAGGAAAAGGGGAAAACTATAATTTTTAATGCCCGGGTAAAGCACCTTGAACAGGATGAAAAGTGCTCTAGGTTTTTTTTTCCAGAAAATACGTTCCAAGAAGGATTTTATGCATGAAATAGATGGGGAAACAAAAAGAGGGACAAAACAGAAGAAAGTGCACAGCTTTTTTTCTGAGCTTTTCTCAGAGAAAAAAATAGATGAGTCATTACTGGAGTATTTTGTGGAAAATTTGGAGGGGAGTTTTGAGAAGGAGCATAGGGATTTTTTGGTGCAGGAAATTAAGGAAAATGAGATTTTAGAGGTTATTAAGAGCTTTGAAAATCTTAAAACACCAGGTAAAGATGGGTTTTAATTTTTTAAAACCTTTTGGGAAGTTTTAAAAGAGGACATGTGTGAAGTAATTGTTAAAGTAGCAGAAGATTTTAAAGTGCCACACTCATGGAAAGAAGGTGTAGTTTCCCTGCTTTTTAAAAAGGGGGACAAAAAAAGTTTAAAAAATTGGAGGCCCATAACGCTTTTAAATGCTGATTACAAAGTTTATGCAAAACTATTGGCTAATAGATTAAAAAAGGTAGTGTCAAATATTACTGGTCCTGGTCAGACATGTGCAATCCCAGGCCGGACAATAGCAGAGTCCTTATGTTTACTAAGGGATATAATTTAGGATACTAAGGAGCGTGGACAAAAGCTGGGTATTGCCTCGCTTGATTTTGAGAAAGCTTATGATCGAGTTTCTCATGTATACTTATTTAAGACTTTAAGAGCTTTTGGTTGTCCGGAGAATTATATTGAACAAATAAGATGTTTGTATAAGGAAGTGTTTAGTTTTATCTCTATGAATGGGTGTCTAACTGAGAAGGTTTTTTTAAAGTGTGGAGTAAAGCAGGGATGTCCGCTATCCCCGCTACTTTTTATAATAGCAATTGAGCCTCTTTTAGTTGCATTAAGGAAAGACAAAGTTATTGAGGGTTTTATGGTTCCAGGTGCAGGTGGAAGACAAATAAAAGTTTTGTCGTACATGGATGATGTAACCGTTGTGGTGAGGAATTTTAAGAGTTTAAAAAGGGTTTTAAGAGTTTTAGATTGGTTTTAAGAAGTGGCAGCTTTTAAATTAAATTTGGATAAATCTAATATTTTGACTGTTGTCGATTTCTACATAGAACCCGAGTGTATGATTAGCAAGGTGTCAGATTTAAAGGTTTTGGGTATTTATTTTTCTAATAATTGTGGTAATATAAAAAATTGGGAGTCCTTGTTGGAAAGGGTTAAAAAGAAATTAGATTTTTGGAGAATGAGATCTTTATCTCTAGAAGGGAAAGTTCTAATTGTAAAGCAGGTGATTATGCCCATGATTTTGTATATTTCCTTAATTTTTTTCCCTTCTTACAGAATATTAAGAAAAATCATTAAAGTATGTTTTAGTTTTTTTCTGGATTTCAAAGATGGAGAGTAGAGATGAGCGAACTTTTGAAAAATTCGATTCGACTGATTCGCCGAATTTTCCGACAAAAATCGTTTCGACCCGAATAAATTCGCGACAAATCGCTATTAAAAACGGCTATTTCTGAGCCTCCTACAGCCTCAATAGGGTTGTAAACCATTCAGCCTTGCTGTAACACGCACAGGATGCGTGCTGGGTTTGTTAAATAATACTTTGAAGAAATATCACATGCAGATCAGAGGCATCGCTAATAGAATCGCAGAGCGGCACAATTGCAGAGAGTTGAAGTGGCATCACTATGAGGGGCAGAAGGAGCCCAAATATACACTGGAGTTGGCCTCAGGAGCCCAAAAATTGGATGAATCACACCCTGGAGTTGGCAGAAGTTGGCAGCAGCAGCAGGAGCCCAAATATACACTGGAGTTGGCTTCAGGAGCCCAAAAATTGGATGAATCACACCCTGGAGTTGGCAGAAGTTGGCAGCAGCAGGAGCAGGAGCCCAAATATACACTGGAGTTGGCCTCAGGAGCCCAAAAATTGGATGAATCACACCCTGGAGTTGGCAGAAGTTGGCAGCAGCAGCAGCAGGAGCCCAAATATACACTGGAGTTGGCCTCAGGAGCCCAAAAATTGGATGAATCACACCCTGGAGTTGGCAGGAGTTGACAGTAGTAGCAGCAGGAGCCCAAATATACACTGGAGTTGGCTTCAGGAGCCCAAAAATTGGATGAATCACACCCTGGAGTTGGCAGAAGTTGGCAGCAGCAGCAGCAGGAGCCCAAATATACACTGGAGTTGGCCTCAGGAGCCGAAAAATTGGATGAATCACACCCTGGAGTTGGCAGAAGTTGGCAGTAGTAGCAGCAGGAGCCCAAATATACACTGGAGTTGGCTTCAGGAGCCCAAAAATTGGATGAATCACACCCTGGAGTTGGCAGAAGTTGGCAGCAGCAGCAGCAGCAGGAGCCCAAATATACACTGGAGTTGGCTTCAGGAGCCCAAAAATTGGATGAATCACACCCTGGAGTTGGCAGAAGTTGGCAGCAGCAGGAGCAGGAGCCCAAATATACACTGGAGTTGGCCTCAGGAGCCCAAAAATTGGATGAATCACACCCTGGAGTTGGCAGAAGTTGGCAGCAGCAGCAGCAGGAGCCCAAATATACACTGGAGTTGGCCTCAGGAGCCCAAAAATTGGATGAATCACACCCTGGAGTTGGCAGGAGTTGACAGTAGTAGCAGCAGGAGCCCAAATATACACTGGAGTTGGCTTCAGGAGCCCAAAAATTGGATGAATCACACCCTGGAGTTGGCAGAAGTTGGCAGCAGCAGCAGCAGGAGCCCAAATATACACTGGAGTTGGCCTCAGGAGCCCAAAAATTGGATGAATCACACCCTGGAGTTGGCAGAAGTTGGCAGTAGTAGCAGCAGGAGCCCAAATATACACTGGAGTTGGCTTCAGGAGCCCAAAAATTGGATGAATCACACCCTGGAGTTGGCAGAAGTTGGCAGTAGCAGCAGCAGGAGCCCAAATATACACTGGAGTTGGCCTCAGGAGCCCAAAAATTGGATGAATCACACCCTGGAGTTGGCAGAAGTTGGCAGTAGTAGCAGCAGGAGCCCAAATATACACTGGAGTTGGCTTCAGGAGCCCAAAAATTGGATGAATCACACCCTGGAGTTGGCAGAAGTTGGCAGTAGCAGCAGCAGGAGCCCAAATATACACTGGAGTTGGCTTCAGGAGCCCAAAAATTGGATGAATCACACCCTGGAGTTGGCAGGAGTTGACAGTAGCAGCAGCAGGAGCCCAAATATACACTGGAGTTGGCTTCAGGAGCCCAAAAATTGGATGAATCACACCCTGGAGTTGGCAGAAGTTGGCAGCAGCAGCAGCAGCAGGAGCCCAAATATACACTGGAGTTGGCTTCAGGAGCCCAAAAATTGGATGAATCACACCCTGGAGTTGGCAGGAGTTGACAGTAGCAGCAGCAGGAGCCCAAATATACACTGGAGTTGGCCTCAGGAGCCCAAAAATTGGATGAATCACACCCTGGAGTTGGCAGGAGTTGACAGTAGCAGCAGCAGGAGCCCAAATATACACTGGAGTTGGCCTCAGGAGCCCAAAAATTGGATGAATCACACCCTGGAGTTGGCAGAAGTTGGCAGCAGCAGCAGCAGGAGCCCAAATATACACTGGAGTTGGCCTCAGGAGCCCAAAAATTGGATGAATCACACCCTGGAGTTGGCAGGAGTTGACAGTAGTAGCAGCAGGAGCCCAAATATACACTGGAGTTGGCTTCAGGAGCCCAAAAATTGGATGAATCACACCCTGGAGTTGGCAGAAGTTGGCAGTAGTAGCAGCAGGAGCCCAAATATACACTGGAGTTGGCTTCAGGAGCCCAAAAATTGGATGAATCACACCCTGGAGTTGGCAGAAGTTGGCAGCAGCAGCAGCAGCAGGAGCCCAAATATACACTGGAGTTGGCTTCAGGAGCCCAAAAATTGGATGAATCACACCCTGGAGTTGGCAGAAGTTGGCAGCAGCAGGAGCAGGAGCCCAAATATACACTGGAGTTGGCCTCAGGAGCCCAAAAATTGGATGAATCACACCCTGGAGTTGGCAGAAGTTGGCAGCAGCAGCAGCAGCAGGAGCCCAAATATACACTGGAGTTGGCTTCAGGAGCCCAAAAATTGGATGAATCACACCCTGGAGTTGGCAGAAGTTGGCAGCAGCAGCAGCAGCAGGAGCCCAAATATACACTGGAGTTGGCTTCAGGAGCCCAAAAATTGGATGAATCACACCCTGGAGTTGGCAGAAGTTGGCAGTAGCAGCAGCAGGAGCCCAAATATACACTGGAGTTGGCTTCAGGAGCCCAAAAATTGGATGAATCACACCCTGGAGTTGGCAGGAGTTGACAGTAGCAGCAGCAGGAGCCCAAATATACACTGGAGTTGGCTTCAGGAGCCCAAAAATTGGATGAATCACACCCTGGAGTTGGCAGAAGTTGGCAGTAGTAGCAGCAGGAGCCCAAATATACACTGGAGTTGGCTTCAGGAGCCCAAAAATTGGATGAATCACACCCTGGAGTTGGCAGAAGTTGGCAGTAGCAGCAGCAGGAGCCCAAATATACACTGGAGTTGGCTTCAGGAGCCCAAAAATTGGATGAATCACACCCTGGAGTTGGCAGGAGTTGACAGTAGCAGCAGCAGGAGCCCAAATATACACTGGAGTTGGCTTCAGGAGCCCAAAAATTGGATGAATCACACCCTGGAGTTGGCAGAAGTTGGCAGTAGTAGCAGCCCAAATATACACTGGAGTTGGCTTCAGGAGCCCAAAAATTGGATGAATCACACCCTGGAGTTGGCAGGAGTTGACAGTAGCAGCAGCAGGAGCCCAAATATACACTGGAGTTGGCCTCAGGAGCCCAAAAATTGGATGAATCACACCCTGGAGTTGGCAGGAGTTGACAGTAGTAGCAGCAGGAGCCCAAATATACACTGGAGTTGGCTTCAGGAGCCCAAAAATTGGATGAATCACACCCTGGAGTTGGCAGAAGTTGGCAGTAGCAGCAGCAGGAGCCCAAATATACACTGGAGTTGGCTTCAGGAGCCCAAAAATTGGATGAATCACACCCTGGAGTTGGCAGAAGTTGGCAGTAGCAGCAGCAGGAGCCCAAAAAATGGCCTAAAGACATAAATATGTTTTGCACCATTTGTAAAGTGTAAAACGTGGCACCATGCTGAATCTAGTCGCATGCATCAGGCATTGGTGGGTGGAAATCCTGGCTGATCCATCCCTGATTCATTTTGACAAAGGTGAGTCTCTCCACATTTTTAGTTGACAGACGAGTTCTCCTCGCCGTAACTATGGCCCCCGCCGCACTAAACACCCGCTCAGATGGCACGCTACTTGCCGGGCAGGACAGCCTTTCCAGGGCAAACTCTGCTAGTTGCGGCCACAAATCAAGTTTGGCTGCCCAGAAGTCCAGCGGATCCTCAAGGTGTGTTGGCATGGTCATGTCAAAGTATGACATGACCTGCTGGTTCAGGTCCTGCTCCAGGTCTTCCTGCTGCTCATGAGTAGCCTCACTATGCGGGTGTAGAAAGCTACTCATTAGCGACTGAAGACTGAGGCTGCTGCTGCTGATGGAGCTTCTGCTGCTGCTGCTGCCAACCCCCCCAGCGGCCATGGCAGTGGAAGGTGAGCGCAGAGGTCCCCTCGAGTCAGACCTGCGAGAGTATGGACCATGGCGCAGATAGGCATCGGCCAACTGCCTACGTAGAATGTCTTTGTAGTAGTTGAGTTTGTCCTCCCTCTCGGTGGGTTTAAAAAATGCCCCCATTTTGTGCCGGAAGCGAGGGTCCAATAAGGTGGACAGCCAGAAGTCATCCCGCCGACAGATGGAAACAATTCTGGGGTCACTACGCAAGCATGTGAGCATGCTTCGTGCCATTTGCGCAAGTGACTCGGATGGACTACCTGTCTCCATCTCCACTGCATACTGCCACGGTGTGCCCGGGTCCTCTGTCTCTCCTTCCTCAAAAACCTCTAGCTCCTCTGGCTGCTCCTGCTCCTCCTCTCCTGTCCGCTGACTAGATAAACCAGCCATTTCGCCAAGCCTAAACTGTGTTTCGCTGGGCAACTCCTCCTCCTCCTCTTCCTCCTCCTCCTCCTCCAGTTCAGCTCCAACGGGGTTCATGTGGCCGTAAGATGTAAACGCCATGTCTCCAGTGCCCTGACCAGCCATGGTTTCCAACATGTGCTGTAGTACATGAAGCAGTGGAATCACGTCGTTCATCCCGTAATCCTGCCGACTGACAAATAAAGTGGCTTCCTCAAAGGGCCTGAGCAAACGGCAGGTGTCACGTATGAGCTGCCACTGGTTGACATTGAAGTTACACAGGGGAGTCCCCCTATCTGCTTGGATCATCAGGAAATCCGTGATGGCTTTTCTCTGTTCATATAATCGGTCCAACATGTGAAGGGTGGAATTCCAACGGGTGGAAACATCGCAAATCAGACTATGTTGGGGGATACCATTCTGACGCTGTAGCTCAAGAAGGGTGTGTTTGGCGGTGTAGGAGTGGCTGAAGTGCATGCAAAGTTTCCGTGAAGTTGTTAGGATGTCCTGCAGATGGGGGGAACACTTCAGAAACCGCTTGACAACCAGATTGAAGACGTGAGCCATGCAGGGGGCATGGGTCAGGCTTCCTTGGCGCAGCGCAGACAAAATGTTCTTCCCATTGTCGGTAACCATGATTCCCATTTTAAGTTTTCTCGGAGTAAGCCATGTGAAGCACTGCGTGACACCTCCGTGCCCTGCACACATGGTAGACTGGAGGGGCACTGAGACTTGAGCCTACAGTGGAGGGTGAGGAGATGGCGGAGGATGAGGAGGCCGAGTCGCACGGTGTCACAGGCCCAATGGGCAGAGAGCGCGGAGGCCGAAGCGGCGTGACCTGTCCAAGTTGCTGCTGCAAAGGGACCACATTCACCCAGTGGGCCGTAAACGACATGTACTGCCCCTGACCGTAGTTACAGCTCCAGATGTCGGCGCTGCCATGTATTTTGCTACACACCGACAGGCTCAAGGACTGGCCCACCTTCTGTTCAACAAAAGTGTGCAGCGCTGGTACTGCCTTCTTGGCAAAGAAATGACGGCTTGGGACTCTCCACCTCGGCTCGGCACAAGCCATCAGTTCTCTGAAAGGTGCAGATTCCACCACCTGAAAAGGGAGCGACTGCAGCACCAGCAACTTGGACAGGAGCACATTCAGCTTCTGCGCCGTAGGATGAGTGGGCGCATACTGCTGTCTCTTGGACATGGCTTCGCTGATGGATTGCTGGCGGGATGCATGACTTGGAGGAGGAGGAGGAGGAGCAGGAGCGACAGAGGATGGGTGTGACGCACAGCTGCCTTCGGCTGAGGTGCTGGAGCCTTGGCTGGCAGAAATTGGGAGCTCACTTGGTGAGGAAGCAGACTGGACCACCCCTTGGGAGCCTCGGTTCTCCCAGGTCGTTTTATGGTGACGCATCATATGTTGACGCAGGGCCGTGGTGCCAACATTTGGACCCTGGCCACGCTTCACCTTTTGCCTACATATCTTGCATGTGGCCATGTTACCCTCCTGCGGATGCCTCAGGAAAAACTGCCACACTGCCGAGTAGCTACTTTTCCCACCCCCTGGCCTCACTGATTCACTGCTGCTGTTGCCAACTCCAGGAACCCCTGCTCCACTACCTCCCGATAAGGTAGACTGCCGCACAGCAGGTGCTCTACCCCGGCCCCGGCCCCGGCCGGCTCCAGCCTTTGGAATTGTGCCCCCATGCTGACTGCTACCACCTTGCTGCCTCAGCTGCTGACTCCGGGGCAACCTGCGCCCCTCTTCTCCTGATGATGACGATGAAGCCCCTTCATCACCCGGCTCCCAAGTGCGATCGGCTTCATCGTCATCATCATCACCGGGTTGTGGCTGTACGTCACTGATGTTCGTGGATTCGTCAACAGTGTCTGGCGCAGGAGCTGGAACGCTCGCAGCACCCACGACACTGTCCACATCACTATTTGTCTGCCTAGCTAAAGAAGCCACCTCCATTTCTTGGCTGGGCAGTAGCTGCTGACTGTCCTCCTGTATCTGATCGTCCTCCTCACTAAAGAGTGGAGCTGAACCCAAAGCATAGGATACGTCGCTGGGGGAGGGAACGGCGTAGGACAGAGGCAATGGGAGGACAGGGACTGCTCTCGGGGCATGCCAACTCAGGGTTGTGTCAGAGGAACCTACCGACCCTAGACTGGGGGTCTCAGATGTAAGTTGTGATGATGTTGTTGATGAGCGCGTCAGCCAATCTACCACGGCAGATGCGTTACTGGTGGAGACCCGACCGCTAGCAGATACTGGCAGATTAGGTCTCTCAGCGTGACTCCTGCTGCTACTGGCCCCCAGTCTGATGCGAGCTCTGCCTGCGGAATCTTGGCCTCTGCCACTCCTCTTTTCACTTCCAGGCACTTGTCTGCCCGACATAGTCTAACTGGCGTGGTAGTAGGTGATATTTTAAGAACCCCCAGGCAGCAGTGGGTCTATATAAAACAGAATATAATGCACACCAAAAGTGAGCAGTAACACTCAGCCTCCAACAGGCCTGCTTAGTGTAAATAAGAGAGCTGCTTAGTGTAAATAAAGAGGGGTATGCTATGTTACAGAATGGGATGCCTCAACAGAAGTGCACCTGGCAGGCAGCAGTAAGCCTATGCCCAGCAAAAGTGTCTTATAATATAAATATAATAAGAGCAAATGCTTATATGGTCTTAAACAGAGGCTGCTTTAGTCACAGAATGGGATGCCCTGGGCAGGAATGGACCTGGCAGGGTCCAGTAGGGCTTTGGCCAGCAAAAGTGTCTTTATCAGGCTAATTTCAAATATGATAAGAGCAAATGCTTATATGGTCTTAAACAGAGGCTGCTGTAGTCACAGAATGGGATGCCCCGGGCAGGAATCGACCTGGCAGGGTCCAGTAGGGCTTTGGCCAGCAAAAGTGTCTTTATCAGGCCTGATTTCTATGAGAATAAGTGCAAATGTTTATTATGCTATTAAATAGAGGCTGCTTTAGTCACAGAATGGGATGCCAGTGCCACAAAAACCAGAGAGCATGCACAGCAAAAGTGTCTTTATCAGGCCTGATTTCTATGAGAATAAGTGCAAATGTTTATTGTGCTATTAAATAGAGGCTGCTTTAGTCACAGAATGGGATGCCAGTGCCACAAAAACCAGAGAGCATGCACAGCAAAAGTGTCTTTATCAGGCCTGATTTCTATGAGAATAAGTGCAAATGTTTATTATGCTATTAAATAGAGGCTGCTTTAGTCACAGAATGGGATGCCAGTGCCACAAAAACCAGAGAGCATGCACAGCAAAAGTGTCTTTATCAGGCCTGATTTCTATGAGAATAAGTGCAAATGTTTATTGTGCTATTAAATAGAGGCTGCTTTAGTCACAGAATGGGATGCCAGTGCCACAAAAACCAGAGAGCATGCACAGCAAAAGTGTCTTTATCAGGCCTGATTTCTATGAGAATAAGTGCAAATGTTTATTGTGCTATTAAATAGAGGCTGCTTTAGTCACAGAATGGGATGCCAGTGCCACAAAAACCAGAGAGCATGCACAGCAAAAGTGTCTTTATCAGGCCTGATTTCTATGAGAATAAGTGCAAATGTTTATTATGCTATTAAATAGAGGCTGCTTTAGTCACAGAATGGGATGCCAGTGCCACAAAAACCAGAGAGCATGCACAGCAAAAGTGTCTTTATCAGGCCTGATTTCTATGAGAATAAGTGCAAATGTTTATTGTGCTATTAAATAGAGGCTGCTTTAGTCACAGAATGGGATGCCAGTGCCACAAAAACCAGAGAGCATGCACAGCAAAAGTGTCTTTATCAGGCCTGATTTCTATGAGAATAAGTGCAAATGTTTATTGTGCTATTAAATAGAGGCTGCTTTAGTCACAGAATGGGATGCCAGTGCCACAAAAACCAGAGAGCATGCACAGCAAAAGTGTCTTTATCAGGCCTGATTTCTATGAGAATAAGTGCAAATGTTTATTGTGCTATTAAATAGAGGCTGCTTTAGTCACAGAATGGGATGCCAGTGCCACAAAAACCAGAGAGCATGCACAGCAAAAGTGTCTTTATCAGGCCTGATTTCTATGAGAATAAGTGCAAATGTTTATTATGCTATTAAATAGAGGCTGCTTTAGTCACAGAATGGGATGCCAGTGCCACAAAAACCAGAGAGCATGCACAGCAAAAGTGTCTTTATCAGGCCTGATTTCTATGAGAATAAGTGCAAATGTTTATTGTGCTATTAAATAGAGGCTGCTTTAGTCACAGAATGGGATGCCAGTGCCACAAAAACCAGAGAGCATGCACAGCAAAAGTGTCTTTATCAGGCCTGATTTCTATGAGAATAAGTGCAAATGTTTATTGTGCTATTAAATAGAGGCTGCTTTAGTCACAGAATGGGATGCCAGTGCCACAAAAACCAGAGAGCATGCACAGCAAAAGTGTCTTTATCAGGCCTGATTTCTATGAGAATAAGTGCAAATGTTTATTGTGCTATTAAATAGAGGCTGCTTTAGTCACAGAATGGGATGCCAGTGCCACAAAAACCAGAGAGCATGCACAGCAAAAGTGTCTTTATCAGGCCTGATTTCTATGAGAATAAGTGCAAATGTTTATTATGCTATTAAATAGAGGCTGCTTTAGTCACAGAATGGGATGCCAGTGCCACAAAAACCAGAGAGCATGCACAGCAAAAGTGTCTTTATCAGGCCTGATTTCTATGAGAATAAGTGCAAATGTTTATTATGCTATTAAATAGAGGCTGCTTTAGTCACAGAATGGGATGCCAGTGCCACAAAAACCAGAGAGCATGCACAGCAAAAGTGTCTTTATCAGGCCTGATTTCTATGAGAATAAGTGCAAATGTTTATTGTGCTATTAAATAGAGGCTGCTTTAGTCACAGAATGGGATGCCAGTGCCACAAAAACCAGAGAGCATGCACAGCAAAAGTGTCTTTATCAGGCCTGATTTCTATGAGAATAAGTGCAAATGTTTATTATGCTATTAAATAGAGGCTGCTTTAGTCACAGAATGGGATGCCAGTGCCACAAAAACCAGAGAGCATGCACAGCAAAAGTGTCTTTATCAGGCCTGATTTCTATGAGAATAAGTGCAAATGTTTATTATGCTATTAAATAGAGGCTGCTTTAGTCACAGAATGGGATGCCAGTGCCACAAAAACCAGAGAGCATGCACAGCAAAAGTGTCTTTATCAGGCCTGATTTCTATGAGAATAAGTGCAAATGTTTATTATGCTATTAAATAGAGGCTGCTTTAGTCACAGAATGGGATGCCTCACAGCAGACTTAAGATCAGTTCAGTATATATGCACAGTTAGTTACTATAAGCAGCCTGAAAACGCTAACAAAGGCTGGATGAAAAAAAAAAAATCTCCCTGTCAGCCAGCTCCGTTTTTCCTACCTTTCCCTGGCTTTCTGTCTGTCTCCTGTCTGTCTCCTGCCTGTCTCCTGCCTGTCTCCAGCCTGTCTCCAGCCTGTCTCCAGCCTGTCTCCAGCCTGTCCCTGTCTCCAGCCTGTCTAACTGCCTCAGCTACACAGCGTTCTGTCTGTCTGTCACGAATGCAATAGAGAAATGAGGAAAAGCAAGATGGCCGCCGTTAAATACCGCTGTGTGACGTCACCGGGCTTGCTGGCTGCTGATAGGCTGCATGTGACTGCCCCAGCTTGCACTGGCGCGGGATACATGTCCAGACATGTCCCGCCCGCCATCTTAGAATGCCTGTAATGTAAATGAATGGATGTTAAAGGAAAACTTCGAGTGATCGAATCGCGGGGAAATTCGGATTCGATCCGAATCGAATTTTTCCTGAAATTCGGATCGAATCCGGGTTCGTCCGGATCGATTCGCTCATCCCTAATGGAGAGAGTAAGGAGAGAGAAAGTTTTTTTTATGTCATGAGAAGGGTGGAAAAAAATTTCCAGATATAAAAAGGTTTTTGAGTAAATGTTTATCTTTTTATTTATCAAATCTGTTGGAAGGAAAGGGAATTTTTACTGATTTTTTGGATTATCAGTTGTGGTATTTGATTAAAAAATACAATTGGAAGGTTTTTTCTTTAAATAAACCAAAGAGGTGGTTACCACCTGAAAATTATATAGTTTTAGAGAAGATAATGAGAGAATACTCTTTGATGAATGTGGAAATTGAGATTTTGAAAAATCATCGCAAAACACATTTTTATTTGTGTGATAGAGAGGTGATGCTGCAGATTGAAAATTTTTCTGCTGTACGAACGGCAAAGATATGGAAAAATATAAGTATTGCGTTTTTGTCGAATGAGTTAAAGGACCTAAAGTGGTTGAGTGTCATGGATGCTTTATTGACGAAAGACTTTAAATATAAGAGAGGTCTGGCGTCAAACGATAGATGCCCAAGGAGAGATTGTGGGGGAGTTGAAACTGTGGTGCATGTTTTCTGGAATTGCTGGTTTGCAAAAAGAATTTGGAAAAAAATATGTAGGATTATAAGAATGGTGTCAAGTGTAAGATTTCTAGATTGGGAACTGGTGTTCTATGGCGAAAATATCAAGAAGGAAGATTGTGAAGTACTTTGGACAATTTGTGCGGTAACAAGAAGTGGCATTTGGAAAGCTAGAAATCTGATTGTGTATAAAAATGATCATATTTTGGTAGAGGAGTGTATGGGTCTAATTTTTGGATTATTATATACTTTCTTGTGGAGAGATAGAATGAGTTTGGGGAGAAGGGAAGCGGAAAGGAAGTGGGGGTTTATGTATTGGAATAAATAATTGGTTTACTGGAGGAAGTTGTTAAGATGGGGAAGAAGGAGTTTTTTTGATTCAAGGAGGTCTCCTTTTTTTATGTTTAACAGGTTTTTTTAGTTTTTTCTGATGTTTGTTCTTGTATTGGTTGTTAGGGGAATAATTTTGGAAAAAAGTTTTGTGAGTGGATAGTTTAGAGAGTTAGAAATACCTAAGTATATAAAAATGTAGGTTTTATTTCATTTATTAAGGAAAAAAAAAAAAAAAAAAAGACATATGAATGATGCAATAGAAAACTTAAGACTAAAGAGGTTTCCAATGAAGCCTGTAACTGAAATCTTAAGATCTAAAGTTTTTCTAAAAACTTGCTGATAATATGTCAAAAAAAAAGAAAAAAAAAAATCTGTTCTTACAGGGAGGCCCGTGAACGACACCAGCTGGAATGGCGGCCGAGGGCCTAGCTCAACCCTCTGGCACGCCTAGTACTGGGCCAAACTGTGTAGGACAAATCTACCAGGCTTGCAGTATCTGCACCCATCATGCAGGTCCGTGAAAAGCTGTGGGGAAAAACGGCCGGAGGTTTTTTGGAGAGGGGACCTCCTGGCGCGCTTAGTACGCACAGCTTAGTAATGGACCTGAGGGGGGAGTGGCGACCCCCCGTCATGTATGGGAGTAGATCTGCATATATCTTGGCCTTGGGTCGAGGTTGCGAAACCGAGCCGTCGTGTTCGTGTACCCCTGGGGTGGCGCCCAGGGTACCTTACTAGTCACCAGAGTTGGTCACTTTGGTTGCACTTAGTATGGTTTTGGCACGACACATTTAGCTTAGTTTTGCACGCTCTTTATGGCTATGGCCTTCCGGCTTCGCCTGAAGAAATTTTTATGGCCGGAGGGCCCACCCTGTAATTTGCACAGGCACTCACTCCCCCCCCCCCTTTTTTTTCTATAGAGCCTGATTCACTTTTTTTGTCACCTTTTTTTGCCACCTTAGTTCCCTGTTTGTGTTTGTTTTCGTCCTTTGCACGTGTTTAGGTGCCAGCGGCTCCCTATGGGTCCCTGTCCCTAAAGACCCGGGGTCGGAAGTCATAGGCCTTTGGACTCGCTTCCGACCCCTGGCCAGTGCTCCCCCCTGAGGCTCCTAGTGAGTAGAGGGCGGCGAACCCCGGGAAAACGGCTTCCAAAGCCTTGCTGAGTACTCGCATTTGAATCCGAGGAAAGGCAGGCTGCGGAGGCCGCTAGTACTGGGGCTAGCTACCATCGGAAGAAAGGAGCCGAAGCCGAAGATCCAAGTACCTGGACGGGCAACCGCCGGGGAAAGGTAGGCTGAGGGAGTTTACGCCTTAGTCCACGGGGAAAACTTCTGTTAGTACCCGAGGGCGAAAGCGTGCCCCGAGGTCTTCTGGACTGAGGGGTAGTACGACCCAATCCTGTCAGGGGGTTCGTCCTCCGGGGAAAGGGATGGGGCTCTTTCCTGCGGGAAGGAGTCAGTATGGGCGCCTCGCACTTTTTCACATGAAAGGCTCACGTTTGACGGTGCGTTCGCACACACGACGGCTCGATAAAAAAAAATAAAAATCTGCTTGCAGTGCTCCTTGTTTCGAGGTTAATAGGTGCTGGCCCCCTACCGCCAACTTGGCCCTCTGGGATCGGAGTGCAAACGTCTTCACCCAGTCGCTGCTTTTGGGTTGGTGCATTAAAAGGGAACTAGCAACGAGGAGGGATCGGGCGCCACTTTGGTGGTTGCCAATTCGAGGAGGAGTGGAGGTGCGGCGATGCGGTTGTGAAGATGGCGTTCCCCCATCGAACCTTAAAGAACACCATCTGCTTCGAGGTAAAGAAGGAGCATCAGTCCGATGTGTCCTTAAGATATATCTGTATTGATATACTGCGTGATTTACTCAATCTGAAGGTGAGCGATATTGCTGGCATCCAAGACGTTGTTAGAGATGGGCTATACTATGTCTCTTCCTATTCTGAGGACAAATGCCTGGCGTCTTATGAAAATCTAAGAAGAGCTAAGGATGTGGGTTCCCCTCTGTTGGCTAAAGTGGAATTTCGGCTGCTTTTCGAGCCTGGAATAAAGACTGTCTTCATTCGGATTTATAATCCATTTATGGACCTTGGGCCGGTTTTGGCGTTTCTGTCCTGGTATATGAAGTTCCAAAGTGTTCCTGAGGACTTCAGGAATCAGTTCGGCTACCTAAACTGCCGTTATAAGGTAAAGGCCTCATTTTTGGTAGACCCTGAGTGTTATTCTGGCCTTCGGCACCCCCCTCCAGTTTTTACCATAGCTGGAGAGAGGTGCTCAGTGTATTACCCTGGGCAGCCAGAATTCTGCCGCCGCTGTCTGAGGTTCGACCACCTTATGCAGAATTGTGATGAACCAGCAAGGTGCCGATACTGCGACAGCGCAGAGCATGTGGCCGCTAAGTGCACTGTCGGGAAAACGTGCGACGTGTGCGAGCAGCGAGGCCATATAGTTCGAAACTGCCCTCAGATGGAGGGTAAGAGGCTTTTTTCAGCTGTGGTACAGCAGGCACCACAAGGGAAAACTGTTTCCTCCGCGGGGAGGAATGCGTGGCAGGTGCCTGGTCCAAGTGTGTGTGTGCAGGATAAATGTGGAGCAAATGTCGGAGTAAGGGGGGAGGAGGAGGGGAGTGAAAGGGCGGTGGAGAGAATGGATGTATCATGTGAGTCAGAGCCAGTATGTAGTGTGGTGGTGAGTGAGTCAGTGCGTGATGTTTCTCTGGAGCCCAGGTCAAAGGTGCGCAAAACCCTGGTGACTCCAGAGAAACAAAAATTGGTATCTGAAACCAACGCCAAGGCCAGGCGAGCAGCAGCTAGACTTCGGAAGGCTCAGGAATCGGGGTTGTCGGCTTCTGGGGCTCAGGGTCCCCCGGACGAGAGGGGGACCTGGGCCGAGAGCGGAGGCCTCTTGTACTCCGGATGGTGTACAGTCGGATGCCGGCAGCTCCGGGGCAGTTGTGGGGGGAGAGACTAGCTCCACTCCCGCCTCTTCAGGTTACTTTTTGCACCCCTCTGGGGAGATCATGAGGAGTCAGCCGCCCTATTCAGCCGAGTGGTTTCCTTGTGGCCAGGCTCTCCTCCCTGGAGGGGAGGGCATTTCTGGAGAGGCGGGGTCCGGCCCTTCCTCTGCCAGCCTCCCTGGGATTGGGGAGGAGGGTTCGCCCCCTCCTGTTCCCGGGCCCGGGGGGAGTGTGGACCTGAGTTCCCAGGCTGAGGCCCTCCTGTTGACTTTGGGGGGATCCCTCTGCGGCCTGGACCCGGGTCCTGCAGGCGAGGAGGGGGTGGACAGTAGTGGCCCCCCCACGGCTGCACAGAGAGAGGTTGATGAGGCCTCGAGTGTAGGTCTCTCTCCCAGGAGTGATTCTGGGGAGGACCTCTCCTTTGCAGAGCTTGGCTCGACCACTTCGGTGGACGAGCCGGTGAGAATGGTGGCGGGGGTTTCCTCCACCCACGGTTTGAAGGACCCCCTCGAATTAAATGACCGGGTTTGGTGTTTTTCTCCCCCTGATCATGTTGTCGTTTTCTGTAGCCACGATCAATGTGAGGAGCATTTGCTCGTCACAAAGGAGGGCGGCTGTTTTAAACTCGTTGGGTCACATCCCTGCAGACATTTTATGTCTGCAGGAATGTGCCCTTCAGAGTGCCCCTAGCTGCAGGGAATGGCCTCATGGGCAGGCTGTATGGTCGGAGGCCTGTCAGAGCTGGAATGAGGGTGTGGGGGTCCTTGTTAAGGGCCCCCGGGTGCAGATTCTTTCGAGTCGGGTCATTGTGCCCGACCGACTGGTACTCTGCCAGTGTAAGACCCAGACATCAGAGTTCCGACTTTTCTGCGCCTATGGTCCTGCAGACAGAGTGGAGCGTTTGGCTTTTTTGGAAGTCCTGAGGTTCCACCTGCCGGGTCGCCAACCCACAGTTGTGGCTGGGGATTTCAATTTAATCCTCAGATCTGGTGACCGGGTAGGTGGAGGGGACAGCGGATTAGATAGCACCAGTAGGAGCATGGGAGGGATTCTCTGGGATTTTTAGCTCAGAGACTCTTTTAGCCCTCAATCTGATGGGGACCTAAACTTCACCTTTTTCTCAGACAAGGGGACGGTGAGGTTGAGAATTGATTTTGTCTTGACCTCCCAGTCAGTTACCATCGGCAGTTACCGCCATATTCCGGTGATCTTTTCTGATCATGTTGTGGTTTGTGTGGGGGTTAGCTTAGATGGTTGTGTGAAGATGGGTAGAGGGGTGTGGAAGCTGAATGTGAGCCTGTTAGAGGATAAGGGTGTGTTGAAGAGGTTTGAATGGGCATATGGGAGGTGGGTGGTGCAGAAGGGTAAGTATGAATCTGTGGTTGAATGGTGGGAGTGGGTGAAGGCTCAGGTTAGGAAGTTTTTCCGGAAGGAAAGCTTCAGGTTGGCCAGGCTGCGGGTTAGGAAGGAGAGGGGAATTTTAGAGAGGCTTCATACCCTTCTGACCTTGCGATCGCTGGGTTGGGAGGTGGAGGATGAGCTAAGAGCTGTGAGGGGTGAAAGAGCTAGTTTGTTGGAGCAGCGTGGCAAGGGAATCATTTTTAGGGCAAAGGTTCAGAATATGGAAGAGAATGAGAAATGTACAAGTTTTTTCTTTAAAAAAGCCTTTAAAGTATGTGACAATTTTCCTTCTCTCCTTGTACAGGACCGAGAGGTTCCCGGTGACGATATGAGGTCGGGCATTAGTCACTTTTATCGGGATCTCTTTACGGATCACTCGACAGCATCAGATGCTGGAATGTGGGAATATTGCCAAGTTCTGGATGACCGCCTTACAGCGGAAGATGCAGAATCTCTGGAGGGGGAGGTGACGGAGGAGGAGGTTTTGACTGCCCTTAGTCAGATGGCCAAGGGCAAGATGCCAGGTAGTGATGGTCTTCCAGCAGAATCTTTCACTCGAACCTGGTCTTGGATTAAGCAAGATCTGGTCGAGGTGCTGAATGTGATTTCTGGTGTCGGGGTACTGTCGCCCTCTATGAGAGAAGGAGTTATTACTCTTATCTTTAAGAAGGGGGACAGGAGGGACATCAGAAATTGGAGACCGATTACACTCTTGAATGTTGATTATAAGATTCTTGCTAAAGTTGTGGCCAATCGCATTCGAGGTGTAATATCTACTGTTATCGGGGAGTCACAAACCTGAGCGGTCCCGGGCAGGCGAATGTCTGATAACCTGATCCTCTTGAGGGATCTGGATGGCACAGACAAATAGATCTGGTTTTGTGATCGAAACGGTGGATTTGGAGAAGGCTTTCGACCGTGTCTCCCATCGATTTTTATTTGTGGTGCTGGAAAGATTGGGTTTCCCTCCTGGGATTCTTCGAGTGATGCATAGCCTGTATTCGGGAATCTTTAGTCGGGTATTGATCAACGGGGTTCTGAGCGAGGAGTTGCCAGTCAGCTCTGGGGTCCGGCAGGGCTGCCCGCTTTCCCCGTTGGTTTTTATCTGTGTAATGGAGCCTCTGATTAGGAGTCTATTTCGGGATAAATTGGTTAGGGGGGTGGTAGTTCCCAGGAGTAGTGGAACGAGTGTTAAAGCCCTGGCCTACATGGATGATGTGGTGATGATTGGGAGCACAGCCCAATATATCAGGAGAGCTAACCTCCAACTGAACATTTTTTGTTCAGTTGCGGGTAAGGCGGTGAATTGGCAGAAATGCCATTTTTGCAGTCTGGGTGGAAGGGTGGAGAAAGGGGTTGAGGGGGTCAAGGAGTCTTCTGAAGTGGAGGTTCTGGGGATTTCCTTTGATGCGAGCCTACGGGGAGCTAAAACCTTCGACCGGGTGAGGGGAAAGGTGGCGCAGAAACTTGGTTTGTGGGGTCTGCGTGATCTTTCCCTTCGTGGGAGGACGCTGATTGTGAAATCGGTTGTCCTCCCCCTGATCTTGTATGCCGGTTTGATTTTCCCGCCTTCTCCGCTTTGGGTTAAGCAGCTGGATAAGCTACTTTTTACCTCCTTTTGGGGTACCAGGGTGGAGAGGGCGAGTCGGGTCAAAGTGGTCAAGTCAATGGCAGCGGGAGGATATGGTTTTCCAGATTTAAGCTTTTTCCTCTGAGCCCATTTCTGGTTGAATACTTACCGTACCCTGAACAGTAATTTGGTGGTTTGTAGAATGTGTAGATACATGGGTGGAAATCTGTTTGTAAGATGGGGTTGAATTTGGAGGGATCTTAGGGTGCCCACTTCCTTTAATCTGGCCCGGTTTTATGAATGTTTGCGAGAGTTCTGGTTCCAGTACAAATTGGGTGGATTGGCTCAGGATGCGGTAAGTAAGCGCCACCTTTTTGCTTGGGCTAGGAGGGAGGAGACGGAGAACCAGATCCTCCATTTAACATCGCGCCAGACCACTGAAACCTGGAGGAAAATGAAGCTGGTAGGACTTAATAATAGGCAGAAGGACCTGGTCTGGATGTCCCTGATGGGTTGCCTCCCAACCAGGTCCTTCCAGAAGTCCCGAGATTTGTGCCGGTCGGAGCGTTGTCCTAGGGTGGGATGTGGTGGCATTGAGGATATCCCCCACATTTTTTGGGGGTGTCCCTTTGCCAGGGACTTCCGGGAAGCATGCCGCTCTTTCAGCAGGACTGTACTTGGCGTAGAGGGACTAACCTTTTTGTTTGTCTTGGCAGGTCTCCGAGCGGGCAGTCGGGAGGAGATCCGCCGGGCTTGGTTGTTTTCCACCATTCTCAAGGAGGTCCTTTGGGACCTCCGAAATCTTGTTGTATTTAAAAATACTGTATTGTGTACTCGTGACGCTATTGGTATTCTATTGAGCCGTTTGTATTTCATTTATAAATTGGATTGTGCAAGGGTGGGGGAGGAGGTGGCGGAAGGATGGTGGAAATCGCACAGGTGGAAGCTTTTGTTTTGATTGTTTTTTTCTTCTGTAATTTTTTATTTGTTTTTGGTGATGGATTTATAATGTTGGAAATTTAATTGATTAGACTTTTTTGCTGATGTTTTGATTTGGTATAATATAAATTTCTTTTGTTCTTTGTTTTTTTGACTTAGTGTATATTTTGGATTTTGATGTTCTTTGATTTATTGTATATATTTTGTTTATGTTTTATTGTATATATTTGTTTGATTATTTTTGTTGGAATTTATTTTAAACTGTTGTAAATATATTTTAAGAATTTTATTAATAAAAAAAAAAAAAAAAATCTGTTCTTATCAGTTTAATATCTGACACGTCCCCTATCTGGGGACCATATATTAAATGGATTTTTGGAACAGGGAGGTGGGAGAAGAGCTTGCTCTGTCCACTCCACGCATTGACCTGGTATTGCAGTACCTCCAGGACCGGTGCACCCCTATTTGACTGGTTGAAAAACAGACTGAAATGAATTTTGTCTATTTGTTTTTTTTGCTTGTGCTGTGCTACTTTGTAAACTGTGTGTCTTGTAACAGCTGTATTTTTGCTACGTATTGTCATTGCCTGTGTTGCAACTTGAATAAAAGTTTGCTTTGATTAGAAACGGGGCCTAAAAAAGGAAAATACTTAAAACCCCCACCGTGTGTCCCTTGTTTTTCTTTTGTGTTCGGTTTGCTTTAATTTAATTTGATTAGATTTAATTTAATTTAATTAGCTTGGTGCCGATTGTCTTTTGTGGACTTCCATTGTCCAGGCCGGAGCCAGGGTTTAATGGCATCAAGGTGTGAAGAGATCAAGGTTGATTAATGACATTATGTAGCTCAGTGAAAAGGAGGAAGAAGCAGCGCCTGCCTCTCTCTTCCGGATGTGCCAGGCAGGTACAGGCTGCTCCCTGCTTGCTTGTAGCTCTTCTCCTCCTCATCATCATTGGCAGGCCTAGGTCTCCCTCTTGTGGGCCTTGCTGACTGTCACCAGTCCTCCCTGCTCTGAGCTCAAGAGTCTGGCCATGTTTCCCCAGGCGTTTGGACGCCTTCTCACTGGATTCCCGGCCAAGCTTTGGAGGCGGAGACATGCAAATATGCTGAGCAGCACGGCCACGCGGCAGCCTTTTGTTAACGAGCTAGTTGAAAAGCCTGCAGTATTGTGGGGCTAGCACAGCCAAGGCATTGGGCTGAGACGGCAAGGAAAGGTGATGTGATTGAAGAGTATGAAAGTCCAAGTCAAGAGGTTATTCCACGGATTGATACGGATGACAGCGGTGGGGAAAGTCCGTTGATTACTCAAAGACCAAAACATGGTAAAACTTAAAATAGGGACCCTCAATGTGAGGGGTCTGAAGAACGCGGCAAAAAGAGCTGCGGTTTATGATTTTATAAAACTAAATAATTTTGATATATGTGCCATACAAGAATGTAAGATTGGCCATAAGGCCTTGTATAAGGAGTATAAGGATTTTTAGCCTGGAAGAGTCGTTATTTCAGGTGGAAATGAGAATGCTAATGTTGGCCTGGTTATTTTTTTAAAACCTGGCTGGGAGGTGATGAATAGGGATGAGCGAATCGATCCGGACGAACCCGGATTCGATCCGAATTTCATGAAAAATTCGATTCGGGTCGAATCCGAATTTCCCCGTGCTTCGATCGCTCGAAGTTTTCCTTTAACATCCATTCATTTACATTACAGGCATTCTAAGATGGCGGACGGGACATGTCCAGACATCTACCCCGCTCCAGTGCATGCTGGGGCAGTCACATGCAGCCTATCAGCAGCCAGCAAGCCCGGTGACGTCACAGCGCTATATAAGGTGGCGGCCATCTTGCTTTTCCTCATTTCTCTATTGCATTCGTGAGAGACAGGACACTGCTGTAGTCAGGGAGAGACAGAGAGCCAGGGACAGGCAGGAGACAGGCAGAAAGTCAGCGAGAAGCAGGGAAAGTTAGGAAAAATCGGAGGCAGTGACAGGGAGATTTTTTTTTTTTTTCATCCGGCCTGAGTGTTACTGGCTGGCTGACTGGCTTTGTTAGCTGTTTCAGGCTGCTTATACACTTTTTATGTGCATATATAATGAACTGATCTCAAGTCTGCTGTGGGAACATTACCATTTTGTAAAATCTCATTAACCTCTGTATTTACTCTAAGCTAAACACTTATTTAAAGTAATTTGGCCTGTTGGAGCCTGCTTATCCACTGTTGCTGTGCATATATACTGATCTCAAGTCTGTTGTGGGGCATCCCATTCTGTAACATCTCATTAGCCTCTGTATTTACTCTAAGCTGCACACTTATTTAAAGTAATTTGGCCTGTTTGAGCCTGCTTAGACACTGTTGCTGTGCATATATACTGATCTCAAGTCTGCTGTGGGGCATCCCATTCTGTAACATCCCATTAGCCTCTGTATCTCCTCTAAGCTGCACAATTATTTAAAGTAATTTGGCCTGTTTGAGCCTGCTTATCCACTGTTGCTGTGCATATATACTGATCTCAAGTCTGCTGTGGGGCATCCCATTCTGTAACATCCCATTAGCCTCTGTATTTACTCTAAGCTGCACACTTATTTAAAGTAATTTGGCCTGTTTGAGCCTGCTTAGACACTTTTACTGTGCATATATACTGATCTTAGGTCTGCTGTGGGGGCATCCCATTTGTTTTTGACTGCTTTTAATAAACCAGGCCGCAGGGCACCCCAAAGCTGCACCTTGAACCCTATCTGTTTATACTAAATAAGCAAATACATAAAAATGTCAGGCAGACAAGTGCCAGGATGGTCAAAGAGGAGTGGCAGAGGCCAAGATTCAGCAGGCAGAGGTCGCAGCAGGCAGAGGTCGCAGCAGACTAGGGGCGAGTGGCAGCAGGAGTCACGGTGAGAGACCTGGTCTTCCAGTATCTGCTAGTGGTCGTGTCTCCACCAGTAACGCATCTGCCGTGGTAGATTGGTTAACGTGCTCATCAACAACATCATCACAAGTTAGGTCTGAGACCCCCAGTCTAGGGTCGGTAGGTTCCTCTGACACAACCCTGAGTTGGCATGCCCCGAGAGCAGTCCCTGTCCTCCCATTGCCTCTGTCCTACGCCGTTCCTTCCCCCAGCGACGTATCCTATGCTTTGGGTTCAGCTCCACTCTTTAGTGAGGAGGACGATCAGATAGAGGACAGTCAGCAGCTACTGCCCAGCCAATTGAGGTGACTTCTTTAGCTAGGCAGACAAATAGTGATGTGGACAGTGTCGTGGGTGCTGCGAGCGTTCCAGCTCCTGCGCCAGACACTGTTGACGAATCCACGAACATCAGTGACATACAGCCACAACTCGGTGATAATGATGATGATGATGAAGCCAATTGCACTTGGGAGCCGGGTGATGAAGGGGCTTCATCGTCATCATCAGGAGAAGAGGGGCGCAGGTTGCCCCGGAGTCAGGAGCTCAGGCAGCAAGGTGTTAGCAGCATGGTTGGCAGTCAGCATGGGGGCACAATTGTAAAGCCTGGAGCCAAACGGGGCCGGAGCCGGGGTAGAGCACCTGCTGCGTGGCAGGCTACCTTATCGGGAGGTAGTGGGGCAGGGGTTCCTGGAGTTGGCGACAATAGCAGCGAATCAGTGAGGCCTGTTGGTGGGAAAAGTAGCTACTCGGCAGTGTGGCAGTTTTTCCTGAAGCATCCGCAGGAGGGTAACATGGCCACATGCAAGATATGTAGGCAGAAGGTGAAGCGTGGCCAGGGCCCAAATGTTTGCACCACGGCCCTGCGTCAACATATGATGCGTCACCATAAAGCAACCTGGGAGAACCAAGGCTCTCAAGGGGTGGTCCAGTCTGCTTCCTCACCAAGTGGCACGCCGCTCCCAATTTCTGCCAGCCAAGGCTCCAGCACCTCAGCCGAAGGCAGCTGTGCATCATACCCATCCTCTGTCGCTCCTGCTCCTCCTCCTCCAAGTCATGCATCCCGCCAGCAATCCATCAGCGAAGCCATGTCCAAGAGACAGCAGTATGCGCCCACTCATCCTACGGCTGAATGTGCTCCTGTCCAAGTTGCTGGTGCTGCAGTCGCTCCCTTTTCAGGTGGTGGACTCTGCACCTTTCAGAGAACTGATGGCTTGTGCCGAGCCGAGGTGGAGAGTCCCAAGCCGTCATTTCTTTGCCAAGAAGGCAGTACCAGCGCTGCACACTTTTGTTGAACAGAAGGTGGGCCAGTCCTTGAGCCTGTCGGTGTGTAGCAAAGTGCATGGCAGCACCGACGTCTGGAGCTGTAACTACGGTCAGGGACAGTACATGTCGTTTACGGCCCACTGGGTGAATGTGGTCCCTTTGCAGCAGCAACTTGGACAGGTCACGCCGGTTCGGCCTCCGTGTTCCCTGCCCATTGGGCCTGTGACACCGTGCTACTCGGCCTCCTCATCCTCCGCCATCTCCTCACCCTCCACTGTAGGCTCAAGTCTCAGTGCCCCTCCAGTCTACCATGTGTGCAGGGCACGGAGGTATCGCGCAGTGCTTCACATGGTTTGTCTTGGTGAACGGAGTCACACAGGGGAGGAACTGCTTAAATTTATTCATCAGGAAATCCAAACATGGCTTACTCCAAGAAAACTTAAAATGGGAAGAACATTTTGTCTGCGCTGCGCCAAGGAAGGCTGACCTATGCCCCCTGCATGGCTCACGTCTTCAATCTGGTTGTCAAGCGGTTTCTGAAGTGTTCCCCCATATGCAAGACATCCTAACAACTTCAAGGAAACTTTGCATGCACTTCAGCCACTCATACACCACCAAACACACCCTTCTTGAGCTACAGCATCAGAATGGTATCCCCCAACATAGTGTGATTTGCGATGTTTCCACCCGTTGGAATTCTACCCTTCACATGTTGGACAGATTATATGAACAGAGAAAAGCCATCACGGATTTCCTGATGATCCAAGTGGATAGGGGGACTCCCCTGTGTAACTTCAATGTCAACCAGTGGCAGCTCATACGTGACACCTGCCGTTTGCTCAGGCCCTTTGAGGAAGCCACTTTATTTGTCAGTCGGCAGGATTACGGGATGAACGACGTGATTCCACTGCTTCATGTACTACAGCACATGTTGGAAACCATGGCTGGTCAGGGCACTGGAGACATGGCGTTTACATCTTACGGCCACATGAACCCCGTTGGAGCTGAACTGGAAGAGGAGGAGGAGTTGCCCAGCGAAACACAGTTTAGGCTTGGCGAAATGGCTGGTTTATCTAGTCAGCGGACAGGAGAGGAGGAGCAGGAGCAGCCAGAGGAGCTAGAGGGTTTTGAGGAAGGCGAGACAGAGGACCCGGACACACCATGGCAGTATGCAGCGGAGATGGAGACAGGTAGTCCATCCAAGTCACTTGCGCAAATGGCAGGAAGCATGCTCACGTGCTTGCGTAGTGACCCCAGAATTGTTTCCATCTGTCGGCGGGATGACTTCTGGCTGTCCACCTTATTGGACCCTCGCTTCCGGCACAAAATGGGGGCATTTTTTAAACCCGCCGAGAAGGAGGACAAACTGAACTACTACAAAGACATTCTACGTAGGCAGTTGGCCGATGCCTATCTGCGCCATGGTCCATACTCTCGCAGGTCTGACTCGAGGGGACCTCTGCGCTCACCTTCCACTGCCATGGCTGCTGGGGGGGTTGGCAGGAGCAGCAGCAGCAGCTCCATCAGCAGCAGCCTCAGTCTTCAGTCGCTAATGAGTAGCTTTCTACACCCGCATAGTGAGGCTACTCATGAGCAGCAGGAAGACCTGGAGCAGGACCTGAACCAGCAGGTCATGTCATACCTTGACATGACCATGCCAACACACCTTGAGGATCCGCTGGACTTCTGGGTAGCCAAACTTGATTTGTGGCCGCAACTAGCAGAGTTTGCCCTGGAAAACCTGTCTTGCCCAGCAAGTAGCGTGCCATCTGAGCGGGTGTTTAGTGCGGCGGGGGCAATAGTTACGGCGAGGAGAACTCGTCTGTCAACTAAAAATGTGGAGAGACTCACCTTTGTCAAAATGAATCAGGGATGGATCAGCCAGGATTTCCACCCAACAATGCCTGATGCATGCGACTAGATTCAGCATGGTGCCACGTTTTACACTTTCCAAATGGTGCAAAACATATTTATGTCTTTAGGCCAATTTTTGGGCTCCTGCTGATGCCAACTTCAGGGTGTGCCTTCCAACCAATTTTTGGCCTCCTGCTGATGCCAACTCCAGTGTCTCTTTAAAGTAATGTTTGGGCTGCTGCTGCGAACTCCAGGGTGTGATTCATCCAATTTTTGGGCTCCTGCTGCCAACTCCAGTGTCTCTTTAAAGTAATGTTTGGGCTCCTGCTGCTGCTGCCAACTTCAGGGTGTGATTCATCCAATTTTTGGGCTCCTGCTGCCAACTCCAGTGTCTCTTTAAAGTAATGTTTGGGCTGCTGCTGCTGCCAACTCCAGGGTGTGCCTTCCAACCAATTTTTGGCCTCCTGCTGATGCCAACTCTAGTGTCTCTTTAAAGTAATGTCTGGGCTCCTGCTGCTGCTGCTACCGCCAACTCCAGGGTGTGATTCATCCAATTTTTGGGCTCCTGCTGCCAACTCCAGTGTCTCTTTAAAGCAATGTTTGGGCTGCTGCTGCTGCTGCCAACTCCAGGGTGTGATTCATCCAATTTTTGGGCTCCTGCTGATGCCAACTTCAGGGTGTGCCTTCCAACCAATTTTTGGCCTCCTGCTGATGCCAACTCCAGTGTCTCTTTAAAGTAATGTTTGGGCTGCTGCTGCCAACTCCAGGGTGTGATTCATCCAATTTTTGGGCTCCTGCTGCCAACTCCAGTGTCTCTTTAAAGTAATGTTTGGGCTCCTGCTGCTGCTGCCAACTTCAGGGTGTGATTCATCCAATTTTTGGGCTCCTGCTGCTAACTCTAGTGTCTCTTTAAAGTAATGTTTGGGCTGCTGCTGCCAACTCCAGGTGTGATTCATCAAATTTTTGGGCTCCTGCTGATGCCAACTTCAGGGTGTGCCTTCCAACCAATTTTTGGCCTCCTGCTGATGCCAACTCTAGTGTCTCTTTAAAGTAATGTTTGGGCTCCTGCTGCTGCTGCTGCCAACTCCAGGGTGTGATTCATCCAATTTTTGGCCTCCTGCTGATGCCAACTCCAGTGTCTCTTTAAAGTAATGTTTGGGCTCCTGCTGCTGCTGCCAACTCCAGGGTGTGATTCATCCAATTTTTGGGCTCCTGCTGCCAACTCCAGTGTCTCTTTAAAGTAATGTTCGGGCTCCTGCTGCTGCTTGCAACTCCAGGGTGTGATTCATCCAATTTTTGGGCTCCTGCTGCTGCTGTTGCCAACTCCAGGGTGTGATTCATCCAATTTTTGGGCTCCTGCTGCCAACTCCAGTGTCTCTTTAAAGTAATGTTTGGGCACCTGCTGCTGCTGCTTGCAACTCCAGGGTGTGATTCATCCAATTTTTGGGCTCCTGCAGCCAACTCCAGTGTCTCTTTAAAGTAATGTTTGTGCTCCTGCTGCTGCTTGCAACTCCAGGGTGTGATTCATCCAGTTTTTGAGCTCCTGCAGCCAACTCCAGTGTCTCTTTAAAGTAATGTTTGTGCTCCTGCTTGCAACTCCAGGGTGTGATTCATCCAATTTTTGGGCTCCTGCAGCCAACTCCAGTGTTTCTTTAAAGTAATGTTTGGGCTGCTGCTGCTGCCAACTCCAGGGTGTGATTCATCCAATTTTTGGACTCCTGCTGCCAACTCCAGTGTCTCTTTAAAGTAGTGTTCGGGCTCCTGCTGCTGCTTGCAACTCCAGGGTGTGATTCATCCAATTTTTGGGCTCCTGCTGCCAACTCCAGTGTCTCTTTAAAGTAAAGTTTGGGCTCCTGCTGCTGCCAACTCCAGGGTGTGATTCATCCAATTTTTGGGCTCCTGCTGCCAACTCCAGTGTCTCTTTAAAGTAATGTTTGTGATCCTGCTGCTGCTTGCAACTCTAGGGTGTGATTCATCCAATTTTTGGGCTCCTGCTGCCAACTCCAGTGTCTCTTTAAAGTAATGTTTGGGCTCCTGCTGCTGCCAACTCCAGGGTGTGATTCATCCACTTTTTGGGCTCCTGCTGCCAACTCCAGTGTCTCTTTAAAGTAATGTTTGGGCTCCTGCTGCTGCTGCCAACTCTAGGGTGTGATTCATCCAATGTTTGGGCTCCTGCTGCCAACTCCAGTGTCTCTTTAAAGTAATGTTTGGGCTCCTGCTGCTGCTGCCAACTCCAGGGTGTGATTCATCCAATTTTTGGGCTCCTGCTGCCAACTCCAGTGTCTCTTTAAAGTAATGTTTGGGCTCCTGCTGCTGCCCCCAAGTCCAGGGTGTGATTCATCCAATCTTTGGGCTCCTGCAGCCAACTCCAGTGTCTCTTTCAAGCTATATTTGGGCTGCTGCTTGCAACTCCAGGGTGTGATTCATGCAATTTTTGGGCTCCTGCTGCCAACTCCAGTGTCTCTTTAAAGTAATGTTTGTGCTCCTGCTTGCAACTCCAGGGTGTGATTAATCCAATTTTTGGGCTCCTGCTGCCAACTCCAGGGTCTCTTTAAAGTAATGTTTGGGCTCCTGCTGCTGCTGCTTGCAACTCTAGGGTGTGATTCATCCAATTTTTGGGCTCCTGCTGCCAACTCCAGTGTCTCTTTAAAGTAATGTTTGGGCTCCTGCTGCTGCCAACTCCAGGGTGTGATTCATCCACTTTTTGGGCTCCTGCTGCCAACTCCAGTGTCTCTTTAAAGTAATGTTTGGGCTCCTGCTGCTGCTGCCAACTCTAGGGTGTGATTCATCCAATGTTTGGGCTCCTGCTGCCAACTCCAGTGTCTCTTTAAAGTAATGTTTGGGCTCCTGCTGCTGCTGCCAACTCCAGGGTGTGATTCATCCAATTTTTGGGCTCCTGCTGCCAACTCCAGTGTCTCTTTAAAGTAATGTTTGGGCTCCTGCTGCTGCCCCCAAGTCCAGGGTGTGATTCATCCAATCTTTGGGCTCCTGCAGCCAACTCCAGTGTCTCTTTCAAGCTATATTTGGGCTGCTGCTTGCAACTCCAGGGTGTGATTCATCCAATTTTTGGGCTCCTGCTGCCAACTCCAGTGTCTATTTAAAGTAATGTCTGGGCTCCTGCTGCTGCAGCTGCCAACTCCAGGGTGTGATTCATGCAATTTTTGGGCTCCTGCTGCCAACTCCAGTGTCTCTTTAAAGTAATGTTTGTGCTCCTGCTTGCAACTCCAGGGTGTGATTCATCCAATTTTTGGGCTCCTGCTGCCAACTTCAGCGTCTCTTTAAAGTAATGTTTGTGCTCCTGCTGCTGCTTGCAACTCCAGGGTGTGATTCATCCAATTTTTGGCCTCCTGCAGTCAACTCCAGTGTCTCTTTAAAGTAATGTTTGTGCTCCTGCTTGCAACTCCAGGGTGTGATTCATCCAATTTTTGGGCTCCTGCAGCCAACTCCAGTGTCTCTTTAAAGTAATGTTTGGGCTGCTGCTGCTGCCAACTCCAGGGTGTGATTCATCCAATTTTTGGACTCCTGCTGCCAACTCCAGTGTCTCTTTAAAGTAGTGTTCGGGCTCCTGCTGCTGCTTGCAACTCCAGGGTGTGATTCATCCAATTTTTGGGCTCCTGCTGCCAACTCCAGTGTCTCTTTAAAGTAAAGCTTGGGCTCCTGCTGCTGCTGCTGCCAACACCAGGGTGTGATTCATCTAATTTTTGGGCTCCTGCTGCCAACTCCAGTGTCTCTTTAAAGTAATGTTTGTGCTCCTGCTGCTGCCAACTCCAGTGTCTCTTTAAAGTAATGTTTGGGCTCCTGCTGCTGCCAACTCCAGGGTGTGATTCATCCACTTTTTGGGCTCCTGCTGCCAACTCCAGTGTCTCTTTAAAGTAATGTTTGGGCTCCTGCTGCTGCTGCCAACTCTAGGGTGTGATTCATCCAATGTTTGGGCTCCTGCTGCCAACTCCAGTGTCTCTTTAAAGTAATGTTTGGGCTCCTGCTGCTGCTGCCAACTCCAGGGTGTGATTCATCCAATTTTTGGGCTCCTGCTGCCAACTCCAGTGTCTCTTTAAAGTAATGTTTGGGCTCCTGCTGCTGCCCCCAAGTCCAGGGTGTGATTCATCCAATCTTTGGGCTCCTGCAGCCAACTCCAGTGTCTCTTTCAAGCTATGTTTGGGCTGCTGCTGCTGCTTGCAACTCCAGGGTGTGATTCATCCAATTTTTGGGCTCCTGCTGCCAACTCCAGTGTCTCTTTAAAGTAATGTTTGGGCTCCTGCTGCTGCAGCTGCCAACTCCAGGGTGTGATTCATCCAATTTTTGGGCTCCTGCTGCCAACTCCAGTGTCTCTTTAAAGTAATGTTTGTGCTCCTGCTGCTGCTTGCAACTCCAGGGTGTGATTTATCCAATTTTTGGGCTCCTGCTGCCAACTTCAGCGTCTCTTTAAAGCAATGTTTGGGCTCCTGCCTCTCATAGTGATGCCACTTCAACTCTCTGCAATTTTGCCGCTCTGCGATTCTATTAGCGATGCCTCTGATCCGCATGTGATATTTATTTACAGTACTATTTAACTAACCCAGCACGCATCCTATGCGTGTTACAGCAAGGCAGAATGGTTTACAACCCTATTGAGGCTCTAGGAGGCTCAGAAATAGCCGTTTTTAATAGCGATTCGTCGTGAATAAATTCGGACCGAAACGGGTTTTGTCGGAAAATTCGGCGAATCAGCCGAATCGAATTTTTCAAAAGTTCACTCATCTCTAGTGATGAACATTGAAGAAATTTTTTCCGGGAAGAATGTTGATCATTAAGATTCAGAGGGACAATATTCATCTGAGAATTTGTTGCTTATATTTATCACCTATAAAAAAATATAGAAGAGAGATGGTGGAGAATATTCCCTTATTTTTGGATGGGGCTGAACCTTTGATCATCGCGGGTGATTTTAATATGGAATTAGATGGAGCTAAGAAGGATAGGTCAGCAAAGAATTTTAGAAACTGGCTGTCCATCTTGGGTTTGAGAGACCTATGGGAGGTGGATGGAAGGAAGAAAGAAAAATGGAGCACTTGGTCAAATAAGAAGGTTGAATCGAGAATTGACTATTTGCTGATGTCCAGGGACTTTGAGTTGGAAAAATTGGTGGTTGAGAATTCTGCTTTCTCGGATCACAAATTGCTGTCTGGATATGTGAGGATGTGTGGAATAGAGGTTAAGAAATCGGTAGCCTGGAGAATGAATGTCTCACTTTTAGAACATGAGATCGCAGAAGCCTTCAAAAGGGAATTAAGACTATGGATTGCGGAGCGTGGAGATGAAAAGATTATAACTTGGTGGGACAGGATTAAGTTAAGGATAAAGAATTTCTTCATGAGGAAGAGTATGGAGATGACAAGGAAAAGAAAGTTTTTTTATCAGCGGCTGAATGATAATCTACAGGTGTGTTTGTGGCTTAGGAATGGAGGTGTACCCTTGGAAGGAGAGATTGAAGAAATCAAGAGGGACATAAAGAACTGTTTGCAAGAGAGGGGAAAGAACATAATCTTTAATTCCTGAGTTAAAGGTCTTGGAAGACGACGAGTCCTGTTCATCCTTTTTTAAGAAAGTGAGGGGGAAAAAGAGGATTCTTGGAAAGGGTGGATGGCGAGTCAAGTTTGGAAGGCAAGTTAAAGAAAGTGGAGGATTTTTATAAACATCTGTTTGCAAAGAAGGAAGTCGACTTAAGTCTGAAAGATCATTTTTTGGATAAGATTAATTGCCCATTGGGGAAAGAGGAGGTGGAGAGTTTAAAGGAGGATTTGACGATGGAAGAGGTTGAGAAAGCCGTTTTTGGTGGGGCAAATGGAAAAGCCCCAGGTCTGGACGGTCTACCGATAGAGGTATATAAAATTTTTTTGGGAGAAATGAAGAATATACTCTGGGAGTTGTTTGGGAAAGTTGCAGAGACATATGAAATACCGAGCTCATGGAAGAATGGTTTGGTGTCTTTGATCTATAAAAAGGGAGAGAAAGAGGATTTGAAAAATTGGCGTCCGATAACTTTGCTTAACTCGGACTATAAAGTATACGCGAAGATTTTGGTGAATAGAATTAAGAAGGTCATTCAAAAGGTGGTGGGTGAAGAGCAGGCATGTGCTGTCCCCGGGAGGAAGATTGCTGACTCAACTTGTTGGGTGAGGGACATCTTGAAGGATGTAAGAGAAAGAAAGCAGAAGATCGCTATTGTCTCTCTAGACTTTGAAAAAGCGTACGACCGTGTGGCGCATGATTTTTTATTCGGAGTGCTGGGAAAAATGGCTTTTCCTCGGAAGCTGATTGAGCAGGTGAAGGGATTGTATAAAGGAAGTGTATCCAGGATAAACGTTAATGGCTTTTTGTCAGAAGAAGTCTCAATTGAGTCGGGCGTCAAACAAGGGTGTCCCTTATCGCCGATACTTTTTATATGTGCTCTTGAGCCTTTACTAAGAGAACTGAAGGAGGATAAGGTGGTGGAAGGTTTTTTTGTGCCAGGAGGAGGAGGAAGGCAAATGAAATATGTTGCATATATGGACGATGTGTCCTTAATATTGAAGAACCTACGATCGCTGAAAAGATGTATGCGCATTTTGCAATGGTTCACAGAGGCCTCGGGCTTTAAGCTCAATGTGGAAAAATCAGGGATAATGCCGTGTGGAGGATTTGAAATGGATGTAGACCTGAATCTGAAGGTGGTTGGAGAATTGAAGATTCTTGGGATTTGGTTTTCTTAAGGAGGTGGAAGTGTGAAGAACTGGGAGTCCTTGCTTGAAAGGGTTAAGAAGAAATTGGACCTGTGGAGAACAAGAAAACTGTCATGGGAAGGGAAGATGCCGATTGTAAAGCAAGTGATCTTACCTGTGTTGTTATACACGTCGGTGATTTTTTCCCTGCGTATAATGTTTTGAGGAAGCTGATCAAATTATGTTTCTCCTTTTTTTGGGGATCAAGGATGGAGAGACTGAGGAGGCAAGATGTTTGTTTGACGAAGGAGATGGGTGGAAAGAACTTCCCAGAAATTAAGGCTTTTCTTCAGAGCAAATTTATATCTTTTTGTGTTCAGAAGGTGCTGGAGGAGTCTCTGTTGGGGGATTTTGCGAGATATCAGATGGGCTACTTTTTGAGGAAGTATAAATGGAAGGTGATGGAGAACAATAAACCGTGGAGATTATGTCCAACTACGACGTATATAGGTTTGGAGAGATGTCTAAGAGAGCTGAAGATGCAAGGAGTAGAAGTGGAAGTTTTGAAGGAGCACAAGAAAATATTGGGCGAATTAAGAAAGATGGATTGCGTATGTAGAGTGGGCTATTTTTCTGAAGAAGTATCAAAGAAGATTTGTGGTAGGATGGCGGATAAGGTTTTGTCTAATGAAATGAAGGATCTAGCATGGGCTATCCTACGGGATTGTATCTTAACCCATGAATTTAAATACAGAAGGAATTTGTGTCGAACTCCTAAATGTCCAAGAGGAGAATGTTATGGAAGTGAGGATACAATACACGTTATATGGAATTGCAAGTTTGCACAACTGGTATGGAGAAAGTGTGGGATTATGTTTAGCCTGGCTGGGCTGAGTTTTTTGGATTACGAAGTGGTTGTTTACGGAAGAAATATACCTGAACAAAGTTTTTAAGTTTGCTTGGTCTTTATTAAAGCTATGAAGTTGGCATTGTGGAAGAGCCGGAATATTTTAGTATATAATAAGGAGGAACTAACAGCGCAGCAATGTATTAGGATGGCTTTTGGAATAATATACACTTTTTTTTGGAGAGACCGGATAAAGATCGGTTGCGGAAAAGCAGAAGATAAGTGGAAGACAAAGTCGTGGAAAATTTAGGGTATCCTGTTCACAGTATACTTACTGTGTGTTCCTAGGAGTTGGGAGTACCTGGAGAAAATAAGAAAAATAATTTAATGAGATCTACATTAAAGTCAAAAAAAAAAAAAATAGAGGAAGTGATGATACAAGATGCAATTTGTTTAAAAACACAAGAGGGTTGCGATGAAGCCTATTTCTTTGAGTTTTGATATAATTTATAAATGCTGAGAGATCATCTGAAAAATCTGCTCGCAGTGCTCCTTGTATCGAGGTTAATAGGTGCTGGCCCCCTACCGCCAACTCGGCCCTCTGGGATCGGCGTGTAAACGTCTTAACCCAGTCGCTGCTATTGGGTTGGTGCTTTAAAAGGGGACCAGCAACAGAAGGCGATCCACCTGTAGGGCCTTGGCCTACACAGGTGTGGAATTGACAACGTCGGAAGAGATCGGAGGACTGTATTTGAGGCTACGGGTCTGATCTTTCTTGTGAAGATCTTTTGGGATTTCTGACCTGGAGCTGCGTTCTTCTTGGACTTACTTATCTGGAAGCTTTTGAAGTTCCTGTAGCTGCACGGAAGCTGTATTTTTTCGTTTTGGAGGTCTGTGGCCTAGTATTTTATTTAGTCCTGGCTGCAGTGAAGCCTTTTTTTTCAGCATAAAATTTTGCTAGTTTTCTGTTGAGTTAGCTCCGCGGATTTGCGACGGATTTTTGTTTTTGTTTGGATTGAGTATATCCTCAGTCGAAGAGACATGTCTGCAAAAAAGAAGAGAAGTGGTGCTTCGGAGGAGTTTAATGAAACCTTATTGAGGATGGGTTTGAAAGATACCATCCGCTTTTTCATAGCACCAAGTGAGAGGCAAGAAAAAGAAATGAATTTCTTGTATGATAAGATCTTTAAGAAGATGGGTATTAATCCAGGAGATCTAAAATGTTTGCAAGACTTCTTCTATAGAGGAGTCTTCGAAGCTACCTTTTTTTCTATTGCGAAGAAGCTTATAACAACTATCAGCTGAATCGCAAAGATGGTGTTTTCAAGGGAATTAAAGTATATCCGGCCTTTGGCTATACAGAAAAATTAATAACTGTACATCTGTTTGATCCTTTTATTACTAAAGAATAAGTAGCTGCATTTCTAAAGAAGACATGTGAAACTGTAGAACATGCTAGAGATGTAGTGAATCATAGAGGTACATGGAATGGGAAAAGGCAATTTTGGGTAAAATTTATGAAAGATGCTGATGGGAGTGTCAGAAGACCTAACCCAGTGATCTTCATTAATAATGTTAGAAGGAATGTTTTTCATGCAGGGATGCCGGAGTTCTGTTGGTCTTGTAAAACTTACGGTCATTCTGAAGATTCCTGTGACCCATGTTTGCTCTGTAAGACAGGGAAAAAACATCAAGTTAGTAAATGTCCTGCAGTAATGGAAGAGGAGGAAAGAGAGAAAAGAAGAGAGAAAGAAAGGATAGAAAGGGAGATTTTGGAGAAGGCGGAAGAATGGAAAAAGAAAGAGGAGGACAGGAGGAGGGTAGAGGAAGAAAGAAAGGAGGAGGAGGAGAGGAGGAAGGAGGAGGTAAGAAATAAGGAAGATTTGATTACCGATTTTTCGGATGAAAAGTTTCAGAGGTTGTTGAAGAAACTCCCCAAGGATCTGAATTAAACAATTTTGATCAATTGGATTCGGAGTTAGAGAAAATAGCTGATCCAGAATGCCCGAAAATTAGTGTGAATGAAGATACTGAAGTTCAGGAAATGTTGGAAAAAATATATAAAGGAGATCCAGAGGTAGCATCTAGCCCTGAAGGGTTAGTGATCGTTAGTGGATTGGAAGAAGAGGGCGGTGGGGAAAGCCCAATTCAAGACCCAGTAAGATGGGCGTAAAGATAGGGTCCCTCGATGTAAGAGGGATCAAAAATTTAAAAAAGAGCTGCTCTGAGCTATGAGTTTATCAAAGTGAACAATTTTGACATCTGTTTTTTACAAGATGTATGTACACAGATTTCATATAAAAGCCTTAAGAGGTTTTGGTACAGGAAATGTGTTATTTCCGGTGGAAATGAAAACCCTAATGTGGGAGTGATAATTTTGTTGAAGCCAGGTTGGGAGATTGATTTTGTGGAAGAAATCTACCCAGGTCGTGTGCTGCTGGCAAAAATAAGAAGAAACGATGAGCTTTATAAAGAGAACTGGTGGAGGATTTGCCGGTCTTCTTTGCAGGTGAATTAATTAATTCTGATTTATATGGTGCTAAAGATGGCTCTGCTAGAATAATGAAACAATGGCTCCCAAACTTAGGTCTAAAAGACCTGTGGGTGTCGGATGGTAGGAGAACGGAAAAAAAGACAACCTGGTCAAATAACAGGAGTTCTTCGCGGATTGACTATATTTTTTTGTCTAAGAACCTTGTGTTCGAATCCTTTAATGTGAAAAATGTGTCTTTTTCTGACCATAAATTGTTGGTTGGTTTTTTTGGAAAAATGGAAGGTGAGATTAAGAAATCTGCAGGTTGGAAGATGAATGTTTCCCTCTTAGAAGACCACGACGTGATGGAAGAGTTAAAAATAAAATTACAAGAATGGTCAAATGCGCCAGGGAAGGAAAATGTTCAAGCCTGGTGGGATGTGTTGAAAGAAAAAATTAGAAATTTCTTCCAGCTGAAAAGTAAATTAAGGATGAAGAATAGAAGGCAGTTTTTTCAGGAGTTGAATGATAAGCTGCAGTTTTTTTTGTTACTTAAAAGAAGAGGAGTGAAACTAAGTTAGGAGATTGATGAAATTCAAAATCAGATTAAAAAGTGCCTGGAGGAAAGAGGCAAAACAATAATTTTTAATTCAAGAGTGAAGGTGCTTGAAATGGACGAGACATGCTCCTCTTTCTTCTTTAAAAAAATTGAAAGTAATAAAGTTTATATGCGTAAGATCGAAGGGGAGTCCCTTCTGGAAGGTAAGCTGCTGAAGACAAAGGAGTTCTTTGAGACCTTGTTTTCTGAAAAGAAAATAGATGCTAGTTTGGAAGAACACTTTCTGGAAAATATGGGGAAGTGTCTGAGTGAACAGATTATAGCGCTTCTGGAAGAAGAATTAACTGCGCAAATGGGAAGACCCCTGGATCGGATGGGATTCCGGTTGAGTTTTATAAAAAAACATGGCCATTAATAAAAGAAGAAATTTTTAATTTAGCTCCTATATGACCCCAGAGTCATGGTAAAAAGGGTTGGTGTCCCTGATTTTCAAGAAAGGAGATGAGGAAAAGTTAAAGAACTGGCGCCCTATTACTTTACTTAACACGCATTACAAAATGAATGCGAAGTTTTGGGCCAATCGGCTGAAAAGGGTAATTTGTGACGTGATTGGCGAAGAGCAGACATGTGCCGTTCCAGGAAGGAAGATAGCCGATTCTATTATCTGGATTAGAGATATTATTGAAGATATTAATGAGCGTAAACAAAAGATTGCAATAACGTCTATAGACTTTGAGAAGGCGTACGATAGGGTGGCCCATAATTTTCTGTTTCATACTCTGGAGAAGATGGGCTTCCCAAAGGGGGTCATCAAGAAGCTGAAATGCTTATATACTGATAGTGTGTCAAAAATATCAGTAAATGGCTTCCTGACTGAGGAAGTGGAAATAAAGTCAGGGGTGAAACAGGGGTGCCCCCTTTCGCCCATCATGTTTATCTGCGCTCTGGAACCATTATTAGAGGAATTAAGAAGGGATAAAGCTGTGGAAGGGTTCTTTATTCCAGGAGGGAATGGGAACCAAATAAAATGTACAGTGTACATGGATGACGTTACCCTGATTTTGAAGGATTATAAGTCTCTGAAAAGAGTTATTAGAATTTTAGAGTGGTTCTGCGGAGCTTCTGGTTTCAAAGTGAATATGGAGAAATCAGGTGTGATGGCGATAGAAGGATTTATGGTTGACCCTGAGATTCCCTTTGAAAGAGTGGAAGAGATGAAAATCCTGGGTATATAGTTTTCTAAAAAATGTCGGCAATATAAAGAATTGGGAGTCATTGATGGAGCGCGTTAGGAAAAAAGTCGACTTTTGGAAATTAAGAAGACTTTCGATGGAAGGGAAGATACTGATAATTCGTCAAGTGCTTCTACCAATCTTTCTCTATACCTCGTTAGTCTTTTTTCCTCCTTACCAAGTGTTAAGGAAGATTTTAAAACTTTGTTTCATGTTCTTTTGGAACTCTAAGATGGAGAGGCTTAAGCGGGAGGATCTTTCCTGACATAAAGAAATTTCTCCAATGCAAATACATAGCCTTTCATATACATAAGATGTTTGAGATTTCAAACTTAGGTAATTTCGTGACATACCAAGCAGGTTCATTGTTGAGGAAATATAAATGGAAAACTTTGGATCTGAAGAAACCTTGGAGGTTGAGTATTCCAGCATCCTATATAGTTATCGAGGAAACTATAAGGGAAAGAAAATTGAAGAATTATGAGGTGGAAATTTTAAAAGATCACAGAAAATTGTTGGTCTGTTTAAGGAAAGAAATCTCAATAAGTAGAATTGAGAATTATATTCTGAATATGTGTATATATGTATGTTGTACATTGATATTGATTGCTGTGTTTATGGGCATTAACTGCCTCACTTAGTATGGATTTTGGCCCATTATGTTTTATTTCAGGCATAATTTGATGTAATATAGAATTAGATTAATGTTATTTGAAGTAACTTGTTGTTGGGACACCGCTGTTGTGTGTCCTGTTGGTGCTGTCCCCCCTTCATGCCCCATCCGCGCTCTGCTGTGGCTCCCGTGGCCGCGCTGCCAGCACGCCCTTCATGGCATCGGTTGGGCTGCTGTGTGCTCACAGCAGGCCTGCAGTGATGTGCACGGGCGGCGGGCACGCGCATGCTGGCCGGGGACTTCGCGGCCGCGTGGTCACGTGCCGCGGCCGGCGGTCTGACGTCGCTCCGCTCGAGGTGGTGGCGGGCCCGCACGTGTAGGCGGAGTGCCGGGTGGTGCCGTTGGCGGGAGCGCCGTCGGGATACACAATAGGTAGGTGGACTTATATAAGGACTTGTAATGGAGACTTATTTTACCTTTCACCCTTCTGAAGCCGCATGGGGGCGGCGGGCGCGGGTGGCCGTGGTTGCGTGCGGTCCCTTGTCTGATGTGATGTGATGCTGGCTGTGTCTCCCGTTTACATGGGCTTTGGTAGTATCTTGCTCTAATTTTGCTGACACCATCTGTTGTTTTTTGATCTTTGGTATTTTTAAACACCCTGATATATCGGTCCATATGATTTTGGGGTTCACTGGTGGGGTTGTTAGTTATATTTATTTCTTATTCAGGTATTTATTTAACATACACATATGAGTTTAGTTATTTATGATGTATTTATATGCTACATTGATATGTTTATTATTATTATTAAATTTATTTAATATGCCCATATATTTATAGGGATTTATCATATATTTATTAGTGATATTTTTTGCTTTACATATTAATTGTTGATAATTGTTGATGTTCACTGTGGGGAGTTTATGCTGTGTTTACATTTTTTACTGTATTTTAGTGTGTAGCATGTCACTGTTGTAGGGTTTTCACATAGGTTTTCATGAGTAGGTGTTTTTCATTTATAAGGACTATTTATTTTGGTTGTATACAGAACTTTTTGGTCTGTTTGGTGCCGGCACAGGTACGGGGGTAAGTGGGTGCAGGGACTTCCAGTCCCTGCGCTGACAGACTCCTGTTCCTTTTTTGTATTAGTCACATTTTTGCCCTATTTAATATATTGCTTTGGGAGCGCTTGCATCACAGATTATTTATATTACCCATTTATTGGGGTTGTTTGATATTATATATTTAGAGCTATCAATTATTTCAGGGACCTGCTACTTGTTTTTAATTGTCCTGTGTTTTGTGTGTTTGTATTTTTTAGCATTTATATGTGTCAATAAAATAAATTTTGTATAAATAGATCGTTAGCACATAATTCTTGGTGCTCCTCATGGGGAGGGAGGCGTGATTTTTCATGGCCACTCCTATAGAAATAGGTTGGATGGTTTGAGGAGTGAGCACATTACTCTAGTTTATTAGTGGTGCACCCCTTCACGCTTGCTGTGTTGTATTTGGTGCAGGTGAGTACGCCTGCATGCTCTTGGTTGGGTAGTTGCACACATCATGGCCTTTAACTTTGAGGATAAGGAGGCCCAGTGGGCCCATAAATTACAGCAATTAATGGATAATGGTAGTAACAATTATAGTGAAACAACAGGAGATTTTTTGTCACTTACTAGAGAAATTAGACAGGCACAAAAAATCTATACAAGACTCTGGTGGAATGTGCACAGTCTGGAAACATATGTTGCCCAAAATATATGTCCCAGGGGCTTACGGATTCAGCTATTTCCAGCTTGGGAGGCTGATTCGGGGTTTAGGGAGACTTGGGAAAAGGGCTTGTTGGAGGCTTCCCACATTATTTTGAAGATGCTTATCCAACACGATAATGATTTACTCAAAACTACTAAATGTCAATTATCAGGGTTGAAGGTCAGACTAGAACAGTATGATCAACAAGAACAAGTAAAGCCCTTTTTGGACTCCTTAATGGTGGATATGAACCGATATGAACAGGTCGTTATGGAAACCAAGAGACGTAAACTACAGAGAGACATGTCAGATTTTGCCCAAGGGAGAGCATTCAGGTGGCAACATGCAGGCAATGCACGCCGCACTAAGGCCTGTTATACGACCCAAACAAATGCGGGACCAACCGCTAGTTCACAGAATAACTCTAGAAGTGACGCTTTTCATTTTTTATCTTCGGGGAGCGAATTAGAGGACGAACCAGGAGGGGGGGGGCAGGAGATGGACCAAGGGCCCTAAGGAGCAGGGACCGGTGGGGCTACAAACGATTGACAGCACGCCCGCATCGGACAGTGGATCACTCCAAGTGATCAATATTTCGGAGCACACCCCAAGTCCAGCCGAACAGTCAGTATTGTCTAAGGGCCTCTCCTTTTCACCTGTACAGAGAGTGGATAAATTTGGCCTGATTAAAGACTTATATTTCTTTTGCAGGAAACTACTTTTAAAAAAACAATTTCATTCCACACTGACTGAGGGGATTGAGCCGGCCCTGGGACCTGGTGATCGGGAGGCATTAGTAAATCTACATGGTCTCCTACAGGAACAAGACCGGGATATACCTTTAGATGAAGGCTTGGTCAGGGTCTCCAGTGGCCTTAAACGTCCATCCACGTATTGTCCACCTCTGTCTGGAGCGCCTTCGGTTCAGGTATTTTTTGATTTGGTTACCAGGGACATACTGGACATGTCTGTAGGTTTTGGCAAGGATAATCTTACACATGAAGAACGCCAGGCTCTAAAAACTTTGCAACGGAATGACTCAATAGTCATCCGAGAAGCGGACAAAGGGGGGAATGTGGTGGTGTGGTCTAGGAATAAATACATCGCAGAAGCTTATCGACAATTGAATAATGAGGAACATTATGTTAGACTACCTAGCAACCCTACAACACACTATAAAGAGGAACTGTTCCATATGATTGAATTAGCATATGAGGAAGGAGTGATCAACTCTAAAGAAAAAAGCTTTTTGATGGTGTCCAACCCAGTGACCCCCACGTTTTACCTTCTCCCCAAGACACATAAGAGCGTAGTCTCTCCACCAGGCCGTCCCATTGTTGCTGGGATTGGCAGCCTTCTGGAGCCAGTCTGCACCTTTGTGGATTCTTTCTTACAAACACACGTAACTAGTCTGAGCTCTTACATCAGGGATACAACAGATCTGTTATCCAAATTAGAGCATATTCAGGTACCAACAGGAACTATACTTATTACGTGTGATGTTGAAGCCCTGTATACGGTAATACCTCATCGGTTGGCGCTAGTGGCGGTACGGTATTTTCTGGCCAAAGAATCCCAAGAAAGAAGGCAACTACACAAATTGATTCTCACCTTTGTGGATTTTGTCTTGACACATAATTCTTTTATGTTCAATGGCAACCACTACAGACAGGTCTCGGGCGTGGCGATGGGGGCGAAGTGTGCACCCTCAATCGCCAATTTGTTCCTGGGATGGTGGGAGGAGACGTTCATCTACAATTCTGACTGTGAACGGTACCACCCCCACATCTTTGGGTGGTACCGTTACATAGATGACATTTTGGTGATATGGCAGGGGACAGAAGAGGCTGGTCGTGAATTCGTTAGACTACTTAACACCAATGCGGTGAATGTCACATTGACAGCAGATTTCTCTTCCAGTTCGGCAACGTTTTTGGATGTGCAACTCTCCTTGGAGCCTGATGGAACAATCGGTACCCGATTGTATAGAAAGCCCACTGCGGTAAATAGCCTCTTGGAGTACAACAGTTCACACATCAGACATCAGAAAGATGGAATTCCATATGGACAGTTCTTGAGGGCTCGACGCAACTGTACGAAGGATAGTCATTTTGAGGAGCAAGCGGACATCTTGAAGTCGCGATTCTCAGAACGTGGATACCCATTGAGGGTGATACACAAGTCCTATGTGAGAGCACAAAAAATGGATAGATCAGAGTTATTGTGCCCTAGAAATATGACCAGTAAGAAGCAAGAACCAGAAAAAGAGGTAAGATTCATTACGGATTTTAATGCCCAATGGTATCCGATTCGGCGGATGATTAATAAACATTGGCATATTTTGACTACAGACCCTTTGATCTCTCCATTTTTGGGTAAACACATAATGATGACGGCCCGGCGAGCTCCTAATTTGAGGGACAAACTATCTAAGAGTCATCTTCCCGTGATGAACACCTGGCTTTCGGATAGAAGTGTCAAGGGCTCCCATGCTTGTGGTAAATGTTCTATTTGCCAGTACATGACTAGTACCACAGAAGTGACGAATGACCAGACGAATAAAAGTTTTAAGATCTCCTCTTTCATCAACTGTAGGACCCGCTCGGTTGTCTATTTGCTTGGATGTGATTGTCCCAAGAAGTATGTAGGGGAAACGGCAAACGCGCTAAGGACCCGTGTACAAGGTCACCTGTCAAATATTAGACTGGCCAGACGCGATACTGATGCAGGTAAGCCCATCTCGCCAGTAGCCAGGCACTTTTTGGAGACCCATGGGGGGGACTTTTCGTCCCTTAAAGTGACAGGAATTGAAAGGGTCCGTTTGGGGCCGCGTGGGGGTGATCTTAAGCGTCGACTCTTACAGCGGGAGTTACGCTGGATTTTCGAACTGAACACGAGGTCACCAATCGGCTTGAATGAGGATTGGTCGTTTTCCCCGTTTTTAGGCTGAAGTTCTGTGTTGGAGGGATAGTAGTTTCACATGGGGTACTGGGTGATGTGCTGATTGGTCCGCAAGCTTTCTACTGCACACTCCAGCGGCTAGTTGTTATGCTCCGGTCATCATTTTTAGGGGTGGGGGTTGCCTGTCCTTTCGGGAGCCTGCATCCTGGTCTGGGCGACGCCCTTCTGGAGGCACACAGGGGGGTGGGCATCAATGGTCTTAATTGGATCACTGCACATTAATTCCATTTTATATTATTTTGGGGTTGTGCTGGCAGTCAGTACACCACTCTTCCCTTTGGTTTTGATAGATATGTATGGGGTATCCCCTGTCACATTTTAGTTCATTGACACTGCATGTTTGTATATTATATCTGTTATTTTAATTAGGGTTAGTTGTGTAACACGTTGGTCATGTTGTGTTTTGTAGTTCACAGGTTATTATACCTATATGGATTTTTCCTTGTGGGAGTTGGTTTGGTTTGAAGATGGGACGTTCCACTGATGCCACAAATCCCTCCGGGAGATGGTCGTTATGTCGACACCGAGCATTCTCACTTGATTGTATACGGCCTCTACATGCCTCTACAGGAGTAGTTTCCAGGATAGTCGGGCGACCGATGTGATTTGGTGCATTTGTTCCTTGCGCCATTTTGACAACACAACAAGAGCACCGCATTTTCAGAGTGGTGGTATGCGGGAGTACATTCAGGCGTCATTCCTATATTTGGGCTGGCTTTATGGTCACACCTGGATTTGGTTCCTCTTTATGGACATTATGGACACTCTAATATTGGGTGCCTCCCCTCAGGAGTTAGGCACGCTTAGGATTTGACCTCTACAGTATCATTATTGGGTCCCCCCTTTTTTGGCTCCTCTCTGCCCTCCCTTCTCCATTTCCCCCCCCCCTTCTTTCCTGCTTCTCCTTTCCCCCCGTGTCCTTGCTTTCTTCCCCCTGTTTTGGCCTTTTCCCCTTTCTTCCCCCCTCCCCCCCCTCCCTGTTCCCCTCCCTATATTCTGAATATGTGTATATATGTATGTTGTACATTGATATTGATTGCTGTGTTTATGGGCATTAACTGCCTCACTTAGTATGGATTTTGGCCCATTATGTTTTATTTCAGGCATAATTTGATGTAATATATAATTAGATTAATGTTATTTGAAGTAACTTGTTGTTGGGACACCGCTGTTGTGTGTCCTGTTTGTGCTGTCCCCCCTTCATGCCCCATCCGCGCTCTGCTGTGGCTCCCGTGGCCGCGCTGCCAGCACGCCCTTCATGGCATCGGTTGGGCTGCTGTGTGCTCACAGCAGGCCTGCAGTGATGTGCACGGGCGGCGGGCACGCGCATGCTGGCCGGGGACTTCGCGGCCGCGTGGTCACGTGCCGCGGCCGGCGGTCTGACGTCGCTCCGCTCGAGGTGGTGGCGGGCCCGCACGTGTAGGCGGAGTGCCGGGTGGTGCCGTTGGCGGGAGCGCCGTCGGGATACACAATAGGTAGGTGGACTTATATAAGGACTTGTAATGGAGACTTATTTTACCTTTCACCCTTCTGAAGCCGCATGGGGGCGGCGGGCGCGGGTGGCCGTGGTTGCGTGCGGTCCCTTGTCTGATGTGATGTGATGCTGGCTGTGTCTCCCGTTTACATGGGCTTTGGTAGTATCTTGCTCTAATTTTGCTGACACCATCTGTTGTTTTTTGATCTTTGGTATTTTTAAACACCCTGATATATCGGTTCATATGATTTTGGGGTTCACTGGTGGGGTTGTTAGTTATATTTATTTCTTATTCAGGTATTTATTTAACATACACATATGAGTTTAGTTATTTATGATGTATTTATATGCTACATTGATATGTTTATTATTATTATGAAATTTATTTAATATGCCCATATATTTATAGGGATTTATCATATATTTATTAGTGATATTTTTTGCTTTACATATTAATTGTTGATAATTGTTGATGTTCACTGTGGAGAGTATGCTGTGTTTACATTTTTTACTGTATTTTAGTGTGTAGCATGTCACTGTTGTAGGGTTTTCACATAGGTTTTCATGAGTAGGTGTTTTTCATTTATAAGGACTATTTATTTTGGTTGTATACAGAACTTTTTGGTCTGTTTGGTGCCGGCACAGGTACGGGGGTAAGTGGGTGCAGGGACTTCCAGTCCCTGCGCTGACAGACTCCTGTTCCTTTTTTGTATTAGTCACATTTTTGCCCTATTTAATATATTGCTTTGGGAGCGCTTGCATCACAGATTATTTATATTACCCATTTATTGGGGTTGTTTGATATTATATATTTAGAGCTATCAATTATTTCAGGGACCTGCTACTTGTTTTTAATTGTCCTGTGTTTTGTGTGTTTGTATTTTTTAGCATTTATATGTGTCAATAAAATACATTTTGTATAAATAGATCGTTAGCACATAATTCTTGGTGCTCCTCATGGGGAGGGAGGCGTGATTTTTCATGGCCACTCCTATAGAAATAGGTTGGATGGTTTGAGGAGTGAGCACATTACTCTAGTTTATTAGTGGTGCACCCCTTCACGCTTGCTGTGTTGTATTTGGTGCAGGTGAGTACGCCTGCATGCTCTTGGTTGGGTAGTTGCACACATCATGGCCTTTAACTTTGAGGATAAGGAGGCCCAGTGGGCCCATAAATTACAGCAATTAATGGATAATGGTAGTAACAATTATAGTGAAACAACAGGAGATTTTTTGTCACTTACTAGAGAAATTAGACAGGCACAAAAAACCTATACAAGACTCTGGTGGAATGTGCACAGTCTGGAAACATATGTTGCCCAAAATATATGTCCCAGGGGCTTACGGATTCAGCTATTTCCAGCTTGGGAGGCTGATTCGGGGTTTAGGGAGACTTGGGAAAAGGGCTTGTTGGAGGCTTCCCACATTATTTTGAAGATGCTTATCCAACACGATAATGATTTACTCAAAACTACTAAATGTCAATTATCAGGGTTGAAGGTCAGACTAGAACAGTATGATCAACAAGAACAAGTAAAGCCCTTTTTGGACTCCTTAATGGTGGATATGAACCGATATGAACAGGTCGTTATGGAAACCAAGAGACGTAAACTACAGAGAGACATGTCAGATTTTGCCCAAGGGAGAGCATTCAGGTGGCAACATGCAGGCAATGCACGCCGCACTAAGGCCCGTTATACGACCCAAACAAATGCGGGACCAACCGCTAGTTCACAGAATAACTCTAGAAGTGACGCTTTTCATTTTTTATCTTCGGGGAGCGAATTAGAGGACGAACCAGGAGGGGGGGAGCAGGAGATGGACCAAGGGCCCTAAGGAGCAGGGACCGGTGGGGCTACAAACGATTGACAGCACGCCCGCATCGGACAGTGGATCACTCCAAGTGATCAATATTTCGGAGCACACCCCAAGTCCAGCCGAACAGTCAGTATTGTCTAAGGGCCTCTCCTTTTCACCTGTACAGAGAGTGGATAAATTTGGCCTGATTAAAGACTTATATTTCTTTTGCAGGAAACTACTTTTAAAAAAACAATTTCATTCCACACTGACTGAAGGGATTGAGCCGGCCCTGGGACCTGGTGATCGGGAGGCATTAGTAAATCTACATGGTCTCCTACAGGAACAAGACCGGGATATACCTTTAGATGAAGGCTTGGTCAGGGTCTCCAGTGGCCTTAAACGTCCATCCACGTATTGTCCACCTCTGTCTGGAGCGCCTTCGGTTCAGGTATTTTTTGATTTGGTTACCAGGGACATACTGGACATGTCTGTAGGTTTTGGCAAGGATAATCTTACACATGAAGAACGCCAGGCTCTAAAAACTTTGCAACGGAATGACTCAATAGTCATCCGAGAAGCGGACAAAGGGGGGAATGTGGTGGTGTGGTCTAGGAATAAATACATCGCAGAAGCTTATCGACAATTGAATAATGAGGAACATTATGTTAGACTACCTAGCAACCCTACAACACACTATAAAGAGGAACTGTTCCATATGATTGAATTAGCATATGAGGAAGGAGTGATCAACTCTAAAGAAAAAAGCTTTTTGATGGTGTCCAACCCAGTGACCCCCACGTTTTACCTTCTCCCCAAGACACATAAGAGCGTAGTCTCTCCACCAGGCCGTCCCATTGTTGCTGGGATTGGCAGCCTTCTGGAGCCAGTCTGCACCTTTGTGGATTCTTTCTTACAAACACACGTAACTAGTCTGAGCTCTTACATCAGGGATACAACAGATCTGTTATCCAAATTAGAGCATATTCAGGTACCAACAGGAACTATACTTATTACGTGTGATGTTGAAGCCCTGTATACGGTAATACCTCATCGGTTGGCGCTAGTGGCGGTACGGTATTTTCTGGCCAAAGAATCCCAAGAAAGAAGGCAACTACACAAATTGATTCTCACCTTTGTGGATTTTGTCTTGACACATAATTCTTTTATGTTCAATGGCAACCACTACAGACAGGTCTCGGGCGTGGCGATGGGGGCGAAGTGTGCACCCTCAATCGCCAATTTGTTCCTGGGATGGTGGGAGGAGACGTTCATCTACAATTCTGACTGTGAACGGTACCACCCCCACATCTTTGGGTGGTACCGTTACATAGATGACATTTTGGTGATATGGCAGGGGACAGAAGAGGCTGGTCGTGAATTCGTTAGACTACTTAACACCAATGCGGTGAATGTCACATTGACAGCAGATTTCTCTTCCAGTTCGGCAACGTTTTTGGATGTGCAACTCTCCTTGGAGCCTGATGGAACAATCGGTACCCGATTGTATAGAAAGCCCACTGCGGTAAATAGCCTCTTGGAGTACAACAGTTCACACATCAGACATCAGAAAGATGGAATTCCATATGGACAGTTCTTGAGGGCTCGACGCAACTGTACGAAGGATAGTCATTTTGAGGAGCAAGCGGACATCTTGAAGTCGCGATTCTCAGAACGTGGATACCCATTGAGGGTGATACACAAGTCCTATGTGAGAGCACAAAAAATGGATAGATCAGAGTTATTGTGCCCTAGAAATATGACCAGTAAGAAGCAAGAACCAGAAAAAGAGGTAAGATTCATTACGGATTTTAATGCCCAATGGTATCCGATTCGGCGGATGATTAATAAACATTGGCATATTTTGACTACAGACCCTTTGATCTCTCCATTTTTGGGTAAACACATAATGATGACGGCCCGGCGAGCTCCTAATTTGAGGGACAAACTATCTAAGAGTCATCTTCCCGTGATGAACACCTGGCTTTCGGATAGAAGTGTCAAGGGCTCCCATGCTTGTGGTAAATGTTCTATTTGCCAGTACATGACTAGTACCACAGAAGTGACGAATGACCAGACGAATAAAAGTTTTAAGATCTCCTCTTTCATCAACTGTAGGACCCGCTCGGTTGTCTATTTGCTTGGATGTGATTGTCCCAAGAAGTATGTAGGGGAAACGGCAAACGCGCTAAGGACCCGTGTACAAGGTCACCTGTCAAATATTAGACTGGCCAGACGCGATACTGATGCAGGTAAGCCCATCTCGCCAGTAGCCAGGCACTTTTTGGAGACCCATGGGGGGGACTTTTCGTCCCTTAAAGTGACAGGAATTGAAAGGGTCCGTTTGGGGCCGCGTGGGGGTGATCTTAAGCGTCGACTCTTACAGCGGGAGTTACGCTGGATTTTCGAACTGAACACGAGGTCACCAATCGGCTTGAATGAGGATTGGTCGTTTTCCCCGTTTTTAGGCTGAAGTTCTGTGTTGGAGGGATAGTAGTTTCACATGGGGTACTGGGTGATGTGCTGATTGGTCCGCAAGCTTTCTACTGCACACTCCAGCGGCTAGTTGTTATGCTCCGGTCATCATTTTTAGGGGTGGGGGTTGCCTGTCCTTTCGGGAGCCTGCATCCTGGTCTGGGCGACGCCCTTCTGGAGGCACACAGGGGGGTGGGCATCAATGGTCTTAATTGGATCACTGCACATTAATTCCATTTTATATTATTTTGGGGTTGTGCTGGCAGTCAGTACACCACTCTTCCCTTTGGTTTTGATAGATATGTATGGGGTATCCCCTGTCACATTTTAGTTCATTGACACTGCATGTTTGTATATTATATCTGTTATTTTAATTAGGGTTAGTTGTGTAACACGTTGGTCATGTTGTGTTTTGTAGTTCACAGGTTATTATACCTATATGGATTTTTCCTTGTGGGAGTTGGTTTGGTTTGAAGATGGGACGTTCCACTGATGCCACAAATCCCTCCGGGAGATGGTCGTTATGTCGACACCGAGCATTCTCACTTGATTGTATACGGCCTCTACATGCCTCTACAGGAGTAGTTTCCAGGATAGTCGGGCGACCGATGTGATTTGGTGCATTTGTTCCTTGCGCCATTTTGACAACACAACAAGAGCACCGCATTTTCAGAGTGGTGGTATGCGGGAGTACATTCAGGCGTCATTCCTATATTTGGGCTGGCTTTATGGTCACACCTGGATTTGGTTCCTCTTTATGGACATTATGGACACTCTAATATTGGGTGCCTCCCCTCAGGAGTTAGGCACGCTTAGGATTTGACCTCTACAGTATCATTATTGGGTCCCCCCTTTTTTGGCTCCTCTCTGCCCTCCCTTCTCCATTTCCCCCCCCCCCCTTCTTTCCTGCTTCTCCTTTCCCCCCGTGTCCTTGCTTTCTTCCCCCTGTTTTGGCCTTTTCCCCTTTCTTCCCCCCTCCCCCCCCCTCCCTGTTCCCCTCCCTATATTCTGAATATGTGTATATATGTATGTTGTACATTGATATTGATTGCTGTGTTTATGGGCATTAACTGCCTCACTTAGTATGGATTTTGGCCCATTATGTTTTATTTCAGGCATAATTTGATGTAATATATAATTAGATTAATGTTATTTGAAGTAACTTGTTGTTGGGACACCGCTGTTGTGTGTCCTGTTGGTGCTGTCCCCCCTTCATGCCCCATCCGCGCTCTGCTGTGGCTCCCGTGGCCGCGCTGCCAGCACGCCCTTCATGGCATCGGTTGGGCTGCTGTGTGCTCACAGCAGGCCTGCAGTGATGTGCACGGGCGGCGGGCACGCGCATGCTGGCCGGGGACTTCGCGGCCGCGTGGTCACGTGCCGCGGCCGGCGGTCTGACGTCGCTCCGCTCGAGGTGGTGGCGGGCCCGCACGTGTAGGCGGAGTGCCGGGTGGTGCCGTTGGCGGGAGCGCCGTCGGGATACACAATAGGTAGGTGGACTTATATAAGGACTTGTAATGGAGACTTATTTTACCTTTCACCCTTCTGAAGCCGCATGGGGGCGGCGGGCGCGGGTGGCCGTGGTTGCGTGCGGTCCCTTGTCTGATGTGATGTGATGCTGGCTGTGTCTCCCGTTTACATGGGCTTTGGTAGTATCTTGCTCTAATTTTGCTGACACCATCTGTTGTTTTTTGATCTTTGGTATTTTTAAACACCCTGATATATCGGTTCATATGATTTTGGGGTTCACTGGTGGGGTTGTTAGTTATATTTATTTCTTATTCAGGTATTTATTTAACATACACATATGAGTTTAGTTATTTATGATGTATTTATATGCTACATTGATATGTTTATTATTATTATGAAATTTATTTAATATGCCCATATATTTATAGGGATTTATCATATATTTATTAGTGATATTTTTTGCTTTACATATTAATTGTTGATAATTGTTGATGTTCACTGTGGGGAGTTTATGCTGTGTTTACATTTTTTACTGTATTTTAGTGTGTAGCATGTCACTGTTGTAGGGTTTTCACATAGGTTTTCATGAGTAGGTGTTTTTCATTTATAAGGACTATTTATTTTGGTTGTATACAGAACTTTTTGGTCTGTTTGGTGCCGGCACAGGTACGGGGGTAAGTGGGTGCAGGGACTTCCAGTCCCTGCGCTGACAGACTCCTGTTCCTTTTTTGTATTAGTCACATTTTTGCCCTATTTAATATATTGCTTTGGGAGCGCTTGCATCACAGATTATTTATATTACCCATTTATTGGGGTTGTTTGATATTATATATTTAGAGCTATCAATTATTTCAGGGACCTGCTACTTGTTTTTAATTGTCCTGTGTTTTGTGTGTTTGTATTTTTTAGCATTTATATGTGTCAATAAAATAAATTTTGTATAAATAGATCGTTAGCACATAATTCTTGGTGCTCCTCATGGGGAGGGAGGCGTGATTTTTCATGGCCACTCCTATAGAAATAGGTTGGATGGTTTGAGGAGTGAGCACATTACTCTAGTTTATTAGTGGTGCACCCCTTCACGCTTGCTGTGTTGTATTTGGTGCAGGTGAGTACGCCTGCATGCTCTTGGTTGGGTAGTTGCACACATCATGGCCTTTAACTTTGAGGATAAGGAGGCCCAGTGGGCCCATAAATTACAGCAATTAATGGATAATGGTAGTAACAATTATAGTGAAACAACAGGAGATTTTTTGTCACTTACTAGAGAAATTAGACAGGCACAAAAAACCTATACAAGACTCTGGTGGAATGTGCACAGTCTGGAAACATATGTTGCCCAAAATATATGTCCCAGGGGCTTACGGATTCAGCTATTTCCAGCTTGGGAGGCTGATTCGGGGTTTAGGGAGACTTGGGAAAAGGGCTTGTTGGAGGCTTCCCACATTATTTTGAAGATGCTTATCCAACACGATAATGATTTACTCAAAACTACTAAATGTCAATTATCAGGGTTGAAGGTCAGACTAGAACAGTATGATCAACAAGAACAAGTAAAGCCCTTTTTGGACTCCTTAATGGTGGATATGAACCGATATGAACAGGTCGTTATGGAAACCAAGAGACGTAAACTACAGAGAGACATGTCAGATTTTGCCCAAGGGAGAGCATTCAGGTGGCAACATGCAGGCAATGCACGCCGCACTAAGGCCCGTTATACGACCCAAACAAATGCGGGACCAACCGCTAGTTCACAGAATAACTCTAGAAGTGACGCTTTTCATTTTTTATCTTCGGGGAGCGAATTAGAGGACGAACCAGGAGGGGGGGGCAGGAGATGGACCAAGGGCCCTAAGGAGCAGGGACCGGTGGGGCTACAAACGATTGACAGCACGCCCGCATCGGACAGTGGATCACTCCAAGTGATCAATATTTCGGAGCACACCCCAAGTCCAGCCGAACAGTCAGTATTGTCTAAGGGCCTCTCTCTTCCAGGCCAAAAGCAGACAACAGGTGAGTGAGAGGAAGGAGGAACTCAAGAGGCTGCAGCAGAAACTGCAGTGTCTATAGGACCTCCACCTCAAGGGCTGGAACGTGAAGCAGAACCTGGATGAGACCAAAAAGTGCCTGGAAGGGCACTTCGAGGAGGAAGCCAGGCGCATCGTGTTCCCCTCCAAAGTGGAGAACATCGAAAAAGGTGAGAAGTGTAACTCTCTCTTTTTCAGGAATCTCCACTCCGGTCACACACCCCTGACAGAACTGCGAGACGAGATGGGTACCATCCAGAAGGGTAAGAACGGCGTAATGCTAGTGGTCTCTGACTACTACTCCAACCTCTACTCTCCGAAAGCCACGGATGATGAGGTAGCGGAAAAGTTCCTAGCAGGCGTCAAGAACACTCTTGATGCTGAGGGAACTGCAGCAATTGAGGAACCCTTGGTGGAGGGGGAGTTGCTCTCCGCCGTTAGCTCCTTCAGGCGGGGCAGGACCCCGGGTAGTGACGGTCTCCCAGCGGAGCTCTATGTAGCGCTGTGGGATCTCATTGGCCCGGACCTGCTCATGCTGTACGAGGAGATGATGGCGGAGGGTAAAATGCCCCCTTCGCTAAGGGAGGGCATGATCACGATCATGTATAAGCACAAGGGAGGGAGAGATGAGCTCAAAAATTGGAGACCTATCTCTCTCCTGAATGTGGACTACAAGATCCTGGCCAAGGTACTCGCCAACTGGCTTAGGGCAGTCATCGGGCGGATAGTCGACCTGGACCAAACTTGTGGCATTCCAGGCCGTAGGATTGCGGACAGCCTGGCTCTTGTAAGGGACACCGTCCATTACATACAAACCCACAATGTGCACGGCCCCCTGGTCAGCCTTGACCAGGAGAAGGCCTTCGATTGGGTCTCACATGGGTTTATGAGCAAGGTCCTACGTAAGTATGGTTTAGGAAAGCTGTTTTGTTCTTATGTTGACCTCATGTATTTTGAAATTTGCAGCTCCGTGCTGGTGAACGGCTGGAAGACTGACCCCTTCCCAGTTCTCTCTGGGGTCAGACAACTCTGTCAGGGGGTTCGTCCTCTGGGGAAAGGATGGGGCTCTTTCCTGTGGGAAGGAGTCAGTATGGGCGCCTTAGTGTGTTTTTTGGTGCACTCGCACTTTTTCACATTAAAGGCTTCACGTTTGACGGTGCTTTCGCACACACGACGGCTCGATAAAAAAAAAAAAAAAAAAATCTGTTCTATACTTGTGTGCAATGTTGATGGACAAAATGAGTGGTGATCGAACCTATGTGTTTTGACGGAGGTTGTACTCTGGACGTTTGGTGTGAGCCGATTGGAAGGAGTCGTTTCCTGAAGGACGAATTATTTGGACGAATCCTTGGACGGACGGCTGCAGGAGATCGGAGGTCGGATCGGTGACGGGACGAACTACCTTGGACGGACTGTTTGGATCCTGGACCGGGTCGTGGCTGGACCGTAGGACGAGTCGCGTGGACGGAGGTCGCTGGATCGAAGGCCGGATCGTAGACGAAACGAACTTCTTGGGCGGACCGTCGGATCCTTGACTGGATCAAGGCGAGACCTTTGGACCCTTTTGTGGAGGAGCTTCATGGACGGATGGCTGGACTTCGCATGGATCATCGGACGGGACGTTTTGGTCGCTCACTGACGAAGGACGATTGCATCGGGAGGACGAGGTGGGAGGATTGTGGTCGGAATGGAGGACCAGGAGATCTTCCGGTACCTGGAGGCTGGGGAAACACCACTACGGCAGTCCTTCCGGGTCATCGTGGAGGGTGAGCGGAAGGCCAGTTTTGGCCTGAAATATTTTGTGGATGTAGTGCTTTTGGAAGTTCTAAAGGTGAAGAGACAGTATTCTTTGCCTGCAGGACCCCAGAAGTGGTGATTTTGTACTTTAGATACTATGGCTGCCTGTCATAATTTGGTGGAGAACTTGAGAAAGGAGACGGAAAATGGCGTTCTGAGGGGTTTAAAATTCGTGGTACTGTATACGGATGAAATCCCTCTGACGGTGCATGTATACAATCCTTTTACAGACAAGGACGATATTGTACTGTTTTTAAGAAAGTATTGTGCACAGGTCCGGTATGTGTCAAAGGTCATGAACGAGGTTAACCTTTGGTCCGGGAAATACCGGTTCTTTGTGAAATTTAAGCCCGACCCAAGTGATATTGGTGCTTTCTCGAGACCACCAGCAAACTTTATGTTGGGTAGAAACAGGTGTTACCTGTTCTACCCGCAAATGCCTGTTTTTTGCAGGAAGTGCAAGACTTTTGGACATGTACAGGAAAATTGTGTGGAGGAAAAGAAGGTGATTTGTGGGAAATGTAACCTTGAGGGCCACATGGCAAGGGAGTGTAAGAACATACCCAAGTGTAATATGTGCGAACAAGAGGGGCACATGTTCAAAGATTGTCCTGATCGTAAGAAGGTGAAATCTTATGCGCAGGTTGTGGCAGGAGATGACCAAAGGGAGGGGAGGGGGGATACCTTGGTGTCGAACTCAGTAGGGGTGGGACACCTGGAGGTTGTTCCCCAGATCCCCGAACAGGAGGTGTCTGTATCCTTTGAAAGAGCTGGTGAGGAGAGCTCTCTGAGCTATAGTCCACTGGTGGGGGATGAGTCGGGGGAGCTTTGCATGGAGTCAGGGGTAACTCCTGATTTGGAAAGTATTTTTATGGAATCCTCAGGATCTACTGAGGCTGATGCATATGAGGGGGTTGCTACCAAAAGAAAAACAAAATCTGGTAGGATAAAAAAGAAAAAGAGAGCGTGTTGAGCAAATGGGTTCCAAGTCTCTTTCTGCCTCCTCAAGTGAGGGGTAGGAGGGAGAGAGAAGTGTGTCAGACATATCTTTTTTAACACATTTTTTAAATGGTGTTTTTGAAAGTTTTATCTTTTAATGTGAGAAGTGTTTTAAGTAAGATTAGGAGAACCGCTATGTTTGCTTTTTTAGAATCACTGTCATGCAATATTTTATGTTTACAAGAATGTGGGATACCACACCATAACAATTATCAATATTTAAGAAGGGAATGGAGGAAAGGTGCCTCCGTGTGGTCGGGTGACAATGCTAATTAATCAACTGGTGTAGGGTTTCTTTTTAATGGGGATATGTGCGAAATTTTATCATATATGGAAATTGTGCCTGGTAGAGCTCTGTTGGTGAATATAGGAGTTGGGCATAAAGAAATTAGGGTTTTTAATGTCAATGCACCAACAGAAAAACAAGAAAGGGCAACGTTTTTAGAAGAAATAAGTGTTTTTATCCCCGGTGCTATGCCAATTATGGTTTTAGGTGATTTTAATTGTATATTACATGGCGAGAAAAGGGAAACAAAGAGTGCGGCAAGAAAAGATAAAACAGAGAAAATGTTAAGAGACATGATATTGGACTTTAACTTGAACTTGTTAAAGTTGACTGACACATGGAAAAAGTGGAAAAAGTGTAATAATAAATTGATTTTATTTTCTTATCTGGTGGTATTAAGAGTGAGAAAATGGTTTTCTTTTACAAAAATTTTTATTAAGTTTTACAGATGTCATACATTACAAATGAGTGTGTAAGAACTGGATGGAAGTGCATATAAAGTTCAACATACTCAAAAAGATAGGATATGCTTAATAAAGGTTACAGACTGGTAAAAGTAGCTTAAGAGACATCCACTTACTCGTAGGTGTTGACTATGCTGTAACTTTATGAATAATACGCTGCGATATCCAATAAAAATTCCCTTGTCATACTAACGCAGCTAATAATAACTGATCATGAGAAGCTTATGGACGAAACTCTCACTTGTCCAGCACTTAGTCAGTCTATACCATCACATATCATTACTATCTCCATGTAATCACTAAAGGTACTAAAGGAGACAAAGAGAAGGGAGGAAAAGCAGACAGGAAGAGAAAGAGAGGGGTAGAGAAGGGAGGGGGAAGAGGAGCTCTGGCAATGTATGGACATGTACTTTCTACATAGCAGGGCGTGCTAGACAGGGTGTATCGGATCTGTTTGGTTTCGAGCTAACCCTATAAAATCTATCCAGGGGGACCAAGTCTCAAGATATTTGTCGTAGGTGTCATTCTTTATGGCTGTCATTTTTTCATTACTCATGGTGTCTAAAATTTTGTTCTGTATTTCCGGCCAAGGAATGTTCGGGGACTTCCAGTTCCTAGCAATAGTGGTCTTGACTGCAGCAAAGATGTACAGGGCTAATTTCCATTCAGATTTGTTCAGGGTGCTAGGTTTATGCAACATAAGAGCTTCCCAGATATCCCCTTTAATGGTGGTGTGCAAGACATCGGATAATAATTGGTACGTTTTATCCCAGATAGCTTTGGCTATGGGGCAATACCACCAGATATGTGCCATTGTCCCTAAATCCTGACATCCTCTAAACATTGTGGCGGGGTAGAAGCAGAGAAGCCGTGGATTTGGACTGGGGTGTAGTACCATCGAAATAATACTTTATATGCATTCTCCAGTACCACTGTGTTGCTGGAGGCTTTTTTTGTTTGATCCCAGATTCTCTGCCAGCCGTCTCCGTCTTTGGACATGCCCAGCTCTTTTTCCCAAGCTATCATATAATTATGTTTAAAGGTGGGCGGCTGAGTCACCAGCACATCATATAAATAGGAGATCAGGCCGCTCTTAAAATGGTCTCTGATACACCTGGTTTCAAAATCCGTACTCCGATATGGAGGGGGAGCCCTTTTCAATAGTGTTTTGATGAAATGCTGGAGCTGCAGAAACCGAAATGTTTCCGCTGGAGGCCTATTTTCCTCCGGCCCAAAGTCTTGAGGACTCCTCATCCCTCTCGGAGCACAGAAGCTGTCCACTGTGACATAGTTATTTTGCGTCCACCACTTGAAGTTGGCGGAGTGCGAGACGCCCGGGGGGAACAGCGGGCTCCCAAGTATAGGGGAAGCTGGTAAGTAAGGGGAGGTGAAGTCACTGCTGACTTTGTCCCAGATTGATAAGGAGAATGACAGGATTGGAGGAAGTGTCTTTGGTCTCAATTCCCTAGGGGTCCATAATAATGCTGCTGGGGAAATTGGGCTGCAGCTCACAATATCATTCAACACCCAATGAGGTTTATACCTTGGTGCGTGGAGCAAGACCAATGGTGCTATCTGGGCTGCTATGTAATATTTATGGATTGATGGAAAGGACAGGCCTCCTTTTTCCTTTTTACAAAACAGGGTTGATTTGTTCACCCTTGGTTTATTCTTATTCCAGATGAACGACAAAAATTTCTGCTGTAATAGGTCAAGGGTGGGCCTGGGGACTGGAATGGGTAGGACCCTAAAAAAATATAAGATTTTGGGCAATATAGTCATCTTAAGGGCTGCTATGCGGCCTAGCCACGACAGCCTGATAAACTGCCAAGCATGAAATAAAGTATCTAGCGATTTAAGAGCTCCCGGGTAATTTGCCTTATACAGATCTCCGCTGTTAGCTGTTAGCTTAATCCCCAGATATGGCAGCCTCTGAGTCCATTGCCACGAAAAGTTCTGTGTAATCATCTGCTTGGTATGGCTAGCAAGCGAAACATCCAGAGCCATGGACTTGGACGTATTCAGCTTAAGGCCAGATATTTGACTGAACCCATCAAAGACCTTAAAAGCATTAGGGGCTGAGACATGTGGGGATGACATCAACAGCATCATATCGTCAGCGAAGAGGCATATCTTATGTTCTTGGGAGCCAAAAGGGATACCTTTAATTGAGGAATTTTGTCTGATTTTCTGCGTTAGTGGTTCTAGGGCCAGGACAAATAAGATGGGAGACAGAGGGCAACCTTGCCTGGTGCCCCGCTGAATAGGAAAATTAGGCGACATGAAGCCTGAGTATCTAACGTGGGCAGTCGGCTTGGAAAACAAGGCAGAGATCCAGGATAGAAACCCAGATCCAAACCCCCATTTATCTAGGGTGAATTGGAGATATTGCCAGGAGATGGAGTCGAAGGCCTTCTCCACGTCAAGGGAAAGGAGCATGGCCTCAAAACCCTGAGACTTAACTCTATGCAGGAGCTGCATTATCCTTCTAACTCCATCTCCCGCCTGCCTTCTGGGGATGAATCCCACTTGATCTTTATGGATGATGTCTCCTAAGAATGTATTTATTCGGCTCACCAAGATTTTGGTGAGGAGCTTTAGATCAATATTCAAGAGCGAGATAGGTCTATAGTTTTCCCATAGTTGCTGATCTTTCCCAGTCTTTGGGATCATTACGATCGAAGCTTTTAACATTTCAGGGTCCATGGGATTTCCATCTTTTATAAAGTTAAATAGCCTGGCTAGTCTCGGGGCGATCACAGGGGCTAGCTTCTTATAGAAAAGAGCAGTAAAGCCGTCAGGCCCGGGCCTCTTACTATTTTTCAAAGTCTTGATTGCCTCTAAGACCTCTGATGAAATGTTTTCATCTACTAGTTCCCTCTGGGCTTCCGAAAGTACTGGTATCTTTATGTCATCAAGGAAAGTTTGGGCTTGCTGGACACGTAGGGAGGGAGGAGCCTTGTATAGATCTGACAGGCCTGCAGAGAATTCGTCCACTACCGCCTGAGGGTTACTGGTCGTAGTGCCCAGTCTAGTTTTAAGTCTCACAGGGGGGGTGTAGGGGTCCTGACACTTAAGCTGGGACGCTAACAGGGTCCCTGTTTTATTTGCTGAGGTGTAGTATCGATGACAGGATTTTTTATAACGCCACTCCGCTTGGTCAGTCTGTAATAGATTTAATTTAGTCCTGGAAGTTTCCATTTGGCGGAGGTGCTTGGAGTTGGGCAATGTTTTAAAGGTCTGGACATCTTTTTCATATTGCGCCTGCAATACTGCAGCCAGAGCTACCCTCTCCTTTTTTTTCCTGGAGGCAAGGGCAATAAAATGGCCTCTCATGACAGCCTTAAATGCTCCCCAGACCATGGGAGGCGGGGTGGCCCGGGATTCATTTGTATTAAAATATTCAGTAGCTTCCTTACTGGCCTCCTCCACCAGTCTCCTGGACGACAATAAGGAATCGTTAAGTGTCCATGCAGAGGGGTTAGGTTTGGAAGCTAGGGAATTGCAAGATATGGCTACTAAGTCATGGTCTGACCATGGGATCGGATAGATTTTAGTTAGCCCTATCTGTGGGAGCAGAGAGGGTTGGATGAATATATGGTCGATTCTAGTAGATATTCTGTGCGGGGCCGGGTAGTGAGTATAATCTTTTCTATGCGGATTTCGGTCTCTCCAGGGATCGATCAGACCAGCAAGGGAGATCATATCTGTGAACCTCTTGCTTTCTAGAGCTGTCTGAGCGTTTGGGGGAAGGGACCTATCCAAAGCTGGGTTCAACGTCAGATTAGAATCAGCGCACATAAATAGGGATCCTCTGCCCTGGGATTTCAACAAGGAGCACATTTGTGACAAAAAGGGCGTCTGTTTAACGTTTGGGGCATAATAAGTAAGAAAAGTTACCTCATTATCCTGTAGGGTGCCTTGCAGCAGGAGGAACCGACCATCTGGGTCCGCGACTTGTTTGGTACAGGTGAAGGGAATACCCCGTCGGAAAGCGATGAGGACTCCCTTCCGTTTACTCTGGCATACTGCTTGGAAAGAAAGGGGGTATTTAAAATGCAAAAGTTTTGGTGTGGAGGAGGGGGTGTAGTGGGTTTCCTGCAAACACACTATATCCGCATGTATGGAATTAAAGAAGGTAAAAGCTCTAGATCTTTTGTTGGGTGAGTTTAGGCCTTGAACATTGAGTGATACTATGTTTAGTGGCTTAGTCATGGTCCGAATAGGAAGGTATCTCTGATGTAATAGGACCCACTGTCCTGCCAGAGGTTCTAGGGACGGGGTGGGAAAAAGGGGGAAGGGAAGAGAGGGAGGGAAAGAACAGAAAAGGTAGGAAGAAAGAAGACAAGACAAGACACATACTACAATGAATACAAACATAACACTTTTTGTTCGCAACCGATTGTGCGAGCTTAACAGTCCGAAGTTCTGGGAAAAATGTTCCCATTTTCGGAATTGAGGGCGTACCAGTAACGGGTCGGGAGGTCCCACTGGTATGTAATCAGAGCAGCCAACTAGATAAAAGTGCTATAAATTTTTCAAATATGATAAACTGAGCAGGCAACAAGTCATATTGAAATATTCCCCTAATGGGTTCACTACAAATCTCAATTCCATCCGCCTTCCCCCACAGGCAGAAGCAGGAAAACCGCCCTGCGCATAGCATAGTTTAGCAGGTGCAATCACCGCTTGCAGCCAGTGGCCATATGTGGATTCCAAGGAGCAGATTTTCATAACAGGCATAATAGGCCTCTCAGATAGCAGTGAAACCTACCTCCACCAGCAGGGGGCGGCGGGGATACACATTGATATGCAACTTTACTTAATAAGTGCTATGAACATATTTAAACTATTAACCCAGAGGTGGATCTCAAAATACAGATCAATTTAACAAGCTATGTAGGAAGAAAAAAAAATAGAAAGACAGTTCAGGTGAACATAATCTTGCAATCCCCTATATGAATGACATAACTATGTACATGAAAAATTCACAGGGCGGGGAGTAAACTTACTGATAGAACAAGGGGGCACAACCTGAAGCTAGTCGGGGGGAAGATCAGGAGCAATGTTAGAAAATATTATTTTACAGAAAGAGTAGTAGATGCTTGGAACAAACTTCCAGCAGAGGTAGTTGAGAAATCAACAGTCACTGAATTTAAACATGCCTGGGATAAGCACACATCTATCCTAAGATAAAGAGTACATACAGTATACACATAAGGGCAGACTAGATGGGACGTATGGTCTCCTTCTGCCGTCAACCTTCTATGTTTCTATGTTTCTAAAGGCAAAATAGTGAACCGCAAGCAGTTCTCCGGGTGCCAGGTTGCGCACAGTGCTTCGAGCGGCCCCACGTCCGGCAGCCTTCCTGGCGAGTTTGGGGGGGATCTGGGTAGTATGACTCCAGCCCCAGACTGTCCAATTTTCCCAGGGCATGTGGCGCCCTGTAGGGAGAAGCCAGTAGACAGTCAGTGTCAGACAGATGCAGGCAGGCACAGAAAAATAAAAAGGGGAGGAGGAGGCGCTGACACTTCAGCCCTTCGTGACCGGGTGAAACATTTGGGAAAGCAGGCGTTTCATAGCTGGGGTGTGCCTTGCCTGTGCATTTTGCTTCGGTGATGGTGTAATCTGCTGGTTATTTCTATACCCCGATCTAGGGGTCCTTGGGGTGGTGGGAAGCGAGGAAGTCCCTGTATCAGAATCTGGGAGTTTCATATCCATCGCCTTAAATCTCTCAATTAGCTCCGTTGGGGTGGAGACTTGCACAGTTCTGCCTTGGTGCATGAAGGATAATTTAAAAGGGAATCCCCATCTATAGCGGATCCCCCGATCTTGAAGAGATTGGAGCTAGGGGCGGAAAGCTCGTCTCTTTTGGATTGTGATTTGTGACAGGTCTGCATAGATTTGGTATCTCTGGTTCTGGAAGGTGAGAGGTGCCTTCTCCCTAGAGGCCTTCAGGACCGCCTCTTTGGTCTGATAATAATGAAAGCGGACAATTATGTCACATGGCGGGCCCTCCACAGGTCGTTTGGTCAGTGCCCTGTGCGCCCGGTCCAACTCCAGCCTGTCAGCCAGGTACTGCGGCCGCCATCTTGGTTCCAGGGGCCGCCGTCTTTCTCCTCTCCGTCTGGGCCTTCTTCCTGCCCGGGGGTGCACTCATCCCTCCTCCGCTGAGCCCCCACCTCTTCACCGAACAAAGGATGCCTTTGAGGTTAGTGCTCGGGCTGTTGGTAGCTGCTAGGACCTCCCGATCGTGCGGAGCCGTCTCAGCCTGCGGCCATTCGTCACGGCCACGCGCGCATGCCCCCGAGAAAATGGTTTTAATGGACAATATTTTTTCTGATCATAAGGTTTTAATTGCACATGTCACTTTACCTGGAATACAAAAAGGTAAAAGCGTGTGGAGACTGAATGTAGAGTTACTGAAGGTACCCGAATTCCGTGAAGAGTTTATTTTACTGTATAAAAAATTTGGAGAAAGGAAAAAAGAATATGCTTCTGTCTTGGAGTGGTGGGAGATGGCGGAGGGACATTTTAAGACCTTTTTTATACGGAAGGGGATACAAAATGCAAAAAAAGATAAAATGTGGTACAAACTTTTAAACACTAAGTTACAGACTCTGTTGAAATTGCAATATGAAGTTGATACTGGTTTTAGCATGGAAATTGAAAAAGTGAGAGAGCAAATCAAAAAAGGTATTCACGCTAAAGGCAAGAAAATTATATACAAAGCAAAGGTAAAGTGTTTGCAGAAAGACGAAAAATGTACTAGCTATTTTTTTAAAAAGGTGATGGGAGCAAAAACCTTTATGAAAGAGGTGGAGGGTGAAACAGAGACGGAAGGAATGTTGAAGGAGGTGCATAATTTTATCAGGATCTTTTTAATCGGAAAAGAATTGACCATGATTTTACCATTGACGCTCTTAGAACTTTAGACAATATTTTAACAGAAGATGAGAAAATGCTTTTATGTGATGAGATAACCCTGGAAGAGATTTTAAAAGTGTTTAAGAGTTTTAAAAAATGGAAAACTCCGGGAGGTGATGGACTGCCCGTGGAGTTTTATCTACCCTTTTGGGATGTTTTAAAAGATTACGTTTTATTGCTTTTTAAGGAGGTTTTAAATTGTGATTTGTTACCGGAATCCTGGAGGAGTGGAATTGTATCCCTGATATATAAAAAAGGTGACAAAACAAAACTTGAGAATTGGAGGCCTATCACATTGCTTAATGTCGACTACAAAGGTTTCGCTAATTTTCTGGTAAACCGGATGAAAGGTATTATTGAAAAAATCATACATCCAGACCAGGTTTGTGGAGTGCCGGGAAGAGGGGTTTGGGAGCACTTAAATCTAATAAGAGACCTTATCTGGTATCAGAAGGAGAGGAACCAGAAACTGGCCATTCTTTCCCTGGACTTTCAGAAAACATATGACAGGATTGCGCACAAATTTTTATGGGTAGTTTTAAAGGCAATGGGTGTTCCAATTTTAATACAAAAAGCAATAAGACTTTTATATAAAGATTGTTTTAGTTGTGTTTTAGTGAATGGACATTTGTCAAGGAAAATTAACTTATTATCAGGGGTGAAGCAGGGTTGCCCTTTGTCTCCAATACTATTTATTTGTGTGCTTGAGCCTTTATTGCTAATGTTAAGGAAAGATAAGATGGTAAAAAGGTGTTCCTGTCCCGGGTGGAGGAGGGAGGGAAGCAAAACTTACGGCCTATATGGACGATGTTAGCGTTTTTTGCACAACAGAGAAAGCCGTATCTAGGGCGGTAAGGATAACAGAATTCTTTTGTGAGGGATCGGCATTCAGATTCAATAGAGAAAAATGTGAAATTTTATTTATTGGAGAGTGGACAGATGTACAATGTGGGAATATAAAAGTAAATGAGGATCAGATAAAGATCCTTGGAGTAATTTTTAATGAGCGAAATAACGGAAAAGAAAGTTGGGACTTGGTGAAAGGAAAAATATGTAAAAAGATGGAGTTTTGGAAATTAAGAGACTTGACAATTGAAGGAAAAATCTTGGTTTTAAAACAAATTGTGGTGCCAATAATTTTATACCTGAATATGGTGTATCCTCCTGATGAGCATATTTTAAACAAACTAAAGAGACTATGGCCCTTATTCATCAAGCGATAGCGCCAGGTAGTGTCTGACGAGCGCCAGGTAGCGGCAGCTAACGGCGACTACCGACTCAAGTACGCCCGGCGGCGGTCACAATGACGCATTTATCAAGCTAAATGAGGCTAGCGCCGGCGAGAGCGACGGCTAGCGCGGCATTCATCATGAAGCCTGCTGGCCCGAACAGCGCCGCTGCAAATTCCTTCACAGCGACACGTATTACCTGGCGCTACCTGCCGCTCTCCCATACATTTCAATGGCAGACGCTGCAATGATTGTTTTTAGTGGTTTTTGGGTTTTTTTCTTTGGTACAAAATTCAACACATGTTTATATTGATATGTTTTATGAATCTGGCTGGTTATTTATATGTATTAGAAGTTTTTTTTATTTTTCACAATGTAATGTCGTGAGTGACATGGGAATTGCATCTCCTCCACCCAAACTCATTGGCATCAAAAACGCTTGTTTTCCACACAAACGGGGCTTGTAAAGCTATTTTGTAGGCTGTCAGGTTGGGCGGTCACGTTCGCTCTTCGAAATTGTCAGCGCCCAAGCTATTCGGCAGCCCTGTCCTTGATGAATCTGTGTTGGTCAGTGTTTGTGCAGTCGCTGTTTTAATTCGCTATGTGGCGGCGCGAGCGGCGCTGTGCCTCGCTGCGCTGCGTTGTGCGGCGCTGTGCTGTTCATACATGTGCCCTTCTGCCATTTGCAAGGAATTCACTTCCCGCGACCCCAGTCGTTGTTAATGAATACACTGTAGTTGTGAGCGTGCCTGGCCACATATTGCAGGATTAACATTCAGTCGTACCAGCTCATAACAACCCGTTATGCATTCTCATGTGTGCCACATTTTCAGGTAGTTGTCTAGTTTGATTGTGTGATAACTTTGTGAAGGAATAAGATTTGTATATTTAAGCACAACGGTGTATGCTTTAGAAGGACCTATGCATTACAGTATGTAGAACCCCCTGCTAAATCAAGCTAATAATTCGTGGCGCCTTGGGCCCTAGCTTGTTTTGCAGCGTCATTTTAATGTTTTTCCGCCACTTAGCTTGCACATAGCTGATATTAGCTTGTCCCTGTTGCGCGCATGTTTGTTTTTGAATTTTGAAGCACAGTTGCTAGCGTCATATCCGGTTCCGGGATCCTCCTTTGCGTTTCAACGCCACCTTAAGGTAAAACTGTCTTGCGCTTATGCCAATAGCTTGTTTTCAAGCGTCATTTTAGTTTTTCCGCCACTTAGCTTGCACATAGCTGAGAATAGCTTGTTGCTGGTGCGCGTAGCGTTTTTTTTTTTTAAACTTTTTTCCAATGTCGCTTGGGTCATTTCCGGTTCCTGTTTCCTCCTTAGCGTTTCCACTATGCTGCCCAGACGGCGAGTTATGCGCCTCCCCAGCTCCTCCTCCGACTCTGACCCCACCACCCCTCCCCCACCTCCCCCACCTACCTCACCTTCCCCAAATAGCACCCCTCCCACCCCTTCCCCTCCTGGGCCTACTAAGAAAACGCGCACCCGGGTGGATAGCCGCGTAAATGGCCAGGTGGTCAAAGTGAGTATTTGGTTTTTGTATTTTTAGCTTAAAAGTTGCAGAACACACAGGGGGGATTGGGTCACAAATTTCTTTGTTTTCAGACCAAATTTGATCACTCCCCGTGGGGCATCCCCATTGTGGATGTCCTGCTAGGATGCCCCCCCCTGGAGGGCCCTAAAAATTACCTCAGCCCCGTCCCATCTGTGCATGCGTTAGCTGCGGATGCCTATTGCGCTTACCTCTAGCAGGGTGTACCCCTGCGCCAGACATATTTTAATTTTGTGTGCAGGCGCACTCCCTGTTAGAGTCAAACGCCACATGCGTACTTTGCCGTGCAGAGCCAGCTGAGCTGGTCTGCACGTCCCAACGGCCTTGTATGCGCATACCACAGCGGCGCGGAGCGCTGTGTTTGGCTTGCGGAGTGACGTGGGAGTGTCCTCAGTGGTGTATTTGTGGCCTTCCAAGGGGGTTGCAGACAGCGGACCACCCACAATTGGTGTGGCCCACCAAAGTGCACACAAACCCAGAATAGTGATAATCCTGGGTGTGGGTCCACTTTGATCTGGTCTCTGTATAACTGTTTATGCCATTGTTCTGATGTCATGTATTGATTTTAGTTTGTTTGATCATTTTTCATAGGACTTCTGCGTGGCCGAATATGACTATGCCCGTGGAGGGAAAAAACGCATTGCCATGGAGGTGAAGGCCACAGTGTCCCGGCGCTTCCACACCGAGCTGACCATACGATCCATTCAGCAGAAGTGGTCAGATTTCAAGCGCCGGGACCCTGAAGGCGTGTACCGCCTATATGATGCCTACGCATCAGGTAAGTTAAAGCTTATGTTCTGTTTAGCCTTTGTGCAGAATCATCTGCTAAGCTGTGTCCATTTGTGCTCTTTAGATTAATTATTTTCTTTCACCCCCTCCACACAGATAAGCGTCCTCCCCTGGGGAAACGTGGGAAGGGATTCCTCCCCCGAACCAGGCAGGCGGACTCGGGGGAGTCATCGGGGGAGGGTCCCTCCCGCGGGTCCTATTTAGAGGACTTAGGGGAGGAAGGGGATGACGCCCCAGAGGAGTGTGCTGCTGGGGGGCTGGCTGGATCAAGCCTCAGCTCCTCACACTCTGAGTCTGAGGACTCTCACCAGGCAAGGGGCCACTCTCAAGCAGGGAGTGAGAGGGAGGAGGGTGGCCCTTTGCCTGGTGGATCTTCTGACCAGAGTGTGAGGAGCCGAGGCTCCCCGCCTCCTCCTCAGAGCCCTCCCTGGGCTTCAAGTGGCGCTTCATCCCCTGGTGAGTGTACATTTTTTAATTGTTAGTCTGTGACAGGTTTAATCTTGCAATTTGTACTTAGCCCTTGCCATTCCTCTGTAATTTGCAGGGCATCATATAGGCGGCACCTCCATGGCGTTTTGGCGAAGGATTCTCCACGGGCATAGTCATGGTAAGTGTTTGTTGTTATCCATCACATTCCCAATGTTATGACATTCATTAAAGTGTACCCACAAACATTGATAGTGCTTGGATTCTCGAAGGTTCCATGACAAATCACATCCCTCACCCAGGGCCCACCCCAAAAAAAAAACCCCACAAACTCCTTACCTCTTTGGGGGTTGCCAAAGCCACCGTCCCAGCCTCCTGTGTGACACTCTAGATGTGTGTGCGCCTGCGCTCTGTTTCCAAATGGGCTGCGCGTGCGCACACACTCGAGGAGTGATGTGTGGAAGTCAGCGGCCGCGGAGTACGTTGTCTCACGCAAATTGTGTTGCTCTGCCAAAGCGGACCCAAACCCAGATTTGCTGCAATCCTGTGTATAGGCCCACTTGTAACAGACACATGTTTCCTGGTCCATTGTCACAGCTGGTTTGATAAGGTACCCTAACCTCACAAACCCCACTACAGTGCTAGCCAACTGTCAACCACCCCTATGTTTCTGCCCACACCATGATGGGTGTTATAATTTTTTTTCTTGGGTTAAGTTGTTCCCGCTCAAACATGTGGCCCACTATTAACATTAGCCAAACAACTGCTAATGATTCCTTTACATAGCACTGTCTATGTTATTTGCACATTCTCTTTAGGGATACATGTGTCAACCCTAACTAATTGACATTAACTCATGGACCAGGAAATATGCTAATTTAGGACAACCTGTATGTAACCATGCAAGCCTTTGATTTTTCAGACTCAATAACCAGATGGATGTCAAATAGTCAGGTGTCATTGGCCCACTAATTGTGTTTTTGTCTTTTGCTTTCTGTTGACAGATGTTGCTACGCAGACGGAGCCAGAGACCCTCCTCCCCACCCCAGCTCCAGGGACGGCCAGCAGCATGGGCCCCCGCCACAGCTGCGATGGTGAGTACATCCCACTTCATATGCCTAAAGACTTGTGAAACCTATGTCTTATAGTCACATCTGCAGACATTTAAAATGTACCTATGTGTTAATTTCACACACATCTAGATTCAATTTGTTTGTACAATAATCCAACATGCCTGTTTGCATGCTTGATTGTTGCCTCACATTCTTCATTTGGCCACATAGAGACTATTTTTGCCTTAGACACAACCAAATGGGCCCTATTAGGTCTGGACCTCTAACATTATAGGGCAAACTCGTGTACTCGTTAGGACTTAGGCCCTGATGTTTGGCTGTGACTAAACACAAAAATGGACACACTGGGACTTATACCTTCTTTGCTTCCCAAGAGTTAAACTGGAACAACAACCAGGATTTTGACTTTCCTGGGTCTTGGTCCACTACGGTGGGGCACCCCTGATCGTCACCGCTGTGTGACAACCCCCTGAACTCACTTTGACTCCAGCAAACGTACAAGCCACGGCAAATTGGCTCCTCCTCCGCCTCCCCCGCGCCCCTTTTTACGCGCGCGTGCCTGCGCCGGCCATTCACAGACGGCCGGCGCAGGCACGCACACGTCTAGAGGGGCGCCAGGGAGGGCCCGGCGGCCCTGCCCCACCGAAACTGAGGTAGGTATTTGGGGGTTTTGGGGGGGTTTCAGCCCCAGGGACATCCCGATCTCGGATGTCCCGCGGGGAGGGAGGTGATCGGGCCGGGAATCTGATAGATTCCAGGGCCGATCACCGGTGGGTGTTGGTACACTTTAAGAGGAAATGTATGCTTGGGATGTGTTGTTCACATTCCTGCCAGTCAATAGTACTCATATCATGTTAACCAATAAGCACACAGTGGTCAACAATGTTAATGTGAGTGTCACCTAATTGGACACACTGACATTACATTGCTACATCTGTGTCTGTTGAGGTCACATCCAATTTATTAATAAATTGTTGTTTCTACATCTCTACAGCTTGTGAAAACCAGCATCGCAGACTGTGGCGGGAGATCAGGCTCCTGAAGCTGATGCTGCTGGCCAAGAAGAGGCGCCGGCGGCGTCATTAGGGTGGGGGGCAGGCTGGCCTGTTGATGCCCTTTGTTGGGCAATGTTGGCCCTGTTGGCCATGTTTTGCAAATAAATTTTTTGATGACCATCATTACAGTGTGGTGCATTGCAAACCATAGTTTAACTGTCTCAAAACCCATTTGTGTGTCAATTTAGCCATACCTTTGGTGCCATTTCATGTGTTAACCATAGTAAGCTATGGTCTCAAATGTGTGGGCTAAATTGACCAATACATTGACATATCTAGATCAAGATACTCATCCCTGACTGTGTTATTAGCTAGGTCTTAGGAAAAACACAATTTAGAGGTGGTTGAAGAAAATATATTTACACAAACCAAAAAAAACAAAATTAATATTCTTGGCTGGGTGGCCGGGGAGGTTGGGAGTCATTGCTAGGGGCGGTGTTGGGGGACAACAGTGCAGTAAAAAATATAGACTGCTGTTGTATGAGCTGTCGTATCAACAACAAAGTTTGGTCCTGCCGCTGGAGACATTCTTCCTGGCGCTGTATCGATTCTTCCTGGCGCTGGAGAGATTGCTCCATTAGATTGGCCAGCCGACCAAGTTCCTGGTTCTGCTGTTGGTTTAGGAGCAACTGGCCGATCTGGCGCTGCTGGGCCTCATTTTGTTGCTGACACATCAGCACCTGATTTTCCAACGCCGCAATGCGCTCATTAGTTCCATCACGCGGCTGTTGGCGACTGTAGTCCTCCAGCATCCGGACCCCTAGCTCATAAAAATCAGCACTGGTTGGTGCCACACCTCCTCTTGCTGTGGTTTGAGCCTAACAAAATAGAAAACAACATTTTAGTCAAACAGAACCAATGCAGGTATGCACCTCAAAATAATTACCCTAAACAGTCACTATACAACTTACCCTTGTCTGAGCCTCGGAAGCTTGGCCACATGGGACTTGGGAAGAGGTCCCAGCTTGGGGTTCTGGTTCCGCCTCCTGCAAAAAAAACAATGAAAGGAAATGTGACATGTTGCTTCATCCACTACCCACGAACATGCCAATGTGGTTCTAGGTTGTCTACATCAGCCATGTTACCTGCGTGTCCTCCGGCACAGGTAGGCTCGAGGTTTCGCTGCCAGAGAGTGGCAATTCCACATCCGAGATGTCCGGCAAGTTGGCATATGCTAAACAGGAAAATCAGGTTAGTAGGTCAGTGGCCCAAACTCAAATGTAACCTGGCTAGGCTATCGAGGCCATACCTCAAAAAAGTGCAAAAATACACACTAGACCAAAGGTATCTGTTAAACTCAGATTGTTAACATGTATGTTACAGGACTAAGAGGCAATAATTTTTGCAAATCACATCAGAAACATTGCTTAAATTACACATACCCGCAATGTCCCAGATGTCTTGAGTGGGGCCCTCACTCGAGCTTGGACCTGGAAAATACATGTGGACACACAAGTTGCCAGAAGCAAGTGCCACAAAAGTAGAGCCAAAATACAGACTAGAGCAAGGCAAAAAAACTTACCCTCATCTCTGGCAGCCTGAACTTGAGGGGCCCTTTCTGGACAGCCACTTCCGATATTCGGGTCAACTAAAAAACACAAGGAATGTCTCTAAATATTCATCAAACTACTACGGGGAATGTTTGGCCAAAAATATGTCCGCCCAAATACATTGCTATCACTCCAATAACTAATAGACTGACCCTGGGGAGGCAACAAGCACTCCCAAGAGGCATCTTCAAGTTTACAAAGCAAACATGTAGATTAGTAGACTAACCAAATAGAACCAGTGTAACATAAACAGCATAAAGGATACATTATGTATTGCTATACACACCAACAGGGTCCTGTTGACCTGCAACATCGGAAGTGGGGTCCAAAGATGAACCAGTCACTTGGCCTACCAAGAAAAAAGAGGAATGAGACACATGCACTTGGGTAAAAGTGGATAAAGCAAGGTGGACACATGCACTTACTGACATCCAAAGAGTAGGTGGGATCCGGAGGAGATGCTGGGGCCAAGGGCATGGGAGCTAGGCAAAAATCAAGCAAACATTGAGCCATAGTTAATGTGCGTGCAAAAATACAACATGCATTAAGGTGTGTGTGAGCAGCTCTTTCACTAATATTCACTAATCAAGGCCAGTGTGGCTTCCACATTGATATGCCGATATATGGCTACACATCTCTGGCTTCAAACATATCTACACATGTTAGGGCCTTGTTAGTTAGTTGCTGTGAGTGTTACAGTGGGCGTGGAATTAGGCCGCAGGCCCATATTATTAATACTCAACAGTGCAACACTCGATTGTTTGAGCTGCTCCCACACCCATTTGTTCCACAAACAACCAGCACCAAAATTAGGGGTAAATACCTTCAATGGCAGACTGGGGTAGCCTTGAGGTTGCTGGAAGGGCAGGAGCTTGGGTGTCCTGAGGCACATCCCGGACAGCAGCATGTGCACCTATGCAGAAAGCAACAGACAGAAAAGTAACAAATGTTGGAGCTCTAATGTAATACTTCACAGGTCCTACTGTTAGTTGGTCAGAATGAAAAAATGCTAATCACATACATTAACATTAGGTTTGTAAAAAAGGCAGAAAATATGTACCTTCAGTCCAACCTGTGGTGTCATCCCCAGGATCAACACCCTGCAGCCGAGCCAGTGGGATTTTGGCCTTCAGCATCTCCTCATACGGCCTGTAGGTACTCTTTGGAGCCTGGATAGTCCCACTGTCCACATCAAGATCGTGATTCATCTTTTTCATAAGGGCCCCTCGCAAAGTGTAGAAGCGTTTCCTGCAGGATGGGCCACTACGTGGGTGTTGAGCAGTGCTACTAAGCTCCACACCAATGGCATCCCACAGTTTGCTTCTTTCTTGTTTGCCTATGGACTTGCTTTGGGAGCCAAATATCAGCTCCCATTTAGCAAGTGTAAGGCGCACAAGATGATTATTCTCAGCCAAATTAAATTCAGGCTCCCTCTTGGCACCTGGGCGCTTAGCCTGGGGTGCTGCCCCACCTTCAGGCTGTGCCCTTTTCCATAAGGGAGGTCTGCGCACAGCACCCACCAAACTCCTACTTGGGCCTGCTGTGGCCGGCAGATGTCCTGAATTTGGCTCCATCCTGTAGCTGCGCACACACACAAATACACACCCAACAAGCACGCATGCAGACTACAGAATGGCATCGCAATCTCTTAGGGTTGGGCAGGTTTTATGTGCTCTAACAGCCAATCAAAAAGCAGGCCACTTAATTGATTCACACATACAGCCCAGTTCCTTCTAGCCACACCTCCACTGCACTGACTGAAGCATGTGTGTTAGCCAATTAACTCATTACAGACCTCATTAACCAAACAACACACACCAAAATACAACAATGGACTGATGTATCTCAAACCCTTGTGACATGTGGTTAGCCTAACGGCTATTTAAAACAACAGCAGCTTACCTTTCATTGGGCCACCACTGATTTTTGGGCCATGTCCGTTATTTCACGCAAGTTTCGGCTCACGTACGCTAGTAGCGCTACTAGCGTGCGCGTGCGCACTCTGTTTTACGCACACCTGGGTCGGCTAATTGGCGCCCGGAAATAGCAGAGCGACGCAAAAGGCGGCAAAGCGGACCTGTCCCTTTTGAAAGAGAAGTATAAATGGAAGGAATTTTCAAGCTTCTGGTATTCTTACACTGTGGCAAAGGCTGTGGTGTGGTGCTGTGCTCGCTTCCCTTAGCTCATTTGAGCCTCTGTCTGGTTTCTGTCCTCACTCTCTGTGGCTTGTTGGGTGATTTCTGACATCAGTGCTGTTTCTTTAGGAGCTTGTTTTTGGTGGCATCTGCAAATATTGTGTAGCATACAGCAAGTGAGGCTTGATTTTGGGGCCTTTTGTGGGCTGTGCAGCAACTCCCCTCTTGGTTGTGCCTAACTTAGAAAGCTGGTTTTCAGCAGGCTGGTGGTTTGGACCACTATAGTTCTGGTTTTGTGGTGAGCTGCATTGTAGCGGGTGTGTGTGGAGTGTGATTGTTTGTGTGTGTGTTGTGTGTTTGTGTTTTTTTTTTTTTTGGTTTATTTTGTATATATCTTGAGTGTGTGTGATGGATAAGAGGGTGATGTATGGTGTCTGGGTGGATGGATGTATGTGTATGCTGAAAGAGCAGGAGGAAAGGGAGCGGGGTGTTGTGAGGCTTAGGGCACCCCGCTCCTTTGCAATCCGCCTTTCAGTATGGGACTTAAGTGACGAGCAGATCAGGAGCCGCTTCCGTCTGAATCGTGCTGCACTACAGTCCCTATATGATCAGATTAAGCACAAAATCGAGCCATCCACCAAATGCACTCATTCCATTCCAGGCATAGTACGCCTGTGTGCCACTCTGAATATTTTGGCACGAGGGACCTTCCAGGAAACCTCCGCCCTCCTCAGCGGGATAAGCCAGGCTACTATGAGCCGCATACTAATCCAGGTAGTTCTGGCAATTTGTGATTTAATCCCAATTTACATCAAGTTTCCTGAGGATGAGGAAGAGGTTGCCAAAATAAAACATGCTTTCTATCTGATGGGAGGGATCCCGAATGTGCTAGGGTGCGTTGATGGTACACATATCCCTTTCCGCCCTCCCCGTGCACAGGAGCTGTCCTACAGAAACCGGAAGCAATTCCATTCCATTAATGTGATGGTTGTCTGTGACCCAGACATGAGGCTGCGGGCGGTGAGATCGGGGTTCCCCGGCTCATGCCACGATTCTTACGTCTTGCAGTGGACAGTCCTGTGCCGGAAGTTTGATAACAACGAAATGCCAGCTGGCTGGCTACTGGGTAATAAATTAACCATGTCAATGTATTTTGCAAATATGTGGCCTAGTAAGCCAAATTTAACCAAACTACCACCAAAAAACATGTACTAGTACTAATTGCTGTCTCTCTCCTTGTGTTTTTTCTACAGCGGATAAGGGATATGGGCAGAGAACGTGGGTCATGACTCCGGTCAGGAACCCACGGACCTCTGCCCATGAACGCTACAATGCAGCGCATCGCAAGACCAGAAGCATTGTGGAAAGAACCATCGGCCTGCTGAAAGCACGCTTTCTCTGTTTGGCACGGCCAGGAGGAGAGATGCTCTACAGCCCACAGAAGGTCTCCAAGATCATCCTTGCCTGCTGTGTGCTACACAATATTTGTATTTGCCACCGAATCCAAGCCCCCGAGGAGACAGCACTGGTGCCAGAAATCCCCAACATGCCCGCAGCAAGAAGTGAGGACACCCAGACTGGCGATGAGCTAAGGGAAAGGATGATCACTTCTTTTTTTGCGGTAAACTAACTACCCTTCACTATAATGCAAGTACTGCACTACTGGCTAAATGTATTTGAACTCCCATCAAAATGAGCCCCAAAAAACACTAAGGGGGGTGTAAGATGAGCCAAACCACTCTAAGGGGGGTGTAAGATGATCCAAACCACTCTAAGGGGGGTGTAAGATGACCCAAACCACTCTAAGGGGGGTGTAAGATGACCCAAACCACTCTAAGGGGGGTGTAAGATGAGCCAAACCACTCTAAGGGGGGTGTAAGATGACCCAAACCACTCTAAGGGGGGGGTAAGATGATCCAAACCACTCTAAGGGGGGTGTAAGATGAGCCAAACCACTCTAAGGGGGGTGTAAGATGACCCAAACCACTCTAAGGGGGGGTGTAAGATGATCCAAACCACTCTAAGGGGGGGGTGTAAGATGACCCAAACCACTCTAAGGGGGGTGTAAGATGACCCAAACCACTCTAAGGGGGGTGTAAGATTACCCAAACCACTCTAAGGGGGGGGGTAAGATGATCCAAACCACTCTAAGGGGGGTGTAAGATGACCCAAACCACTCTAAGGGGGGGTGTAAGATGATCCAAACCACTCTAAGGGGGGTGTAAGATGACCCAAACCACTCTAAGGGGGGGGTAAGATGATCCAAACCACTCTAAGGGGGGGTGTAAGATGATCCAAACCACTCTAAGGGGGGTGTAAGACGCCAATGTTGGTTATCAAGTAATGCATTTTTTTATTTGCAACAACAATACTACTTTAAAGATCTATACTAACTGCACTTTTCTTATTTTTTCAGGCACCAAGAGATGCACCTTGAACCCTAATTGGAACTTTAAAAACTTTCATTCCCTTTACTTTGCTTTTTCCTTTCTGTTTGACTTTTGAATTTCATTTTCTCTTCTGTTACTTTTTTAATTTTTTATTATTGTAAAAATAAAATCTACTATATATAGATACATGTGGCTATGTGTTTAATTCTGTTGTAAGTTTCCTTTGCATTCTACTTCCTATTTTAATTTTCATTTTCTTTCTGAGTTCTGTTTTTATTTTCATTTTCTATTTTCCTTTTCTTTCTCTGTTCTGTTTTTATTTTCATTTTCTATTTTCCTTTTCTTTATCATTTATGTTTTTATTTTCCTTTTCTATTTTCCTTTTCTTTCTCTGTTCTGTTTTTATTTTCATTTTCTATTTTCCTTTTCTTTCTCATTTATGTTTTTATTTTCCTTTTCTATTTTCCTTTTCTTTCTCATTTATGTTTTTATTTTCCTTTTCTATTTTCCTTTTCTTTCTCATTTATGTTTTTATTTTCCTTTTCTATTTTCCTTTTCTTTCTCTGTTCTGTTTTTATTTTCCTTTTCTATTTTCCTTTTCTTTCTCAGTTATGTTTTTATTTTCCTTTTCTATTTTCCTTTTCTTTCTCAGTTATGTTTTTATTTTCCTTTTCTATTTTCCTTTTCTTTCTCTGTTCTGTTTTTATTTTCCTTTTCTATTTTCCTTTTCTTTCTCTGTTCTGTTTTTATTTTCATTTTCTTTCTCATTGGTGGTTTAATTGTATTTCCTTTTTCTTTAAAAAATAAATAAAATAAATTAAAATGTGACTATGTGTTTAATTATGTTTTATTTTGCATTTATATTCTAATATCTGGTTTAATTTAATTTCCTTTTCAACACAAAATAAAAACTAAAAAAAGTAAAGAAACATGTTGCAATGTGTTTTATTCTGAAGGTACTGGATGCCCAGGCCACAGCAAAGCTAAGCGCAGGCGCTGTGTAGAATAGCGTGGTCACACTGACTGACAGCGCCTACAAAGCTGAGGGCCAACATCATATTCAGCAATGTAGGCGTTGTTCCCAACAACGCCAGGTAGCGACTGAGGAGGCCTGCTATAGCGAATCGCTACCGCCCGCGGCTGACGCTAGCGGCGCTCATAGCGCCATACTTCAGTCGCTCATCTGTCGCTACCTGGCGCTATTGATGAATCGGCCTCTATGTTTTGTTTTTATCTGGGGCACGAAGGCTGAAAAACTGAGTGATTTTATGCAAAAGGAAGGAGTTGGGTGGGAAAAAATATGGTGGACTTGAAATCCTTTTTATATACTACGTTTTTTAGCCTGTGTTTTAAAGCTTTTTATGGATAATTTATGGTCCTACTTTTTAAGGTATGCTGCTGGATATATTTTTAAAAGAAGAAAATGTTTTTTATTGTCTCTAAATTCCCCGTTTTTAATTACACCGCCTGAACATTACGTGATTTTTAGAGAAAATCTGCCGAATTTATAAGCTGGATGGAGTGGAGGTTACAGTTTTAAAAGATTCAAAGAAATTGGAGGCAGAGATTAAAAAGCCGGAGGTGTTAAGTTTTAAATTTCTCTGAAAAAAAAATGGTGGATATCTGGGGGATGGCAAACAAAGATTATTTATCTAATAGATTAAAGGACTTGGTATGGCAAGGAGTGCATGAGTGTTTGCCAACCAGGGACTTCCAGCATCATAGAGGTTTGTGCAATAGGGCCAAGTGTCCAAGAGAAAGATGTTTTTTCCCAGAGACTGTTTTACATTTGTTTTGGAACTGTTTTTATGCTCAAAAAGTGTGGCGGAGGATTGGTATTCTATTGAGATTTTGCTTTAATTTGAAATTTTTAGATCATAGAGCAATTTTATATGGAATCTTACATGTTGGATCAGAGGAAAAAAAGAGTTTTATGGATTTCTATTAATTGTATAAAAATAGCCTTATGGAATGTAAGGAATATTGCTCTTTTAAAAAATGATGTTATTTCTGAGGAAGATTGTTTAAAAATGGCTTTTAGCGAAATGTACGTCTTTTATTTACATGATGTGAAAAATATGGGCAAAAAGAAAAAGAATACCTTGTGAGTTATTCAGTAGGTGCTGGCCCCCTACCGCCAACTTGGCCCTCTGGGATCAGCGTGCAAACGCCTTCACCCAGTTGCTGTCTTTGGGTTGGTGCATTAAAAGGGAACCAGCAACAAGGAGGGATCGGGCGCCACATCTGTGGTTGCCATTGCGAGGAAGAGAGGAGGTGCGGCGATGCGGTGGAGAGGATGGCGTTTCCCCATCAAACTTTGAAGAATACCATCTGCTTCGAGGCAAGGAAGGAGCATCTGTCTGATGTGTCCTTAAGATGTATCTGCATTGATACATTGATATACTGCGTGATTTACTCAATCTGAAGGTGAGCGATATTTCTGGCTTCCAGGATGTGGTTATAAATGGGCTATACTATGTTTCTTTCCATTCCGAGGACAAGTGCCTGGCATCATATGAAAATTTAAGAAGAGCGAAGGATGCGGGTTCCCCCCTGTTGGCTAAAATGGAGTTTCGGCTGCTTTTCGAACCTGGAATAAAGACCGTCTTCATTCGGATCTTCAATTCATTTTTGGATATCGGGCCGGTTTTGGCGTTTCTCAGGTGCTATATGAAATTTCAAGGTGTTCGAGGACTTAAGGAACCAGTTTGGCTACCCAAACTGTCGGTATAAGGTAAAGGCCTCATTTTTGGTAGACCCCGAGTGTTATTCTGGCTTCAGCACTCCCCTCCAGTTTTTACTATAGCTGGAGAGAGGTGCTCAGTGTATTACCCTGGGCAGCCGGAATTTTGCCGCCGCTGTCTGAGGTTCGGTCACCTTATGCAGTATTGCGATGAGCCAGCAAGGTGCCGATACTGCGACAGCGCAGAGCATGTGGCCGCTAAATGCACTGTCGGTAAAACGTGCGACGTGTGCGGGCAGCGTGGGCATATAGTCCGAAATTGCCCTCAGATGGAGGGAAAGAGGCTCTTTTCAGCGGTAGTGCAGCAGGCACCACAGAAAAAACCTGGTTCCTCCGCGGGGAGAAATGCATGGCAGGTGCCTGGTCCGACTGTGAGTGTGCAGGATGAGTGCGGAACAAATGTCGGGATAAGGGAGGAAAAGGTAAGGAGGACTGAAAGGGCGGAGGAGAGTATGGAGATAACAAGTGTGCCTGAGCCTGTGTGTGATGCTACTGAGTGTGAGCCTGTGAGTAAGAAGGATGTTTCTCTGGAGCCCAGGGCGAAGGACCGCAAAACCCTGGTAACTCCAGAGAAACAAAAATTGGTGTCAGAAACCAATGCCTGGGCCAGGCGGGCGGTAGCAAGGCTACGGAAGGCCCAGGAATCGGGGTTGTCGGCTTCTGGGGCTCAGGGTCCCCTGGAAGGAGTGAGGGAAGAACTTTCCTCCTCTGACCTGGGGGAGCTTGGGTCGAGTGCAAAGACCTCTTGTACTCCAGAATGAGATGTACAGCCAGGGGTCGGCAGCTCCGGGGCAGCTGTGGGGGGTGTTGTTATTTCCACTCCCGCCTCTTCAGGTTGCTTTTTGCACCCCTCTGGGGAAATTATGAGAAGCCAGGCGCCCTATTCTCCTGAATGGCTCCCGTGCGGTCAGGCTCTCCTCCCTGGAGGGGAGGGCACTTCTGGAGAAGAGGGGTCCGGCCCTTCCTCTGCCAGCCTCCCTGGGATAGGACAGGAGGGTTTGCCCCCTCCTGTTCCTACACCGGGGGGAGTACGGGCCTGAGTTTCCAGGCTGAAGCCTTCCTTTTTACTTTGAGAGAGTCCCTTTTCAGCCAGGACTCAGGTCCTGTAGGCAAGGAGGGGATGGACAGTAGTGGCCCCCCTACAGCTGCCCAAAGAGAGGCGGATGAGGCCTCAAATGGGTTCTCCCCTAGGAGCGATTCTGGGGAGGACCTATCGTTTGAGGAGCTGGGTTCAACCACTTCGTTGGATGAGCCAGTGAGAATGGTGGGGGGGGTTTCCTCCACCTGCGGTGTGAGGGACCCTTCTGAGTAAAATGACCAAGCTTGGGTTTTTTCTCTCCCTGCTTATGATGTCTTTTTCTGTGGCTACGATTAACTTGAGGAGCATTTGCTCCTCGCAAAAGAGGGCGACTGTTTTAGACTCGTTGGGTCACATCCCTGCAGACATCTTATCTCTACAGGAATGTGCCCTTCAGAGCACCCCCAGCTGCAGGGAATGGCCTCATGAGCAGGCTGTATGGTCGGAGGCCTGCCAGAGCCGGAATGAGGGTGTGGGGGTCCTTGTTAAGGGCCCCGGGGTGCAGATACTATGGAGCCGGGTCATTGTGCCCGGCCGACTGGTTTTCTGCCAGTGTAAGACCCAGGCATCCGAATTCCGGCTTTTCTGCGCCTACGGTCCTGCAGACAGAGCGGAAAGTTTGGACTTTCTGGAAGTCCTGAGGCTCCACCTGCCGGGCCGCCAACCCACAGTTGTGGCTGGGGTTTTTAATTTGATCCTCAGGTCTGGCGACCGGGCAGGTGGGGGGGGACGGCGGATTAGATAGCACCAGTAGGAGCATGGAGGGGATCCTCTGGGATTTTTTTCTCAGGGACTCCTTTAGCCCTCAATCTGATGGGGATCTGAACTTTACCTTTTTCTCGGACAAGGGGATGGTGAGGTCGAGAATTGACTTTGTCTTGACCTCCTAGGCAGTTACCACTAGCAATTACCGCCATATTCCGGTGATCTTTTCTAATCATGTTGTGGTCTGTGTAGGGGTTAGTTTAGAGGGTTGTGTTAAGATGGGTAGAGGGGTGTGGAAGCTGAATGTAAGCCTATTAGAGGACAAGAGTGTGCTTAGGAGGTTTGAATGGGTATATGGGAGGTGGGTGGTGCAGAAAGGGAAGTTTGGATCTGTGGGTGAATGGTGGGAGTGCGTGAAGGTTCAGATTAGGACGTTTTTCCGAAAGGAAAGCTTCAGGGTGGCCAGGCTGAGGGTTAGAAAAGAAAGGGAAATTTTAGAGAGGCTTCATACCCTTCTGACCTTGCGATCGCTGGGTTGGGAGGTAGAGGACGAGTTGAGAGCCGTGAGGGGTGAGAGTCCGTTTGTTGGAGCAGCGTGGTAAGGAAATTATCTTAAGGGCAAAGGTTCAGAATGTAGAAGAGAATGAGAAATGCACAAGTTTCTTCTTTAAAAAGACCTTTAAAGCGAGTGACGTTTTTTCTTCTCTTCTTGTGCAGGATCGAGAGGTTACCGGTGACGATGTAAGGTCGGGAATTTGTCACTTTTATCGGGATCATTCGACAGCATCGGACGTTGAAATGCGAGAGTATTGCCAAGTTCTGGACGATCGCCTTACAGCGGATGATGCAGAATCTCTGGAGGGACAGGTGACGGAGGACGAGGTTTGGACTGCCCTTAGTCAGATGGCCAAGGGCAAAACGCCAGGCAGTGATGGTCTCCCAGCGGAATTTTTTACTCGAACCTGGTCGGTTATTAAGCAGGATCTAGTCGAGGTGCTGAATGTGATTTCTGATGTCGGGGTACTGTCGCCCTCTATGAGAGAAGGAGTTATTACTCTTATCTTTAAGAAGGGTGACAGGAGGGAAATAAGAAATTGGAGACCGATTACACTTCTGAATGTTGATTATAAGATTCTTGCTAAGGTTTTGGCAAATCGCATTTGTGGTGTAATATCTGCTGTTATTGGGGAGTCACAAGCCTGTGCGGTCCCGGGCAGGCGAATCTCTGACAATCTGATCCTCGAGAGATTTAATCTGGATGGCACAGACAAATAGATCTAGTTTGGTGATCGAAACGGTTGATTTGGAGAAGGCCTTCGACCGTGTCTCCCACCGATTTTTATTTGTGGTGCTGGAAAGGTTGGGTTTCCCTCCAGGGATTTTCCGGGTGATGCGTAGCCTGTATTTTGGAATCTTTAGTCGGGTATTAGTCAACGGGGTTCTGAGCGAGGAGTTGCCAGTCAGCTTTGGGGCTGCCCGCTTTCCCCGTTGGTTTTTATCTGCGTAATGGAGCCTCTGATTAGGAGTTTGGTTCGGGACAAATTGGTTAAGGGGGTGGTAGTTCCCGGGAGTAGCGGAACGAGTGTGAAAGCCCTGGCCTACATGGACGATGTGTGGAACACTGCCCAAGATATCAGGAGAGCGAACCTCCAACTGAACATTTTTTGTTCAGTTGTGGGTATTGTGGTGAATTGGCAGAAATGCCAGTTTTGCAGTCTGGGTGGAAAGGTGGAGAAAGGAGTTGAGGGGGTCAAAGAGTCTTCTGAGGTGGAGGTTCTGGGGGTCTCCTTTGATGCAAGCCTATGAGGTGCTAAAACCTTCGACCGGGTGAGGGGAAAGGTGGCGCAGAAACTTGGTTTGTGGGGTCTGCGTGATCTTTCCCTTCGCGGGAGGACACTGATTGTGAAATCGGTTGTCCTCCCCCTGATCTTGTATGCCAGCTTGATTTTCCCACCTTCTCCTCTCTGGGTTAAGCAGCTGAATAAGCTGCTTTTTGCCTTCTTTTGGGGCACCAGGGTGGAGAGGGCGAGTCGGGTTAAAGTGGTCAAATCAATGGCAGCGGGAGGATACGGGTTTCCGGATCTAAGCTTCTTCCTTCGAGCCCATTTTAGGTTGAATACTTACCGCACCCTGAACAGTAATTTGGTGGTTGGAAGAATTATTAGATATATGGGAGGGAACCTGTTTGTAAGATTGGGTTGGTTCGGGAGGGATCTTAGGTTGCCCACATCCTTTAATCTGGCCTGGTTTTATGAATGTTTGCGAGAGTTCTGGTTCCAGTACAAATTGGGTGGATTGGCTCAGGATGCGGTAAGTAAGCGCCACCTTTTTATGTGGGCTAGGAGGGAGGAGACGGAAAACCAGATCTTCCATTTAACATCGCGTCAGACCACTGAAACCTGGAGAAAAATGAAGCTGGTAGGACTTAATAGGCAGAAGGATCTGGTTTGGATGTCCCTGATGGGTTGCCTCCCAACCATGTCCTTCCAGAAGTCCCAAGATTTGTGTCGGTCGGAGCGTTGTCCCAGGGAGGGATGTGGTGGCATTGAGGATATCCCCCACATTTTTTGGGGTTGTCCCTTTTCCAGGGACTTCCGGGAGGCATGCCGTTCTTTCTGCAGGACTGTACTTGGCGTAGAGAGACTAACCTTTTTGTTTGTCTTGGCAGGTCTTCGAGCGGGCAGTCGAGAGGAGATCTGTCAAGCCTGGTTATTTTCGGCCATTCTCAAGGAGGTCCTTTGGGACCTCCGTAACCTGGTCCTATTTAAAAATTATGAGTTGGATACCAGGGATGCTGTGGGAATTTTGTTGGGTCGTTTGTTTCTTGTTTATAAATTGGATTGTGGAAGGGTGGGGGAGGAGGTGGCAGAAGGGTGGTGGAAATCCCACAGGTGGAAATTTTTGTTTTGATTATGCTTCTCTTTTTTTTGGTAATGGATTTATTTGATTTATGATTATTAAAATTGTTTTCGGTTGATTTCGGTTTTGTTATATTGTATGGTATTTTCTTTGTTTTTTTGAATCTTGGTTTGAATATATATATATATATTTTTTTTTTCTTGATTTTTTGTATATACTTTGGTTTATGATGATTTTTGATTTATTTATGACGACTCTTTGATTTCTTGTATATATGTTGTTTATGATGATTTTTTGTATATAATTTTTATGATGTTCTTTGTATAAATTTTTTGTTTGGATTTGTTGATGGTTATTTGTTGGATTTTCTTTTAAAAACTGTTGTAAATATATTTTAAGATTTCTTAATTATAAAAAAAAAAATATGTTCTTCAGTTTAATATCTGATACATCCCCTATCTGGGGACCAAATATTAAATGGATTTTTGGAACAGGGAGATGGGAGAAGAGCTTGCTCTGTCCACTCCACGCATTGACCTGGTATTGCAGTACCTCCAGGACTGGTGCCCCCCTTTTGACTGGTTGAAAAACAGACTGAAGTGAAAGGTTTTTTTTCTTTCTGGCTTGTGTTGTGCTGTGCTACTTTGTAAACTGTGTGTCATGTAACAGCTGTATTATTGCTATGTATCGTCATTGCCTGTGTTGCCACTTGAATAAAAGTTTGATTTGATTAGAAACGGGGCCTAAAAAAAAGGAAAAAACATAAAACCCCACCGGGTGTCCCTTTTGTGTTTGGTTTCATTCAATTTAATTTGATTTAATTTAATTGAATTAACTTGGTGCCGATTGTCTTTTGTGGACTTCCATTGTCCAGGCTGGAGCCAGGGAGCCCAGGCGAGGAGCGCAGTGCCGCTGTCTGCTGCTCTCCTCAGCCTGAGGAGCCTTCCCTGGGCGAGGAGGCCTTTTCTCGGCCCCTTTCCCGGTTATCCCTTCTCGGCCTATTGGCTATGATCAAGTGGCTGGGAGTGATCACGGTGCTTTGTGGTGACCTTTTTTGCTGAAAGCAGAGCAATGGAATCTGAACGAGGGATGGAGGCGCAGCTACGCTATGCTAATGATCGAAAGATGAGAGTCAGATTCTCATTCAGAATTATTGTGAATGAAGAAAGGAAACCAATGGTGACGCTTGTTTTTTTTGTTATGGAAATCCTTTACAGAATCCTAAAGGTGAAGGAGGATATTGTTTGTTTGCAAGATTTGAGGAGCGGTGATTTAATCCTAACACTTGGGACTGCTGGAGCCTGCCATAACCTGCTGGAGAACTTTAAAGCTGATATGGCTAATCCGGACCTGAAAGGTTTGTGTTTTGTTATCCTTTATTCTGGGGGCGATATCCCTTTAATTGTACATTCTTACAATCCCTTTGCTCCAAAAGATGAGTTTGAGGTGTTTCTAAGAAGACATTGTTCAAAAATTCGTTTTTCACACAAAGTGACAAATGACTATGGGCTGTGGACAGGAAAATATAAATATTTTGTCCAGCTTAAAGAAAACCCTCATGGGATTGGAGGTTTGGATCATCCGCCTTCCCTTACTGTGTTGGGGAGGAATAAATATGCACTTTTTTACCCTGAAATGCCCCAGTTTTGCCGGCGGTGCAGAGCATTTGGACATGTGCAGGATAAATGTATCTTGGATTTGCCTGTGGGGCGCTGTGGAAAATGTTTTGGCTTTGGGCATTTGACAAAAGACTGCACAGGAGAAGTAACTAGCTAGTAATAGCTGTGGGGAGGAAGGTCATATGTTTTTTTAATGCCCTGAGCGTTTAGAAAGTCTGAAGAAAATGATGGAACCAAAGAAAAAGGAGGCAAAATCATGGGCTCAGGTGGCCACTGAAGACAAAGACAAAGAGCCTGAACCTCCCATTCAAAAGCCCAATGAGCAGCCTGTTAAAGTGTGCACTGGGTTGGAAGCCCTGAGAGAAATGGTGGAGGGAGGAGGAGATTTCTTTCAGGGGACCAGTGCAAAACCTGAGGGGGAGGTCCAGCCAGGAGGTAGAGCTGGCAATGTGCAGGAGGAAAATGTGGTGGAAGTTGGTGAAGAGGAGATGGAGGGAAATGCTTCCTCTGGTATGGAATATGAGCAGGTCAGAACCAAGAGGAAAACTAAAAGTAAAGCCAAAAAAAGTAGCTCAAAACAGAGGAAAGAGAAGTGTATTGAGGAATATACAAGTGTCTGCACATCTGAGTTGGTTATTGAAACTCCAGTGTCTCCTGTGTTTTCTGACTCTAGTGATGAAAGCCTATGAATGATGATGCAATTATGGGCTTTAGATATTTTTTTGTTTGTTTAATTAATGTGCTCTCACTCTTAATGGTTGATGAATGAGTTAAAGATGTTATCTCTCAATGTTAGAAGCCTCAAAGATGTGAGTAGGCGAGCTGCCTTGTTTTCTTATTTAGAAACTCTTATTTTTGATGTATATTTTTTGCAGGAGTGCTGCATCGAGTTTTCTGTTGGGTGTGCAAATCTAAGAGAAAGCTGGACCAGAGGCCAGTCACTGTGGTCAGGCGAAAATTGAACCAGGTCCTCAGGTGTTGCTATTTTGTTTAATAATCCTAATGTAAATATTTGTAGTTTTAAAGAGTTAATTCCTGTCAGAGCTTTGCTTGCAAAAGTTCATTATTTTGGCAGTGAAGTTAAACTGCTAAATATCTATGGTTCAGCAGATTTGCATGAGAGGGCGGAGTTTCTAGAGAATATGCACATTTTTTCAACTGGTCTCTCTTCATTGATAATGAGGGGTGATTTCAATTGCACTATGCAGGGAGAGCATAGACTTACAAGTGCAAGCACCCACCGGGTCGATAAAACTGAGAAGTTAATAAAAGAAATGGTGTCTGATCTAAATCTGGCTGATGCTTGGAAAAGTGTTAGTCAAGGCAAACCTGGATATACATGGTCTAATATGAGTGTAAAATCAAGAATTGATTTCTTTTTTTATATCAAAAGATATCAAAGTAGTTAATATGTCTTTGCTTGACAATATCTTTTCTGATCATAAAACTGTTACATTGGTGCTACACCTGCCTGGTTTGCAAAGAGGTAAAGGTGTTTGGAGGTTGAACACAAGCCTTCTAAAAAATAAAAGGATCAGAGAAGAATTCCTGGAAGTCCTTAAAAAATGGTCTTACATGAAATCAAAATGTAAGACCAGTTTAGACTGGTGGGAGATGGTGAAAGAAAAGATAAAATGTTTCTTTGTGAAGAAGGGCATTGAGGTAAAAAGGTAACAAAATGAATGATATAAAGTCTTGTATAAGAGATTACAAACATATATTAAGTTGGGAAAAGTGGATGGAGGAGACGATAATTTAATTGAAAAAGTTAAAACTGAAATCCAGAAAGTGATAAAGCAAAAAGGTAAAGAAATCATTTTTAACACAAAAGTACTGCATTTGGAGGAGGATGAGAAATGCACAAGATACTTTTTTAAAAAGGTTGCTCAAGGTAAAACTGTCATCAATTGTCTTGAAGGAAAGTGCACAAATGATGAAATGTTGGTGGAGGCAAGGGATTTTTATCAAGAATTATTTAATGCTAAGAAAATTGATTTATCTTTCACAAAAAGCGCTTTAGATACTATGGAAATTTTTTTAGATAAACAAGACCAAGAGTCTCTGTGTAATGAATTGACAATGGTGGAATTACAGGAGGTTTTTAAGAGTTTCAAAAACGATAAAACGCCCAGATCTGATGGGCTCCCTGTGGAGTTTTACTTGGAATTCTGGGAGGTTTCAAAATGTGGATTTTATGCAGATTTTTAAAGATGCTTTTAACTGTCAATCTTTACCCTTCTCCTGGAGAAGTGGGGTGGTCTTACAAATTTTTAAAAAAAGGGGATAGGTCCAAACTGGAGACCTATCACCCTTCTAAATGTTGACTATAAAGTTTTATTAAAAATTCTAGTGTGTCGACTAAACAAAGTTATATCAAAAGTGATTCATCCCAATCAAGTGTCTGGTGTCCCAGGAAGAGGAGTGTGGGAGCAACATAACCTGATTAAAGACATTATATGGTACCAAAATGACAGAAAGCAAAAATCTGCACTTTTAAGTCTTGATTTCCAAAAGGCTTATGACAGAGTCTCACATGAGTTCTTATGGATGGTTTTAGAAAAATTACGTTTTCCAGTTTTATCGTAAATGTTATTAAGTTATTGTATAATTGCACTTTTAGTCGATTTCTAATTAACGTTTTTTTAACGAATAACGTGGAAATTTTATCCGGGGTGAAGCAAGGATGCCCACTTTCTCCTTTGCTATTTGTGTTTTAGAGCCCCTTTTAAACTTAATCAGAAAGGATAAAGTGATCAGAGGCGTGTTTTTACCTGGAGGAGGTGGGAACATGGTAAAAGCATTTGGTTACATGGATGATGTCACTATCCTTTGCACAACCGAAGCTGCGCTCCAGAGAACCATCAGAGTAACAGAGTACTTTTGTGAAGGTTCTGCTTTCAGGCTAAACAAAGAGAAGTGTGAATGCCTACTGATGGGCGATTGGGGCAATGTGCAAGTAGGGGGCGTGAAAATGCAAACAGATGATAACAAAATCTTGGGGATTTATTTTGATAAAATGAATGATGGTAGGAAAAGCTGGGAAACCGTTAAAACAAAAGTGCAATGTAAGATTTCCTTTTGGAGGTTGAGGAAATTGACAATTGAAGAAAAAATACTGGTAATTAAAAGCATTTTACTTCCTTTGATTTTGTATGTAAATCAGGTATTCCCTCCGTCTTTGAGGACACTGAGTGCTTTAACGCAGATGGCTTTTGTGTTCCTCTGGGTATCTAATGCTGAAAAGCTAAAGAGGGAAATCATCATGTTGAAAAATCATGATCATGGTGGAAGGAGGATGATTGATTTTAAGAAATTCTTATACGAGAAGTTTTTTAATCAGTGTTTTAAAGTTTTATGGTCCCAGAACAACTGGTCATATTTTTTTAGATACGCTTGTGCCCATGTTTTTAGAAAGAGACACTGGTTTTACCCTAAACAAACAGCACCGGTTTTAGTCTTTTTACCAGCACACTATATGGTTTTAGAAAGAGTTATAAGGTGGTACCAACTGGATCAATACGAGATGGATGTGTTGATTGACTCAAAAAAGCTTCTGAACCAGCTGGATAAAAAGGAAAGGTTGAATTAATTACACCCTTTTCTGAGGAAAAATCTAAGAGTGTGTGGGAGATGGTAAGCCAAAATTACCTACCAAATGAGGTGAGAGATGTGGCATGGATGAATGTCCATGAATGCCTCCCAGCACGGGTGTTTCAGTACAATAGAAGGTATGGGCAGCGGTCTGTCTGTCCCAGAGAAAGGTGTTACAGAAATGAAACGGTGTGCCATTTGATGTGGGATTGTGCTTATGCAGAACGTATGGAGGATGGTTGGGTCACTGTTGAAATTCACCTCTGGGCTTAGTATACTGAACTTTGAATGTATCCTCTATGGGATTTTCAATCTGAAAGAGAAAAATAAGACCAAGGTTCTGTGGTGCATGGTTAATTGTGTCAAACTGGCACTATGGAAGGTTCGAAACATCCTGGTCTTTAAAAGAGATACAATATCTAAAAAAGACTGCATTAAGCTTGCGTTAAGTGACCTGTATGTTGATCGGGAAAAAGAGAGCAATGTCCTTATGGAATTTAAAACTGTGGGAAGTAGTAACCATCTGAATTCCCTTTATTGTTATTAATCAGTTTTTTTTGTTTTTTTCCCATGTTAATGATATTGAATAAAACCCTTAATGTGTGAGCTTTGTACTATTTAAAAAGTTTTTTCCATATTTGATAAAAATAATTTTTTGTTTTTGATGGACTTTTTAAAACAAAAAGGACCTTTTTTATACCTATATGAGGATATGAAGAAAAATAAGTTATGTTTTTATATGTAAAATATCTTAATGTTTTGTTTTTTTTCCTTATTCTCAATGTGATATGGGAATGATTTATGATGATGGATTTTTTGTACAACTTTTTCAATAAAAAAATTAAAATCTGTTCTTTTCAGTTTAATATCTGATACGTCCCCTATCTGGGGACCATATATTAAATGGATTTTTGGAACAGGGTGATGGGAGAAGAGCTTGCTCTGTCCACTCCACGCATTGACCTGGTATTGCAGTACCTCCAGGACCAGTGCACCCCCTTTCGACTGGTTGAAAAACAGACTGAAGTGAAAGCTTTCTTCCTTTCTTGCTTGCTTGTGTTGTGCTGTGCTACTTTGTATTTATGTGTCTTGTAACAGCTGTATTATTGTAATGTATTGTCATTGATTGCCTGTGTTGCAACTTGAATAAAAGTTTGATTTGATTAGAACCGGGGCCTAATGATGTGCTGCCAGGGACCTTTGTCCAAGGCGGCACATCAGGCATCGCCCGCGAATGTTAAAAATATTCTGATAGTTGCGGGATGAATGTGGTGGACTCATAAATGATGTGAGGTTGGGGGGACCCTTAGTCCAAGACTACACACTAGGCATGGCCCACCTTGTATATGAGTAGAGGCGGTAGCACGCAGGATGTGAGGTACAGGGCACTTAGCCAGGCACCACACATCAGGCATCCTGCCGCTAAACACGAATGTAATTTATTGTATGTATTGAGATATATCTGTATTGTAGTGACTTGTGCGCTGCGACGCAATACATGGAAAGAATGTACCGTCTTATGTATTTATATGTGCAACTATATAAATAAAGGATATTTTTCAATCAAAAATCTGTTCTTATCAGAATTGAGAATCACTAAATCTATCCAAAGCCTTAGGTCTCTTTTGTGGCCTGAGCCCCCACAAAGAGAACGAGTTGCAATCCCTCCCTTCCCTCTTGCCTCGGCAAGGAAAACGACACCGGACCAGTAAGACCTTCTGAAGAATCTACCTCCAGAAGGAACCCTGAAGCCTCAACAGGAAGCCTCCTGAGACTTCTGGAAGAACTTCTCCGAGCCCAACCTCAAATCCATCTACGTTTTTTGAAGAACCCCTGGACTTTGCATACCAAGCAGATGGCCGACCAATCAGGAACCAGCTCCCACCAGGAGGTGGGGCCATCTACCTCCAAGCGAACCCCCCCAGCAAACTCCGTCCCCAAAGCGCTGGCCAGGAAGCAGCAAGCAGCAAATGGAGCCCCAACCCTGGAGCCCTGGATGCAGGCAAACAGTCGTCCTGCAGATGAAGGAAGACGCAGAAGGTAAGATACCATCGGTCACAACAGAATTTTTCTGTGACACCATTCTGCGACACCAAGGATTCTCCAAAGCCGAGACGTACTCCGTCCAGCCCTTCTTCCAAGGCCTCTTCTACGTCACCTTCATCTCAATGAACATCGTGAAAAGGTACCTCCAGGCGATGACATCGGCTGGGCCCGACTCCAACTTCGCCAAGTACACGGTCTTCAGCCACATACAAAGAGAAGAAAGACGGGTCACGGTTGCCATGCGCAACCCCTTCACACCAGCGGCCGACATCGGCACCTTCCTGAGCCGATACTGCACCGTGACAAGCCCTCCGACCAAGATCCTGAATGGTAGAGGGTACTGGACAGGAACATGGTCGGTGATGTGCAAGCTGTGGGCAACGGCTGAGGGAGTATCGAATCTACCACAGTTCTTCGCCCTGGGAAGCTCACCAGGAAGACTGCATTACTCCGACATCCCACAGACCTGCAGGAAATGCGGCAAGACAGGCCATGTGGGGAAAGATTGTCAGGAAATCGTCTGCAAGTTCTGCCCAGATGAGAAAGGAGGACACAGCACAGAAGGGTGCGTCAGGAAGTTCGCCTGCAATCTCTGCGGGAAATCCGACCATGTCTACTGCAACTGCCCTGAGAGGACCAACTCCTACGCCGCAGCCGTCATATCAGTTAAGTCAGGTAGACCGGGCGGAGAAAAGCGGCAACACCAAGGCCAGCAGCAGGACCACCAGCAGCAGCAGCAAGGTCATCATCATCAGCAGCAGGCTTAACAACAAGCCGCCCCTGCAGAGTCAACAGGGAAGAATAAGGGGAAAGGTAAGTACAAACCCAAACCCACACAACCCTCCACAAACCCCTCCGCCCCCCCACCCCACACACAGAACACCACACAAAGCAGCACCCAGAGCCTGGAAACTTCTCACACCTCACAGCCCAGAACAATAGAACCAGTTTCAGGCAAAACTACTGCCCATAAGGCAACAATAGCCCAGGAAACCTCCATTGTCCGCTCCGACCTGACACTCACCAACTCAATAGACACAGGTCACACCTGTGCCAGCCCGCTCAAGAAGGTCTCACCCCCTCCCGCCCAACCCACACAGTCACTGCCCAGCCCCCGGCCGATACACACGCCAACACAAACACAGAAACACCGCCAGCCCAGGCACAGGCAGAACCGAACACAACCCCAGACACCATGGCAGAACCGAACATAACCCCAGACACCATTGCAGGAGACCAGAACACCGTGGAGGAGTTCCCCTTTCTCGCCCCCTTTTCTTCCCAAACAGGCAGAAACAAGAGGAAAGAAGCTCCTTTGACTCCCGAAAGAGAAAACACGGGAAAAAAAGCCATGACAACAACTTCCACCATGGCGAAGCAGACGGAGGAAAACGACACTGATGATCCACCAACGACCCTAGTAATTAATGAGAATCCGGAAAGCTCTGAAGAAGAAGAGACTCTCAAAATACGGAGAATGCCACGTTCCCAGAAGGCAGCGAAAGCACCGCCTGACGGGATAGGTAACTAAGGGATTTGTCCCTTCTGACAAAACTTTTTCTCTCCAAACAGATATGGCGGCAATTTCCATTTTCACCATAAATGTGAGGAGTATTGGAGCTGCGTCTAGAAGAAACCGAGTCCTGGAGTTCCTGGCGTCTCAGAAAGCCAAGATCTCCATGTTGCAGAAATGCTCCCTACCCTTCTCCAAGCACTACAGACACCTGTGTGCCCAGTGGACCCACGGTCCATCCTACTGGTCTGGGGGAGGCGAGAACAGGAACGTAGGGGTAGCCATTCTGATCAGGGGGAACTGCTACACGGTTGATTCTGTCCAGGAGCTAGTCTGCGGCAGACTTTTGCTAATAGACGGCTCATGGGCAGGGGAGCCAATTAGGCTCATCAACGTGTACGTTCCCGTTGAAAAGAATGAGCGCATGGAATTCTTCCATACCCTGCGCCCTTATCTCGCCACCACCAGAGCAGTAGTCCTGGCGGGGGACTTCAACTGCCCCCTGGAGCAAGACGGACGCAGCACAAACTCCTCTGCCAAATTGGACAAGATGTCCAAGCTGCTCAGGGAAATGGTCAATGAGGCGTCCCTCAAGGACTCAGCGGGGGCCAAGGGGGCCGTGTCAATGAACTACACATGGAGCCGCCCAGACGGCTCCGTATGTTCACGCATTGACTTTGTGTTCACCTCCCGGGCAGTCAGGCAGAAGAGCTCCTCCTTGATCCCCTGCTTTTTCTCTGACCACAGAGCGGTCTACTTCCAGGGTGAACTGGGCGACGGATTTCCGCCCGGCCCCGGCTCCTGGAAGTTGAACTGCACCCTGCTGGAGAATGAGAAACTGATGGGGGAACTCAAGGAGGAATACGTGTTGTGGAGAGAGCAGCAGAACTACTTCAACTCCTTCGGCGAATGGTGGGAGTACATCAAGATAAAGTTTCGCAGTTTCTTTCAGGCCAAAAGCAGACAACAGGTGAGTGAGAGGAAGGAGGAACTCAAGAGGCTGCAGCAGAAACTGCAGTGTTTACAGGGTCTCCACTTCAAGGGCTGGAATGTGAAGCAGAACCTGGATGAGACCAAAAAGTGCCAGGAAGGGCACTTCGAGGAGGAAGCCAGGCGCATTGTGTTCAGCTCCAAAGTGGAGAACATAGAAAAAGGTGATAAGTGTAACTCTTTCTTTTTCGGGAAGCTCCACTCCGGTCACACACCCCTGACAGAACTGCGAGATGAGAAGGGTACCCTCCGGAAGGGTAAGAACGGCGTAATGCAAGTGGTCTCTGACTACTACGCCAACCTCTACTCTCCGAAAGCCACGGATGATGAGGTAGTGGAAAAGTTCCTAGCAGGCGTCGAGAACACTCTCGATGCCGAGGGAACTGCAGCAATGGAGGAACCCTTGGTGGATGGGGAGTTGCTCTCCGCCGTTAGCTCCTTCAGGCGGGGCAGAACCCCGGGCAGTGACGGTCTCCCAGCGGAGCTCTATGTAGCACTGTGGGATCTCATTGGCCCGGACCTGCTCATGCTGTATGAGGAGATGATGGCGGAGGGTAAAATGCCCTCTTCGCTAAGGGAAGCCATGATCACGATCTTGGTTAAGCACAAGGGAGGGAGAGATGAGCTCAAAAATTGGAGACCTATCTCTCTCCTGAATGTGCACTACAAGATCCTGGCCAAGGTGCTCGCCAACCGGCTTAGGTCCGTCATTGGGCGGATAGTCGACCTGGACCAAACTTGCGGCATTCCCGGCCGTAGGATTGCGGACAGCCTGGCTCTTGTAAGGGACACCGTCCATTACATACAAACCCACAATGTGCACGGCGCCCTGGTCAGCCTTGACCAGGAGAAGGCCTTTGATCGGGTCTTACATGGGTTTATAAGCAAGGTCCTACGTAAGTATGGTTTAGGAAAGCTGTTTTGTTCCTATGTTGATATTTGCAGCTCCGTGCTGGTGAACGTCTGGAAGACTGACCCCTTCCCAGTTCTCTCTGGGGTCAGACAAGGCTGCCCTCTTTCACCTCTCATCTTTGTTGTATAGAGCTCTTCGCCGAATGCATCAGACAGAATCCAGAGATCAGAGGGATCACCGCACCAGGACCCGGCAGAAAAGAAATCAAGTGCTCGTTGTACATGGACGACGTGATGGTGTTCTGCGTAGATCAGCGTTCAATATCGGCTCTCGTCCAGACTTGCGAGGACTTCGGTCGAGCCTCAGGGGCTAAAGTCAACTGCGGGAAGTCGGAAGCCATTCTCTTCGGAAAGTGGCAGCTGTCTTCTCCCGTGCCTTTCAACATCAAGCCGGACTACATCAAGATCCTTGGTGTATGGTTTGGAAAAGAGTGGCCCTGAAATCCTGGGACGAACGGATTGCAAAGATGAACCAAAAGTTCGGACTTTGGAGTCTCCGGAAACTCTCCATCGAAGGAAAGGCGTTGGTGCTGCGCAGTGAAATCCTCCCTGTGCTCCAGTAGCTCGCCCAGCCATGGCCACCCCGGGCCAAAACCCGGAAAACCATCGCCAAGGCCGTCTTTTACTTCATCTGGGGCTCTAAGATGGATCGTGTCAAAAGGACCAAGCTGTGCAAGGAACCTCGCAAGGGCGGAAAAGGAGTCCCGGATATACCAACCATGCTCATGGTCGCCTTTGCCAGCGTCCAAAGAACTGCGAGGAACAGTGAACCGGCTTCTGCAGGTCATGCCATGTCCCGTTTTTTCCTCCTCCGGGTGTGGAGGAAACTTGGCTGGGCCAAATGGGACAGCTCCGTGCCATACGCCTGGAACCTCCCGTGGTTTTACAAGGACGTAGAGGATTTCATCCTGGAACAACAACTGGAAGGAGTTAAAGCTGATTGGTGGAAGACCAAGACACTCTACAGGCTCATCCGAGCCAAGGACGAGACCGAACCGATCCTGGGGCTCCCACTGGACACGTGTAGGTTTGTGTGGAAGAACGTGTCCTCCAGGAGACTGTCCAACCAACATAAGGACCTGGCGTGGCAAGCGATCCAAGGAGGTCTGCCCATCAGGACCTTCATGAACGACCGGGGGTTGAGCAGATACAGTCACTGCCCTCTGTGTGTCATCTGCGAGGAAACCTCCCGGCACCTCTTTTGGGATTGCTCCTACGCACAGGCCTTGTTGGACGCCCTAGGGTCAGAACTAAAAAACTGTGGAGTACCAAGGAACGCAGTTACCCACTGCGGCGTTTTGTACGGACTATTCCACGGCAACTTTGCTGAGGAGGAAGTGGAGCGCGCCTGGCGCCTTATGAACTGTTTTAAGGACGCTATCTGGTGTGCCCGCAACCGCTTCATCCTAAGGCGGGAGTGGATGGAGTGGACATTTTATATCTGCAGGAATGTGCCCTTCAGAGTGCCCCCAGCTGCAGGGAATGGCCTCATGGGCAGGCTGTATGGTCGGAGGCCTGCCAGAGTCAGAATGAGGGTGTGGGGGTCCTTGTTAAGGGCCTCCGGGTGCAGATCCTTTCGAGCCGGGTCATTGTGCCCGCCCGTTTGGTATTCTGCCAGTGTAAGACCCAGACATCTGAATTCCGACTCTTCTGCGCCTATGGTCCTGCAGACAGAGCGGAACGTTTGGCCTTTCTGGAAGTCCTGAGGCTCCACCTGCCGGGCCGCCAACCCACAATTGTGGCTGGGGATTTTAATTTGATCCTCAGGTCTGGCGACCGGGCGGGAGGAGGGGACGGCGGATTAGATAGCACCAGCAGAAGCATGGAGGGGATTCTCAGGGATTTTACCCTTAGGGACTCCTTTAGCCCTCAATCTGATGGGGATCTAGACTTCACCTTTTACTCAGACAAGAGGACGGTGACGTTGAGAATTGATTTTGTCTTGACCTCCCAGTCAGTTACCACTTGCAATTACCACCATATTCCGGTGATCTTTTCTGATCATGTTGTGATTTGTGTAGGGGTTAGTTTAGAGGGTTGTGTGAAGATGGGTAGAGGTGTGTGGAAATTGAATGTGAGCCTATTAGAGGACAAGGGGGTGCTTAGGAGGTTTGAATGGACATATGGGAGGTGGGTTGTGCAGAAAGGAAAGTTTGGATCGGTGGTTGAATGGTGGGAGTGGGCGAAGGCTCAGATTAGGAAGTGTTTCCGAAAGGAAAGCTTCAGGGTGGCCAGGCTGCGGCTTAGGAAAGAGAGGGAATTTTTAGAGAGGCTCCGAACTCTTCTGACCTTGCGTTCGCTGGGTTGGGAGGTGGAGGAAGAATTAAGAGCCGGTTTGTTAGAAATACGTGGTAAGGCAATTATTTTTAGGGCAAAGGTTCAGAATGTGTAAGAGAATGAGAAATGTTCAAGTTTCTTCTTTAAAAAAGGATTTAAAGCAAGGGATGTTTTTTCTTCTCTTCTTGTGCAGGATCGAGAGGTTACCGGTGACAATGTGAGGTCAGGCATTTGTCATTTTTATCGGGATCTCTTTACGGATCACTCGCCAAGTTCTGGATGATCGTCTTACAGCAGAGGATGCAGAATCTTTAGAGGGAGAGGTGACAGAGGAAGAGGTTTGGACTGCCCTTAGTCAGATGGCCAAGGGCAAAACGCCAGGCAGTGATGGTCTCCAAGCGGAGTTTTTCACTCGAACCTGGTCTGTTATTAAACAGGATCTGGTTGAGGTGCTAAATGTGATTTCTGGTGTCGGGGTACTGTCGCCCTCTATGAGAGAAGGAGTTATTACTCTTATCTTTAAGAAGGGGGACAGGAGGGACATCAGAAATTGGAGACCGATTACACTTCTGAATATTGATTATAAGATTCTTGCTAAGGTTCTGGCCAATCGCATTCGTGGCGTAATATCCACTGTTATCGGGGAGTCACAAGCCTGTGCGGTCCCGGGCAGGCGAATCTCTGACAACCTGATCCTCTTGAGAGACTTTATCTGGATGGCACAAACAAATAGATCGGGATTGGTGATCGAAACGGTTGATTTGGAGAAGGCTTTCGACCGTGTCTCCCACCGTTTTTTATTTGTGGTGCTGGAAAGGTTGGGTTTTCCTCCGGGGATTCTCTGAGTGATGCGTAGCCTGTATTCTGGAATCTTTAGTCGGGTATTAATCAACGGGGTTCTGAGCGAGGAATTGCCAGTCAGCTCTGGGGTCCGGCAGGGCTGCCCGCTTTCCCCGTTGGTTTTTTTCTGTGTAATGGAGCCTCTGTTTAGGAGTTTGGTTCGGGACAAATTGGTTAGGGGGGTGGTAGTTCCCGGAAGTAGCGGGGCGTGCGTGAAAGCCCTGGCCTACATGGATGATGTGGTGATGATTGGGAACACAGCCCAAGATATCAGGAGAGCAAACCTTCAACTGAACATTTTTTGTTCAGTTGCGGGCATGGCGGTGAATTGGCAGAAATGCCACATTTGCAGTCTGGGTGGAAGGGTGGAGAAAAGAGTTGAGGGGGTCAAGGAGTCTCATGAGGTGGAGGTTCTGGGGATCTCCCTTGATGAGAGCCTGCTAGGTGCTAAAACCTTCGACCGGGTGAGGGGAAAGGTGGTGCAGAAACTTGGTTTGTGGGGTCTGCGTGATCTTTCCCTTCGCGGGAGGACGCCGATTGTGAAATCGGTCATCCTCCCCCTGATCTTGTATGCCGGCTTGATTTTCCCGCCTTCTCCTCTGGTTTGGTTTCATTTAATTTAATTAGCTTGGTGCCGATTGTCTTTTGTGGACTTCCATTGTCCAGCCTGGAGCCAGGGTTTAATGGCATTAAGGTGTGAAGAGATCAAGGTTGATTAATGACATTATCTAGCTCAGTGAAAAGGAGGAAGCAGCGCCTGCCTCTCTCTTTTGGATGTGCCAGGCAGACACAGGCTGTTCCTTGCTTGTAGCTCTCCTCCTCATCAGCAGGCCTAGGTCTCCCTCTTGTGGGCCTTGCTGACTGTTAGCAGTCCTCCCTGCTCTGAGCGCAAGAGTCTGGCCATGTTTCCCCACGCGTTTGGATGCCTTCTCACTGGAGTCACGGCCAAGCTTTGGGTGCAGAGCCATGCAAATATGCTGAGCAGCACGGCCACGCGGCAGCTTTTTGTTAACGGGCAAGTTGAAAAGCCTGCGGGATTGTGGGGCTAGCACAGCCAAGGCATTGGGCTGAGACGGCAAGTCAAGCACGGTTATCGCTTCTCGGCCTATTGGCAAAGCTCAAGTGGATTGGGAAGGGATCGTTTGAATTTGAGGAGTTTCTTCTGAATCTCGGTGGAATATTATTTGGATTTCGTTTCTTCGCCTTTGGATTATTTTTACTTTCATCCGGATTGGATTTTCCTTGGTTGTTTTTTTGGATTATTCTTCATCAAAGCTGGATTTTTTTTCGTTGGTCTTTTGACATCCGATATTGGATTATCTTTTGTTTGGATCCTTCTTGCATCCATGTTGGATTGAACTTCCCTTTGGATTTCTTTCAAGGACATACACAGGTAGGATTACCTTGATCTTTTACTTTGAATATTGGACTTTGAACTTTTTTTTTTATTTTTTCTGTCTGTCCTTGGTTGCCTGTTGCTGGCTTTGGGTTCTCCCCTTTTGTCTCGAGAGTGGTCCACTAATAGTGGGGTTCTCTCGGCTTCTTGGGGTCCCCTCTCCTGGTGCTAGGCTGACCTTTGGGTATTTACTGGGGGGTTGCACGGAGGCTGTGCCCTGCGGAAGACAAGACAGCACGGAAGCTGCGTCTTGGGATTATTCGGATTTAGAAAACAGTCATTGATACTTACCTTCGGGTGTCTTACCTGTGTGAGGAACTAGTATCTTTTCGGTCTGTGGGAATGAACAGACCAGGCGTCAGGATGCAACCTAAAAGGGCAGAAAAAGATATCGATGAGGCCCAGTTAAAATGGGTCCTACAAGGTACAACCTTCTTTTAGGGCTGAAAAAGACCGGAATTTTTTTCATGATAAAATATTCCCTAAATTGGGGTTGGAGAAAAAAGACTTTGTATGCCTGCAAAATACTATGTGAGGAGGTTTTCAATACCTTTAACCTCCTAAATAAGGATAAAATTTTTGAGGGTATCCGATTGTACCCCATCTATAATTGCTTTGAGAAAACCATTACGGTACATATGTTTGATCCCTTTTTACCAGATGAAGATGTTACGGCTTTTCTGAGGAAAACCTGTGAGCCTTTAATTTTTCTTAAAAAGATCCAGGATGAAAGGGATCTGGAATGGAAAGCGCCTTTTGGGAAATTTAGAGAAGATGGGGGTGTTTTAAGACCCAACCCTGTGATTTACATAAAGGGGGTTAGGGGGAATGTTTACTTTGGAGGCGCCCCCCCCTTCTGCTGGAGATGCAAGACATATAGACACAGCACAGAAGATTGTGTGCCATGCATGGCCTGTAGAGGTCCTATTCATCAGGTAGAAAATTGCCCTCAAGTGATTGAGGAGAGGGAGAGGGAAGCAAGAAAAGAAAAAGAAAGAAGAGAGAGAGGCGAAGGAAAGGATGGAAAAATGGATATGGAGAGAGAAGATGTTGAGAGAAGATGTTGAGAGATTGGAGAGCGATTGTAGAGAGAGAGAGAGAGAGAGAGAGAGAGGAGAGACAACGAGAGAATGGAAGAAGACAAAGATGAAGGTCAAGAGGAGGTTGTTACGGGAGGGGGAGGGGAAGTTATGGAAGTTTCAGCCCCTGAACCCCCGGAAGTGACAATACCGGAGACGCTGTATATCAATAAAAACGGGGTACAACAGGTTGAAGTTCGGGCGTTCGATGATATTAATGAATACGCAGATAAAATATTAAAAGGGAGGAATAAGGGAGGAGAAGTAGAGGAGCCAGAGGAAAAGCGTTTCAGGATGGGGATGGAGATTGAGGACCCACCGTCCGAGGAAGATACTTTAGTAATCCAAACAGAACCTAATATTGTAGATTCCGAGGGCAGCGGTGGGAGTAGTCCGCTCTGTGGCCTCAATAGACTGGCGCATTGAAGTTGAAGATAGGCACCCTGAATGCCAGGGGCCTGCAAAGTGGCTCAAAAAGTGCTGCACTTTATAATTTTGTGGCTATTAATAAATTTGATTTATTCGCTTTGCAAGAGATCAGAATTGGATATAAAAAGAATTATGAAGAATTTAAAAAGCACTGGGAAGGAAGAGCAATCATTTCAGAAAAAAGAGTGGAGAATTGAAAAGGTGGAGGATATCTTCCCTGGATGAATGATAATTGTCAAGGCCAAAATAGATGACGTTAGTATTAAGATATGTTGTCTGTACCTTTCTCCAATTAAGAAGCTTAGAAGAGAAATGGTGGAAGAGATCCCATTGCATTTGACTGGGGCGGCCCCTCTAATCTTGTTGGCTGACCTCAATATGTCATTAGATAGAGAGAGGAAGAAAGGGACCGTTGGTTTGATAAAGAACTGGTTTCAGTCTCTTGGCCTTAAGGATCTATGGGAGCTGGATGGTGTAAAGGAAATTATAAGTTTGACCAAAATCTAATAAAATATAATGAAAATTCACATTTGAACTGATCTAGTTGAAACATATAGCTCCATGCAAAGGTCAGCTCCAGTTCCTATATATAGTTAGCATTCGTCTTACAGACTAGCAAGGAGAGATGAACAGTTGTCCCTATCAATCAATGTATGATGTAATATGTGCATTCGGTTGTGATAGGCATTTCTTCATATATGGTGTATGCTAAATGTATATGCTGATGTACGAATCATTCACTGATTGGCTGCAACACAGTATGTCTGTATATGGCTTCTCTGTAAAGCTATAAAATAAAAACGATCCAAAAGGTCAGAGCTGAGAGGGAGAGGCACTCCCCACACGTGCCCATGAAGGACAAGCTGGCCTATGGATAAGTAAGAAAACGTGTGTGTCTCTGTGAGTCTTTAAATAATGTTAATTTCCCCAACATTAATTGGTGGCGAATGCAGCTGTCAGGCCATTTGCACAGGTGATAATGGCGGTTCTGGGGTTTTTTTCATGTTTGCCTATGAATTCCGGATAAGTCTGTTTTTGCAGACAGGGCAGATATGAAATCTCTGGTTCTGGAACTTATTGCCTCTGTGTATACAAGCTGACTAGATCACTGCTGCCTATTTTAAGATTATGTAATATGCATTGCAATGGAACAACAGGTGTTTGAGACTGATGCTAAGTGTGATATCGTGTATGATGCATGCTGTAACGATACTGCTTTTGATACTAACTATGAAGCATGTTTGTCTGTCGCTTATGGTCTAAGGAAATGCGTTTAAAGTCTAGGGAACTGCGCATTTATGAGGTGGTCAGGGAACCACAAGAGTTGCTTTAATGCAGACGTTTTGAACAGATTTCTAAATTGTCAATAAGGACTAAAGAGTACTGATAGCAGAGGTTGCCAGGGGCACTCCGCTTTTAGCCGGGGAAATCTGACAGTGACAGTTTGGGTGTTAAGTAATATGGAAAATCGGTCGACCGTCCCCAATTCTCTGTAAAAGATCATATTAGTGATCAGACTTAGAAAATAAGGGTTTTAGAGCTGCTTGTAAGGTGGGATTTTCCCTAAACAGGAAGCATCAGTTTCGGCTGTGTAAAAATTGTCTTAAGTTAGTTTATGACAGGGTAGGAAAGAAATGTTTTCTTATTAGTGCATGCTATATGGTACTAACAGATAAACAAGATTGTTTGTGTCTAATTGCCTGTAATTCCTGAGGGTGTATGTTCAGGGAAACATATCACATTATTTGGGCTGCAAGAAGACAGCACAAGTTAAAGGAAGTTTGCCAGGGAGCACTTCTGGGTGAAATTCCAGTAGAGTTTTTCACAAAAAAAGAAGGATGGGAAATATTGTAAGGAAAAAGTCGACTCAGGTCCCATCCACATCAGGGTTATTGGCAGAAGACATAATGACAAAAGAGGTTGGTAAATACACTTGTCATAATATAAAACCACTTTTTAAGACAAATGCATATCAAAGGTGATATTGAGGACACATGAGGACATACACACAAAAAAAAAAAAAAAAATGGAAAAAATGGAAAATAGACAAAGATTAGAATTAAACAATGATTCAGAAATCCTTTTAAAAGAGCTACGGAGGATAGTATTTAAAAAAAAACTCTGCCTTGCCTTCTCAAGATCAGCTGTCATGTAACATGAGTTCTGGTAAGCTATTTTAAGGTGCTTCTAGGCCAGTGTAAGCTCAAATTCACAAGCTGCTATTTGTGAGAATACGCGGCAGACAAAGTTTGGAATATAGATTTGTTTGAAATGACTTCTGTAATGCAGTTTTTCAGCGAATTCAAGGAAGAAGTTGGTAAGTTTTCTTATCATTTTTCTTTATAATAGAATGTTTATGGAAGTTATTTAAATTTAATTCTGCATGTCACTGCTAAAGCTTAGCCATGAAAAGTTTAGCAGTTGAATGAAACAAAAAGTAACAATGAAAGTTTTTTTTTAAGAAACATAAGTAGCTACTGTAAAAAAAAAATGGGGTCTTGTACAAGAATAAAGTTAAATTAGTTAATTAGTTTAATATGCCGGCATTGCATTAAATTAAAATTGCATTAAATTAGATTTGAATTAAAATAAGTTAAATTAAAAATTGAATTGAATTGAAATAAAGTAAAGTAAAGAAGAAACATTATTTTAAGGTATTAAGTTTTAATTAAATATTGTACACAATATGTAATATGATATGTGAATAATGCTATCTGGAAGATAATTTCCATAGAACAAAGTAAGGATCCGACCTTGTTCTCCGGGAAATTGTGTAAATGTGTAATGTTTAATTTATTTGATATGTATTATGTTTTTATGTTTTAACAGCAGCTGTGAAGAAAATTAATTATTCTATGAGACACTTGCTTTCCTTGAAACTTTTGTTAAACTGGACCAATGGCTGGCATAGTGGAAAAAAAAGTAGCCATTTTGGAGTTTTTCCTTTGCCAATTGACATAACTTAAATGCACAGTAACATGACTTTGAGCATTATCTTCTGTTTGTAGGTGGTCTGCAAGTACATGAGCAGACTTTTTTTGTTTTTAAAAGTTTACCATGGTTAATCTTTATGTGCAGCAATCTAAATTGCTCTGGTAAGAGATTTATATGAGAACTGTTTGCTGAATTAATCTGGTTTAGGTAATTTTTGACTGATGGTCCTCTTTAAGATAAGTATTCGGTAATTAGTTTAAGAAATTGCCTAAAGAAATATCTTCATGATATTTGGTTTCATAGCTTAGGAATGTTTTAAGCAGCTGTTTGTTTGTGTACGTCATTAATGCTCTAATTTTGAGTAAAGTTTTTTTATGAAATAGATTAAGTTTATTTGAGAAGAATTCATTTGATAAGAATACTGTGAGAATGGTATTGTTTGTATAAGAATGTCTTTGGACAAATAAGTAATGACTTTGGAAGGCGTAATTAATATAACATTATTAAGAGCCTTATTTGCTTTCTTGTATTGAATGTCAGTAGTTGCCAAGGACAGTGAAGGACAAATGCTACAAGTCACTTCACTCAAGAAGTATCTTATGCGTTCAAATGATTCTTATACAAGTCTAAATACTTATTTGTGTAAAAAAAAAAGGCTTTAAGATATATTTTTGTAACAATGGTCAATTACCTTTTTGTTTTGGAAAAAAAGATTTACTAGTATATTGAAGCCTAGTTAAAGTCCAATTATTATAATAAGAGTTTGCCTTATTAGATATAAGGTTCCCTATTTATTTTTAATCTTGTTAAAAGTCATCATTATTTAAAGCAATTAACAGTCGGTTCAAAAACTTTTCTATATGGTTTTAAAAAGGTTTTTCTCCGGCACGTTTTAAGGTGATCATTACTTGGAGAAGTTTTGTGAAATACAAGTTCACCTTATGGTGTTACACCTAGTGAAGGTTTTAAAAATAGAATGAGCTAGAAGTATTTTTGGCCTTTCTGAATTACTAATGTTAAGAACTGAACAGAGCTAAATGAAGTTGAATTTGTTCCACAGAGTTCAAACAAAGAGGGGAAATATGTATAATGATTACATTATTTGGTATTAAGAAGGTGTTTGAACTCATGAAACAATTTAATAAGTATAACACTTTATATGTGATAAAAAATATTTGTGTTTAGGTGAAGTACACAGATACGCCTCCTTTACCTCTCTTCTGCGTTTTCAGAAGTACATATTTAATTTGTTTTTAATTAAAGAATAGCAATTTATCACCATGAAGGATCATACATAATGAGGTTTTTGTGATAGTGGATGATAAAGGTGAAAAATTTTGCTTTTAGCATAAATGGCTGAAGGAAGAACACATCACTGAAATGTATGAATTGGCACTGACAATATATTAGCTTATGAGAAAGGCTATAGATGGAATATTTTCATGATGTTGTTGTATAACAAACAAATTAATGAGAGTTACGGTGACAGCCATGAATCCTGATCATGAATTCCTATGAGGCCCTCAAACACGCTGGCACTTCTGGAAAAGGTTCATACCCAATACAAATCTCACCTGAGACTCAGTGCCACTTGCTGCCAAGATGAGACTGCGAAAGGAGTAAGTCTTGAGCTCAAGCATTGGTAGTACTTAGGTTGGAGGAACTGTGGGTAATGATAAGTGTCAAAGCTTAAGTCTGCTTCAGGGAGAAGCGCTGCTGGACTTATTGCCTCTCGATGGTGCCTCAAGAAGACATAGCCCATAGCTCAGTATGTGTCACTGTCCAACTTATTCAGCCCAGTACAGTGCATTACATTGTTTCAGATATAAGCAATATTGATATTTAATTTAGTTTATATGAAGACCTGTTGTGCAGGTAAGATAGTGTAAGTATTTACTCAGTGCATACTTAGGCCTAACCATCCATTTCAGAGATTGCAGAACTACATCCAACTATCTGAAGTGTGACTCTATTAGTATGTTCTGGTGAACAAGGTGTTATTGGAATTATATTGGATTCCTTAAAATTATAAAAGTCTATTAAGAAAAATCTATGAAATGATTAAATTGTTTATGCCCATTTGTCATTCTTATATTTAAGTTAAGATGAAGGATGAAAAGATCTTTTAAGATAAGTATGTAACAGATGAAAGGACCACTGGAAAGAAAGTATTCAAAGGCTTTGTTATAGTGAATTTTGCATGGTTTACAGTTTTCTCGGTCGATCCTTTAAAACCCCAGCTTCTTGGGATGAAGGTTTGGTCACCCTGATTTTTAAGAAGGGTGAACGCGAGAAGCGAAAAAATTGAAGGCCAATAACCCTGCTTAATGCGGATTATAAGATTTATGCAAAAGTTCTGGGGAATAGGATGAAGAAGGTGATCGCCGAAGTTATTGACGAGGAGCAAATATGTGGGATCCCTGGACGGAGGATCTTGGATTCCGTTTCTTGGCTTAGGGACATCTTGAGTGAAGTCAAAGATAGGAAGCAGAGATTGGCCGTTGTGTCTTTGGACTTTGAGAAGGCCTTCGACCAAGTGGCACACGATTTCCTCTTTGAGACCTTAAAGAAGATGGAATTTCCTGATAATTTTATTGAACAGCTCAGAAGTCTCTATAGGAGCTGCGATGCGAAAATATTTGTGAATGGATATCTCACTGAGAAGATCGTTATTAAATCGGGCGTAAAGCAGGGATGCCCTTTATCCCCTTCCCTCGGCGCCGAGGCCTTTTCTCAGCCCCTTTCCCTGTTATCACTTCTCGGCCTATTGGCTAAGATCAAGTGTAGTATCTGTTCTTACAGGGAAGCCCGTGAACGACACTAGCTGGAAAGGCGGCCGAGGGTTGTTCCCACCCTTTGGCACTCCTAGTACGGCTAGTGGTTTAGTAATGGGCTGAACTGTGTAGGACGGATCTACCAGGCTTGCAGTATCTGCACCCATCATGCAGATCCGTGAAAAGCTGTGTGGAAACACAGCCGGATGTTTTTTGGCAGGGGACCTCCTGGCGCGCTTAGTACACACAGCTTAGTAATGGATCTGAGGGGGACTGGCGACCCCCCGTCATGTATGGGAGTAGATCTGCAGACATCTTGGCCATGGGTCGAGGTTGCAAAACTGAGCCGTCGTGGCTGTGTACCCCTGGGGTGGCGCCCAGGGTACCTTACATGTCACCTTGGTTTCACTTGTATGGTTTTTGTGCACTATACACTGCTAGTTTTGCACGCTCTTTATGGCTGTTATGGCTTTATGGCTTTCCGGCTTCGCCTGAAGAATTTTTAAAGGCCGGAGGGCCCACCCTGTAATTGCACAGGCACTCACCTTTCCCCCCTCTTTTTTTTATAGAGACCGTTTTTGCACTTTTTTTCACCTTTTTTTGCCACTAGTCTAACTTTTTTGTTAGTGTGTCTTTTCTCATGTGTTTAGGTGCCAGCGGCTCCCTATGGGCCCCGTCCCTAAAGACATGGGGTCAGAAGTTATAGGCCTTTTGGACTTGCTTCCGGCCCCTGCCCAGTGCTCCCCCCTGAGGCTCCCAGCAAGTAGAGGGCGGCGAACCCCGGGAAAACGGCTTCCAAAGCCTGGTCGAGTACTCACATTTGAATCCGAGAAAAGGCAGGCTGCGGAGGCCGCTAGTACTAGGGCTAGCTACTATCGAAAGCAGGGTGCCAAAGACGAAGATCCAAGTACCTGGACGGGCAACCACCGGGGAAAGGTAGGCTGAGGGAGTTTACGCCTTAGTCCATGGGGAAAACTTCTGTTAGTACCCAAGGGCGAAAGCGGCCCCGAGGTCTTCGGACTGAGTCCTGTCAGGGGGTTCGAGGTCTTCGGACTGAGTCCTGTCAGGGGGTTCGTCCTCCGGGGAATGGGATGTGGTTCTTTCCTGCGGGAAGGAGTCCGAATGGGCGCCTAAATGTGTTTTTTAATGCACTTTGCACTTTTTCACATTAAGGCTTCACGTTTGATGGTGCTTATGCACACACGACGGCTCGATAAAAAAAAAAAAAAAAAATCTGTTCTTATCAGAATTGAGAAACACTAATCTATCCAAAGCCTTAGGTCTCTTGTGGCTTGAGCCCCCACAGAGAACGAGTTGCAATCCCTCCCTTCCCTCTTGTCTCGGCAAGGAAAAACGATACAGGACCAGGAGGATCTCGGAAGAAGAACCTCCAGAAAGAATCTTGAAGCCTCTCCAGGAGAACTTTGAAGCCTTCTTGAAGAATCAACCCCAGGAAGCCTCTTGGAAGACTTAGAGAATCAACCTGCGAAACCGCCCCGAACGTGAACGAATCAAGACTTCCCTCAAGCTCTTCGAATACTAATAAGATGGCCGACCAATCAGGAGCCAGCTCCTCAACATCAAAAAGATCTCCACCTGCAAACTCCGCCCCCAAAGTGCTGGCCAGGAGGCAGCAAGCCGCAAACGGAGCCCCAGCCCTTGAGCCCTGGATGCAGCAAACTGTCATCCTCCAGCTGAAGGAAGATGCGGAAGGTAAGATCCCCACGGTCACCCAGGAAGTCTTCTCCGACACGATTCTGCGAGGCCAAGGCTGAAACCTACTCCGTACAGACCTTCTTCAGGGGCATTTCTATGTTACCTTTATGTCGATCAACGCACGCAGGATGTGAGGTACAGGGCACTTAGCCAGGCACCAGACATCAGGCGTCCTGCCGCTAAACATGAATGTAATTTATTATATATATTGAGATGTATCTGTATTGTAGTGACTTGTGCGCTGCAACGCAATACATGGAAAGAATGTACCGTCTTATGTATTTATATATGCAACTATATAAATAAAGGATATTTTTCAATCCAAAATCTGTTCTCAGTGCTCTCTTGTTTCAAAGGCTGGTAGGTGTCCGGGGTCTACCGCTGTCTCGGCCTTGTGGGATCGCCAGCTTGCTGGCTTCACCCACTTGTCGCTATTGGGGCAGTGCTCTAAAAGACCCCGGGCAACGGGAAGGGATCGGGCGACACTTCGGTGGTGGCCTTTTCGCGGAGGTGTGGAGACGCGGTGTCATGGGAGGAGTGATGGCGGACGGTGGCATGGAGGAGCCCAGGCTGAAATATGCCTCTGAACGTGATACACGGGTCAGATTTTCTTTTCGAGTGGATGTGGCGGAGAACCGAAAGAGCATCTTTACCTTGGTTTACTTTGTCGAGGAAGTCTTATACCGTATCCTAAAGGTAAAAAAAGAGGATATACTTTGCTTACAAGACCTTTGCAGCGGAGATTATGTGCTTACCTTCGGAACAGCGGGAGCCTGCCAAACTTTTCTGGAAAACCTAAGAAAGGAGGAAAAGAACAAAAATTTAGAAGGACTTTGTTTCATCATTCTGTATTCCGGAGGTGACGTACCATTAGTCATACACACATATAATCCTTTTGCTCCGAGAGATGAAAGTGAAGCCTTTTTGAGGAGACATTGTGCTAAAATCCATTTTAGCCATAAAATAGAAAATGCCTTGGGACTTTGGACTGGCAAGTACAAATATTTTGTTCAGTGGAAGGAGAATCCACAAGGAATTGGTGGATTAGACCATCCTCCTTCCATTGTGATGTTGGCTCGGAACAAATTCGCTCTGTTTTATCCGGAAATGCCCTTGTTTTGTAGGACGTGCCGGGTCTTTGGTCATGCGCAGGACAAATGTAGGTTGGACGTACCAGTTGGGAGGTGTGGGAGATGTGGAAAAATCAGACTGTGACCTAATCTACAAAATACACGGGAGAGTGCTCCAAGAAAATCCTGGGCCCAGGTGGCAGCAGAAAAACCGGTTCAACAGAAAGAGGTCTATGCTTTAGAATCATTAAAAGCCATGGCGGAAGAGAGTGGGCGACTTGATTATCCAGGGGAAACGGGTGGAAAGAACTTACCTGTTGAAGGGGAGAGTGCTGAAACCCAAAAACTGATGGAAAGGAAAAAGGGGGAGGTGGTGGATGTTGGGGTGGAGGAGGAGGGGATGGATCTGGAGCGAGTTAATGCCAAAAGAAAGCAAGAGAGGCAGTGGGGTGATACTTTACCTTGCTACAGTAAAGTTATGAGGGAGGAAGGGGATGAAAATCAAATCGATTCTTTTAGTAGTGTATCTACCCCTGACTCTAAATTGGTCATCTCAGAGGCAGTTTCCCCCATGTTCTCTGACTCGAGTGGGGAATAAGGTTTTTCTTTTTGGGTATGTTATTATTATAAGTTTATATGATAAGTTTCATTTATTTTTTTCTTCTGATGAGTTTGCTCAGAGTGGCCACTCTTAACGTGAGAAGCGTTAAGGATAGGAGTAGGCGAGCTACTTTATTTTCTTATTTTGAAACTTTAGAAATTGATATTTTCTTTATACAAGAATGTTGTATTGATTTTTGTTTTCCTTATGATGATTTGAAAGAGAGTTGGAAAATGGGTCAGTCATTGTGGTCTGGAGATAATGGCGTTAGATCCACAGGTGGCATGGGGATGAAGTAAGGCTTCTGAACGTTTATGCTCCGACTGATACGAACGAAAAAGCAGAGTTTTTGGAGAGCTTACAGGTTTTTATCCCCGGATCTAGGCCCATCATCATCATAGGTGGGGACTTTAATTGTGTTATGCAGGGGGAAAAGAGGCTTACGTCTAGTGCCCAAAGAAATGATAAAAAGGAGAAAATACTGAGAAACCTAATGACTGATTTTAAGATAATTGATGGATGGAGGAGGTTGGAGAAGATAGACCCTGGTTTTACGTGGAGTAATAAGAACACTAAGTCCAGAATTGATTTTATGTTTTTTACTGACACTATTCAGGTGGTTGAGATGGTTTTATGTGACAACTTCTTTTCGGATCATAAAATGATTAAGGCTAAAATAAACTTGCCTGGTCTGGAAAGGGGGAGAGGTGTGTGGCGCCTAAACGTAAGGTTGCTAAAAAATGAAGTGATCCGAATAGATTTTTTTAAAGAACCTGGAGAGGTGGTCGGGCTTAAAGAAGTTTTATGCTTCTACTCTGGATTGGTGGGAAGTGATAAAAGGGAAAATTAAAACCTTTTTTATTCAAAGAGGTATACTATTTGAACAGAAAGATTCCCGCACTGCCACTTGTGATTATAGGATTCTGGGTGCTGGCTTGGGAGGTAACCGCCCCACAGGGTTGATTACATCAAGATAAAACAGATGGTGAGTGACCAGCCAAACCCCCCTTCTATCGGTATAAAGACAGGCCGCTCAACAGAAAAATCATTATGTCAATATACAAAAATACAAAGAATTTTTATTATAAGCCAAAAGAGAAAAAGACATACATTTAAAATACATAGAATAATTAAATCCCCATATGTGGGGTGTAGCGGAACTTATATGGACTTGTTACAAAATATCTATAAATGTACACAATTAATTATGGATATTAAATAAGGTTATTTACACTAGTATATGCAATACCATACGTATTATGTTGCTAGCAGTATCCATACTGTTAAGCGGCCTGTCTTTATACCGATAGAAGGGAGGTATTGGTGAGTTTGGCTGGTCACTCACCATCTGTTTTATCTATATTCAAAGAGGTATTTAAGAAAAAAGGAAACAGCACAAGTGGTTTAATAAACTTAACAAAAGGTTGCAAATAGGGATGAGCGAATCGATCCGGACGAATCCGGATTCGATCCGAATTTCATGAAAAATTCGATTCGGATCGAATCCGAATTTCCCCGCGATTCGATCGCTCGAAGTTTTCCTTTAACATCCATTCATTTACATACAGGCATTCTAAGATGGCGGATGGGACATGTCCAGACATCTACCCCGCGCCAGTGCAAGCTGAGGCAGTCACATGCAGCCTATCAGCAGCCAGCAAGCCCGGTGACATCACAGCGCTATTTAAGGCCGGCGGCCATCTTGGTTTTCCTCATTTCTCTATTGCATTCGTGAGAGACAGAACGCTGTAGTGAGGGAGAGGCAGGAGACAGGCAGGAGACAGGCAGGAGACAGGCAGAAAGTCAGCAAAAAACAGGGAAAGTTAGGAAAAATCAGGGGCAGTCACAGGGAGATTTTTTTTTTTTCATCCAGCCTGAGTGTTTGTTACTGGCTGGCTGACTGGCTTTGTTAGCGTTTTCAGGCTGCTTATACACTAACTGTGCATATATACTGAACTGATCTTAAGTCTGCTGTGAGGCATCCCATTCTGTGACTACACCAGCCTCTATTTAAAACCATATAACCATTTGCACTTATTCTAATTGAAATTAGGCCTGATAAAGACACTTTTGCTGTGCATAGCACTACTGCCTGCCAGGTGCACTCCTGTTGTGGCATCCCATTCTGTGACTATACCAGCCTCTATTTAAGACCATATAACCATTTGCACCTATTATAATTGAAATTAGGCCTGATAAAGACACTTTTGCTGTGCATAGCACTACTGCCTGCCAGGTGACTCCTGTTTGGGGCATCCCATTCTGTGACTACAGCAGCCTCTATTTAAGACCATAACCATTTGCACCTATTATAATTGAAATTAGGCCTGATAAAGACACTTTTGCTGTGCATAGCACTACTGGTCCCTGCCAGGTGAACTCCTGTTTGGGGCATCCCATTCTGTGACTACAGCAGCCTCTATTTAAGACCGTAACCATTTGCACCTATTATAATTGAAATTAGGCCTGATAAAGACACTTTTGCTGTGCATAGCACTACTGGTCCCTGCCAGGTGCACTCCTGTTTGGGGCATCCCATTCTGTGACTACAGCAGCCTCTATTTAAGACCATAACCATTTGCACCTATTCTAATTGAAATTAGGCCTGATAAAGACACTTTTGCTGTGCATAGCACTACTGGTCCCTGCCAGGTGCACTCCTGTTTGGGGCATCCCATTCTGTGACTACAGCAGCCTCTATTTAAGACCATAACCATTTGCACCTATTATAATTGAAATTAGGCTTGATAAAAACACTTTTGCTGTGCATAGCACTACTGCCTGCCAGGTGCACTCCTGTTTGGGGCATCCCATTCTGTGACTACAGCAGCCTCTATTTAAGACCATAACCATTTGCACCTATTATAATTGAAATTAGGCCTGATAAAGACACTTTTGCTGTGCATAGCACTACTGGTCCCTGCCAGGTGCACTCCTGTTTGGGGCATCCCATTCTGTGACTACAGCAGCCTCTATTTAAGACCATATAAACATTTGCACTTATTCTAATTGAAATTAGGCCTGATAAAGACACTTTTGCTGTGCATAGCACTACTGGTCCCTGCCAGGTGCACTCCTGTTTGGGGCATCCCATTCTGTGACTACAGCAGCCTCTATTTAAGACCATAACCATTTGCACCTATTATAAATGAAATTAGGCCTGATAAAGACACTTTTGCTGTGCATAGCACAACTGCCTGCCAGGTGCACTCCTGTTGTGGCATCCCATTCTGTGACTACACCAGCCTCTATTTAAGACCATATAACCATTTGCACTTATTCTAATTGAAATTAGGCCTGATAAAGACACTTTTGCTGTGCATAGCACTACTGGTCCCAGGTGCACTCCTGTTTGGGGCATCCCATTCTGTGACTACAGCAGCCTCTATTTAAGACCATAACCATTTGCACATATTATAATTGAAATTAGGCCTGATAAAGACACTTTTGCTGTGCATAGCACTACTGGTCCCTGCCAGGTGCACTCCTGTTTGGGGCATCCCATTCTGTGACTACACCAGCCTCTATTTAAGACCGTAACCATTTGCACCTATTCTAATTGAAATAAGGCCTGATAAAGACACTTTTGCTGTGCATAACACTACTGGTCCCTGCCAGGTGCACTCCTGTTTGGGGCATCCCATTCTGTGACTACACCAGCCTCTATTTAAGACCATAACCCTTTGCACCTATTATAATTGAAATTAGGCCTGATAAAGACACTTTTGCTGTGCATAGCACTACTGCCTGCCAGGTGCACTCCTGTTGTGGCATCCCATTCTGTGACTACACCAGCCTCTATTTAAGACCGTAACCATTTGCACCTATTCTAATTGAAATAAGGCCTGATAAAGACACTTTTGCTGTGCATAGCACTACTGGTCCCTGCCAGGTGCACTCCTGTTTGGGGCATCCCATTCTGTGACTACAGCAGCCTCTATTTAAGACCATAACCATTTGCACCTATTATAATTGAAATTAGGCCTGATAAAAACACTTTTGCTGTGCATAGCACTACTGCCTGCCAGGTGCACTCCTGTTTGGGGCATCCCATTCTGTGACTACAGCAGCCTCTATTTAAGACCATAACCATTTGCACCTATTATAATTGAAATTAGGCCTGATAAAGACACTTTTGCTGTGCATAGCACTACTGGTCCCTGCCAGGTGCACTCCTGTTTGGGGCATCCCATTCTGTGACTACAGCAGCCTCTATTTAAGACCATATAAACATTTGCACTTATTCTAATTGAAATTAGGCCTGATAAAGACACTTTTGCTGTGCATAGCACTACTGGTCCCTGCCAGGTGCACTCCTGTTTGGGGCATCCCATTCTGTGACTACAGCAGCCTCTATTTAAGACCATAACCATTTGCACCTATTATAATTGAAATTAGGCCTGATAAAGACACTTTTGCTGTGCATAGCACAACTGCCTGCCAGGTGCACTCCTGTTGTGGCATCCCATTCTGTGACTACACCAGCCTCTATTTAAGACCATATAACCATTTGCACTTATTCTAATTGAAATTAGGCCTGATAAAGACACTTTTGCTGTGCATAGCACTACTGGTCCCAGGTGCACTCCTGTTTGGGGCATCCCATTCTGTGACTACAGCAGCCTCTATTTAAGACCATAACCATTTGCACCTATTATAATTGAAATTAGGCCTGATAAAGACACTTTTGCTGTGCATAGCACTACTGCCTGCCAGGTGCACTCCTGTTTGGGGCATCCCATTCTGTGACTACAGCAGCCTCTATTTAAGACCATAACCATTTGCACCTATTATAATTGAAATTAGGCCTGATAAAGACACTTTTGCTGTGCATAGCACTACTGGTCCCTGCCAGGTGCACTCCTGTTTGGGGCATCCCATTCTGTGACTACAGCAGCCTCTATTTAAGACCATATAAACATTTGCACTTATTCTAATTGAAATTAGGCCTGATAAAGACACTTTTGCTGTGCATAGCACTACTGGTCCCTGCCAGGTGCACTCCTGTTTGGGGCATCCCATTCTGTGACTACAGCAGCCTCTATTTAAGACCATAACCATTTGCACCTATTATAATTGAAATTAGGCCTGATAAAGACACTTTTGCTGTGCATAGCACAACTGCCTGCCAGGTGCACTCCTGTTGTTGCATCCCATTCTGTGACTACACCAGCCTCTATTTAAGACCATATAACCATTTGCACTTATTCTAATTGAAATTAGGCCTGATAAAGACACTTTTGCTGTGCATAGCACTACTGGTCCCAGGTGCACTCCTGTTTGGGGCATCCCATTCTGTGACTACAGCAGCCTCTATTTAAGACCATAACCATTTGCACCTATTATAATTGAAATTAGGCCTGATAAAGACACTTTTGCTGTGCATAGCACTACTGGTCCCTGCCAGGTGCACTCCTGTTTGGGGCATCCCATTCTGTGACTACACCAGCCTCTATTTAAGACCATAACCCTTTGCACCTATTATAATTGAAATTAGGCCTGATAAAGACACTTTTGCTGTGCATAGCACTACTGCCTGCCAGGTGCACTCCTGTTGTGGCATCCCATTCTGTGACTACACCAGCCTCTATTTAAGACCATATAACCATTTGCACCTATTATAATTGAAATTAGGCCTGATAAAGACACTTTTGCTGTGCATAGCACTACTGGTCCCTGCCAGGTGCACTCCTGTTTGGGGCATCCCATTCTGTGACTACAGCAGCCTCTATTTAAGACCATAACCATTTGCACCTATTATAATTGAAATTAGGCCTGATAAAGACACTTTTGCTGTGCATAGCACAACTGCCTGCCAGGTGCACTCCTGTTGTGGCATCCCATTCTGTGACTACACCAGCCTCTATTTAAGACCATATAACCATTTGCACTTATTCTAATTGAAATTAGGCCTGATAAAGACACTTTTGCTGTGCATAGCACTACTGGTCCCAGGTGCACTCCTGTTTGGGGCATCCCATTCTGTGACTACAGCAGCCTCTATTTAAGACCATAACCATTTGCACCTATTATAATTGAAATTAGGCCTGATAAAGACACTTTTGCTGTGCATAGCACTACTGGTCCCTGCCAGGTGCACTCCTGTTTGGGGCATCCCATTCTGTGACTACACCAGCCTCTATTTAAGACCATAACCCTTTGCACCTATTATAATTGAAATTAGGCCTGATAAAGACACTTTTGCTGTGCATAGCACTACTGCCTGCCAGGTGCACTCCTGTTGTGGCATCCCATTCTGTGACTACACCAGCCTCTATTTAAGACCATATAACCATTTGCACCTATTATAATTGAAATTAGGCCTGATAAAGACACTTTTGCTGTGCATAGCACTACTGGTCCCTGCCAGGTGCACTCCTGTTTGGGGCATCCCATTCTGTGACTACAGCAGCCTCTATTTAAGACCATGACCATTTGCACCTATTATAACTGAAATTAGGCCTGATAAAGACACTTTTGCTGTGCATAGCACTACTGGTCCCTGCCAGGTGCACTCCTGTTGTGGCATCCCATTCTGTGACTACACCAGCCTCTATTTAAGACCATATAACCATTTGCACTTATTCTAATTGAAATTAGGCCTGATAAAGACACTTTTGCTGTGCATAGCACTACTGGTCCCAGGTGCACTCCTGTTTGGGGCATCCCATTCTGTGACTACAGTAGCCTCTATTTAAGACCATAACCATTTGCACCTATTATAATTGAAATTAGGCCTGATAAAGACACTTTTGCTGTGCATAGCACTACTGGTCCCTGCCAGGTGCACTCCTGTTTGGGGCATCCCATTCTGTGACTACAGCAGCCTCTATTTAAGACCATAACCCTTTGCACCTATTATAATTGAAATTAGGCCTGATAAAGACACTTTTGCTGTGCATAGCACAACTGCCTGCCAGGTGCACTCCTGTTGTGGCATCCCATTCTGTGACTACACCAGCCTCTATTTAAGACCATATAACCATTTGCACTTATTCTAATTGAAATTAGGCCTGATAAAGACACTTTTGCTGTGCATAGCACTACTGGTCACAGGTGCACTCCTGTTTGGGGCATCCCATTCTGTGACTACAGCAGCCTCTATTTAAGACCATAACCATTTGCACCTATTATAATTGAAATTAGGCCTGATAAAGACACTTTTGCTGTGCATAGCACTACTGGTCCCTGCCAGGTGCACTCCTGTTTGGGGCATCCCATTCTGTTACTACAGCAGCCTCTATTTAAGACCATATAACCATTTGCACCTATTATAATTGAAATTAGGCCTGATAAAGACACTTTTGCTGTGCATAGCACTACTGGTCCCTGCCAGGTGCACTCCTGTTTGGGGCATCCCATTCTGTGACTACAGCAGCCTCTATTTAAGACCATAACCATTTGCACCTATTATAATTGAAATTAGGCCTGATAAAGACACTTTTGCTGTGCATAGCACAACTGCCTGCCAGGTGCACTCCTGTTGTGGCATCCCATTCTGTGACTACACCAGCCTCTATTTAAGACCATATAACCATTTGCACTTATTCTAATTGAAATTAGGCCTGATAAAGACACTTTTGCTGTGCATAGCACTACTGGTCCCAGGTGCACTCCTGTTTGGGGCATCCCATTCTGTGACTACAGCAGCCTCTATTTAAGACCATAACCATTTGCACCTATTCTAATTGAAATTAGGCCTGATAAAGACACTTTTGCTGTGCATAGCACTACTGGTCCCTGCCAGGTGCACTCCTGTTTGGGGCATCCCATTCTGTGACTACAGCAGCCTCTATTTAAGACCATAACCATTTGCACCTATTATAATTGAAATTAGGCCTGATAAAGACACTTTTGCTGTGCATAGCACTACTGGTCCCTGCCAGGTGCACTCCTGTTTGGGGCATCCCATTCTGTGACTACAGCAGCCTCTATTTAAGACCATAACCATTTGCACCTATTATAATTGAAATTAGGCCTGATAAAGACACTTTTGCTGTGCATAGCACTACTGGTCCCTGCCAGGTGCACTCCTGTTTGGGGCATCCCATTCTGTGACTACAGCAGCCTCTATTTAAGACCATAACCATTTGCACCTATTATAATTGAAATTAGGCCTGATAAAGACACTTTTGCTGTGCATAGCACTACTGGTCCCTGCCAGGTGCACTCCTGTTTGGGCATCCCATTCTGTGGCTACAGCAGCCTCTATTTAAGACCATAACCATTTGCACCTATTATAATTGAAATTAGGCCTGATAAAAACACTTTAGCTGTGCATAGCACTACTGCCTGCCAGGTGCACTCCTGTTGTGGCATCCCATTCTGTGACTACACCAGCCTCTATTTAAGACCATATAACCATTTGCACTTATTCTAATTGAAATTAGGCCTGATAAAGACACTTTTGCTGTGCATAGCACTACTGGTCCCAGGTGCACTCCTGTTTGGGGCATCCCATTCTGTGACTACAGCAGCCTCTATTTAAGACCATAACCATTTGCACCTATTATAATTGAAATTAGGCCTGATAAAGACACTTTTGCTGTGCATAGCACTACTGGTCCCTGCCAGGTGCACTCCTGTTTGGGGCATCCCATTCTGTGACTACAGCAGCCTCTATTTAAGACCATAACCATTTGCACCTATTATAATTGAAATTAGGCCTGATAAAGACACTTTTGCTGTGCATAGCACAACTGCCTGCCAGGTGCACTCCTGTTGTGGCATCCCATTCTGTGACTACACCAGCCTCTATTTAAGACCATATAACCATTTGCACTTATTCTAATTGAAATTAGGCCTGATAAAGACACTTTTGCTGTGCATAGCACTACTGGTCCCAGGTGCACTCCTGTTTGGGGCATCCCATTCTGTGACTACAGCAGCCTCTATTTAAGACCATAACCATTTGCACCTATTATAATTGAAATTAGGCCTGATAAAGACACTTTTGCTGTGCATAGCACTACTGGTCCCTGCCAGGTGCACTCCTGTTTGGGGCATCCCATTCTGTGACTACAGCAGCCTCTATTTAAGACCATAACCCTTTGCACCTATTATAATTGAAATTAGGCCTGATAAAGACACTTTTGCTGTGCATAGCACTACTGCCTGCCAGGTGCACTCCTGTTGTGGCATCCCATTCTGTGACTACACCAGCCTCTATTTAAGACCATATAACCATTTGCACCTATTATAATTGAAATTAGGCCTGATAAAGACACTTTTGCTGTGCATAGCACTACTGGTCCCTGCCAGGTGCACTCCTGTTTGGGGCATCCCATTCTGTGACTACAGCAGCCTCTATTTAAGACCATAACCATTTGCACCTATTATAATTGAAATTAGGCCTGATAAAGACACTTTTGCTGTGCATAGCACTACTGGTCCCTGCCAGGTGCACTCCTGTTTGGGGCATCCCATTCTGTGACTACAGCAGCCTCTATTTAAGACCATATAAACATTTGCACTTATTCTAATTGAAATTAGGCCTGATAAAGACACTTTTGCTGTGCATAGCACTACTGGTCCCTGCCAGGTGCACTCCTGTTTGGGGCATCCCATTCTGTGACTACAGCAGCCTCTATTTAAGACCATAACCATTTGCACCTATTATAATTGAAATTAGGCCTGATAAAGACACTTTTGCTGTGCATAGCACAACTGCCTGCCAGGTGCACTCCTGTTGTGGCATCCCATTCTGTGACTACACCAGCCTCTATTTAAGACCATATAACCATTTGCACTTATTCTAATTGAAATTAGGCCTGATAAAGACACTTTTGCTGTGCATAGCACTACTGGTCCCAGGTGCACTCCTGTTTGGGGCATCCCATTCTGTGACTACAGCAGCCTCTATTTAAGACCATAACCATTTGCACCTATTATAATTGAAATTAGGCCTGATAAAGACACTTTTGCTGTGCATAGCACTACTGGTCCCTGCCAGGTGCACTCCTGTTTGGGGCATACCATTCTGTGACTACACCAGCCTCTATTTAAGACCATAACCCTTTGCACCTATTATAATTGAAATTAGGCCTGATAAAGACACTTTTGCTGTGCATAGCACTACTGCCTGCCAGGTGCACTCCTGTTGTGGCATCCCATTCTGTGACTACACCAGCCTCTATTTAAGACCATATAACCATTTGCACCTATTATAATTGAAATTAGGCCTGATAAAGACACTTTTGCTGTGCATAGCACTACTGGTCCCTGCCAGGTGCACTCCTGTTTGGGGCATCCCATTCTGTGACTACAGCAGCCTCTATTTAAGACCATAACCATTTGCACCTATTATAACTGAAATTAGGCCTGATAAAGACACTTTTGCTGTGCATAGCACTACTGGTCCCTGCCAGGTGCACTCCTGTTGTGGCATCCCATTCTGTGACTACACCAGCCTCTATTTAAGACCATATAACCATTTGCACTTATTCTAATTGAAATTAGGCCTGATAAAGACACTTTTGCTGTGCATAGCACTACTGGTCCCAGGTGCACTCCTGTTTGGGGCATCCCATTCTGTGACTACAGTAGCCTCTATTTAAGACCATAACCATTTGCACCTATTATAATTGAAATTAGGCCTGATAAAGACACTTTTGCTGTGCATAGCACTACTGGTCCCTGCCAGGTGCACTCCTGTTTGGGGCATCCCATTCTGTGACTACAGCAGCCTCTATTTAAGACCATAACCCTTTGCACCTATTATAATTGAAATTAGGCCTGATAAAGACACTTTTGCTGTGCATAGCACAACTGCCTGCCAGGTGCACTCCTGTTGTGGCATCCCATTCTGTGACTACACCAGCCTCTATTTAAGACCATATAACCATTTGCACTTATTCTAATTGAAATTAGGCCTGATAAAGACACTTTTGCTGTGCATAGCACTACTGGTCACAGGTGCACTCCTGTTTGGGGCATCCCATTCTGTGACTACAGCAGCCTCTATTTAAGACCATAACCATTTGCACCTATTATAATTGAAATTAGGCCTGATAAAGACACTTTTGCTGTGCATAGCACTACTGGTCCCTGCCAGGTGCACTCCTGTTTGGGGCATCCCATTCTGTTACTACAGCAGCCTCTATTTAAGACCATATAACCATTTGCACCTATTATAATTGAAATTAGGCCTGATAAAGACACTTTTGCTGTGCATAGCACTACTGGTCCCTGCCAGGTGCACTCCTGTTTGGGGCATCCCATTCTGTGACTACAGCAGCCTCTATTTAAGACCATAACCATTTGCACCTATTATAATTGAAATTAGGCCTGATAAAGACACTTTTGCTGTGCATAGCACAACTGCCTGCCAGGTGCACTCCTGTTGTGGCATCCCATTCTGTGACTACACCAGCCTCTATTTAAGACCATATAACCATTTGCACTTATTCTAATTGAAATTAGGCCTGATAAAGACACTTTTGCTGTGCATAGCACTACTGGTCCCAGGTGCACTCCTGTTTGGGGCATCCCATTCTGTGACTACAGCAGCCTCTATTTAAGACCATAACCATTTGCACCTATTCTAATTGAAATTAGGCCTGATAAAGACACTTTTGCTGTGCATAGCACTACTGGTCCCTGCCAGGTGCACTCCTGTTTGGGGCATCCCATTCTGTGACTACAGCAGCCTCTATTTAAGACCATAACCATTTGCACCTATTATAATTGAAATTAGGCCTGATAAAGACACTTTTGCTGTGCATAGCACTACTGGTCCCTGCCAGGTGCACTCCTGTTTGGGGCATCCCATTCTGTGACTACAGCAGCCTCTATTTAAGACCATAACCATTTGCACCTATTATAATTGAAATTAGGCCTGATAAAGACACTTTTGCTGTGCATAGCACTACTGGTCCCTGCCAGGTGCACTCCTGTTTGGGGCATCCCATTCTGTGACTACAGCAGCCTCTATTTAAGACCATAACCATTTGCACCTATTATAATTGAAATTAGGCCTGATAAAGACACTTTTGCTGTGCATAGCACTACTGGTCCCTGCCAGGTGCACTCCTGTTTGGGCATCCCATTCTGTGGCTACAGCAGCCTCTATTTAAGACCATAACCATTTGCACCTATTATAATTGAAATTAGGCCTGATAAAGACACTTTTGCTGTGCATAGCACTACTGGTCCCTGCCAGGTGCACTCCTGTTTGGGGCATCCCATTCTGTGACTACAGCAGCCTCTATTTAAGACCATAACCATTTGCACCTATTATAATTGAAATTAGGCCTGATAAAGACACTTTTGCTGTGCATAGCACTACTGGTCCCTGCCAGGTGCACTCCTGTTTGGGGCATCCCATTCTGTGACTACAGCAGCCTCTATTTAAGACCATAACCATTTGCACCTATTATAATTGAAATTAGGCCTGATAAAGACACTTTTGCTGTGCATAGCACTACTGGTCCCTGCCAGGTGCACTCCTGTTTGGGCATCCCATTCTGTGGCTACAGCAGCCTCTATTTAAGACCATAACCATTTGCACCTATTATAATTGAAATTAGGCCTGATAAAAACACTTTAGCTGTGCATAGCACTACTGCCTGCCAGGTGCACTCCTGTTGTGGCATCCCATTCTGTGACTACACCAGCCTCTATTTAAGACCATATAACCATTTGCACTTATTCTAATTGAAATTAGGCCTGATAAAGACACTTTTGCTGTGCATAGCACTACTGGTCCCAGGTGCACTCCTGTTTGGGGCATCCCATTCTGTGACTACAGCAGCCTCTATTTAAGACCATAACCATTTGCACCTATTATAATTGAAATTAGGCCTGATAAAGACACTTTTGCTGTGCATAGCACTACTGGTCCCTGCCAGGTGCACTCCTGTTTGGGGCATCCCATTCTGTGACTACAGCAGCCTCTATTTAAGACCATAACCATTTGCACCTATTATAATTGAAATTAGGCCTGATAAAGACACTTTTGCTGTGCATAGCACAACTGCCTGCCAGGTGCACTCCTGTTGTGGCATCCCATTCTGTGACTACACCAGCCTCTATTTAAGACCATATAACCATTTGCACTTATTCTAATTGAAATTAGGCCTGATAAAGACACTTTTGCTGTGCATAGCACTACTGGTCCCAGGTGCACTCCTGTTTGGGGCATCCCATTCTGTGACTACAGCAGCCTCTATTTAAGACCATAACCATTTGCACCTATTATAATTGAAATTAGGCCTGATAAAGACACTTTTGCTGTGCATAGCACTACTGGTCCCTGCCAGGTGCACTCCTGTTTGGGGCATCCCATTCTGTGACTACAGCAGCCTCTATTTAAGACCATAACCCTTTGCACCTATTATAATTGAAATTAGGCCTGATAAAGACACTTTTGCTGTGCATAGCACTACTGCCTGCCAGGTGCACTCCTGTTGTGGCATCCCATTCTGTGACTACACCAGCCTCTATTTAAGACCATATAACCATTTGCACCTATTATAATTGAAATTAGGCCTGATAAAGACACTTTTGCTGTGCATAGCACTACTGGTCCCTGCCAGGTGCACTCCTGTTTGGGGCATCCCATTCTGTGACTACAGCAGCCTCTATTTAAGACCATAACCATTTGCACCTATTATAATTGAAATTAGGCCTGATAAAGACACTTTTGCTGTGCATAGCACTACTGGTCCCTGCCAGGTGCACTCCTGTTTGGGGCATCCCATTCTGTGACTACAGCAGCCTCTATTTAAGACCATATAAACATTTGCACTTATTCTAATTGAAATTAGGCCTGATAAAGACACTTTTGCTGTGCATAGCACTACTGGTCCCTGCCAGGTGCACTCCTGTTTGGGGCATCCCATTCTGTGACTACAGCAGCCTCTATTTAAGACCATAACCATTTGCACCTATTATAATTGAAATTAGGCCTGATAAAGACACTTTTGCTGTGCATAGCACAACTGCCTGCCAGGTGCACTCCTGTTGTGGCATCCCATTCTGTGACTACACCAGCCTCTATTTAAGACCATATAACCATTTGCACTTATTCTAATTGAAATTAGGCCTGATAAAGACACTTTTGCTGTGCATAGCACTACTGGTCCCAGGTGCACTCCTGTTTGGGGCATCCCATTCTGTGACTACAGCAGCCTCTATTTAAGACCATAACCATTTGCACCTATTATAATTGAAATTAGGCCTGATAAAGACACTTTTGCTGTGCATAGCACTACTGGTCCCTGCCAGGTGCACTCCTGTTTGGGGCATCCCATTCTGTGACTACACCAGCCTCTATTTAAGACCATAACCCTTTGCACCTATTATAATTGAAATTAGGCCTGATAAAGACACTTTTGCTGTGCATAGCACTACTGCCTGCCAGGTGCACTCCTGTTGTGGCATCCCATTCTGTGACTACACCAGCCTCTATTTAAGACCATATAACCATTTGCACCTATTATAATTGAAATTAGGCCTGATAAAGACACTTTTGCTGTGCATAGCACTACTGGTCCCTGCCAGGTGCACTCCTGTTTGGGGCATCCCATTCTGTGACTACAGCAGCCTCTATTTAAGACCATAACCATTTGCACCTATTATAACTGAAATTAGGCCTGATAAAGACACTTTTGCTGTGCATAGCACTACTGGTCCCTGCCAGGTGCACTCCTGTTGTGGCATCCCATTCTGTGACTACACCAGCCTCTATTTAAGACCATATAACCATTTGCACTTATTCTAATTGAAATTAGGCCTGATAAAGACACTTTTGCTGTGCATAGCACTACTGGTCCCAGGTGCACTCCTGTTTGGGGCATCCCATTCTGTGACTACAGTAGCCTCTATTTAAGACCATAACCATTTGCACCTATTATAATTGAAATTAGGCCTGATAAAGACACTTTTGCTGTGCATAGCACTACTGGTCCCTGCCAGGTGCACTCCTGTTTGGGGCATCCCATTCTGTGACTACAGCAGCCTCTATTTAAGACCATAACCCTTTGCACCTATTATAATTGAAATTAGGCCTGATAAAGACACTTTTGCTGTGCATAGCACAACTGCCTGCCAGGTGCACTCCTGTTGTGGCATCCCATTCTGTGACTACACCAGCCTCTATTTAAGACCATATAACCATTTGCACTTATTCTAATTGAAATTAGGCCTGATAAAGACACTTTTGCTGTGCATAGCACTACTGGTCACAGGTGCACTCCTGTTTGGGGCATCCCATTCTGTGACTACAGCAGCCTCTATTTAAGACCATAACCATTTGCACCTATTATAATTGAAATTAGGCCTGATAAAGACACTTTTGCTGTCCATAGCACTACTGGTCCCTGCCAGGTGCACTCCTGTTTGGGGCATCCCATTCTGTTACTACAGCAGCCTCTATTTAAGACCATATAACCATTTGCACCTATTATAATTGAAATTAGGCCTGATAAAGACACTTTTGCTGTGCATAGCACTACTGGTCCCTGCCAGGTGCACTCCTGTTTGGGGCATCCCATTCTGTGACTACAGCAGCCTCTATTTAAGACCATAACCATTTGCACCTATTATAATTGAAATTAGGCCTGATAAAGACACTTTTGCTGTGCATAGCACAACTGCCTGCCAGGTGCACTCCTGTTGTGCATCCCATTCTGTGACTACACCAGCCTCTATTTAAGACCATATAACCATTTGCACTTATTCTATTGAAATTAGGCTGATAAAGACACTTTTGCTGTGCATAGCACTACTGGTCCCAGGTGCACTCCCTGTTTGGGGCATCCATTCTGTGACTACAGCAGCCTCTATTTTAAGACCCATAACCATTTGCACCTATTCTAATTGAAATTAGGCCTGATAAAGACACTTTTGCTGTGCATAGCACTACTGGTCCCTGCCAGGTGCACTCCTGTTTGGGCATCCCATTCTGTGACTACAGCAGCCTCTATTTAAGACCATAACCATTTGCACCTATTATAATTGGAAATTAGGCCTGATAAAGACACTTTTGCTGTGCATAGCACTACTGGTCCTGCCAGGTGCACTCCTGTTTGGGGCATCCCATTCTGTGACTACAGCAGCCTCTATTTAAGACATAACCATTTGCACCTATTATAATTGAAATTAGGCCTGATAAAGACACTTTTGCTGTGCATAGCACTACTGGTCCCTGCCAGGTGCACTCCTGTTTGGGGCATCCCATTCTGTGACTACAGCAGCCTCTATTTAAGACCATAACCATTTGCACCTATTATAATTGAAATTAGGCCTGATAAAGACACTTTTGCTGTGCATAGCACTACTGGTCCCTGCCAGGTGCACTCCTGTTTGGGCATCCCATTCTGTGGCTACAGCAGCCTCTATTTAAGACCATAACCATTTGCACCTATTATAATTGAAATTAGGCCTGATAAAAACACTTTAGCTGTGCATAGCACTACTGCCTGCCAGGTGCACTCCTGTTGTGGCATCCCATTCTGTGACTACACCAGCCTCTATTTAAGACCATATAACCATTTGCACTTATTCTAATTGAAATTAGGCCTGATAAAGACACTTTTGCTGTGCATAGCACTACTGGTCCCAGGTGCACTCCTGTTTGGGGCATCCCATTCTGTGACTACAGCAGCCTCTATTTAAGACCATAACCATTTGCACCTATTATAATTGAAATTAGGCCTGATAAAGACACTTTTGCTGTGCATAGCACTACTGGTCCCTGCCAGGTGCACTCCTGTTTGGGGCATCCCATTCTGTGACTACAGCAGCCTCTATTTAAGACCATAACCATTTGCACCTATTATAATTGAAATTAGGCCTGATAAAGACACTTTTGCTGTGCATAGCACAACTGCCTGCCAGGTGCACTCCTGTTGTGGCATCCCATTCTGTGACTACACCAGCCTCTATTTAAGACCATATAACCATTTGCACTTATTCTAATTGAAATTAGGCCTGATAAAGACACTTTTGCTGTGCATAGCACTACTGGTCCCAGGTGCACTCCTGTTTGGGGCATCCCATTCTGTGACTACAGCAGCCTCTATTTAAGACCATAACCATTTGCACCTATTATAATTGAAATTAGGCCTGATAAAGACACTTTTGCTGTGCATAGCACTACTGGTCCCTGCCAGGTGCACTCCTGTTTGGGGCATCCCATTCTGTGACTACAGCAGCCTCTATTTAAGACCATAACCCTTTGCACCTATTATAATTGAAATTAGGCCTGATAAAGACACTTTTGCTGTGCATAGCACTACTGCCTGCCAGGTGCACTCCTGTTGTGGCATCCCATTCTGTGACTACACCAGCCTCTATTTAAGACCATATAACCATTTGCACCTATTATAATTGAAATTAGGCCTGATAAAGACACTTTTGCTGTGCATAGCACTACTGGTCCCTGCCAGGTGCACTCCTGTTTGGGGCATCCCATTCTGTGACTACAGCAGCCTCTATTTAAGACCATAACCATTTGCACCTATTATAACTGAAATTAGGCCTGATAAAGACACTTTTGCTGTGCATAGCACAACTGCCTGCCAGGTGCACTCCTGTTGTGGCATCCCATTCTGTGACTACACCAGCCTCTATTTAAGACCATATAACCCTTTGCACTTATTCTAATTGAAATTAGGCCTGATAAAGACACTTTTGCTGTGCATAGCACTACTGGTCCCAGGTGCACTCCTGTTTGGGGCATCCCATTCTGTGACTACAGCAGCCTCTATTTAAGACCATAACCATTTGCACCTATTATAATTGAAATTAGGCCTGATAAAGACACTTTTGCTGTGCATAGCACTACTGGTCCCTGCCAGGTGCACTCCTGTTTGGGGCATCCCATTCTGTTACTACAGCAGCCTCTATTTAAGACCACATAACCATTTGCACCTATTATAATTGAAATTAGGCCTGATAAAGACACTTTTGCTGTGCATAGCACTACTGGTCCCTGCCAGGTGCACTCCTGTTTGGGGCATCCCATTCTGTGACTACAGCAGCCTCTATTTAAGACCATAACCATTTGCACCTATTATAATTGAAATTAGGCCTGATAAAGACACTTTTGCTGTGCATAGCACAACTGCCTGCCAGGTGCACTCCTGTTGTGGCATCCCATTCTGTGACTACACCAGCCTCTATTTAAGACCATATAACCATTTGCACTTATTCTAATTGAAATTAGGCCTGATAAAGACACTTTTGCTGTGCATAGCACTACTGGTCCCAGGTGCACTCCTGTTTGGGGCATCCCATTCTGTGACTACAGCAGCCTCTATTTAAGACCATAACCATTTGCACCTATTATAATTGAAATTAGGCCTGATAAAGACACTTTTGCTGTGCATAGCACTACTGGTCCCTGCCAGGTGCACTCCTGTTTGGGGCATCCCATTCTGTGACTACAGCAGCCTCTATTTAAGACCATAACCATTTGCACCTATTATAACTGAAATTAGGCCTGATAAAGACACTTTTGCTGTGCATAGCACTACTGGTCCCTGCCAGGTGCACTCCTGTTTGGGGCATCCCATTCTGTGACTACAGCAGCCTCTATTTAAGACCATAACCATTTGCACCTATTATAATTGAAATTAGGCCTGATAAAGACACTTTTGCTGTGCATAGCACTACTGGTCCCTGCCAGGTGCACTCCTGTTTGGGGCATCCCATTCTGTGACTACAGCAGCCTCTATTTAAGACCATAACCATTTGCACCTATTATAATTGAAATTAGGCCTGATAAAGACACTTTTGCTGTGCATAGCACTACTGGTCCCTGCCAGGTGCACTTCTGTTTGGGGCATCCCATTCTGTGACTACAGCAGCCTCTATTTAAGACCATAACCATTTGCACCTATTATAATTGAAATTAGGCCTGATAAAGACACTTTTGCTGTGCATAGCACAACTGCCTGCCAGGTGCACTCCTGTTGTGGCATCCCATTCTGTGACTACACCAGCCTCTATTTAAGACCATATAACCATTTGCACTTATTCTAATTGAAATTAGGCCTGATAAAGACACTTTTGCTGTGCATAGCACTACTGGTCCCAGGTGCACTCCTGTTTGGGGCATCCCATTCTGTGACTACACCAGCCTCTATTTAAGACCATATAACCATTTGCACTTATTCTAATTGAAATTAGGCCTGATAAAGACACTTTTGCTGTGCATAGCACTACTGGTCCCTGCCAGGTGCACTCCTGTTTGGGGCATCCCATTCTGTGACTACAGCAGCCTCTATTTAAGACCATAACCATTTGCACCTATTATAACTGAAATTAGGCCTGATAAAGACACTTTTGCTGTGCATAGCACTACTGGTCCCTGCCAGGTGCACTCCTGTTTGGGGCATCCCATTCTGTGACTACACCAGCCTCTATTTAAGACCATATAACCATTTGCACTTATTCTAATTGAAATTAGGCCTGATAAAGACACTTTTGCTGTGCATAGCACTACTGGTCCCAGGTGCACTCCTGTTTGGGGCATCCCATTCTGTGACTACAGCAGCCTCTATTTAAGACCATAACCATTTGCACCTATTCTAATTGAAATTAGGCCTGATAAAGACACTTTTGCTGTGCATAGCACTACTGGTCCCTGCCAGGTGCACTCCTGTTTGGGGCATCCCATTCTGTGACTACAGCAGCCTCTATTTAAGACCATAACCATTTGCACCTATTATAATTGAAATTAGGCCTGATAAAGACACTTTTGCTGTGCATAGCACTACTGGTCCCTGCCAGGTGAACTCCTGTTTGGGGCATCCCATTCTGTGACTACAGCAGCCTCTATTTAAGACCATAACCATTTGCACCTATTATAATTGAAATTAGGCCTGATAAAGACACTTTTGCTGTGCATAGCACTACTGGTCCCTGCCAGGTGCACTCCTGTTTGGGGCATCCCATTCTGTGACTACAGCAGCCTCTATTTAAGACCATAACCATTTGCACCTATTATAATTGAAATTAGGCCTGATAAAGACACTTTTGCTGTGCATAGCACTACTAGTCCCTGCCAGGTGCACTCCTGTTTGGGCATCCCATTCTGTGGCTACAGCAGCCTCTATTTAAGACCATAACCATTTGCACCTATTATAATTGAAATTAGGCCTGATAAAAACACTTTTGCTGTGCATAGCACTACTGCCTGCCAGGTGCACTCCTGTTGTGGCATCCCATTCTGTGACTACACCAGCCTCTATTTAAGACCATATAACCATTTGCACTTATTCTAATTGAAATTAGGCCTGATAAAGACACTTTTGCTGTGCATAGCACTACTGGTCCCAGGTGCACTCCTGCTTGGGGCATCCCATTCTGTGACTACAGCAGCCTCTATTTAAGACCATAACCATTTGCACCTATTATAATTGAAATTAGGCCTGATAAAGACACTTTTGCTGTGCATAGCACTACTGCCTGCCAGGTGCACTCCTGTTTGGGGCATCCCATTCTGTGACTACAGCAGCCTCTATTTAAGACCGTAACCATTTGCACCTATTCTAATTGAAATAAGGCCTGATAAAGACACTTTTGCTGTGCATAGCACTACTGGTCCCTGCCAGGTGCACTCCTGTTTGGGGCATCCCATTCTGTGACTACAGCAGCCTCTATTTAAGACCATATAAACATTTGCACCTATTATAATTGAAATTAGGCCTGATAAAGACACTTTTGCTGTGCATAGCACTACTGGTCCCAGGTGCACTCCTGTTTGGGGCATCCCATTCTGTGACTACAGCAGCCTCTATTTAAGACCATAACCATTTGCACCTATTATAATTGAAATTAGGCCTGATAAAGACACTTTTGCCGTGCATAGCACTACTGGTCCCTGCCAGGTGCACTCCTGTTTGGGGCATCCCATTCTGTGACTACAGCAGCCTCTATTTAAGACCATAACCCTTTGCACCTATTATAATTGAAATTAGGCCTGATAAAGACACTTTTGCTGTGCATAGCACTACTGGTCCCTGCCAGGTGCACTCCTGTTTGGGGCATCCCATTCTGTGACTACAGCAGCCTCTATTTAAGACCATAACCATTTGCACCTATTATAATTGAAATTAGGCCTGATAAAGACACTTTTGCTGTGCATAGCACTACTGCCTGCCAGGTGCACTCCTGTTGTGGCATCCCATTCTGTGACTACACCAGCCTCTATTTAAGACCATATAACCATTTGCACTTATTCTAATTGAAATTAGGCCTGATAAAGACACTTTTGCTGTGCATAGCACTACTGGTCCCAGGTGCACTCCTGTTTGGGGCATCCCATTCTGTGACTACAGCAGCCTCTATTTAAGACCATAACCATTTGCACCTATTCTAATTGAAATTAGGCCTGATAAAGACACTTTTGCTGTGCATAGCACTACTGGTCCCTGCCAGGTGCACTCCTGTTTGGGGCATCCCATTCTGTGACTACAGCAGCCTCTATTTAAGACCATAACCATTTGCACCTATTATAATTGAAATTAGGCCTGATAAAGACACTTTTGCTGTGCATAGCACTACTGGTCCCTGCCAGGTGAACTCCTGTTTGGGGCATCCCATTCTGTGACTACAGCAGCCTCTATTTAAGACCGTAACCATTTGCACCTATTCTAATTGAAATTAGGCCTGATAAAGACACTTTTGCTGTGCATAGCACTACTGGTCCCTGCCAGGTGCACTCCTGTTTGGGGCATCCCATTCTGTGACTACAGCAGCCTCTATTTAAGACCATAACCATTTGCACCTATTATAATTGAAATTAGGCCTGATAAAAACACTTTTGCTGTGCATAGCACTACTGCCTGCCAGGTGCACTCCTGTTGTGGCATCCCATTCTGTGACTACACCAGCCTCTATTTAAGACCATATAACCATTTGCACTTATTCTAATTGAAATTAGGCCTGATAAAGACACTTTTGCTGTGCATAGCACTACTGGTCCCAGGTGCACTCCTGTTTGGGGCATCCCATTCTGTGACTACAGCAGCCTCTATTTAAGACCATAACCATTTGCACCTATTATAATTGAAATTAGGCCTGATAAAGACACTTTTGCTGTGCATAGCACTACTGCCTGCCAGGTGCACTCCTGTTTGGGGCATCCCATTCTGTGACTACAGCAGCCTCTATTTAAGACCATAACCATTTGCACCTATTATAATTGAAATTAGGCCTGATAAAGACACTTTTGCTGTGCATAGCACTACTGGTCCCTGCCAGGTGAACTCCTGTTTGGGGCATCCCATTCTGTGACTACAGCAGCCTCTATTTAAGACCATAACCATTTGCACCTATTATAATTGAAATTAGGCCTGATAAAAACACTTTTGCTGTGCATAGCACTACTGCCTGCCAGGTGCACTCCTGTTTGGGGCATCCCATTCTGTGACTACAGCAGCCTCTATTTAAGACCATAACCATTTGCACCTATTATAATTGAAATTAGGCCTGATAAAGACACTTTTGCTGTGCATAGCACTACTGGTCCCTGCCAGGTGCACTCCTGTTTGGGGCATCCCATTCTGTGACTACAGCAGCCTCTATTTAAGACCATATAAACATTTGCACTTATTCTAATTGAAATTAGGCCTGATAAAGACACTTTTGCTGTGCATAGCACTACTGGTCCCAGGTGCACTCCTGTTTGGGGCATCCCATTCTGTGACTACAGCAGCCTCTATTTAAGACCATAACCATTTGCACCTATTATAATTGAAATTAGGCCTGATAAAGACACTTTTGCTGTGCATAGCACTACTGGTCCCTGCCAGGTGCACTCCTGTTTGGGGCATCCCATTCTGTGACTACAGCAGCCTCTATTTAAGACCATAACCCTTTGCACCTATTATAATTGAAATTAGGCCTGATAAAGACACTTTTGCTGTGCATAGCACTACTGGTCCCTGCCAGGTGCACTCCTGTTTGGGGCATCCCATTCTGTGACTACAGCAGCCTCTATTTAAGACCATAACCATTTGCACCTATTATAATTGAAATTAGGCCTGATAAAGACACTTTTGCTGTGCATAGCACTACTGCCTGCCAGGTGCACTCCTGTTGTGGCATCCCATTCTGTGACTACACCAGCCTCTATTTAAGACCATATAACCATTTGCACTTATTCTAATTGAAATTAGGCCTGATAAAGACACTTTTGCTGTGCATAGCACTACTGGTCCCAGGTGCACTCCTGTTTGGGGCATCCCATTCTGTGACTACAGCAGCCTCTATTTAAGACCATAACCATTTGCACCTATTATAATTGAAATTAGGCCTGATAAAGACACTTTTGCTGTGCATAGCACTACTGGTCCCTGCCAGGTGCACTCCTGTTTGGGGCATCCCATTCTGTGACTACAGCAGCCTCTATTTAAGACCATAACCATTTGCACCTATTATAATTGAAATTAGGCCTGATAAAGACACTTTTGCTGTGCATAGCACAACTGCCTGCCAGGTGCACTCCTGTTGTGGCATCCCATTCTGTGACTACACCAGCCTCTATTTAAGACCATATAACCATTTGCACTTATTCTAATTGAAATTAGGCCTGATAAAGACACTTTTGCTGTGCATAGCACTACTGGTCCCAGGTGCACTCCTGTTTGGGGCATCCCATTCTGTGACTACAGCAGCCTCTATTTAAGACCATAACCATTTGCACCTATTATAATTGAAATTAGGCCTGATAAAGACACTTTTGCTGTGCATAGCACTACTGGTCCCTGCCAGGTGCACTCCTGTTTGGGGCATCCCATTCTGTGACTACAGCAGCCTCTATTTAAGACCATAACCCTTTGCACCTATTATAATTGAAATTAGGCCTGATAAAGACACTTTTGCTGTGCATAGCACTACTGCCTGCCAGGTGCACTCCTGTTGTGGCATCCCATTCTGTGACTACACCAGCCTCTATTTAAGACCATATAACCATTTGCACCTATTATAATTGAAATTAGGCCTGATAAAGACACTTTTGCTGTGCATAGCACTACTGGTCCCTGCCAGGTGCACTCCTGTTTGGGGCATCCCATTCTGTGACTACAGCAGCCTCTATTTAAGACCATAACCATTTGCACCTATTATAACTGAAATTAGGCCTGATAAAGACACTTTTGCTGTGCATAGCACAACTGCCTGCCAGGTGCACTCCTGTTGTGGCATCCCATTCTGTGACTACACCAGCCTCTATTTAAGACCATATAACCCTTTGCACTTATTCTAATTGAAATTAGGCCTGATAAAGACACTTTTGCTGTGCATAGCACTACTGGTCCCAGGTGCACTCCTGTTTGGGGCATCCCATTCTGTGACTACAGCAGCCTCTATTTAAGACCATAACCATTTGCACCTATTATAATTGAAATTAGGCCTGATAAAGACACTTTTGCTGTGCATAGCACTACTGGTCCCTGCCAGGTGCACTCCTGTTTGGGGCATCCCATTCTGTTACTACAGCAGCCTCTATTTAAGACCACATAACCATTTGCACCTATTATAATTGAAATTAGGCCTGATAAAGACACTTTTGCTGTGCATAGCACTACTGGTCCCTGCCAGGTGCACTCCTGTTTGGGGCATCCCATTCTGTGACTACAGCAGCCTCTATTTAAGACCATAACCATTTGCACCTATTATAATTGAAATTAGGCCTGATAAAGACACTTTTGCTGTGCATAGCACAACTGCCTGCCAGGTGCACTCCTGTTGTGGCATCCCATTCTGTGACTACACCAGCCTCTATTTAAGACCATATAACCATTTGCACTTATTCTAATTGAAATTAGGCCTGATAAAGACACTTTTGCTGTGCATAGCACTACTGGTCCCAGGTGCACTCCTGTTTGGGGCATCCCATTCTGTGACTACAGCAGCCTCTATTTAAGACCATAACCATTTGCACCTATTATAATTGAAATTAGGCCTGATAAAGACACTTTTGCTGTGCATAGCACTACTGGTCCCTGCCAGGTGCACTCCTGTTTGGGGCATCCCATTCTGTGACTACAGCAGCCTCTATTTAAGACCATAACCATTTGCACCTATTATAACTGAAATTAGGCCTGATAAAGACACTTTTGCTGTGCATAGCACTACTGGTCCCTGCCAGGTGCACTCCTGTTTGGGGCATCCCATTCTGTGACTACAGCAGCCTCTATTTAAGACCATAACCATTTGCACCTATTATAATTGAAATTAGGCCTGATAAAGACACTTTTGCTGTGCATAGCACTACTGGTCCCTGCCAGGTGCACTCCTGTTTGGGGCATCCCATTCTGTGACTACAGCAGCCTCTATTTAAGACCATAACCATTTGCACCTATTATAATTGAAATTAGGCCTGATAAAGACACTTTTGCTGTGCATAGCACTACTGGTCCATGCCAGGTGCACTTCTGTTTGGGGCATCCCATTCTGTGACTACAGCAGCCTCTATTTAAGACCATAACCATTTGCACCTATTATAATTGAAATTAGGCCTGATAAAGACACTTTTGCTGTGCATAGCACAACTGCCTGCCAGGTGCACTCCTGTTGTGGCATCCCATTCTGTGACTACACCAGCCTCTATTTAAGACCATATAACCATTTGCACTTATTCTAATTGAAATTAGGCCTGATAAAGACACTTTTGCTGTGCATAGCACTACTGGTCCCAGGTGCACTCCTGTTTGGGGCATCCCATTCTGTGACTACACCAGCCTCTATTTAAGACCATATAACCATTTGCACTTATTCTAATTGAAATTAGGCCTGATAAAGACACTTTTGCTGTGCATAGCACTACTGGTCCCTGCCAGGTGCACTCCTGTTTGGGGCATCCCATTCTGTGACTACAGCAGCCTCTATTTAAGACCATAACCATTTGCACCTATTATAACTGAAATTAGGCCTGATAAAGACACTTTTGCTGTGCATAGCACTACTGGTCCCTGCCAGGTGCACTCCTGTTTGGGGCATCCCATTCTGTGACTACACCAGCCTCTATTTAAGACCATATAACCATTTGCACTTATTCTAATTGAAATTAGGCCTGATAAAGACACTTTTGCTGTGCATAGCACTACTGGTCCCAGGTGCACTCCTGTTTGGGGCATCCCATTCTGTGACTACAGCAGCCTCTATTTAAGACCATAACCATTTGCACCTATTCTAATTGAAATTAGGCCTGATAAAGACACTTTTGCTGTGCATAGCACTACTGGTCCCTGCCAGGTGCACTCCTGTTTGGGGCATCCCATTCTGTGACTACAGCAGCCTCTATTTAAGACCATAACCATTTGCACCTATTATAATTGAAATTAGGCCTGATAAAGACACTTTTGCTGTGCATAGCACTACTGGTCCCTGCCAGGTGAACTCCTGTTTGGGGCATCCCATTCTGTGACTACAGCAGCCTCTATTTAAGACCATAACCATTTGCACCTATTATAATTGAAATTAGGCCTGATAAAGACACTTTTGCTGTGCATAGCACTACTGGTCCCTGCCAGGTGCACTCCTGTTTGGGGCATCCCATTCTGTGACTACAGCAGCCTCTATTTAAGACCATAACCATTTGCACCTATTATAATTGAAATTAGGCCTGATAAAGACACTTTTGCTGTGCATAGCACTACTAGTCCCTGCCAGGTGCACTCCTGTTTGGGCATCCCATTCTGTGGCTACAGCAGCCTCTATTTAAGACCATAACCATTTGCACCTATTATAATTGAAATTAGGCCTGATAAAAACACTTTTGCTGTGCATAGCACTACTGCCTGCCAGGTGCACTCCTGTTGTGGCATCCCATTCTGTGACTACACCAGCCTCTATTTAAGACCATATAACCATTTGCACTTATTCTAATTGAAATTAGGCCTGATAAAGACACTTTTGCTGTGCATAGCACTACTGGTCCCAGGTGCACTCCTGCTTGGGGCATCCCATTCTGTGACTACAGCAGCCTCTAAGACCATAACCATTTGCACCTATTATAATTGAAATTAGGCCTGATAAAGACACTTTTGCTGTGCATAGCACTACTGCCTGCCAGGTGCACTCCTGTTTGGGGCATCCCATTCTGTGACTACAGCAGCCTCTATTTAAGACCGTAACCATTTGCACCTATTCTAATTGAAATAAGGCCTGATAAAGACACTTTTGCTGTGCATAGCACTACTGGTCCCTGCCAGGTGCACTCCTGTTTGGGGCATCCCATTCTGTGACTACAGCAGCCTCTATTTAAGACCATATAAACATTTGCACCTATTATAATTGAAATTAGGCCTGATAAAGACACTTTTGCTGTGCATAGCACTACTGGTCCCAGGTGCACTCCTGTTTGGGGCATCCCATTCTGTGACTACAGCAGCCTCTATTTAAGACCATAACCATTTGCACCTATTATAATTGAAATTAGGCCTGATAAAGACACTTTTGCCGTGCATAGCACTACTGGTCCCTGCCAGGTGCACTCCTGTTTGGGGCATCCCATTCTGTGACTACAGCAGCCTCTATTTAAGACCATAACCCTTTGCACCTATTATAATTGAAATTAGGCCTGATAAAGACACTTTTGCTGTGCATAGCACTACTGGTCCCTGCCAGGTGCACTCCTGTTTGGGGCATCCCATTCTGTGACTACAGCAGCCTCTATTTAAGACCATAACCATTTGCACCTATTATAATTGAAATTAGGCCTGATAAAGACACTTTTGCTGTGCATAGCACTACTGCCTGCCAGGTGCACTCCTGTTGTGGCATCCCATTCTGTGACTACACCAGCCTCTATTTAAGACCATATAACCATTTGCACTTATTCTAATTGAAATTAGGCCTGATAAAGACACTTTTGCTGTGCATAGCACTACTGGTCCCAGGTGCACTCCTGTTTGGGGCATCCCATTCTGTGACTACAGCAGCCTCTATTTAAGACCATAACCATTTGCACCTATTCTAATTGAAATTAGGCCTGATAAAGACACTTTTGCTGTGCATAGCACTACTGGTCCCTGCCAGGTGCACTCCTGTTTGGGGCATCCCATTCTGTGACTACAGCAGCCTCTATTTAAGACCATAACCATTTGCACCTATTATAATTGAAATTAGGCCTGATAAAGACACTTTTGCTGTGCATAGCACTACTGGTCCCTGCCAGGTGAACTCCTGTTTGGGGCATCCCATTCTGTGACTACAGCAGCCTCTATTTAAGACCGTAACCATTTGCACCTATTCTAATTGAAATTAGGCCTGATAAAGACACTTTTGCTGTGCATAGCACTACTGGTCCCTGCCAGGTGCACTCCTGTTTGGGGCATCCCATTCTGTGACTACAGCAGCCTCTATTTAAGACCATAACCATTTGCACCTATTATAATTGAAATTAGGCCTGATAAAGACACTTCTGCTGTGCATAGCACTACTGGTCCCTGCCAGGTGCACTCCTGTTTGGGCATCCCATTCTGTGACTACAGCAGCCTCTATTTAAGACCATAACCATTTGCACCTATTATAATTGAAATTAGGCCTGATAAAAACACTTTTGCTGTGCATAGCACTACTGCCTGCCAGGTGCACTCCTGTTGTGGCATCCCATTCTGTGACTACACCAGCCTCTATTTAAGACCATATAACCATTTGCACTTATTCTAATTGAAATTAGGCCTGATAAAGACACTTTTGCTGTGCATAGCACTACTGGTCCCAGGTGCACTCCTGTTTGGGGCATCCCATTCTGTGACTACAGCAGCCTCTATTTAAGACCATAACCATTTGCACCTATTATAATTGAAATTAGGCCTGATAAAGACACTTTTGCTGTGCATAGCACTACTGCCTGCCAGGTGCACTCCTGTTTGGGGCATCCCATTCTGTGACTACAGCAGCCTCTATTTAAGACCATAACCATTTGCACCTATTATAATTGAAATTAGGCCTGATAAAGACACTTTTGCTGTGCATAGCACTACTGGTCCCTGCCAGGTGAACTCCTGTTTGGGGCATCCCATTCTGTGACTACAGCAGCCTCTATTTAAGACCATAACCATTTGCACCTATTATAATTGAAATTAGGCCTGATAAAAACACTTTTGCTGTGCATAGCACTACTGCCTGCCAGGTGCACTCCTGTTTGGGGCATCCCATTCTGTGACTACAGCAGCCTCTATTTAAGACCATAACCATTTGCACCTATTATAATTGAAATTAGGCCTGATAAAGACACTTTTGCTGTGCATAGCACTACTGGTCCCTGCCAGGTGCACTCCTGTTTGGGGCATCCCATTCTGTGACTACAGCAGCCTCTATTTAAGACCATATAAACATTTGCACTTATTCTAATTGAAATTAGGCCTGATAAAGACACTTTTGCTGTGCATAGCACTACTGGTCCCAGGTGCACTCCTGTTTGGGGCATCCCATTCTGTGACTACAGCAGCCTCTATTTAAGACCATAACCATTTGCACCTATTATAATTGAAATTAGGCCTGATAAAGACACTTTTGCTGTGCATAGCACTACTGGTCCCTGCCAGGTGCACTCCTGTTTGGGGCATCCCATTCTGTGACTACAGCAGCCTCTATTTAAGACCATAACCCTTTGCACCTATTATAATTGAAATTAGGCCTGATAAAGACACTTTTGCTGTGCATAGCACTACTGGTCCCTGCCAGGTGCACTCCTGTTTGGGGCATCCCATTCTGTGACTACAGCAGCCTCTATTTAAGACCATAACCATTTGCACCTATTATAATTGAAATTAGGCCTGATAAAGACACTTTTGCTGTGCATAGCACTACTGCCTGCCAGGTGCACTCCTGTTGTGGCATCCCATTCTGTGACTACACCAGCCTCTATTTAAGACCATATAACCATTTGCACTTATTCTAATTGAAATTAGGCCTGATAAAGACACTTTTGCTGTGCATAGCACTACTGGTCCCAGGTGCACTCCTGTTTGGGGCATCCCATTCTGTGACTACAGCAGCCTCTATTTAAGACCATAACCATTTGCACCTATTCTAATTGAAATTAGGCCTGATTAAGACACTTTTGCTGTGCATAGCACTACTGGTCCCTGCCAGGTGCACTCCTGTTTGGGGCAATTGAAATTAGGCCTGATAAAGACACTTTTGCTGTGCATAGCACTACTGGTCCCTGCCAGGTGAACTCCTGTTTGGGGCATCCCATTCTGTGACTACAGCAGCCTCTATTTAAGACCGTAACCATTTGCACCTATTCTAATTGAAATTAGGCCTGATAAAGACACTTTTGCTGTGCATAGCACTACTGGTCCCTGCCAGGTGCACTCCTGTTTGGGGCATCCCATTCTGTGACTACAGCAGCCTCTATTTAAGACCATAACCATTTGCACCTATTATAATTGAAATTAGGCCTGATAAAGACACTTTTGCTGTGCATAGCACTACTGGTCCCTGCCAGGTGCACTCCTGTTTGGGCATCCCATTCTGTGACTACAGCAGCCTCTATTTAAGACCATAACCATTTGCACCTATTATAATTGAAATTAGGCCTGATAAAAACACTTTTGCTGTGCATAGCACTACTGCCTGCCAGGTGCACTCCTGTTGTGGCATCCCATTCTGTGACTACACCAGCCTCTATTTAAGACCATATAACCATTTGCACTTATTCTAATTGAAATTAGGCCTGATAAAGACACTTTTGCTGTGCATAGCACTACTGGTCCCAGGTGCACTCCTGTTTGGGGCATCCCATTCTGTGACTACAGCAGCCTCTATTTAAGACCATAACCATTTGCACCTATTATAATTGAAATTAGGCCTGATAAAGACACTTTTGCTGTGCATAGCACTACTGCCTGCCAGGTGCACTCCTGTTTGGGGCATCCCATTCTGTGACTACAGCAGCCTCTATTTAAGACCATAACCATTTGCACCTATTATAATTGAAATTAGGCCTGATAAAGACACTTTTGCTGTGCATAGCACTACTGGTCCCTGCCAGGTGAACTCCTGTTTGGGGCATCCCATTCTGTGACTACAGCAGCCTCTATTTAAGACCGTAACCATTTGCACCTATTCTAATTGAAATAAGGCCTGATAAAGACACTTTTGCTGTGCATAGCACTACTGGTCCCTGCCAGGTGCACTCCTGTTTGGGGCATCCCATTCTGTGACTACAGCAGCCTCTATTTAAGACCATAACCATTTGCACCTATTATAATTGAAATTAGGCCTGATAAAGACACTTTTGCTGTGCATAGCACTACTGGTCCCTGCCAGGTGAACTCCTGTTTGGGGCATCCCATTCTGTGACTACAGCAGCCTCTATTTAAGACCATAACCATTTGCACCTATTATAATTGAAATTAGGCCTGATAAAGACACTTTTGCTGTGCATAGCACTACTGGTCCCTGCCAGGTGCACTCCTGTTTGGGCATCCCATTCTGTGACTACAGCAGCCTCTATTTAAGACCATAACCATTTGCACCTATTATAATTGAAATTAGGCCTGATAAAAACACTTTTGCTGTGCATAGCACTACTGCCTGCCAGGTGCACTCCTGTTGTGGCATCCCATTCTGTGACTACACCAGCCTCTATTTAAGACCATATAACCATTTGCACTTATTCTAATTGAAATTAGGCCTGATAAAGACACTTTTGCTGTGCATAGCACTACTGGTCCCAGGTGCACTCCTGTTTGGGGCATCCCATTCTGTGACTACAGCAGCCTCTATTTAAGACCATAACCATTTGCACCTATTATAATTGAAATTAGGCCTGATAAAGACACTTTTGCTGTGCATAGCACTACTGCCTGCCAGGTGCACTCCTGTTTGGGGCATCCCATTCTGTGACTACAGCAGCCTCTATTTAAGACCATAACCATTTGCACCTATTATAATTGAAATTAGGCCTGATAAAGACACTTTTGCTGTGCATAGCACTACTGGTCCCTGCCAGGTGAACTCCTGTTTGGGGCATCCCATTCTGTGACTACAGCAGCCTCTATTTAAGACCGTAACCATTTGCACCTATTCTAATTGAAATAAGGCCTGATAAAGACACTTTTGCTGTGCATAGCACTACTGGTCCCTGCCAGGTGCACTCCTGTTTGGGGCATCCCATTCTGTGACTACAGCAGCCTCTATTTAAGACCATAACCATTTGCACCTATTATAATTGAAATTAGGCCTGATAAAAACACTTTTGCTGTGCATAGCACTACTGCCTGCCAGGTGCACTCCTGTTTGGGGCATCCCATTCTGTGACTACAGCAGCCTCTATTTAAGACCATAACCATTTGCACCTATTATAATTGAAATTAGGCCTGATAAAAACACTTTTGCTGTGCATAGCACTACTGGTCCCTGCCAGGTGCACTCCTGTTTGGGGCATCCCATTCTGTGACTACAGCAGCCTCTATTTAAGACCATATAAACATTTGCACTTATTCTAATTGAAATTAGGCCTGATAAAGACACTTTTGCTGTGCATAGCACTACTGGTCCCTGCCAGGTGCACTCCTGTTTGGGGCATCCCATTCTGTGACTACAGCAGCCTCTATTTAAGACCATAACCATTTGCACCTATTATAATTGAAATTAGGCCTGATAAAGACACTTTTGCTGTGCATAGCACTACTGGTCCCTGCCAGGTGCACTCCTGTTTGGGGCATCCCATTCTGTGACTACAGCAGCCTCTATTTAAGACCATAACCATTTGCACCTATTATAATTGAAATTAGGCCTGATAAAAACACTTTTGCTGTGCATAGCACTACTGCCTGCCAGGTGCACTCCTGTTTGGGGCATCCCATTCTGTGACTAGAGCAGCCTCTATTTAAGACCATAACCATTTGCACCTATTATAATTGAAATTAGGCCTGATAAAGACACTTTTGCTGTGCATAGCACTACTGGTCCCTGCCAGGTGCACTCCTGTTTGGGGCATCCCATTCTGTGACTACAGCAGCCTCTATTTAAGACCATAACCATTTGCACCTATTATAATTGAAATTAGGCCTGATAAAGACACTTTTGCTGTGCATAGCACTACTAGTCCCTGCCAGGTGCACTCCTGTTTGGGCATCCCATTCTGTGGCTACAGCAGCCTCTATTTAAGACCATAACCATTTGCACCTATTATAATTGAAATTAGGCCTGATAAAAACACTTTTGCTGTGCATAGCACTACTGCCTGCCAGGTGCACTCCTGTTGTGGCATCCCATTCTGTGACTACACCAGCCTCTATTTAAGACCATATAACCATTTGCACTTATTCTAATTGAAATTAGGCCTGATAAAGACACTTTTGCTGTGCATAGCACTACTGGTCCCAGGTGCACTCCTGTTTGGGGCATCCCATTCTGTGACTACAGCAGCCTCTATTTAAGACCATAACCATTTGCACCTATTATAATTGAAATTAGGCCTGATAAAGACACTTTTGCTGTGCATAGCACTACTGCCTGCCAGGTGCACTCCTGTTTGGGGCATCCCATTCTGTGACTACAGCAGCCTCTATTTAAGACCATAACCATTTGCACCTATTATAATTGAAATTAGGCCTGATAAAGACACTTTTGCTGTGCATAGCACTACTGGTCCCTGCCAGGTGAACTCCTGTTTGGGGCATCCCATTCTGTGACTACAGCAGCCTCTATTTAAGACCGTAACCATTTGCACCTATTCTAATTGAAATAAGGCCTGATAAAGACACTTTTGCTGTGCATAGCACTACTGGTCCCTGCCAGGTGCACTCCTGTTTGGGGCATCCCATTCTGTGACTACAGCAGCCTCTATTTAAGACCATAACCATTTGCACCTATTATAATTGAAATTAGGCCTGATAAAAACACTTTTGCTGTGCATAGCACTACTGCCTGCCAGGTGCACTCCTGTTTGGGGCATCCCATTCTGTGACTACAGCAGCCTCTATTTAAGACCATAACCATTTGCACCTATTATAATTGAAATTAGGCCTGATAAAGACACTTTTGCTGTGCATAGCACTACTGGTCCCTGCCAGGTGCACTCCTGTTTGGGGCATCCCATTCTGTGACTACAGCAGCCTCTATTTAAGACCATATAAACATTTGCACTTATTCTAATTGAAATTAGGCCTGATAAAGACACTTTTGCTGTGCATAGCACTACTGGTCCCAGGTGCACTCCTGTTTGGGGCATCCCATTCTGTGACTACAGCAGCCTCTATTTAAGACCATAACCATTTGCACCTATTATAATTGAAATTAGGCCTGATAAAGACACTTTTGCCGTGCATAGCACTACTGGTCCCTGCCAGGTGCACTCCTGTTTGGGGCATCCCATTCTGTGACTACAGCAGCCTCTATTTAAGACCATAACCCTTTGCACCTATTATAATTGAAATTAGGCCTGATAAAGACACTTTTGCTGTGCATAGCACTACTGGTCCCTGCCAGGTGCACTCCTGTTTGGGGCATCCCATTCTGTGACTACAGCAGCCTCTATTTAAGACCATAACCATTTGCACCTATTATAATTGAAATTAGGCCTGATAAAGACACTTTTGCTGTGCATAGCACTACTGCCTGCCAGGTGCACTCCTGTTGTGGCATCCCATTCTGTGACTACACCAGCCTCTATTTAAGACCATATAACCATTTGCACTTATTCTAATTGAAATTAGGCCTGATAAAGACACTTTTGCTGTGCATAGCACTACTGGTCCCAGGTGCACTCCTGTTTGGGGCATCCCATTCTGTGACTACAGCAGCCTCTATTTAAGACCATAACCATTTGCACCTATTCTAATTGAAATTAGGCCTGATAAAGACACTTTTGCTGTGCATAGCACTACTGGTCCCTGCCAGGTGCACTCCTGTTTGGGGCATCCCATTCTGTGACTACAGCAGCCTCTATTTAAGACCATAACCATTTGCACCTATTATAATTGAAATTAGGCCTGATAAAGACACTTTTGCTGTGCATAGCACTACTGGTCCCTGCCAGGTGAACTCCTGTTTGGGGCATCCCATTCTGTGACTACAGCAGCCTCTATTTAAGACCGTAACCATTTGCACCTATTCTAATTGAAATTAGGCCTGATAAAGACACTTTTGCTGTGCATAGCACTACTGGTCCCTGCCAGGTGCACTCCTGTTTGGGGCATCCCATTCTGTGACTACAGCAGCCTCTATTTAAGACCATAACCATTTGCACCTATTATAATTGAAATTAGGCCTGATAAAGACACTTCTGCTGTGCATAGCACTACTGGTCCCTGCCAGGTGCACTCCTGTTTGGGCATCCCATTCTGTGACTACAGCAGCCTCTATTTAAGACCATAACCATTTGCACCTATTATAATTGAAATTAGGCCTGATAAAAACACTTTTGCTGTGCATAGCACTACTGCCTGCCAGGTGCACTCCTGTTGTGGCATCCCATTCTGTGACTACACCAGCCTCTATTTAAGACCATATAACCATTTGCACTTATTCTAATTGAAATTAGGCCTGATAAAGACACTTTTGCTGTGCATAGCACTACTGGTCCCAGGTGCACTCCTGTTTGGGGCATCCCATTCTGTGACTACAGCAGCCTCTATTTAAGACCATAACCATTTGCACCTATTATAATTGAAATTAGGCCTGATAAAGACACTTTTGCTGTGCATAGCACTACTGCCTGCCAGGTGCACTCCTGTTTGGGGCATCCCATTCTGTGACTACAGCAGCCTCTATTTAAGACCATAACCATTTGCACCTATTATAATTGAAATTAGGCCTGATAAAGACACTTTTGCTGTGCATAGCACTACTGGTCCCTGCCAGGTGCACTCCTGTTTGGGGCATCCCATTCTGTGACTACAGCAGCCTCTATTTAAGACCATAACCATTTGCACCTATTATAATTGAAATTAGGCCTGATAAAAACACTTTTGCTGTGCATAGCACTACTGCCTGCCAGGTGCACTCCTGTTTGGGGCATCCCATTCTGTGACTACAGCAGCCTCTATTTAAGACCATAACCATTTGCACCTATTATAATTGAAATTAGGCCTGATAAAGACACTTTTGCTGTGCATAGCACTACTGGTCCCTGCCAGGTGCACTCCTGTTTGGGGCATCCCATTCTGTGACTACAGCAGCCTCTATTTAAGACCATATAAACATTTGCACTTATTCTAATTGAAATTAGGCCTGATAAAGACACTTTTGCTGTGCATAGCACTACTGGTCCCAGGTGCACTCCTGTTTGGGGCATCCCATTCTGTGACTACAGCAGCCTCTATTTAAGACCATAACCATTTGCACCTATTATAATTGAAATTAGGCCTGATAAAGACACTTTTGCTGTGCATAGCACTACTGGTCCCTGCCAGGTGCACTCCTGTTTGGGGCATCCCATTCTGTGACTACAGCAGCCTCTATTTAAGACCATAACCCTTTGCACCTATTATAATTGAAATTAGGCCTGATAAAGACACTTTTGCTGTGCATAGCACTACTGGTCCCTGCCAGGTGCACTCCTGTTTGGGGCATCCCATTCTGTGACTACAGCAGCCTCTATTTAAGACCATAACCATTTGCACCTATTATAATTGAAATTAGGCCTGATAAAGACACTTTTGCTGTGCATAGCACTACTGCCTGCCAGGTGCACTCCTGTTGTGGCATCCCATTCTGTGACTACACCAGCCTCTATTTAAGACCATATAACCATTTGCACTTATTCTAATTGAAATTAGGCCTGATAAAGACACTTTTGCTGTGCATAGCACTACTGGTCCCAGGTGCACTCCTGTTTGGGGCATCCCATTCTGTGACTACAGCAGCCTCTATTTAAGACCATAACCATTTGCACCTATTCTAATTGAAATTAGGCCTGATAAAGACACTTTTGCTGTGCATAGCACTACTGGTCCCTGCCAGGTGCACTCCTGTTTGGGGCAATTGAAATTAGGCCTGATAAAGACACTTTTGCTGTGCATAGCACTACTGGTCCCTGCCAGGTGAACTCCTGTTTGGGGCATCCCATTCTGTGACTACAGCAGCCTCTATTTAAGACCGTAACCATTTGCACCTATTCTAATTGAAATTAGGCCTGATAAAGACACTTTTGCTGTGCATAGCACTACTGGTCCCTGCCAGGTGCACTCCTGTTTGGGGCATCCCATTCTGTGACTACAGCAGCCTCTATTTAAGACCATAACCATTTGCACCTATTATAATTGAAATTAGGCCTGATAAAGACACTTTTGCTGTGCATAGCACTACTGGTCCCTGCCAGGTGCACTCCTGTTTGGGCATCCCATTCTGTGACTACAGCAGCCTCTATTTAAGACCATAACCATTTGCACCTATTATAATTGAAATTAGGCCTGATAAAAACACTTTTGCTGTGCATAGCACTACTGCCTGCCAGGTGCACTCCTGTTGTGGCATCCCATTCTGTGACTACACCAGCCTCTATTTAAGACCATATAACCATTTGCACTTATTCTAATTGAAATTAGGCCTGATAAAGACACTTTTGCTGTGCATAGCACTACTGGTCCCAGGTGCACTCCTGTTTGGGGCATCCCATTCTGTGACTACAGCAGCCTCTATTTAAGACCATAACCATTTGCACCTATTATAATTGAAATTAGGCCTGATAAAGACACTTTTGCTGTGCATAGCACTACTGCCTGCCAGGTGCACTCCTGTTTGGGGCATCCCATTCTGTGACTACAGCAGCCTCTATTTAAGACCATAACCATTTGCACCTATTATAATTGAAATTAGGCCTGATAAAGACACTTTTGCTGTGCATAGCACTACTGGTCCCTGCCAGGTGAACTCCTGTTTGGGGCATCCCATTCTGTGACTACAGCAGCCTCTATTTAAGACCGTAACCATTTGCACCTATTCTAATTGAAATAAGGCCTGATAAAGACACTTTTGCTGTGCATAGCACTACTGGTCCCAGGTGCACTCCTGTTTGGGGCATCCCATTCTGTGACTACAGCAGCCTCTATTTAAGACCATAACCATTTGCACCTATTATAATTGAAATTAGGCCTGATAAAGACACTTTTGCTGTGCATAGCACTACTGCCTGCCAGGTGCACTCCTGTTTGGGGCATCCCATTCTGTGACTACAGCAGCCTCTATTTAAGACCATAACCATTTGCACCTATTATAATTGAAATTAGGCCTGATAAAGACACTTTTGCTGTGCATAGCACTACTGGTCCCTGCCAGGTGCACTCCTGTTTGGGGCATCCCATTCTGTGACTACAGCAGCCTCTATTTAAGACCATAACCATTTGCACCTATTATAATTGAAATTAGGCCTGATAAAAACACTTTTGCTGTGCATAGCACTACTGCCTGCCAGGTGCACTCCTGTTTGGGGCATCCCATTCTGTGACTACAGCAGCCTCTATTTAAGACCATAACCATTTGCACCTATTATAATTGAAATTAGGCCTGATAAAGACACTTTTGCTGTGCATAGCACTACTGGTCCCTGCCAGGTGCACTCCTGTTTGGGGCATCCCATTCTGTGACTACAGCAGCCTCTATTTAAGACCATATAAACATTTGCACTTATTCTAATTGAAATTAGGCCTGATAAAGACACTTTTGCTGTGCATAGCACTACTGGTCCCTGCCAGGTGCACTCCTGTTTGGGGCATCCCATTCTGTGACTACACCAGCCTCTATTTAAGACCATAACCCTTTGCACCTATTATAATTGAAATTAGGCCTGATAAAGACACTTTTGCTGTGCATAGCACTACTGCCTGCCAGGTGCACTCCTGTTGTGGCATCCCATTCTGTGACTACACCAGCCTCTATTTAAGACCGTAACCATTTGCACCTATTCTAATTGAAATAAGGCCTGATAAAGACACTTTTGCTGTGCATAGCACTACTGGTCCCTGCCAGGTGCACTCCTGTTTGGGGCATCCCATTCTGTGACTACAGCAGCCTCTATTTAAGACCATAACCCTTTGCACCTATTATAATTGAAATTAGGCCTGATAAAGACACTTTTGCTGTGCATAGCACTACTGCCTGCCAGGTGCACTCCTGTTGTGGCATCCCATTCTGTGACTACACCAGCCTCTATTTAAGACCGTAACCATTTGCACCTATTCTAATTGAAATAAGGCCTGATAAAGACACTTTTGCTGTGCATAGCACTACTGGTCCCTGCCAGGTGCACTCCTGTTTGGGGCATCCCATTCTGTGACTACAGCAGCCTCTATTTAAGACCATAACCATTTGCACCTATTATAATTGAAATTAGGCCTGATAAAGACACTTTTGCTGTGCATAGCACTACTGGTCCCTGCCAGGTGCACTCCTGTTTGGGGCATCCCATTCTGTGACTACAGCAGCCTCTATTTAAGACCATAACCATTTGCACCTATTATAATTGAAATTAGGCCTGATAAAAACACCTTTGCTGTGCATAGCACTACTGCCTGCCAGGTGCACTCCTGTTTGGGGCATCCCATTCTGTGACTACAGCAGCCTCTATTTAAGACCATAACCATTTGCACCTATTATAATTGAAATTAGGCCTGATAAAGACACTTTTGCTGTGCATAGCACTACTGGTCCCTGCCAGGTGCACTCCTGTTTGGGGCATCCCATTCTGTGACTACAGCAGCCTCTATTTAAGACCATATAAACATTTGCACTTATTCTAATTGAAATTAGGCCTGATAAAGACACTTTTGCTGTGCATAGCACTACTGGTCCCTGCCAGGTGCACTCCTGTTTGGGGCATCCCATTCTGTGACTACACCAGCCTCTATTTAAGACCATAACCCTTTGCACCTATTATAATTGAAATTAGGCCTGATAAAGACACTTTTGCTGTGCATAGCACTACTGCCTGCCAGGTGCACTCCTGTTGTGGCATCCCATTCTGTGACTACACCAGCCTCTATTTAAGACCGTAACCATTTGCACCTATTCTAATTGAAATTAGGCCTGATAAAGACACTTTTGCTGTGCATAGCACTACTGGTCCCTGCCAGGTGCACTCCTGTTTGGGGCATCCCATTCTGTGACTACAGCAGCCTCTATTTAAGACCATAACCATTTGCACCTATTATAATTGAAATTAGGCCTGATAAAAACACCTTTGCTGTGCATAGCACTACTGCCTGCCAGGTGCACTCCTGTTTGAGGCATCCCATTCTGTGACTACAGCAGCCTCTATTTAAGACCATAACCATTTGCACCTATTATAATTGAAATTAGGCCTGATAAAGACACTTTTGCTGTGCATAGCACTACTGGTCCCTGCCAGGTGCACTCCTGTTTGGGGCATCCCATTCTGTGACTACAGCAGCCTCTATTTAAGACCATATAAACATTTGCACTTATTCTAATTGAAATTAGGCCTGATAAAGACACTTTTGCTGTGCATAGCACTACTGGTCCCTGCCAGGTGCTCTCCTGTTTGGGGCATCCCATTCTGTGACTACAGCAGCCTCTATTTAAGACCATAACCATTTGCACCTATTATAATTGAAATTAGGCCTGATAAAGACACTTTTGCTGTGCATAGCACTACTGGTCCCTGCCAGGTGCACTCCTGTTTGGGGCATCCCATTCTGTGACTACAGCAGCCTCTATTTAAGACCATAACCATTTGCACCTATTATAATTGAAATTAGGCCTGATAAAAACACTTTTGCTGTGCATAGCACTACTGCCTGCCAGGTGCACTCCTGTTTGGGGCATCCCATTCTGTGACTAGAGCAGCCTCTATTTAAGACCATAACCATTTGCACCTATTATAATTGAAATTAGGCCTGATAAAGACACTTTTGCTGTGCATAGCACTACTGGTCCCTGCCAGGTGCACTCCTGTTTGGGGCATCCCATTCTGTGACTACAGCAGCCTCTATTTAAGACCATATAAACATTTGCACTTATTCTAATTGAAATTAGGCCTGATAAAGACACTTTTGCTGTGCATAGCACTACTGGTCCCTGCCAGGTGCACTCCTGTTTGGGCATCCCATTCTGTGACTACAACAGCCTCTATTTAAGACCATAACCATTTGCACCTATTATAATTGAAATTAGGCCTGATAAAAACACTTTTGCTGTGCATAGCACTACTGCCTGCCAGGTGCACTCCTGTTGTGGCATCCCATTCTGTGACTACACCAGCCTCTATTTAAGACCATATAACCATTTGCACTTATTCTAATTGAAATTAGGCCTGATAAAAACACTTTTGCTGTGCATAGCACTACTGCCTGCCAGGTGCACTCCTGTTTGGGGCATCCCATTCTGTGACTACAGCAGCCTCTATTTAAGACCATAACCATTTGCACCTATTATAATTGAAATTAGGCCTGATAAAGACACTTTTGCTGTGCATAGCACTACTGGTCCCTGCCAGGTGCACTCCTGTTTGGGGCATCCCATTCTGTGACTACAGCAGCCTCTATTTAAGACCATATAAACATTTGCACTTATTCTAATTGAAATTAGGCCTGATAAAGACACTTTTGCTGTGCATAGCACTACTGGTCCCTGCCAGGTGCACTCCTGTTTGGGGCATCCCATTCTGTGACTACACCAGCCTCTATTTAAGACCATAACCCTTTGCACCTATTATAATTGAAATTAGGCCTGATAAAGACACTTTTGCTGTGCATAGCACTACTGCCTGCCAGGTGCACTCCTGTTGTGGCATCCCATTCTGTGACTACACCAGCCTCTATTTAAGACCGTAACCATTTGCACCTATTATAATTGAAATTAGGCCTGATAAAGACACTTTTGCTGTGCATAGCACTACTGGTCCCTGCCAGGTGCACTCCTGTTTGGGGCATCCCATTCTGTGACTACAGCAGCCTCTATTTAAGACCATAACCATTTGCACCTATTATAATTGAAATTAGGCCTGATAAAAACACCTTTGCTGTGCATAGCACTACTGCCTGCAAGGTGCACTCCTGTTTGGGGCATCCCATTCTGTGACTACAGCAGCCTCTATTTAAGACCATAACCATTTGCACCTATTATAATTGAAATTAGGCCTGATAAAGACACTTTTGCTGTGCATAGCACTACTGGTCCCTGCCAGGTGCACTCCTGTTTGGGGCATCCCATTCTGTGACTACAGCAGCCTCTATTTAAGACCATATAAACATTTGCACTTATTCTAATTGAAATTAGGCCTGATAAAGACACTTTTGCTGTGCATAGCACTACTGGTCCCTGCCAGGTGCTCTCCTGTTTGGGGCATCCCATTCTGTGACTACAGCAGCCTCTATTTAAGACCATAACCATTTGCACCTATTATAATTGAAATTAGGCCTGATAAAGACACTTTTGCTGTGCATAGCACTACTGGTCCCTGCCAGGTGCACTCCTGTTTGGGGCATCCCATTCTGTGACTACAGCAGCCTCTATTTAAGACCATAACCATTTGCACCTATTATAATTGAAATTAGGCCTGATAAAAACACTTTTGCTGTGCATAGCACTACTGCCTGCCAGGTGCACTCCTGTTTGGGGCATCCCATTCTGTGACTAGAGCAGCCTCTATTTAAGACCATAACCATTTGCACCTATTATAATTGAAATTAGGCCTGATAAAGACACTTTTGCTGTGCATAGCACTACTGGTCCCTGCCAGGTGCACTCCTGTTTGGGGCATCCCATTCTGTGACTACAGCAGCCTCTATTTAAGACCATATAACCATTTGCACTTATTCTAATTGAAATTAGGCCTGATAAAAACACTTTTGCTGTGCATAGCACTACTGCCTGCCAGGTGCACTCCTGTTTGGGGCATCCCATTCTGTGACTACAGCAGCCTCTATTTAAGACCATAACCATTTGCACCTATTATAATTGAAATTAGGCCTGATAAAGACACTTTTGCTGTGCATAGCACTACTGGTCCCTGCCAGGTGCACTCCTGTTTGGGGCATCCCATTCTGTGACTACAGCAGCCTCTATTTAAGACCATATAAACATTTGCACTTATTCTAATTGAAATTAGGCCTGATAAAGACACTTTTGCTGTGCATAGCACTACTGGTCCCTGCCAGGTGCACTCCTGTTTGGGGCATCCCATTCTGTGACTACACCAGCCTCTATTTAAGACCATAACCCTTTGCACCTATTATAATTGAAATTAGGCCTGATAAAGACACTTTTGCTGTGCATAGCACTACTGCCTGCCAGGTGCACTCCTGTTGTGGCATCCCATTCTGTGACTACACCAGCCTCTATTTAAGACCGTAACCATTTGCACCTATTCTAATTGAAATAAGGCCTGATAAAGACACTTTTGCTGTGCATAGCACTACTGGTCCCTGCCAGGTGCACTCCTGTTTGGGGCATCCCATTCTGTGACTACAGCAGCCTCTATTTAAGACCATAACCATTTGCACCTATTATAATTGAAATTAGGCCTGATAAAGACACTTTTGCTGTGCGTAGCACTACTGGTCCCTGCCAGGTGCACTCCTGTTTGGGGCATCCCATTCTGTGACTACAGCAGCCTCTATTTAAGACCATAACCATTTGCACCTATTATAATTGAAATTAGGCCTGATAAAAACACCTTTGCTGTGCATAGCACTACTGCCTGCCAGGTGCACTCCTGTTTGGGGCATCCCATTCTGTGACTACAGCAGCCTCTATTTAAGACCATAACCATTTGCACCTATTATAATTGAAATTAGGCCTGATAAAGACACTTTTGCTGTGCATAGCACTACTGGTCCCTGCCAGGTGCACTCCTGTTTGGGGCATCCCATTCTGTGACTACAGCAGCCTCTATTTAAGACCATATAAACATTTGCACTTATTCTAATTGAAATTAGGCCTGATAAAGACACTTTTGCTGTGCATAGCACTACTGGTCCCTGCCAGGTGCACTCCTGTTTGGGGCATCCCATTCTGTGACTACACCAGCCTCTATTTAAGACCATAACCCTTTGCACCTATTATAATTGAAATTAGGCCTGATAAAGACACTTTTGCTGTGCATAGCACTACTGCCTGCCAGGTGCACTCCTGTTGTGGCATCCCATTCTGTGACTACACCAGCCTCTATTTAAGACCGTAACCATTTGCACCTATTCTAATTGAAATAAGGCCTGATAAAGACACTTTTGCTGTGCATAGCACTACTGGTCCCTGCCAGGTGCACTCCTGTTTGGGGCATCCCATTCTGTGACTACAGCAGCCTCTATTTAAGACCATAACCATTTGCACCTATTATAATTGAAATTAGGCCTGATAAAAACACCTTTGCTGTGCATAGCACTACTGCCTGCCAGGTGCACTCCTGTTTGGGGCATCCCATTCTGTGACTACAGCAGCCTCTATTTAAGACCATAACCATTTGCACCTATTATAATTGAAATTAGGCCTGATAAAGACACTTTTGCTGTGCATAGCACTACTGGTCCCTGCCAGGTGCACTCCTGTTTGGGGCATCCCATTCTGTGACTACAGCAGCCTCTATTTAAGACCATATAAACATTTGCACTTATTCTAATTGAAATTAGGCCTGATAAAGACACTTTTGCTGTGCATAGCACTACTGGTCCCTGCCAGGTGCTCTCCTGTTTGGGGCATCCCATTCTGTGACTACAGCAGCCTCTATTTAAGACCATAACCATTTGCACCTATTATAATTGAAATTAGGCCTGATAAAGACACTTTTGCTGTGCATAGCACTACTGGTCCCTGCCAGGTGCACTCCTGTTTGGGGCATCCCATTCTGTGACTACAGCAGCCTCTATTTAAGACCATAACCATTTGCACCTATTATAATTGAAATTAGGCCTGATAAAAACACTTTTGCTGTGCATAGCACTACTGCCTGCCAGGTGCACTCCTGTTTGGGGCATCCCATTCTGTGACTAGAGCAGCCTCTATTTAAGACCATAACCATTTGCACCTATTATAATTGAAATTAGGCCTGATAAAGACACTTTTGCTGTGCATAGCACTACTGGTCCCTGCCAGGTGCACTCCTGTTTGGGGCATCCCATTCTGTGACTACAGCAGCCTCTATTTAAGACCATATAAACATTTGCACTTATTCTAATTGAAATTAGGCCTGATAAAGACACTTTTGCTGTGCATAGCACTACTGGTCCCTGCCAGGTGCACTCCTGTTTGGGCATCCCATTCTGTGACTACAACAGCCTCTATTTAAGACCATAACCATTTGCACCTATTATAATTGAAATTAGGCCTGATAAAAACACTTTTGCTGTGCATAGCACTACTGCCTGCCAGGTGCACTCCTGTTGTGGCATCCCATTCTGTGACTACACCAGCCTCTATTTAAGACCATATAACCATTTGCACTTATTCTAATTGAAATTAGGCCTGATAAAAACACTTTTGCTGTGCATAGCACTACTGCCTGCCAGGTGCACTCCTGTTTGGGGCATCCCATTCTGTGACTACAGCAGCCTCTATTTAAGACCATAACCATTTGCACCTATTATAATTGAAATTAGGCCTGATAAAGACACTTTTGCTGTGCATAGCACTACTGGTCCCTGCCAGGTGCACTCCTGTTTGGGGCATCCCATTATGTGACTACAGCAGCCTCTATTTAAGACCATATAAACATTTGCACTTATTCTAATTGAAATTAGGCCTGATAAAGACACTTTTGCTGTGCATAGCACTACTGGTCCCTGCCAGGTGCACTCCTGTTTGGGGCATCCCATTCTGTGACTACACCAGCCTCTATTTAAGACCATAACCCTTTGCACCTATTATAATTGAAATTAGGCCTGATAAAGACACTTTTGCTGTGCATAGCACTACTGCCTGCCAGGTGCACTCCTGTTGTGGCATCCCATTCTGTGACTACACCAGCCTCTATTTAAGACCGTAACCATTTGCACCTATTCTAATTGAAATAAGGCCTGATAAAGACACTTTTGCTGTGCATAGCACTACTGGTCCCTGCCAGGTGCACTCCTGTTTGGGGCATCCCATTCTGTGACTACAGCAGCCTCTATTTAAGACCATAACCATTTGCACCTATTATAATTGAAATTAGGCCTGATAAAGACACTTTTGCTGTGCATAGCACTACTGGTCCCTGCCAGGTGCACTCCTGTTTGGGGCATCCCATTCTGTGACTACAGCAGCCTCTATTTAAGACCATAACCATTTGCACCTATTATAATTGAAATTAGGCCTGATAAAAACACCTTTGCTGTGCATAGCACTACTGCCTGCCAGGTGCACTCCTGTTTGGGGCATCCCATTCTGTGACTACAGCAGCCTCTATTTAAGACCATAACCATTTGCACCTATTATAATTGAAATTAGGCCTGATAAAGACACTTTTGCTGTGCATAGCACTACTGGTCCCTGCCAGGTGCACTCCTGTTTGGGGCATCCCATTCTGTGACTACAGCAGCCTCTATTTAAGACCATATAAACATTTGCACTTATTCTAATTGAAATTAGGCCTGATAAAGACACTTTTGCTGTGCATAGCACTACTGGTCCCTGCCAGGTGCACTCCTGTTTGGGGCATCCCATTCTGTGACTACACCAGCCTCTATTTAAGACCATAACCCTTTGCACCTATTATAATTGAAATTAGGCCTGATAAAGACACTTTTGCTGTGCATAGCACTACTGCCTGCCAGGTGCACTCCTGTTGTGGCATCCCATTCTGTGACTACACCAGCCTCTATTTAAGACCGTAACCATTTGCACCTATTCTAATTGAAATAAGGCCTGATAAAGACACTTTTGCTGTGCATAGCACTACTGGTCCCTGCCAGGTGCACTCCTGTTTGGGGCATCCCATTCTGTGACTACAGCAGCCTCTATTTAAGACCATAACCATTTGCACCTATTATAATTGAAATTAGGCCTGATAAAAACACCTTTGCTGTGCATAGCACTACTGCCTGCCAGGTGCACTCCTGTTTGGGGCATCCCATTCTGTGACTACAGCAGCCTCTATTTAAGACCATAACCATTTGCACCTATTATAATTGAAATTAGGCCTGATAAAGACACTTTTGCTGTGCATAGCACTACTGGTCCCTGCCAGGTGCACTCCTGTTTGGGGCATCCCATTCTGTGACTACAGCAGCCTCTATTTAAGACCATATAAACATTTGCACTTATTCTAATTGAAATTAGGCCTGATAAAGACACTTTTGCTGTGCATAGCACTACTGGTCCCTGCCAGGTGCTCTCCTGTTTGGGGCATCCCATTCTGTGACTACAGCAGCCTCTATTTAAGACCATAACCATTTGCACCTATTATAATTGAAATTAGGCCTGATAAAGACACTTTTGCTGTGCATAGCACTACTGGTCCCTGCCAGGTGCACTCCTGTTTGGGGCATCCCATTCTGTGACTACAGCAGCCTCTATTTAAGACCATAACCATTTGCACCTATTATAATTGAAATTAGGCCTGATAAAAACACTTTTGCTGTGCATAGCACTACTGCCTGCCAGGTGCACTCCTGTTTGGGGCATCCCATTCTGTGACTAGAGCAGCCTCTATTTAAGACCATAACCATTTGCACCTATTATAATTGAAATTAGGCCTGATAAAGACACTTTTGCTGTGCATAGCACTACTGGTCCCTGCCAGGTGCACTCCTGTTTGGGGCATCCCATTCTGTGACTACAGCAGCCTCTATTTAAGACCATATAAACATTTGCACTTATTCTAATTGAAATTAGGCCTGATAAAGACACTTTTGCTGTGCATAGCACTACTGGTCCCTGCCAGGTGCACTCCTGTTTGGGCATCCCATTCTGTGACTACAACAGCCTCTATTTAAGACCATAACCATTTGCACCTATTATAATTGAAATTAGGCCTGATAAAAACACTTTTGCTGTGCATAGCACTACTGCCTGCCAGGTGCACTCCTGTTGTGGCATCCCATTCTGTGACTACACCAGCCTCTATTTAAGACCATATAACCATTTGCACTTATTCTAATTGAAATTAGGCCTGATAAAAACACTTTTGCTGTGCATAGCACTACTGCCTGCCAGGTGCACTCCTGTTTGGGGCATCCCATTCTGTGACTACAGCAGCCTCTATTTAAGACCATAACCATTTGCACCTATTATAATTGAAATTAGGCCTGATAAAGACACTTTTGCTGTGCATAGCACTACTGGTCCCTGCCAGGTGCACTCCTGTTTGGGGCATCCCATTCTGTGACTACAGCAGCCTCTATTTAAGACCATATAAACATTTGCACTTATTCTAATTGAAATTAGGCCTGATAAAGACACTTTTGCTGTGCATAGCACTACTGGTCCCTGCCAGGTGCACTCCTGTTTGGGGCATCCCATTCTGTGACTACACCAGCCTCTATTTAAGACCATAACCCTTTGCACCTATTATAATTGAAATTAGGCCTGATAAAGACACTTTTGCTGTGCATAGCACTACTGCCTGCCAGGTGCACTCCTGTTGTGGCATCCCATTCTGTGACTACACCAGCCTCTATTTAAGACCGTAACCATTTGCACCTATTCTAATTGAAATAAGGCCTGATAAAGACACTTTTGCTGTGCATAGCACTACTGGTCCCTGCCAGGTGCACTCCTGTTTGGGGCATCCCATTCTGTGACTACAGCAGCCTCTATTTAAGACCATAACCATTTGCACCTATTATAATTGAAATTAGGCCTGATAAAAACACCTTTGCTGTGCATAGCACTACTGCCTGCCAGGTGCACTCCTGTTTGGGGCATCCCATTCTGTGACTACAGCAGCCTCTATTTAAGACCATAACCATTTGCACCTATTATAATTGAAATTAGGCCTGATAAAGACACTTTTGCTGTGCATAGCACTACTGGTCCCTGCCAGGTGCACTCCTGTTTGGGGCATCCCATTCTGTGACTACAGCAGCCTCTATTTAAGACCATATAAACATTTGCACTTATTCTAATTGAAATTAGGCCTGATAAAGACACTTTTGCTGTGCATAGCACTACTGGTCCCTGCCAGGTGCTCTCCTGTTTGGGGCATCCCATTCTGTGACTACAGCAGCCTCTATTTAAGACCATAACCATTTGCACCTATTATAATTGAAATTAGGCCTGATAAAGACACTTTTGCTGTGCATAGCACTACTGGTCCCTGCCAGGTGCACTCCTGTTTGGGGCATCCCATTCTGTGACTACAGCAGCCTCTATTTAAGACCATAACCATTTGCACCTATTATAATTGAAATTAGGCCTGATAAAAACACTTTTGCTGTGCATAGCACTACTGCCTGCCAGGTGCACTCCTGTTTGGGGCATCCCATTCTGTGACTAGAGCAGCCTCTATTTAAGACCATAACCATTTGCACCTATTATAATTGAAATTAGGCCTGATAAAGACACTTTTGCTGTGCATAGCACTACTGGTCCCTGCCAGGTGCACTCCTGTTTGGGCATCCCATTCTGTGACTACAACAGCCTCTATTTAAGACCATAACCATTTGCACCTATTATAATTGAAATTAGGCCTGATAAAAACACTTTTGCTGTGCATAGCACTACTGCCTGCCAGGTGCACTCCTGTTGTGGCATCCCATTCTGTGACTACACCAGCCTCTATTTAAGACCATATAACCATTTGCACTTATTCTAATTGAAATTAGGCCTGATAAAAACACTTTTGCTGTGCATAGCACTACTGCCTGCCAGGTGCACTCCTGTTTGGGGCATCCCATTCTGTGACTACAGCAGCCTCTATTTAAGACCATAACCATTTGCACCTATTATAATTGAAATTAGGCCTGATAAAGACACTTTTGCTGTGCATAGCACTACTGGTCCCTGCCAGGTGCACTCCTGTTTGGGGCATCCCATTCTGTGACTACAGCAGCCTCTATTTAAGACCATATAAACATTTGCACTTATTCTAATTGAAATTAGGCCTGATAAAGACACTTTTGCTGTGCATAGCACTACTGGTCCCTGCCAGGTGCACTCCTGTTTGGGGCATCCCATTCTGTGACTACACCAGCCTCTATTTAAGACCATAACCCTTTGCACCTATTATAATTGAAATTAGGCCTGATAAAGACACTTTTGCTGTGCATAGCACTACTGCCTGCCAGGTGCACTCCTGTTGTGGCATCCCATTCTGTGACTACACCAGCCTCTATTTAAGACCGTAACCATTTGCACCTATTCTAATTGAAATAAGGCCTGATAAAGACACTTTTGCTGTGCATAGCACTACTGGTCCCTGCCAGGTGCACTCCTGTTTGGGGCATCCCATTCTGTGACTACAGCAGCCTCTATTTAAGACCATAACCATTTGCACCTATTATAATTGAAATTAGGCCTGATAAAGACACTTTTGCTGTGCATAGCACTACTGGTCCCTGCCAGGTGCACTCCTGTTTGGGGCATCCCATTCTGTGACTACAGCAGCCTCTATTTAAGACCATAACCATTTGCACCTATTATAATTGAAATTAGGCCTGATAAAAACACCTTTGCTGTGCATAGCACTACTGCCTGCCAGGTGCACTCCTGTTTGGGGCATCCCATTCTGTGACTACAGCAGCCTCTATTTAAGACCATAACCATTTGCACCTATTATAATTGAAATTAGGCCTGATAAAGACACTTTTGCTGTGCATAGCACTACTGGTCCCTGCCAGGTGCACTCCTGTTTGGGGCATCCCATTCTGTGACTACAGCAGCCTCTATTTAAGACCATATAAACATTTGCACTTATTCTAATTGAAATTAGGCCTGATAAAGACACTTTTGCTGTGCATAGCACTACTGGTCCCTGCCAGGTGCTCTCCTGTTTGGGGCATCCCATTCTGTGACTACAGCAGCCTCTATTTAAGACCATAACCATTTGCACCTATTATAATTGAAATTAGGCCTGATAAAGACACTTTTGCTGTGCATAGCACTACTGGTCCCTGCCAGGTGCACTCCTGTTTGGGGCATCCCATTCTGTGACTACAGCAGCCTCTATTTAAGACCATAACCATTTGCACCTATTATAATTGAAATTAGGCCTGATAAAAACACTTTTGCTGTGCATAGCACTACTGCCTGCCAGGTGCACTCCTGTTTGGGGCATCCCATTCTGTGACTAGAGCAGCCTCTATTTAAGACCATAACCATTTGCACCTATTATAATTGAAATTAGGCCTGATAAAGACACTTTTGCTGTGCATAGCACTACTGGTCCCTGCCAGGTGCACTCCTGTTTGGGGCATCCCATTCTGTGACTACAGCAGCCTCTATTTAAGACCATATAAACATTTGCACTTATTCTAATTGAAATTAGGCCTGATAAAGACACTTTTGCTGTGCATAGCACTACTGGTCCCTGCCAGGTGCACTCCTGTTTGGGCATCCCATTCTGTGACTACAACAGCCTCTATTTAAGACCATAACCATTTGCACCTATTATAATTGAAATTAGGCCTGATAAAAACACTTTTGCTGTGCATAGCACTACTGCCTGCCAGGTGCACTCCTGTTGTGGCATCCCATTCTGTGACTACACCAGCCTCTATTTAAGACCATATAACCATTTGCACTTATTCTAATTGAAATTAGGCCTGATAAAGACACTTTTGCTGTGCATAGCACTACTGGTCCCAGGTGCACTCCTGTTTGGGGCATCCCATTCTGTGACTACAGCAGCCTCTATTTAAGACCATAACCATTTGCACCTATTATAATTGAAATTAGGCCTGATAAAGACACTTTTGCTATGCATAGCACTACTGCTCCCAGGTGCACTCCTGTTTGGGGCATCCCATTCTGTGACTACAGCAGCCTCTATTTAAGACCATAACCATTTGCACCTATTATAATTGAAATTAGGCCTGATAAAGACACTTTTGCTGTGCATAGCACTACTGGTCCCTGCCAGGTGCACTCCTGTTTGGGGCATCCCATTCTGTGACTACAGCAGCCTCTATTTAAGACCATAACCATTTGAACCTATTATAATTGAAATTAGGCCTGATAAAGACACTTTTGCTGTGCATAGCACTACTGGTCCCTGCCAGGTGCACTCCTGTTTGGGGCATCCCATTCTGTGACTACAGCAGCCTCTATTTAAGACCATAACCATTTGCACCTATTATAATTGAAATTAGGCCTGATAAAGACACTTTTGCTGTGCATAGCACTACTGGTCCCTGCCAGGTGCACTCCTGTTTGGGGCATCCCATTCTGTGACTACAGCAGCCTCTATTTAAGACCATAACCATTTGCACCTATTATAATTGAAATTAGGCCTGATAAAGACACTTTTGCTGTGCATAGCACTACTGCCTGCCAGGTGCACTCCTGTTGTGGCATCCCATTCTGTGACTGCACCAGCCTCTATTTAAGACCATATAACCATTTGCACCTATTATAATTGAAATTAGGCCTGATAAAGACACTTTTGCTGTGCATAGCACTACTGGTCCCTGCCAGGTGCACTCCTGTTTGGGGCATCCCATTCTCTGACTACAGCAGCCTCTATTTAAGACCATGACCATTTGCACCTATTATAATTGAAATTAGGCCTGATAAAGACACTTTTGCTGTGCATAGCATTACTGCCTGCCAGGTGCACTCCTGTTGTGGCATCCCATTCTGTGACTACACCAGCCTCTATTTAAGACCATATAACCATTTGCACCCATTATAATTGAAATTAGGCCTGATAAAGACACTTTTGCTGTGCATAGCATTACTGGTCCCTGTCAGGTGCACTCCTGTTTGGGGCATCCCATTCTGTGACTACAGCAGCCTCTATTTAAGACCATAACCATTTGCACCTATTATAATTGAAATTAGGCCTGATAAAGACACTTTTGCTGTGCATAGCACCACTGGTCCCTGCCAGGTGCACTTCTGTTTGGGGCATCCCATTCTGTGACTACAGCAGCCTCTATTTAAGACCATAACCATTTGCACCTATTATAAATTGAAATTCGGCCTGATAAAGACACTTTTGCTGTGCATAGCACTACTGCCTGCCAGGTGCACTCCTGTTGTGGCATCCCATTCTGTGACTACACCAGCCTCTATTTAAGACCATATAACCATTTGCACCTATTATAATTGAAATTAGGCCTGATAAAGACACTTTTGCTGTGCATAGCACTACTGGTCCCTGCCAGGTGCACTCCTGTTTGGGGCATCCCATTCTGTGACTACAGCAGCCTCTAAGACCATAACCAATTGCACCTATTATAATTGAAATTAGGCCTGATAAAGACACTTTTGCTGTGCATAGCACTACTGCCTGCAAGGTGCACTCCTGTTGTGGCATCCCATTCTGTGACTACACCAGCCTCTATTTAAGACCATATAACCATTTGCACCTATTCTAATTGAAATTAGGCCTGATAAAGACACTTTTGCTGTGCATAGCACTACTGGTCCCTGCCAGGTGCACTCCTGTTTGGGGCATCCCATTCTGTGACTACAGCAGCCTCTATTTAAGACCATAACCCTTTGCACCTATTATAATTGAAATTAGGCCTGATAAAGACACTTTTGCTGTGCATAGCACAACTGCCTGCCAGGTGCACTCCTGTTGTGGCATCCCATTCTGTGACTACACCAGCCTCTATTTAAGACCATATAACCATTTGCACTTATTCTAATTGAAATTAGGCCTGATAAAGACACTTTTGCTGTGCATAGCACTACTGGTCCCAGGTGCACTCCTGTTTGGGGCATCCCATTCTGTGACTACAGCAGCCTCTATTTAAGACCATAACCATTTGCACCTATTATAATTGAAATTAGGCCTGATAAAGACACTTTTGCTGTGCATAGCACTACTGGTCCCTGCCAGGTGCACTCCTGTTTGGGCATCCCATTCTGTTACTACAGCAGCCTCTATTTAAGACCATAACCCTTTGCACCTATTATAATTGAAATTAGGCCTGATAAAGACACTTTTGCTGTGCATAGCACTACTGCCTGCCAGGTGCACTCCTGTTGTGGCATCCCATTCTGTGACTACACCAGCCTCTATTTAAGACCATATAACCATTTGCACCTATTATAATTGAAATTAGGCCTGATAAAGACACTTTTGCTGTGCATAGCACTACTGGTCCCTGCCAGGTGCACTCCTGTTTGGGGCATCCCATTCTGTGACTACAGCAGCCTCTATTTAAGACCATAACCCTTTGCACCTATTCTAATTGAAATTAGGCCTGATAAAGACACTTTTGCTGTGCATAGCACTACTGGTCCCTGCCAGGTGCACTCCTGTTTGGGGCATCCCTTTCTGTGACTACAGCAGCCTCTATTTAAGACCATAACCATTTGCACCTATTATAATTGAAATTAGGCCTGATAAAGACACTTTTGCTGTGCATAGCACTACTGGTCCCTGCCAGGTGCACTCCTGTTTGGGGCATCCCATTCTGTGACTACAGCAGCCTCTATTTAAGACCATAACCATTTGCACCTATTATAATTGAAATTAGGCCTGATAAAAACACTTTTGCAGTGCATAGCACTACTGCCTGCCAGGTGCACTCCTGTTTGGGGCATCCCATTCTGTGACTACAGCAGCCTCTATTTAAGACCATAACCATTTGCACCTATTATAATTGAAATTAGGCCTGATAAAGACACTTTTGCTGTGCATAGCACTACTGGTCCCTGCCAGGTGCACTCCTGTTTGGGGCATCCCATTCTGTGACTACAGCAGCCTCTATTTAAGACCATAACCATTTGCACCTATTATAATTGAAATTAGGCCTGATAAAAACACTTTTGCTGTGCATAGCACTACTGCCTGCCAGGTGCACTCCTGTTTGGGGCATCCCATTCTGTGACTACAGCAGCCTCTATTTAAGACCATATAAACATTTGCACTTATTCTAATTGAAATTAGGCCTGATAAAGACACTTTTGCTGTGCATAGCACTACTGGTCCCTGCCAGGTGCACTCCTGTTTGGGGCATCCCATTCTGTGACTACAGCAGCCTCTATTTAAGACCATAACCCTTTGCACCTATTCTAATTGAAATTAGGCCTGATAAAGACACTTTTGCTGTGCATAGCACTACTGGTCGCTGCCAGGTGCACTCCTGTTTGGGGCATCCCATTCTGCGACTACAGCAGCCTCTATTTAAGACCATAACCATTTGCACCTATTATAATTGAAATTAGGCCTGATAAAGACACTTTTGCTGTGCATAGCACTACTGGTCCCTGCCAGGTGCACTCCTGTTTGGGGCATCCCATTCTGTGACTACAGCAGCCTCTATTTAAGACCATAACCATTTGCACCTATTATAATTGAAATTAGGCCTGATAGAAACACTTTTGCAGTGCATAGCACTACTGCCTGCCAGGTGCACTCCTGTTTGGGGCATCCCATTCTGTGACTACAGCAGCCTCTATTTAAGACCATAACCATTTGCACCTATTATAATTGAAATTAGGCCTGATAAAGACACTTTTGCTGTGCATAGCACTACTGGTCCCTGCCAGGTGCACTCCTGTTTGGGGCATCCCATTCTGTGACTACAGCAGCCTCTATTTAAGACCATAACCATTTGCACCTATTATAATTGAAATTAGGCCTGATAAAAACACTTTTGCTGTGCATAGCACTACTGCCTGCCAGGTGCACTCCTGTTTGGGGCATCCCATTCTGTGACTACAGCAGCCTCTATTTAAGACCATATAAACATTTGCACTTATTCTAATTGAAATTAGGCCTGATAAAGACACTTTTGCTGTGCATAGCACTACTGGTCCCTGCCAGGTGCACTCCTGTTTGGGGCATCCCATTCTGTGACTACAGCAGCCTCTATTTAAGACCATAACCCTTTGCACCTATTCTAATTGAAATTAGGCCTGATAAAGACACTTTTGCTGTGCATAGCACTACTGGTCCCTGCCAGGTGCACTCCTGTTTGGGGCATCCCATTCTGTGACTACAGCAGCCTCTAAGACCATAACAATTTGCACCTATTATAATTGAAATTAGGCCTGATAAAGACACTTTTGCTGTGCATAGCACTACTGGTCCCTGCCAGGTGCACTCCTGTTTGGGGCATCCCATTCTGTGACTACAGCAGCCTCTATTTAAGACCATAACCATTTGCACCTATTATAATTGAAATTAGGCCTGATAGAAACACTTTTGCAGTGCATAGCACTACTGCCTGCCAGGTGCACTCCTGTTTGGGGCATCCCATTCTGTGACTACAGCAGCCTCTATTTAAGACCATAACCATTTGCACCTATTATAATTGAAATTAGGCCTGATAAAGACACTTTTGCTGTGCATAGCACTACTGGTCCCTGCCAGGTGCACTCCTGTTTGGGGCATCCCATTCTGTGACTACAGCAGCCTCTATTTAAGACCATAACCATTTGCACCTATTATAATTGAAATTAGGCCTGATAAAAACACTTTTGCTGTGCATAGCACTACTGCCTGCCAGGTGCACTCCTGTTTGGGGCATCCCATTCTGTGACTACAGCAGCCTCTATTTAAGACCATATAAACATTTGCACTTATTCTAATTGAAATTAGGCCTGATAAAGACACTTTTGCTGTGCATAGCACTACTGGTCCCTGCCAGGTGCACTCCTGTTTGGGGCATCCCATTCTGTGACTACAGCAGCCTCTATTTAAGACCATAACCCTTTGCACCTATTATAATTGAAATTAGGCCTGATAAAGACACTTTTGCTGTGCATAGCACTACTGGTCCCTGCCAGGTGCACTCCTGTTTGGGGCATCCCATTCTGTGACTACAGCAGCCTCTATTTAAGACCATAACCCTTTGCACCTATTATAATTGAAATTGGGCCTGATAAAGACACTTTTGCTGTGCATAGCACTACTGGTCCCTGCCAGGTGCACTCCTGTTTGGGGCATCCCATTCTGTGACTACAGCAGCCTCTATTTAAGACCATAACCATTTGCACCTATTATAATTGAAATTAGGCCTGATAAAGACACTTTTGCTGTGCATAGCACTACTGCCTGCCAGGTGCACTCCTGTTTGGGGCATCCCATTCTGTGACTACAGCAGCCTCTATTTAAGACCATGACCATTTGCACCTATTATAATTGAAATTAGGCCTGATAAAGACACTTTTGCTGTGCATAGCACTACTGCCTGCCAGGTGCACTCCTGTTGTGGCATCCCATTCTGTGACTACACCAGCCTCTATTTAAGACCATATAACCATTTGCACCCATTATAATTGAAATTAGGCCTGATAAAGACACTTTTGCTGTGCATAGCATTACTGGTCCCTGCCAGGTGCACTCCTGTTTGGGGCATCCCATTCTGTGACTACAGCAGCCTCTATTTAAGACCATAACCATTTGCACCTATTATAATTGAAATTAGGCCTGATAAAGACACTTTTGCTGTGCATAGCACTACTGGTCCCTGCCAGGTGCACTCCTGTTTGGGGCATCCCATTCTGTGACTACAGCAGCCTCTATTTAAGACCATAACCATTTGCACCTATTATAATTGAAATTAGGCCTGATAAAGACACTTTTGCTGTGCATAGCACTACTGGTCCCTGCCAGGTGCACTCCTGTTTGGGGCATCCCATTCTGTGACTACAGCAGCCTCTATTTAAGACCATAACCCTTTGCACCTATTATAATTGAAATTAGGCCTGATAAAGACACTTTTGCTGTGCATAGCACTACTGGTCCATGCCAGGTGCACTCCTGTTTGGGGCATCCCATTCTGTGACTACAGCAGCCTCTATTTAAGACCATAACCATTTGCACCTATTATAATTGAAATTAGGCCTGATAAAGACACTTTTGCTGTGCATAGCACTACTGGTCCCTGCCAGGTGCACTCCTGTTTGGGGCATCCCATTCTGTGACTACAGCAGCCTCTATTTAAGACCATAACCATTTGCACCTATTATAATTGAAATTAGGCCTGATAAAGACACTTTTGCTGTGCATAGCACCACTGGTCCCTGCCAGGTGCACTTCTGTTTGGGGCATCCCATTCTGTGACTACAGCAGCCTCTATTTAAGACCATAACCCTTTGCACCTATTATAATTGAAATTAGGCCTGATAAAGACACTTTTGCTGTGCATAGCACTACTGCCTGCCAGGTGCACTCCTGTTGTGGCATCCCATTCTGTGACTACACCAGCCTCCATTTAAGACCATATAACCATTTGCACCTATTATAATTGAAATTAGGCCTGATAAAGACACTTTTGCTGTGCATAGCACTACTGGTCCCTGCCAGGTGCACTTCTGTTTGGGGCATCCCATTCTGTGACTACAGCAGCCTCTAAGACCATAACCAATTGCACCTATTATAATTGAAATTAGGCCTGATAAAGACACTTTTGCTGTGCATAGCAGTACTGCCTGCAAGGTGCACTCCTGTTGTGGCATCCCATTCTGTGACTACACCAGCCTCTATTTAAGACCATATAACCATTTGCACTTATTCTAATTGAAATTAGGCCTGATAAAAACACTTTTGCTGTGCATAGCACTACTGGTCCCTGCCAGGTGCACTCCTGTTTGGGGCATCCCATTCTGTGACTACAGCAGCCTCTATTTAAGACCATAACCCTTTGCACCTATTATAATTGAAATTAGGCCTGATAAAGACACTTTTGCTGTGCATAGCACAACTGCCTGCCAGGTGCACTCCTGTTGTGGCATCCCATTCTGTGACTACACCAGCCTCTATTTAAGACCATATAACCATTTGCACTTATTCTAATTGAAATTAGGCCTGATAAAGACACTTTTGCTGTGCATAGCACTACTGGTCCCAGGTGCACTCCTGTTTGGAGCATCCCATTCTGTGACTACAGCAGCCTCTATTTAAGACCATAACCATTTGCACCTATTATAATTGAAATTAGGCCTGATAAAGACACTTTTGCTGTGCATAGCACTACTGGTCCCTGCCAGGTGCACTCCTGTTTGGGGCATCCCATTCTGTTACTACAGCGGCCTCTATTTAAGACCATAACCCTTTGCACCTATTATAATTGAAATTAGGCCTGATAAAGACACTTTTGCTGTGCATAGCACTACTGCCTGCCAGGTGCACTCCTGTTGTGGCATCCCATTCTGTGACTACACCAGCCTCTATTTAAGACCATATAACCATTTGCACCTATTATAATTGAAATTAGGCCTGATAAAGACACTTTTGCTGTGCATAGCACTACTGGTCCCTGCCAGGTGCACTCCTGTTTGGGGCATCCCATTCTGTGACTACAGCAGCCTCTATTTAAGACCATAACCCTTTGCACCTATTATAATTGAAATTAGGCCTGATAAAGACACTTTTGCTGTGCATAGCACTACTGGTCCCTGCCAGGTGCACTCCTGTTTGGGGCATCCCATTCTGTGACTACAGCAGCCTCTATTTAAGACCATAACCATTTGCACCTATTATAATTGAAATTAGGCCTGATAAAGACACTTTTGCTGTGCATAGCACTACTGGTCCCTGCCAGGTGCACTCCTGTTTGGGGCATCCCATTCTGTGACTACAGCAGCCTCTATTTAAGACCATAACCCTTTGCACCTATTATAATTGAAATTAGGCCTGATAAAGACACTTTTGCTGTGCATAGCACTACTGCCTGCCAGGTGCACTCCTGTTGTGGCATCCCATTCTGTGACTACACCAGCCTCTATTTAAGACCATATAACCATTTGCACTTATTCTAATTGAAATTAGGCCTGATAAAGACACTTTTGCTGTGCATAGCACTACTGGTCCCAGGTGCACTCCTGTTTGGGGCATCCCATTCTGTGACTACAGCAGCCTCTATTTAAGACCATAACCATTTGCACCTATTATAATTGAAATTAGGCCTGATAAAGACACTTTTGCTGTGCATAGCACTACTGGTCCCAGGTGCACTCCTGTTTGGGGCATCCCATTCTGTGACTACAGCAGCCTCTATTTAAGACCATAACCATTTGCACCTATTATAATTGAAATTAGGCCTGATAAAGACACTTTTGCTGTGCATAGCACTACTGCCTGCCAGGTGCACTCCTGTTTGGGGCATCCCATTCTGTGACTACAGCAGCCTCTATTTAAGACCATAACCATTTGCACCTATTATAATTGAAATTAGGCCTGATAAAGACACTTTTGCTGTGCATAGCACTACTAGTCCCTGCCAGGTGAACTCCTGTTTGGGGCATCCCATTCTGTGACTACAGCAGCCTCTATTTAAGACCGTAACCATTTGCACCTATTCTAATTGAAATAAGGCCTGATAAAGACACTTTTGCTGTGCATAGCACTACTGGTCCCTGCCAGGTGCACTCCTGTTTGGGGCATCCCATTCTGTGACTACAGCAGCCTCTAAGACCATAACCATTTGCACCTATTATAATTGAAATTAGGCCTGATAAAAACACTTTTGCTGTGCATAGCACTACTGCCTGCCAGGTGCACTCCTGTTTGGGGCATCCCATTCTGTGACTACAGCAGCCTCTATTTAAGACCATAACCATTTGCACCTATTATAATTGAAATTAGGCCTGATAAAGACACTTTTGCTGTGCATAGCACTACTGGTCCCTGCCAGGTGCACTCCTGTTTGGGGTATCCCATTCTGTGACTACAGCAGCCTCTATTTAAGACCATATAAACATTTGCACTTATTCTAATTGAAATTAGGCCTGATAAAGACACTTTTGCTGTGCATAGCACTACTGGTCCCAGGTGCACTCCTGTTTGGGGCATCCCATTCTGTGACTACAGCAGCCTCTATTTAAGACCATAACCATTTGCACCTATTATAATTGAAATTAGGCCTGATAAAGACACTTTTGCTGTGCATAGCACTACTGGTCCCTGCCAGGTGCACTCCTGTTTGGGGCATCCCATTCTGTGACTACAGCAGCCTCTATTTAAGACCATAACCCTTTGCACCTATTATAATTGAAATTAGGCCTGATAAAGACACTTTTGCTGTGCATAGCACTACTGCCTGCCAGGTGCACTCCTGTTGTGGCATCCCATTCTGTGACTACACCAGCCTCTATTTAAGACCGTAACCATTTGCACCTATTCTAATTGAAATAAGGCCTGATAAAGACACTTTTGCTGTGCATAGCACTACTGGTCCCTGCCAGGTGCACTCCTGTTTGGGGCATCCCATTCTGTGACTACAGCAGCCTCTATTTAAGACCATAACCATTTGCACCTATTATAATTGAAATTAGGCCTGATAAAGACACTTTTGCTGTGCATAGCACTACTGGTCCCTGCCAGGTGCACTCCTGTTTGGGGCATCCCATTCTGTGACTACAGCAGCCTCTATTTAAGACCATAACCATTTGCACCTATTATAATTGAAATTAGGCCTGATAAAAACACTTTTGCTGTGCATAGCACTACTGCCTGCCAGGTGCACTCCTGTTTGGGGCATCCCATTCTGTGACTACAGCAGCCTCTATTTAAGACCATAACCATTTGCACCTATTATAATTGAAATTAGGCCTGATAAAGACACTTTTGCTGTGCATAGCACTACTGGTCCCTGCCAGGTGCACTCCTGTTTGGGGCATCCCATTCTGTGACTACAGCAGCCTCTATTTAAGACCATATAAACATTTGCACTTATTCTAATTGAAATTAGGCCTGATAAAGACACTTTTGCTGTGCATAGCACTACTGGTCCCTGCCAGGTGCACTCCTGTTTGGGGCATCCCATTCTGTGACTACAGCAGCCTCTATTTAAGACCATAACCATTTGCATCTATTATAATTGAAATTAGGCCTGATAAAAACACTTTTGCTGTGCATAGCACAACTGCCTGCCAGGTGCACTCCTGTTGTGGCATCCCATTCTGTGACTACACCAGCCTCTATTTAAGACCATATAACCATTTGCACTTATTCTAATTGAAATTAGGCCTGATAAAGACACTTTTGCTGTGCATAGCACTACTGGTCCCAGGTGCACTCCTGTTTGGGGCATCCCATTCTGTGACTACAGCAGCCTCTATTTAAGACCATAACCATTTGCACCAATTATAATTGAAATTAGGCCTGATAAAGACACTTTTGCTGTGCATAGCACTACTGGTCCCTGCCAGGTGCACTCCTGTTTGGGGCATCCCATTCTGTTACTACAGCGGCCTCTATTTAAGACCATAACCCTTTGCACCTATTATAATTGAAATTAGGCCTGATAAAGACACTTTTGCTGTGCATAGCACTACTGCCTGCCAGGTGCACTCCTGTTGTGGCATCCCATTCTGTGACTACACCAGCCTCTATTTAAGACCATATAACCATTTGCACCTATTATAATTGAAATTAGGCCTGATAAAGACACTTTTGCTGTGCATAGCACTACTGGTCCCTGCCAGGTGCACTCCTGTTTGGGGCATCCCATTCTGTGACTACAGCAGCCTCTATTTAAGACCATAACCCTTTGCACCTATTATAATTGAAATTAGGCCTGATAAAGACACTTTTGCTGTGCATAGCACTACTGGTCCCTGCCAGGTGCACTCCTGTTTGGGGCATCCCATTCTGTGACTACAGCAGCCTCTATTTAAGACCATAACCATTTGCACCTATTATAATTGAAATTAGGCCTGATAAAGACACTTTTGCTGTGCATAGCACTACTGGTCCCTGCCAGGTGCACTCCTGTTTGGGGCATCCCATTCTGTGACTACAGCAGCCTCTATTTAAGACCATAACCCTTTGCACCTATTATAATTGAAATTAGGCCTGATAAAGACACTTTTGCTGTGCATAGCACTACTGCCTGCCAGGTGCACTCCTGTTGTGGCATCCCATTCTGTGACTACACCAGCCTCTATTTAAGACCATATAACCATTTGCACTTATTCTAATTGAAATTAGGCCTGATAAAGACACTTTTGCTGTGCATAGCACTACTGGTCCCAGGTGCACTCCTGTTTGGGGCATCCCATTCTGTGACTACAGGAGCCTCTATTTAAGACCATAACCATTTGCACCTATTATAATTGAAATTAGGCCTGATAAAGACACTTTTGTTGTGCATAGCACTACTGGTCCCAGGTGCACTCCTGTTTGGGGCATCCCATTCTGTGACTACAGCAGCCTCTATTTAAGACCATAACCATTTGCACCTATTATAATTGAAATTAGGCCTGATAAAGACACTTTTGCTGTGCATAGCACTACTGGTCCCTGCCAGGTGAACTCCTGTTTGGGGCATCCCATTCTGTGACTACAGCAGCCTCTATTTAAGACCGTAACCATTTGCACCTATTCTAATTGAAATAAGGCCTGATAAAGACACTTTTGCTGTGCATAGCACTACTGGTCCCTGCCAGGTGTACTCCTGTTTGGGGCATCCCATTCTGTGACTACAGCAGCCTCTATTTAAGACCATAACCATTTGCACCTATTATAATTGAAATTAGGCCTGATAAAAACACTTTTGCTGTGCATAGCACTACTGCCTGCCAGGTGCACTCCTGTTTGGGGCATCCCATTCTGTGACTACAGCAGCCTCTATTTAAGACCATAACCATTTGCACCTATTATAATTGAAATTAGGCCTGATAAAGACACTTTTGCTGTGCATAGCACTACTGGTCCCTGCCAGGAGCACTCCTGTTTGGGGCATCCCATTCTGTGACTACAGCAGCCTCTATTTAAGACCATATAAACATTTGCACTTATTCTAATTGAAATTAGGCCTGATAAAGACACTTTTGCTGTGCATAGCACTACTGGTCCCAGGTGCACTCCTGTTTGGGGCATCCCATTCTGTGACTACAGCAGCCTCTATTTAAGACCATAACCATTTGCACCTATTATAATTGAAATTAGGCCTGATAAAGACACTTCTGCTGTGCATAGCACTACTGGTCCCTGCCAGGTGCACTCCTGTTTGGGGCATCCCATTCTGTGACTACAGCAGCCTCTATTTAAGACCATAACCCTTTGCACCTATTATAATTGAAATTAGGCCTGATAAAGACACTTTTGCTGTGCATAGCACTACTGCCTGCCAGGTGCACTCCTGTTGTGGCATCCCATTCTGTGACTACACCAGCCTCTATTTAAGACCGTAACCATTTGCACCTATTCTAATTGAAATAAGGCCTGATAAAGACACTTTTGCTGTGCATAGCACTACTGGTCCCTGCCAGGTGCACTCCTGTTTGGGGCATCCCATTCTGTGACTACAGCAGCCTCTATTTAAGACCATAACCATTTGCACCTATTATAATTGAAATTAGGCCTGATAAAGACACTTTTGCTGTGCATAGCACTACTGGTCCCTGCCAGGTGCACTCCTGTTTGGGGCATCCCATTCTGTGACTACAGCAGCCTCTATTTAAGACCATAACCATTTGCACCTATTATAATTGAAATTAGGCCTGATAAAAACACTTTTGCTGTGCATAGCACTACTGCCTGCCAGGTGCACTCCTGTTTGGGGCATCCCATTCTGTGACTACAGCAGCCTCTATTTAAGACCATAACCATTTGCACCTATTATAATTGAAATTAGGCCTGATAAAGACACTTTTGCTGTGCATAGCACTACTGGTCCCTGCCAGGTGCACTCCTGTTGTGGCATCCCATTCTGTGACTACACCAGCCTCTATTTAAGACCATATAACCATTTGCACCTATTATAATTGAAATTAGGCCTGATAAAGACACTTTTGCTGTGCATAGCACTACTGGTCCCTGCCAGGTGCACTCCTGTTTGGGGCATCCCATTCTGTGACTACAGCAGCCTCTATTTAAGACCATAACCCTTTGCACCTATTATAATTGAAATTAGGCCTGATAAAGACACTTTTGCTGTGCATAGCACTACTGGTCCCTGCCAGGTGCACTCCTGTTTGGGGCATCCCATTCTGTGACTACAGCAGCCTCTATTTAAGACCATAACCATTTGCACCTATTATAATTGAAATTAGGCCTGATAAAGACACTTTTGCTGTGCATAGCACTACTGGTCCCTGCCAGGTGCACTCCTGTTTGGGGCATCCCATTCTGTGACTACAGCAGCCTCTATTTAAGACCATAACCCTTTGCACCTATTATAATTGAAATTAGGCCTGATAAAGACACTTTTGCTGTGCATAGCACTACTGCCTGCCAGGTGCACTCCTGTTGTGGCATCCCATTCTGTGACTACACCAGCCTCTATTTAAGACCATATAACCATTTGCACTTATTCTAATTGAAATTAGGCCTGATAAAGACACTTTTGCTGTGCATAGCACTACTGGTCCCAGGTGCACTCCTGTTTGGGGCATCCCATTCTGTGACTACAGGAGCCTCTATTTAAGACCATAACCATTTGCACCTATTATAATTGAAATTAGGCCTGATAAAGACACTTTTGCTGTGCATAGCACTACTGGTCCCAGGTGCACTCCTGTTTGGGGCATCCCATTCTGTGACTACAGGAGCCTCTATTTAAGACCATAACCATTTGCACCTATTATAATTGAAATTAGGCCTGATAAAGACACTTTTGCTGTGCATAGCACTACTGGTCCCAGGTGCACTCCTGTTTGGGGCATCCCATTCTGTGACTACAGCAGCCTCTATTTAAGACCATAACCATTTGCACCTATTATAATTGAAATTAGGCCTGATAAAGACACTTTTGCTGTGCATAGCACTACTGGTCCCTGCCAGGTGAACTCCTGTTTGGGGCATCCCATTCTGTGACTACAGCAGCCTCTATTTAAGACCGTAACCATTTGCACCTATTCTAATTGAAATAAGGCCTGATAAAGACACTTTTGCTGTGCATAGCACTACTGGTCCCTGCCAGGTGCACTCCTGTTTGGGGCATCCCATTCTGTGACTACAGCAGCCTCTATTTAAGACCATAACCATTTGCACCTATTATAATTGAAATTAGGCCTGATAAAAACACTTTTGCTGTGCATAGCACTACTGCCTGCCAGGTGCACTCCTGTTTGGGGCATCCCATTCTGTGACTACAGCAGCCTCTATTTAAGACCATAACCATTTGCACCTATTATAATTGAAATTAGGCCTGATAAAGACACTTTTGCTGTGCATAGCACTGCTGGTCCCTGCCAGGTGCACTCCTGTTTGGGGCATCCCATTCTGTGACTACAGCAGCCTCTATTTAAGACCATATAAACATTTGCACTTATTCTAATTGAAATTAGGCCTGATAAAGACACTTTTGCTGTGCATAGCACTACTGGTCCCAGGTGCACTCCTGTTTGGGGCATCCCATTCTGTGACTACAGCAGCCTCTATTTAAGACCATAACCATTTGCACCTATTATAATTGAAATTAGGCCTGATAAAGACACTTCTGCTGTGCATAGCACTACTGGTCCCTGCCAGGTGCACTCCTGTTTGGGGCATCCCATTCTGTGACTACAGCAGCCTCTATTTAAGACCATAACCCTTTGCACCTATTATAATTGAAATTAGGCCTGATAAAGACACTTTTGCTGTGCATAGCACTACTGCCTGCCAGGTGCATTCCTGTTGTGGCATCCCATTCTGTGACTACACCAGCCTCTATTTAAGACCGTAACCATTTGCACCTATTCTAATTGAAATAAGGCCTGATAAAGACACTTTTGCTGTGCATAGCACTACTGGTCCCTGCCAGGTGCACTCCTGTTTGGGGCATCCCATTCTGTGACTACAGCAGCCTCTATTTAAGACCATAACCATTTGCACCTATTATAATTGAAATTAGGCCTGATAAAGACACTTTTGCTGTGCATAGCACTACTGGTCCCTGCCAGGTGCACTCCTGTTTGGGGCATCCCATTCTGTGACTACAGCAGCCTCTATTTAAGACCATAACCATTTGCACCTATTATAATTGAAATTAGGCCTGATAAAAACACTTTTGCTGTGCATAGCACTACTGCCTGCCAGGTGCACTCCTGTTTGGGGCATCCCATTCTGTGACTACAGCAGCCTCTATTTAAGACCATATAAACATTTGCACTTATTCTAATTGAAATTAGGCCTGATAAAGACACTTTTGCTGTGCATAGCACTACTGGTCCCAGGTGCACTCCTGTTTGGGGCATCCCATTCTGTGACTACAGCAGCCTCTATTTAAGACCATAACCATTTGCACCTATTATAATTGAAATTAGGCCTGATAAAGACACTTCTGCTGTGCATAGCACTACTGGTCCCTGCCAGGTGCACTCCTGTTTGGGGCATCCCATTCTGTGACTACAGCAGCCTCTATTTAAGACCATAACCCTTTGCACCTATTATAATTGAAATTAGGCCTGATAAAGACACTTTTGCTGTGCATAGCACTACTGGTCCCTGCCAGGTGCACTCCTGTTTGGGGCATCCCATTCTGTGACTACAGCAGCCTCTATTTAAGACCATAACCATTTGCACCTATTATAATTGAAATTAGGCCTGATAAAGACACTTTTGCTGTGCATAGCACTACTGGTCCCTGCCAGGTGCACTCCTGTTTGGGGCATCCCATTCTGTGACTACAGCAGCCTCTATTTAAGACCATAACCCTTTGCACCTATTATAATTGAAATTAGGCCTGATAAAGACACTTTTGCTGTGCATAGCACTACTGCCTGCCAGGTGCACTCCTGTTGTGGCATCCCATTCTGTGACTACACCAGCCTCTATTTAAGACCATATAACCATTTGCACTTTTTCTAATTGAAATTAGGCCTGATAAAGACACTTTTGCTGTGCATAGCACTACTGGTCCCAGGTGCACTCCTGTTTGGGGCATCCCATTCTGTGACTACAGGAGCCTCTATTTAAGACCATAACCATTTGCACCTATTATAATTGAAATTAGGCCTGATAAAGACACTTTTGCTGTGCATAGCACTACTGGTCCCAGGTGCACTCCTGTTTGGGGCATCCCATTCTGTGACTACAGCAGCCTCTATTTAAGACCATAACCATTTGCACCTATTATAATTGAAATTAGGCCTGATAAAGACACTTTTGCTGTGCATAGCACTACTGGTCCCTGCCAGGTGAACTCCTGTTTGGGGCATCCCATTCTGTGACTACAGCAGCCTCTATTTAAGACCGTAACCATTTGCACCTATTCTAATTGAAATAAGGCCTGATAAAGACACTTTTTCTGTGCATAGCACTACTGGTCCCTGCCAGGTGCACTCCTGTTTGGGGCATCCCATTCTGTGACTACAGCAGCCTCTATTTAAGACCATAACCATTTGCACCTATTATAATTGAAATTAGGCCTGATAAAGACACTTTTGCTGTGCATAGCACTACTGGTCCCTGCCAGGTGAACTCCTGTTTGGGGCATCCCATTCTGTGACTACAGCAGCCTCTATTTAAGACCGTAACCATTTGCACCTATTCTAATTGAAATAAGGCCTGATAAAGACACTTTTGCTGTGCATAGCACTACTGGTCCCTGCCAGGTGCACTCCTGTTTGGGGCATCCCATTCTGTGACTACAGCAGCCTCTATTTAAGACCATATAAACATTTGCACTTATTCTAATTGAAATTAGGCCTGATAAAGACACTTTTGCTGTGCATAGCACTACTGGTCCCAGGTGCACTCCTGTTTGGGGCATCCCATTCTGTGACTACAGCAGCCTCTATTTAAGACCATAACCATTTGCACCTATTATAATTGAAATTAGGCCTGATAAAGACACTTCTGCTGTGCATAGCACTACTGGTCCCTGCCAGGTGCACTCCTGTTTGGGGCATCCCATTCTGTGACTACAGCAGCCTCTATTTAAGACCATAACCCTTTGCACCTATTATAATTGAAATTAGGCCTGATAAAGACACTTTTGCTGTGCATAGCACTACTGCCTGCCAGGTGCACTCCTGTTGTGGCATCCCATTCTGTGACTACACCAGCCTCTATTTAAGACCGTAACCATTTGCACCTATTCTAATTGAAATAAGGCCTGATAAAGACACTTTTGCTGTGCATAGCACTACTGGTCCCTGCCAGGTGCACTCCTGTTTGGGGCATCCCATTCTGTGACTACAGCAGCCTCTATTTAAGACCATAACCATTTGCACCTATTATAATTGAAATTAGGCCTGATAAAGACACTTTTGCTGTGCATAGCACTACTGGTCCCTGCCAGGTGCACTCCTGTTTGGGGCATCCCATTCTGTGACTACAGCAGCCTCTATTTAAGACCATAACCATTTGCACCTATTATAATTGAAATTAGGCCTGATAAAAACACTTTTGCTGTGCATAGCACTACTGCCTGCCAGGTGCACTCCTGTTTGGGGCATCCCATTCTGTGACTACAGCAGCCTCTATTTAAGACCATAACCATTTGCACCTATTATAATTGAAATTAGGCCTGATAAAGACACTTTTGCTGTGCATAGCACTACTGGTCCCTGCCAGGTGCACTCCTGTTGTGGCATCCCATTCTGTGACTACACCAGCCTCTATTTAAGACCATATAACCATTTGCACCTATTATAATTGAAATTAGGCCTGATAAAGACACTTTTGCTGTGCATAGCACTACTGGTCCCTGCCAGGTGCACTCCTGTTTGGGGCATCCCATTCTGTGACTACAGCAGCCTCTATTTAAGACCATAACCCTTTGCACCTATTATAATTGAAATTAGGCCTGATAAAGACACTTTTGCTGTGCATAGCACTACTGGTCCCTGCCAGGTGCACTCCTGTTTGGGGCATCCCATTCTGTGACTACAGCAGCCTCTATTTAAGACCATAACCATTTGCACCTATTATAATTGAAATTAGGCCTGATAAAGACACTTTTGCTGTGCATAGCACTACTGGTCCCTGCCAGGTGCACTCCTGTTTGGGGCATCCCATTCTGTGACTACAGCAGCCTCTATTTAAGACCATAACCCTTTGCACCTATTATAATTGAAATTAGGCCTGATAAAGACACTTTTGCTGTGCATAGCGCTACTGCCTGCCAGGTGCACTCCTGTTGTGGCATCCCATTCTGTGACTACACCAGCCTCTATTTAAGACCATATAACCATTTGCACTTATTCTAATTGAAATTAGGCCTGATAAAGACACTTTTGCTGTGCATAGCACTACTGGTCCCAGGTGCACTCCTGTTTGGGGCATCCCATTCTGTGACTACAGGAGCCTCTATTTAAGACCATAACCATTTGCACCTATTATAATTGAAATTAGGCCTGATAAAGACACTTTTGCTGTGCATAGCACTACTGGTCCCAGGTGCACTCCTGTTTGGGGCATCCCATTCTGTGACTACAGGAGCCTCTATTTAAGACCATAACCATTTGCACCTATTATAATTGAAATTAGGCCTGATAAAGACACTTTTGCTGTGCATAGCACTACTGGTCCCAGGTGCACTCCTGTTTGGGGCATCCCATTCTGTGACTACAGCAGCCTCTATTTAAGACCATAACCATTTGCACCTATTATAATTGAAATTAGGCCTGATAAAGACACTTTTGCTGTGCATAGCACTACTGGTCCCTGCCAGGTGAACTCCTGTTTGGGGCATCCCATTCTGTGACTACAGCAGCCTCTATTTAAGACCGTAACCATTTGCACCTATTCTAATTGAAATAAGGCCTGATAAAGACACTTTTGCTGTGCATAGCACTACTGGTCCCTGCCAGGTGCACTCCTGTTTGGGGCATCCCATTCTGTGACTACAGCAGCCTCTATTTAAGACCATAACCATTTGCACCTATTATAATTGAAATTAGGCCTGATAAAAACACTTTTGCTGTGCATAGCACTACTGCCTGCCAGGTGCACTCCTGTTTGGGGCATCCCATTCTGTGACTACAGCAGCCTCTATTTAAGACCATAACCATTTGCACCTATTATAATTGAAATTAGGCCTGATAAAGACACTTTTGCTGTGCATAGCACTACTGGTCCCTGCCAGGTGCACTCCTGTTTGGGGCATCCCATTCTGTGACTACAGCAGCCTCTATTTAAGACCATATAAACATTTGCACTTATTCTAATTGAAATTAGGCCTGATAAAGACACTTTTGCTGTGCATAGCACTACTGGTCCCAGGTGCACTCCTGTTTGGGGCATCCCATTCTGTGACTACAGCAGCCTCTATTTAAGACCATAACCATTTGCACCTATTATAATTGAAATTAGGCCTGATAAAGACACTTTTGCTGTGCATAGCACTACTGCCTGCCAGGTGCACTCCTGTTGTGGCATCCCATTCTGTGACTACACCAGCCTCTATTTAAGACCGTAACCATTTGCACCTATTCTAATTGAAATAAGGCCTGATAAAGACACTTTTGCTGTGCATAGCACTACTGGTCCCTGCCAGGTGCACTCCTGTTTGGGGCATCCCATTCTGTGACTACAGCAGCCTCTATTTAAGACCATAACCATTTGCACCTATTATAATTGAAATTAGGCCTGATAAAGACACTTTTGCTGTGCATAGCACTACTGGTCCCTGCCAGGTGCACTCCTGTTTGGGGCATCCCATTCTGTGACTACAGCAGCCTCTATTTAAGACCATAACCATTTGCACCTATTATAATTGAAATTAGGCCTGATAAAAACACTTTTGCTGTGCATAGCACTACTGCCTGCCAGGTGCACTCCTGTTTGGGGCATCCCATTCTGTGACTACAGCAGCCTCTATTTAAGACCATAACCATTTGCACCTATTATAATTGAAATTAGGCCTGATAAAGACACTTTTGCTGTGCATAGCACTACTGGTCCCTGCCAGGTGCACTCCTGTTGTGGCATCCCATTCTGTGACTACACCAGCCTCTATTTAAGACCATATAACCATTTGCACCTATTATAATTGAAATTAGGCCTGATAAAGACACTTTTGCTGTGCATAGCACTACTGGTCCCTGCCAGGTGCACTCCTGTTTGGGGCATCCCATTCTGTGACTACAGCAGCCTCTATTTAAGACCATAACCCTTTGCACCTATTATAATTGAAATTAGGCCTGATAAAGACACTTTTGCTGTGCATAGCACTACTGGTCCCTGCCAGGTGCACTCCTGTTTGGGGCATCCCATTCTGTGACTACAGCAGCCTCTATTTAAGACCATAACCATTTGCACCTATTATAATTGAAATTAGGCCTGATAAAGACACTTTTGCTGTGCATAGCACTACTGGTCCCTGCCAGGTGCACTCCTGTTTGGGGCATCCCATTCTGTGACTACAGCAGCCTCTATTTAAGACCATAACCCTTTGCACCTATTATAATTGAAATTAGGCCTGATAAAGACACTTTTGCTGTGCATAGCACTACTGCCTGCCAGGTGCACTCCTGTTGTGGCATCCCATTCTGTGACTACACCAGCCTCTATTTAAGACCATATAACCATTTGCACTTATTCTAATTGAAATTAGGCCTGATAAAGACACTTTTGCTGTGCATAGCACTACTGGTCCCAGGTGCACTCCTGTTTGGGGCATCCCATTCTGTGACTACAGGAGCCTCTATTTAAGACCATAACCATTTGCACCTATTATAATTGAAATTAGGCCTGATAAAGACACTTTTGCTGTGCATAGCACTACTGGTCCCAGGTGCACTCCTGTTTGGGGCATCCCATTCTGTGACTACAGCAGCCTCTATTTAAGACCATAACCATTTGCACCTATTATAATTGAAATTAGGCCTGATAAAGACACTTTTGCTGTGCGTAGCACTACTGGTCCCTGCCAGGTGAACTCCTGTTTGGGGCATCCCATTCTGTGACTACAGCAGCCTCTATTTAAGACCGTAACCATTTGCACCTATTCTAATTGAAATAAGGCCTGATAAAGACACTTTTGCTGTGCATAGCACTACTGGTCCCTGCCAGGTGCACTCCTGTTTGGGGCATCCCATTCTGTGACTACAGCAGCCTCTATTTAAGACCATAACCATTTGCACCTATTATAATTGAAATTAGGCCTGATAAAAACACTTTTGCTGTGCATAGCACTACTGCCTGCCAGGTGCACTCCTGTTTGGGGCATCCCATTCTGTGACTACAGCAGCCTCTATTTAAGACCATAACCATTTGCACCTATTATAATTGAAATTAGGCCTGATAAAGACACTTTTGCTGTGCATAGCACTACTGGTCCCTGCCAGGTGCACTCCTGTTTGGGGCATCCCATTCTGTGACTACAGCAGCCTCTATTTAAGACCATATAAACATTTGCACTTATTCTAATTGAAATTAGGCCTGATAAAGACACTTTTGCTGTGCATAGCACTACTGGTCCCAGGTGCACTCCTGTTTGGGGCATCCCATGCTGTGACTACAGCAGCCTCTATTTAAGACCATAACCATTTGCACCTATTATAATTGAAATTAGGCCTGATAAAGACACTTCTGCTGTGCATAGCACTACTGGTCCCTGCCAGGTGCACTCCTGTTTGGGGCATCCCATTCTGTGACTACAGCAGCCTCTATTTAAGACCATAACCCTTTGCACCTATTATAATTGAAATTAGGCCTGATAAAGACACTTTTGCTGTGCATAGCACTACTGCCTGCCAGGTGCACTCCTGTTGTGGCATCCCATTCTGTGACTACACCAGCCTCTATTTAAGACCGTAACCATTTGCACCTATTCTAATTGAAATAAGGCCTGATAAAGACACTTTTGCTGTGCATAGCACTACTGGTCCCTGCCAGGTGCACTCCTGTTTGGGGCATCCCATTCTGTGACTACAGCAGCCTCTATTTAAGACCATAACCATTTGCACCTATTATAATTGAAATTAGGCCTGATAAAGACACTTTTGCTGTGCATAGCACTACTGGTCCCTGCCAGGTGCACTCCTGTTTGGGGCATCCCATTCTGTGACTACAGCAGCCTCTATTTAAGACCATAACCATTTGCACCTATTATAATTGAAATTAGGCCTGATAAAAACACTTTTGCTGTGCATAGCACTACTGCCTGCCAGGTGCACTCCTGTTTGGGGCATCCCATTCTGTGACTACAGCAGCCTCTATTTAAGACCATAACCATTTGCACCTATTATAATTGAAATTAGGCCTGATAAAGACACTTTTGCTGTGCATAGCACTACTGGTCCCTGCCAGGTGCACTCCTGTTTGGGGCATCCCATTCTGTGACTACAGCAGCCTCTATTTAAGACCATAAACATTTGCACTTATTCTAATTGAAATTAGGCCTGATAAAGACACTTTTGCTGTGCATAGCACTACTGGTCCCTGCCAGGTGCACTCCTGTTTGGGGCATCCCATTCTGTGACTACAGCAGCCTCTATTTAAGACCATAACCATTTGCATCTATTATAATTGAAATTAGGCCTGATAAAAACACTTTTGCTGTGCATAGCACAACTGCCTGCCAGGTGCACTCCTGTTGTGGCATCCCATTCTGTGACTACACCAGCCTCTATTTAAGACCATATAACCATTTGCACTTATTCTAATTGAAATTAGGCCTGATAAAGACACTTTTGCTGTGCATAGCACTACTGGTCCCAGGTGCACTCCTGTTTGGGGCATCCCATTCTGTGACTACAGCAGCCTCTATTTAAGACCATAACCATTTGCACCAATTATAATTGAAATTAGGCATGATAGACACTTTTGCTGTGCATAGCACTACTGGTCCCAGGTGCACTCCTGTTTGGGGCATCCCATTCTGTGACTACAGCAGCCTCTATTTAAGACCATAACCATTTGCACCTATTATAATTGAAATAAGGCCTGATAAAGACACTTTTGCTGTGCATAGCACTACTGGTCCCTGCCAGGTGCACTCCTGTTTGGGGCATCCCATTCTGTGACTACAGCAGCCTCTATTTAAGACCATAACCATTTGCACCTATTATAATTGAAATTCGGCCTGATAAAGACACTTTTGCTGTGCATAGCACTGCTGGTCCCTGCCAGGTGCACTCCTGTTTGGGGCATCCCATTCTGTGACTACAGCAGCCTCTATTTAAGACCATAACCATTTGCACCTATTATAATTGAAATTAGGCCTGATAAAGACACTTTTGCTGTGCATAGCACTACTGGTCCCTGCCAGGTGCACTCCTGTTTGGGGCATCCCATTCTGTGACTACAGCAGCCTCTATTTAAGACCATAACCCTTTGCACCTATTATAATTGAAATTAGGCCTGATAAAGACACTTTTGCTGTGCATAGCACTACTGCCTGCCAGGTGCACTCCTGTTTGGGGCATCCCATTCTGTGACTACAGCAGCCTCTATTTAAGACCATAACCCTTTGCACCTATTATAATTGAAATTAGGCCTGATAAAGACACTTTTGCTGTGCATAGCACTACTGGTCCCTGCCAGGTGCACTTCTATTTGGGGCATCCCATTCTGTGACTACAGCAGCCTCTATTTAAGACCATAACCCTTTGCACCTATTATAATTGAAATTAGGCCTGATAAAGACACTTTTGCTGTGCATAGCACTACTGCCTGCCAGGTGCACTCCTGTTGTGGCATCCCATTCTGTGACTACACCAGCCTCCATTTAAGACCATATAACCATTTTCACCTATTATAATTGAAATTAGGCCTGATAAAGACACTTTTGCTGTGCATAGCACTACTGGTCCCTGCCAGGTGCACTCCTGTTTGGGGCATCCCATTCTGTGACTACAGCAGCCTCTAAGACCATAACCAATTGCACCTATTATAATTGAAATTAGGCCTGATAAAAACACTTTTGCTGTGCATAGAACTACTGCCTGCCAGGTGCACTCCTGTTTGGGGCATCCCATTCTGTGACTACAGCAGCCTCTATTTAAGACCATAACCATTTGCACCTATTATAATTGAAATTAGGCCTGATAAAGACACTTTTGCTGTGCATAGCACTACTGGTCCCTGCCAGGTGCACTCCTGTTTGGGGCATCCCATTCTGTTACTACAGCGGCCTCTATTTAAGACCATAACCCTTTGCACCTATTATAATTGAAATTAGGCCTGATAAAGACACTTTTGCTGTGCATAGCACTACTGCCTGCCAGGTGCACTCCTGTTGTGGCATCCCATTCTGTGACTACACCAGCCTCTATTTAAGACCATATAACCATTTGCACCTATTATAATTGAAATTAGGCCTGATAAAGACACTTTTGCTGTGCATAGCACTACTGGTCCCTGCCAGGTGCACTCCTGTTTGGGGCATCCCATTCTGTGACTACAGCAGCCTCTATTTAAGACCATAACCCTTTGCACCTATTATAATTGAAATTAGGCCTGATAAAGACACTTTTGCTGTGCATAGCACTACTGGTCCCTGCCAGGTGCACTCCTGTTTGGGGCATCCCATTCTGTGACTACAGCAGCCTCTATTTAAGACCATAACCATTTGCACCTATTATAATTGAAATTAGGCCTGATAAAAACACTTTTGCTGTGCATAGCACTACTGCCTGCCAGGTGCACTCCTGTTTGGGGCATCCCATTCTGTGACTACAGCAGCCTCTATTTAAGACCATATAAACATTTGCACTTATTCTAATTGAAATTAGGCCTGATAAAGACACTTTTGCTGTGCATAGCACTACTGGTCCCAGGTGCACTCCTGTTTGGGGCATCCCATTCTGTGACTACAGCAGCCTCTATTTAAGACCATAACCATTTGCACCTATTATAATTGAAATTAGGCCTGATAAAGACACTTTTGCTGTGCATAGCACTACTGGTCCCTGCCAGGTGCACTCCTGTTTGGGGCATCCCATTCTGTGACTACAGCAGCCTCTATTTAAGACCATAACCATTTGCACCTATTATAATTGAAATTAGGCCTGATAAAAACACTTTTGCTGTGCATAGCACTACTGCCTGCCAGGTGCACTCCTGTTTGGGGCATCCCATTCTGTGACTACAGCAGCCTCTATTTAAGACCATAACCATTTGCACCTATTATAATTGAAATTAGGCCTGATAAAGACACTTTTGCTGTGCATAGCACTACTGGTCCCTGCCAGGTGCACTCCTGTTTGGGGTATCCCATTCTGTGACTACAGCAGCCTCTATTTAAGACCATATAAACATTTGCACTTATTCTAATTGAAATTAGGCCTGATAAAGACACTTTTGCTGTGCATAGCACTACTGGTCCCTGCCAGGTGCACTCCTGTTTGGGGCATCCCATTCTGTGACTACAGCAGCCTCTATTTAAGACCATAACCATTTGCACCTATTATAATTGAAATTAGGCCTGATAAAAACACTTTTGCTGTGCATAGCACAACTGCCTGCCAGGTGCACTCCTGTTGTGGCATCCCATTCTGTGACTACACCAGCCTCTATTTAAGACCATATAACCATTTGCACTTATTCTAATTGAAATTAGGCCTGATAAAGACACTTTTGCTGAGCATAGCACTACTGGTCCCAGGTGCACTCCTGTTTGGGGCATCCCATTCTGTGACTACAGCAGCCTCTATTTAAGACCATAACCATTTGCACCAATTATAATTGAAATTAGGCATGATAAAGACACTTTTGCTGTGCATAGCACTACTGGTCCCAGGTGCACTCCTGTTTGGGGCATCCCATTCTGTGACTACAGCAGCCTCTATTTAAGACCATAACCATTTGCACCTATTATAATTGAAATTAGGCCTGATAAAGACACTTTTGCTGTGCATAGCACTCCTGGTCCCTGCCAGGTGCACTCCTGTTTGGGGCATCCCATTCTGTGACTACAGCAGCCTCTATTTAAGACCATAACCATTTGCACCTATTATAATTGAAATTAGGCCTGATAAAGACACTTTTGCTGTGCATAGCACTACTGGTCCCTGCCAGGTGCACTCCTGTTTGGGGCATCCCATTCTGTGACTACAGCAGCCTCTATTTAAGACCATAACCCTTTGCACCTATTATAATTGAAATTAGGCCTGATAAAGACACTTTTGCTGTGCATAGCACTACTGCCTGCCAGGTGCACTCCTGTTGTGGCATCCCATTCTGTGACTACACCAGCCTCTATTTAAGACCATATAACCATTTGCACCTATTATAATTGAAATTAGGCCTGATAAAGACACTTTTGCTGTGCATAGCACTACTGGTCCCTGCCAGGTGCACTCCTGTTTGGGGCATCCCATTCTGTGACTACAGCAGCCTCTATTTAAGACCATAACCATTTGCACCTATTATAATTGAAATTAGGCCTGATAAAGACACTTTTGCTGTGCATAGCACTACTGCCTGCCAGGTGCACTCCTGTTGTGGCATCCCATTCTGTGACTACACCAGCCTCTATTTAAGACCATATAACCATTTGCACCCATTATAATTGAAATTAGGCCTGATAAAGACACTTTTGCTGTGCATAGCACTACTGGTCCCTGCCAGGTGCACTCCTGTTTTGGGCATCCCATTCTGTGACTACAGCAGCCTCTATTTAAGACCATAACCCTTTGCACCTATTATAATTGAAATTAGGCCTGATAAAGACACTTTTGCTGTGCATAGCACTACTGGTCCCTGCCAGGTGCACTCCTGTTTGGGGCATCCCATTCTGTGACTACAGCAGCCTCTATTTAAGACCATAACCATTTGCACCTATTATAATTGAAATTAGGCCTGATAAAGACACTTTTGCTGTGCATAGCACCACTGGTCCCTGCCAGGTGCACTTCTGTTTGGGGCATCCCATTCTGTGACTACAGCAGCCTCTATTTAAGACCATAACCCTTTGCACCTATTATAATTGAAATTAGGCCTGATAAAGACACTTTTGCTGTGCATAGCACTACTGCCTGCCAGGTGCACTCCTGTTGTGGCATCCCATTCTGTGACTACACCAGCCTCTATTTAAGACCATATAACCATTTGCACCTATTATATTTGAAATTAGGCCTGATAAAGACACTTTTGCTGTGCATAGCACTACTGGTCCCTGCCAGGTGCACTCCTGTTTGGGGCATCCCATTCTGTGACTACAGCAGCCTCTAAGACCATAACCAATTGCACCTATTATAATTGAAATTAGGCCTGATAAAGACACTTTTGCTGTGCATAGCACTACTGCCTGCAAGGTGCACTCCTGTTGTGGCATCCCATTCTGTGACTACACCAGCCTCTATTTAAGACCATATAACCATTTGCACTTATTCTAATTGAAATTAGGCCTGATAATGACACTTTTGCTGTGCATAGCACTACTGGTCCCTGCCAGGTGCACTCCTGTTTGGGGCATCCCATTCTGTGACTACAGCAGCCTCTATTTAAGACCATAACCCTTTGCACCTATTATAATTGAAATTAGGCCTGATAAAGACACTTTTGCTGTGCATAGCACAACTGCCTGCCAGGTGCACTCCTGTTGTGACATCCCATTCTGTGACTACACCAGCCTCTATTTAAGACCATATAACCATTTGCACTTATTCTAATTGAAATTAGGCCTGATAAAGACACTTTTGCTGTGCATAGCACTACTGGTCCCAGGTGCACTCCTGTTTGGGGCATCCCATTCTGTGACTACAGCAGCCTCTATTTAAGACCATAACCATTTGCACCTATTATAATTGAAATTAGGCCTGATAAAGACACTTTTGCTGTGCATAGCACTACTGGTCCCTGCCAGGTGCACTCCTGTTTGGGGCATCCCATTCTGTTACTACAGCAGCCTCTATTTAAGACCATAACCCTTTGCACCTATTATAATTGAAATTAGGCCTGATAAAGACACTTTTGCTGTGCATAGCACTACTGCCTGCCAGGTGCACTCCTGTTGTGGCATCCCATTCTGTGACTACACCAGCCTCTATTTAAGACCATATAACCATTTGCACCTATTATAATTGAAATTAGGCCTGATAAAGACACTTTTGCTGTGCATAGCACTACTGGTCCCTGCCAGGTGCACTCCTGTTTGGGGCATCCCATTCTGTGACTACAGCAGCCTCTATTTAAGACCATAACCCTTTGCACCTATTATAATTGAAATTAGGCCTGATAAAGACACTTTTGCTGTACATAGCACTACTGGTCCCTGCCAGGTGCACTCCTGTTTGGGGCATCCCATTCTGTGACTACAGCAGCCTCTATTTAAGACCATAACCATTTGCACCTATTATAATTGAAATTAGGCCTGATAAAGACACTTTTGCTGTGCATAGCACTACTGGTCCCTGCCAGGTGCACCCCTGTTTGGGGCATCCCATTCTGTGACTACACCAGCCTCTATTTAAGACCATAACCCTTTGCACCTATTATAATTGAAATTAGGCCTGATAAAGACACTTTTGCTGTGCATAGCACTACTGCCTGCCAGGTGCACTCCTGTTGTGGCATCCCATTCTGTGACTACACCAGCCTCTATTTAAGACCATATAACCATTTGCACTTATTCTAATTGAAATTAGGCCTGATAAAGACACTTTTGCTGTGCATAGCACTACTTGTCCCAGGTGCACTCCTGTTTGGGGCATCCCATTCTGTGACTACAGCAGCCTCTATTTAAGACCATAACCATTTGCACCTATTGTAATTGAAATTAGGCCTGATAAAGACACTTTTGCTGTGCATAGCACTACTGGTCCCAGGTGCACTCCTGATTGGGGCATCCCATTCTGTGACTTTAGCAGCCTCTATTTAAGACCATAACCATTTGCACCTATTATAATTGAAATTAGGCCTGCTAAAGACACTTTTGCTGTGCATAGCACTACTGGTCCCTGCCAGGTGAACTCCTGTTTGGGGCATCCCATTCTGTGACTACAGCAGCCTCTATTTAAGACCGTAACCATTTGCACCTATTCTAATTGAAATTAGGCCTGATAAAGACACTTTTGCTGTGCATAGCACTACTGGTCCCTGCCAGGTGCACTCCTGTTTGGGGCATCCCATTCTGTGACTACAGCAGCCTCTATTTAAGACCATAACCATTTGCACCTATTATAATTGAAATTAGGCCTGATAAAGACACTTTTGCTGTGCATAGCACTACTGGTCCCTGCCAGGTGCACTCCTGTTTGGGCATCCCATTCTGTGACTACAGCAGCCTCTATTTAAGACCATAACCATTTGCACCTATTATAATTGAAATTAGGTCTGATAAAAACACTTTTGCTGTGCATAGCACTACTGCCTGCCAGGAGCACTCCTGTTGTGGCATCCCATTCTGTGACTACACCAGCCTCTATTTAAGACCATATAACCATTTGCACTTATTCTAATTGAAATTAGGCCTGATAAAGACACTTTTGCTGTGCATAGCACTACTGGTCCCAGGTGCACTCCTGTTTGGGGCATCCCATTCTGTGACTACAGCAGCCTCTATTTAAGACCATAACCATTTGCACCTATTATAATTGAAATTAGGCCTGATAAAGACACTTTTGCTGTGCATAGCACTACTGCCTGCCAGGTGCACTCCTGTTTGGGGCATCCCATTCTGTGACTACAGCAGCCTCTATTTAAGACCATAACCATTTGCACCTATTATAATTGAAATTAGGCCTGATAAAGACACTTTTGCTGTGCATAGCACTACTGGTCCCTGCCAGGTTAACTCCTGTTTGGGGCATCCCATTCTGTGACTACAGCAGCCTCTATTTAAGACCGTAACCATTTGCACCTATTCTAATTGAAATTAGGCCTGATAAAAACACTTTTGCTGTGCATAGCACTACTGCCTGCCAGGTGCACTCCTGTTTGGGGCATCCCATTCTGTGACTACAGCAGCCTCTATTTAAGACCATAACCCTTTCCACCTATTATAATTGAAATTAGGCCTGATAAAGACACTTTTGCTGTGCATAGCACTACTGCCTGCCAGGTGCACTCCTGTTGTGGCATCCCATTCTGTGACTACACCAGCCTCTATTTAAGACCGTAACCATTTGCACCTATTCTAATTGAAATAAGGCCTGATAAAGACACTTTTGCTGTGCATAGCACTACTGGTCCCTGCCAGGTGCACTCCTGTTTGGGGCATCCCATTCTGTGACTACAGCAGCCTCTATTTAAGACCATAACCATTTGCACCTATTATAATTGAAATTAGGCCTGATAAAAACAATTTTGCTGTGCATAGCACTACTGCCTGCCAGGTGCACTCCTGTTTGGGGCATCCCATTCTGTGACTACAGCAGCCTCTATTTAAGGCTGTGCATAGCACTACTGGTCCCTGCCAGGTGCACTCCTGTTTGGGGCATCCCATTCTGTGACTACAGCAGCCTCTATTTAAGACCATATAAACATTTGCACTTATTCTAATTGAAATTAGGCCTGATAAAGACACTTTTGCTGTGCATAGCACTACTGGTCCCTGCCAGGTGCACTCCTGTTTGGGGCATCCCATTCTGTGACTACAGCAGCCTCTATTTAAGACCATAACCATTTGCACCTATTATAATTGAAATTAGGCCTGATAAAAACACTTTTGCTGTACATAGCACTACTGGTCCCTGCCAGGTGCACTCCTGTTTGGGGCATCCCATTCTGTGACTACAGCAGCCTCTATTTAAGACCATAACTATTTGCACCTATTATAATTGAAATTAGGCCTGATAAAGACACTTTTGCTGTGCATAGCACTACTGGTCCCTGCCAGGTGCACCCCTGTTTGGGGCATCCCATTCTGTGACTACACCAGCCTCTATTTAAGACCATAACCCTTTGCACCTATTATAATTGAAATTAGGCCTGATAAAGACACTTTTGCTGTGCATAGCACTACTGCCTGCCAGGTGCACTCCTGTTGTGGCATCCCATTCTGTGACTACACCAGCCTCTATTTAAGACCATATAACCATTTGCACTTATTCTAATTGAAATTAGGCCTGATAAAGACACTTTTGCTGTGCATAGCACTACTTGTCCCAGGTGCACTCCTGTTTGGGGCATCCCATTCTGTGACTACAGCAGCCTCTATTTAAGACCATAACCATTTGCACCTATTGTAATTGAAATTAGGCCTGATAAAGACACTTTTGCTGTGCATAGCACTACTGGTCCCAGGTGCACTCCTGATTGGGGCATCCCATTCTGTGACTTTAGCAGCCTCTATTTAAGACCATAACCATTTGCACCTATTATAATTGAAATTAGGCCTGCTAAAGACACTTTTGCTGTGCATAGCACTACTGGTCCCTGCCAGGTGAACTCCTGTTTGGGGCATCCCATTCTGTGACTACAGCAGCCTCTATTTAAGACCGTAACCATTTGCACCTATTCTAATTGAAATTAGGCCTGATAAAGACACTTTTGCTGTGCATAGCACTACTGGTCCCTGCCAGGTGCACTCCTGTTTGGGCATCCCATTCTGTGACTACAGCAGCCTCTATTTAAGACCATAACCATTTGCACCTATTATAATTGAAATTAGGCCTGATAAAAACACTTTTGCTGTGCATAGCACTACTGCCTGCCAGGTGCACTCCTGTTGTGGCATCCCATTCTGTGACTACACCAGCCTCTATTTAAGACCATATAACCATTTGCACTTATTCTAATTGAAATTAGGCCTGATAAAGACACTTTTGCTGTGCATAGCACTACTGGTCCCAGGTGCACTCCTGTTTGGGGCATCCCATTCTGTGACTACAGCAGCCTCTATTTAAGACCATAACCATTTGCACCTATTATAATTGAAATTAGGCCTGATAAAGACACTTTTGCTGTGCATAGCACTACTGCCTGCCAGGTGCACTCCTGTTTGGGGCATCCCATTCTGTGACTACAGCAGCCTCTATTTAAGACCATAACCATTTGCACCTAATATAATTGAAATTAGGCCTGATAAAGACACTTTTGCTGTGCATAGCACTACTGGTCCCTGCCAGGTTAACTCCTGTTTGGGGCATCCCATTCTGTGACTACAGCAGCCTCTATTTAAGACCGTAACCATTTGCACCTATTCTAATTGAAATAAGGCCTGATAAAAACACTTTTGCTGTGCATAGCACTACTGCCTGCCAGGTGCACTCCTGTTTGGGGCATCCCATTCTGTGACTACAGCAGCCTCTATTTAAGACCATAACCCTTTCCACCTATTATAATTGAAATTAGGCCTGATAAAGACACTTTTGCTGTGCATAGCACTACTGCCTGCCAGGTGCACTCCTGTTGTGGCATCCCATTCTGTGACTACACCAGCCTCTATTTAAGACCGTAACCATTTGCACCTATTCTAATTGAAATAAGGCCTGATAAAGACACTTTTGCTGTGCATAGCACTACTGGTCCCTGCCAGGTGCACTCCTGTTTGGGGCATCCCATTCTGTGACTACAGCAGCCTCTATTTAAGACCATAACCATTTGCACCTATTATAATTGAAATTAGGCCTGATAAAAACAATTTTGCTGTGCATAGCACTACTGCCTGCCAGGTGCACTCCTGTTTGGGGCATCCCATTCTGTGACTACAGCAGCCTCTATTTAAGGCTGTGCATAGCACTACTGGTCCCTGCCAGGTGCACTCCTGTTTGGGGCATCCCATTCTGTGACTACAGCAGCCTCTATTTAAGACCATATAAACATTTGCACTTATTCTAATTGAAATTAGGCCTGATAAAGACACTTTTGCTGTGCATAGCACTACTGGTCCCTGCCAGGTGCACTCCTGTTTGGGGCATCCCATTCTGTGACTACAGCAGCCTCTATTTAAGACCATAACCATTTGCACCTATTATAATTGAAATTAGGCCTGATAAAAACACTTTTGCTGTGCATAGCACAACTGCCTGCCAGGTGCACTCCTGTTGTGGCATCCCATTCTGTGACTACACCAGCCTCTATTTAAGACCATATAACCATTTGCACTTATTCTAATTGAAATTAGGCCTGATAAAGACACTTTTGCTGTGCATAGCACTACTGGTCCCAGGTGCACTCCTGTTTGGGGCATCCCATTCTGTGACTACAGCAGCCTCTATTTAAGACCATAACCATTTGCACCTATTATAATTGAAATTAGGCCTGATAAAGACACTTTTGCTGTGCATAGCACTACTGGTCCCAGGTGCACTCCTGTTTGGGGCATCCCATTCTGTGACTACAGCAGCCTCTATTTAAGACCATAACCATTTGCACCTATTATAATTGAAATTAGGCCTGATAAAGACACTTTTGCTGTGCATAGCACTACTGGTCCCTGCCAGGTGCACTCCTGTTTGGGGCATCCCATTCTGTGACTGCAGCAGCCTCTATTTAAGACCATATAAACATTTGCACTTATTCTAATTGAAATTAGGCCTGATAAAGACACTTTTGCTGTGCATAGCACTACTGGTCCCTGCCAGGTGCACTCCTGTTTGGGGCATCCCATTCTGTGACTACAGCAGCCTCTATTTAAGACCATAACCATTTGCACCTATTATAATTGAAATTAGGCCTGATAAAAACACTTTTGCTGTGCATAGCACAACTGCCTGCCAGGTGCACTCCTGTTGTGGCATCCCATTCTGTGACTACACCAGCCTCTATTTAAGACCATATAACCATTTGCACTTATTCTAATTGAAATTAGGCCTGATAAAGACACTTTTGCTGTGCATAGCACTACTGGTCCCAGGTGCACTCCTGTTTGGGGCATCCCATTCTGTGACTACAGCAGCCTCTATTTAAGACCATAACCATTTGCACCTATTATAATTGAAATTAGGCCTGATAAAGACACTTTTGCTGTGCATAGCACTACTGGTCCCTGCCAGGTGCACTCCTGTTTGGGGCATCCCATTCTGTGACTACAGCAGCCTCTATTTAAGACCATAACCCTTTGCACCTATTATAATTGAAATTAGGCCTGATAAAGACACTTTTGCTGTGCATAGCACTACTGGTCCCTGCCAGGTGCACTCCTGTTTGGGGCATCCCATTCTGTGACTACAGCAGCCTCTATTTAAGACCATAACCATTTGCACCTATTATAATTGAAATTAGGCCTGATAAAAACACTTTTGCTGTGCATAGCACTACTGCCTGCCAGGTGCACTCCTGTTTGGGGCATCCCATTCTGTGACTACAGCAGCCTCTATTTAAGACCATAACCATTTGCACCTATTATAATTGAAATTAGGCCTGATAAAGACACTTTTGCTGTGCATAGCACTACTGGTCCCTGCCAGGTGCACTCCTGTTTGGGGCATCCCATTCTGTGACTACAGCAGCCTCTATTTAAGACCATATAAACATTTGCACTTATTCTAATTGAAATTAGGCCTGATAAAGACACTTTTGCTGTGCATAGCACTACTGGTCCCTGCCAGGTGCACTCCTGTTTGGGGCATCCCATTCTGTGACTACAGCAGCCTCTATTTAAGACCATAACCATTTGCACCTATTCTAATTGAAATTAGGCCTGATAAAGACACTTTTGCTGTGCATAGCACTACTGGTCCCTGCCAGGTGCACTCCTGTTTGGGGCATCCCATTCTGTGACTACAGCAGCCTCTATTTAAGACCATAACCATTTGCACCTATTATAATTGAAATTAGGCCTGATAAAAACACTTTTGCTGTGCATAGCACTACTGCCTGCCAGGTGCACTCCTGTTTGGGGCATAACATTCTGTGACTACAGCAGCCTCTATTTAAGACCATAACCATTTGCACCTATTATAATTGAAATTAGGCCTGATAAAGACACTTTTGCTGTGCATAGCACTACTGGTCCCTGCCAAATGCACTCCTGTTTGGGGCATCCCATTCTGTGACTACAGCAGCCTCTATTTAAGACCATAACCATTTGCACCTATTATAATTGAAATTAGGCCTGATAAAGACACTTTTGCTGTGCATAGCACTACTGGTCCCTGCCAGGTGCACTCCTGTTTGGGGCATCCCATTCTGTGACTACAGCAGCCTCTATTTAAGACCATAACCCTTTGCACCTATTATAATTGAAATTAGGCCTGATAAAGACACTTTTGCTGTGCATAGCACTACTGGTCCCTGCCAGGTGCACTCCTGTTTGGGGCATCCCATTCTGTGACTACAGCAGCCTCTATTTAAGACCATAACCATTTGCACCTATTATAATTGAAATTAGGCCTGATAAAGACACTTTTGCTGTGCATAGCACCACTGGTCCCTGCCAGGTGCACTTCTGTTTGGGGCATCCCATTCTGTGACTACAGCAGCCTCTATTTAAGACCATAACCCTTTGCACCTATTATAATTGAAATTAGGCCTGATAAAGACACTTTTGCTGTGCATAGCACTACTGCCTGCCAGGTGCACTCCTGTTGTGGCATCCCATTCTGTGACTACACCAGCCTCTATTTAAGACCATATAACCATTTGCACCTATTATAATTGAAATTAGGCCTGATAAAGACACTTTTGCTGTGCATAGCACTACTGGTCCCTGCCAGGTGCACTCCTGTTTGGGGCATCCCATTCTGTGACTACAGCAGCCTCTATTTAAGACCATAACCATTTGCACCTATTATAATTGAAATTAAGCCTGATAAAAACACTTTTGCTGTGCATAGCACTACTGCCTGCCAGGTGCACTCCTGTTTGGGGCATCCCATTCTGTGACTACAGCAGCCTCTATTTAAGACCATAACCCTTTGCACCTATTATAATTGAAATTAGGCCTGATAAAGACACTTTTGCTGTGCATAGCACTACTGGTCCCTGCCAGGTGCACTCCTGTTTGGGGCATCCCATTCTGTGACTACAGCAGCCTCTATTTAAGACCATAACCATTTGCACCTATTATAATTGAAATTAGGCCTGATAAAGACACTTTTGCTGTGCATAGCACCACTGGTCCCTGCCAGGTGCACTTCTGTTTGGGGCATCCCATTCTGTGACTACAGCAGCCTCTATTTAAGACCATAACCCTTTGCACCCATTATAATTGAAATTAGGCCTGATAAAGACACTTTTGCTGTGCATAGCACTACTGCCTGCCAGGTGCACTCCTGTTGTGGCATCCCATTCTGTGACTACACCAGCCTCTATTTAAGACCATATAACCATTTGCACCTATTATAATTGAAATTAGGCCTGATAAAGACACTTTTGCTGTGCATAGCACTACTGGTCCCTGCCAGGTGCACTCCTGTTTGGGGCATCCCATTCTGTGACTACAGCAGCCTCTATTTAAGACCATAACCATTTGCACCTATTATAATTGAAATTAAGCCTGATAAAAACACTTTTGCTGTGCATAGCACTACTGCCTGCCAGGTGCACTCCTGTTTGGGGCATCCCATTCTGTGACTACAGCAGCCTCTATTTAAGACCATAACCATTTGCACCTATTATAATTGAAATTAGGCCTGATAAAGACACTTTTGCTGTGCATAGCACTACTGGTCCCTGCCAGGTGCACTCCTGTTTGGGGCATCCCATTCTGTGACTACAGCAGCCTCTATTTAAGACCATAACCATTTGCACCTATTATAATTGAAATTAGGCCTGATAAAAACACTTTTGCTGTGCATAGCACTACTGGTCCCTGCCAGGTGCACTCCTGTTTGGGGCATCCCATTCTGTGACTACAGCAGCCTCTATTTAAGACCATATAAACATTTGCACTTATTCTAATTGAAATTAGGCCTGATAAAGACACTTTTGCTGTGCATAGCACTACTGGTCCCTGCCAGGTGCACTCCTGTTTGGGGCATCCCATTCTGTGACTACAGCAGCCTCTATTTAAGACCATAACCATTTGCACCTATTATAATTGAAATTAGGCCTGATAAAAACACTTTTGCTGTGCATAGCACAACTGCCTGCCAGGTGCACTCCTGTTGTGGCATCCCATTCTGTGACTACACCAGCCTCTATTTAAGACCATATAACCATTTGCACTTATTCTAATTGAAATTAGGCCTGATAAAGACACTTTTGCTGTGCATAGCACTACTGGTCCCAGGTGCACTCCTGTTTGGGGCATCCCATTCTGTGACTACAGCAGCCTCTATTTAAGACCATAACCATTTGCACCTATTATAATTGAAATTAGGCCTGATAAAGACACTTTTGCTGTGCATAGCACTACTGGTCCCTGCCAGGTGCACTCCTGTTTGGGGCATCCCATTCTGTGACTACAGCATCCCATTCTGTGACTACAGCAGCCTCTATTTAAGACCATAACCATTTGCACCTATTATAATTGAAATTAGGCCTGATAAAGACACTTTTGCTGTGCATAGCACTACTGGTCCCTGCCAGGTGCACTCCTGTTTGGGGCATCCCATTCTGTGACTACAGCAGCCTCTATTTAAGACCATAACCCTTTGCACCTATTATAATTGAAATTAGGCCTGATAAAGACACTTTTGCTGTGCATAGCACTACTGCCTGCCAGGTGCACTCCTGTTGTGGCATCCCATTCTGTGACTACACCAGCCTCTATTTAAGACCATATAACCATTTGCACCTATTATAATTGAAATTAGGCCTGATAAAGACACTTTTGCTGTGCATAGCACTACTGGTCCCTGCCAGGTGCACTCCTGTTTGGGGCATCCCATTCTGTGACTACAGCAGCCTCTATTTAAGACCATAACCATTTGCACCTATTATAATTGAAATTAGGCCTGATAAAGACACTTTTGCTGTGCATAGCACTACTGCCTGCCAGGTGCACTCCTGTTGTGGCATCCCATTCTGTGACTACACCAGCCTCTATTTAAGACCATATAACCATTTGCACCTATTATAATTGAAATTAGGCCTGATAAAGACACTTTTGCTGTGCATAGCATTACTGGTCCCTGCCAGGTGCACTCCTGTTTGGGGCATCCCATTCTGTGACTACAGCAGCCTCTATTTAAGACCATAACCATTTGCACCTATTATAATTGAAATTAGGCCTGATAAAGACACTTTTGCTGTGCATAGCACTACTGGTCCCTGCCAGGTGCACTCCTGTTTGGGGCATCCCATTCTGTGACTACAGCAGCCTCTATTTAAGACCATAACCCTTTGCACCTATTATAATTGAAATTAGGCCTGATAAAGACACGTTTGCTGTGCATAGCACTACTGGTCCCTGCCAGGTGCACTCCTGTTTGGGGCATCCCATTCTGTGACTACAGCAGCCTCTATTTAAGACCATAACCATTTGCACCTATTATAATTGAAATTAGGCCTGATAAAGACACTTTTGCTGTGCATAGCACTACTGGTCCCTGCCAGGTGCACTCCTGTTTGGGGCATCCCATTCTGTGACTACAGCAGCCTCTATTTAAGACCATAACCATTTGCACCTATTATAATTGAAATTAGGCCTGATAAAGACACTTTTGCTGTGCATAGCACCACTGGTCCCTGCCAGGTGCACTTCTGTTTGGGGCATCCCATTCTGTGACTACAGCAGCCTCTATTTAAGACCATAACCATTTGCACCTATTATAATTGAAATTAGGCCTGATAAAGACACTTTTGCTGTGCATAGCACTACTGCCTGCCAGGTGCACTCCTGTTGTGGCATCCCATTCTGTGACTACAGCAGCCTCTATTTAAGACCATAACCATTTGCACCTATTATAATTGAAATTAGGCCTGATAAAGACACTTTTGCTGTGCATAGCACTACTGGTCCCTGCCAGGTGCACTCCTGTTTGGGGCATCCCATTCTGTGACTACAGCAGCCTCTAAGACCATAACCATTTGCACCTATTATAATTGAAATTAGGCCTGATAAAGACACTTTTGCTGTGCATAGCACTACTGCCTGCAAGGTGCACTCCTGTTGTGGCATCCCATTCTGCGACTACACCAGCCTCTATTTAAGACCATATAACCATTTGCACTTATTCTAATTGAAATTAGGCCTGATAAAGACACTTTTGCTGTGCATAGCACTACTGGTCCCTGCCAGGTGCACTCCTGTTTGGGGCATCCCATTCTGTGACTACAGCAGCCTCTATTTAAGACCATAACCATTTGCACCTATTATAATTGAAATTAGGCCTGATAAAGACACTTTTGCTGTGCATAGCACTACTGGTCCCTGCCAGGTGCACTCCTGTTTGGGGCATCCCATTCTGTGACTACAGCAGCCTCTATTTAAGACCATAACCCTTTGCACCTATTATAATTGAAATTAGGCCTGATAAAGACACGTTTGCTGTGCATAGCACTACTGGTCCCTGCCAGGTGCACTCCTGTTTGGGGCATCCCATTCTGTGACTACAGCAGCCTCTATTTAAGACCATAACCATTTGCACCTATTATAATTGAAATTAGGCCTGATAAAGACACTTTTGCTGTGCATAGCACTACTGGTCCCTGCCAGGTGCACTCCTGTTTGGGGCATCCCATTCTGTGACTACAGCAGCCTCTATTTAAGACCATAACCATTTGCACCTATTATAATTGAAATTAGGCCTGATAAAGACACTTTTGCTGTGCATAGCACCACTGGTCCCTGCCAGGTGCACTTCTGTTTGGGGCATCCCATTCTGTGACTACAGCAGCCTCTATTTAAGACCATAACCCTTTTGCACCTATTATAATTGAAATTAGGCCTGATAAAGACACTTTTGCTGTGCATAGCACTACTGCCTGCCAGGTGCACTCCTGTTGTGGCATCCCATTCTGTGACTACAGCAGCCTCTATTTAAGACCATAACCATTTGCACCTATTATAATTGAAATTAGGCCTGATAAAGACACTTTTGCTGTGCATAGCACTACTGGTCCCTGCCAGGTGCACTCCTGTTTGGGGCATCCCATTCTGTGACTACAGCAGCCTCTAAGACCATAACCATTTGCACCTATTATAATTGAAATTAGGCCTGATAAAGACACTTTTGCTGTGCATAGCACTACTGCCTGCAAGGTGCACTCCTGTTGTGGCATCCCATTCTGCGACTACACCAGCCTCTATTTAAGACCATATAACCATTTGCACTTATTCTAATTGAAATTAGGCCTGATAAAGACACTTTTGCTGTGCATAGCACTACTGGTCCCTGCCAGGTGCACTCCTGTTTGGGGCATCCCATTCTGTGACTACAGCAGCCTCTATTTAAGACCATAACCATTTGCACCTATTATAATTGAAATTAGGCCTGATAAAGACACTTTTGCTGTGCATAGCACTACTGGTCCCTGCCAGGTGCACTCCTGTTTGGGGCATCCCATTCTGTGACTACAGCAGCGTCTATTTAAGACCATAACCCTTTGCACCTATTATAATTGAAATTAGGCCTGATAAAGACACGTTTGCTGTGCATAGCACTACTGGTCCCTGCCAGGTGCACTCCTGTTTGGGGCATCCCATTCTGTGACTACAGCAGCCTCTATTTAAGACCATAACCATTTGCACCTATTATAATTGAAATTAGGCCTGATAAAGACACTTTTGCTGTGCATAGCACCACTGGTCCCTGCCAGGTGCACTTCTGTTTGGGGCATCCCATTCTGTGACTACAGCAGCCTCTATTTAAGACCATAACCCTTTGCACCTATTATAATTGAAATTAGGCCTGATAAAGACACTTTTGCTGTGCATAGCACTACTGCCTGCCAGGTGCACTCCTGTTGTGGCATCCCATTCTGTGACTACAGCAGCCTCTATTTAAGACCATATAACCATTTGCACCTATTATAATTGAAATTAGGCCTGATAAAGACACTTTTGCTGTGCATAGCACTACTGGTCCCTGCCAGGTACACTCCTGTTTGGGGCATCCCATTCTGTGACTACAGCAGCCTCTATTTAAGACCATAACCATTTGCACCTATTATAATTGAAATTAAGCCTGATAAAAACACTTTTGCTGTGCATAGCACTACTGCCTGCCAGGTGCACTCCTGTTTGGGGCATCCCATTCTGTGACTACAGCAGCCTCTATTTAAGACCATATAAACATTTGCACTTATTCTAATTGAAATTAGGCCTGATAAAGACACTTTTGCTGTGCATAGCACTACTGGTCCCTGCCAGGTGCACTCCTGTTTGGGGCATCCCATTCTGTGACTACAGCAGCCTCTATTTAAGACCATAACCATTTGCACCTATTATAATTGAAATTAGGCCTGATAAAGACACTTTTGCTGTGCATAGCACTACTGGTCCCTGCCAGGTGCACTCCTGTTTGGGGCATCCCATTCTGTGACTACAGCAGCCTCTATTTAAGACCATAACCATTTGCACCTATTATAATTGAAATTAGGCCTGATAAAAACACTTTTGCTGTGCATAGCACTACTGGTCCCTGCCAGGTGCACTCCTGTTTGGGGCATCCCATTCTGTGACTACAGCAGCCTCTATTTAAGACCATATAAACATTTGCACTTATTCTAATTGAAATTAGGCCTGATAAAGACACTTTTGCTGTGCATAGCACTACTGGTCCCTGCCAGGTGCACTCCTGTTTGGGGCATCCCATTCTGTGACTAAAGCAGCCTCTATTTAAGACCATAACCATTTGCACCTATTATAATTGAAATTAGGCCTGATAAAAACACTTTTGCTGTGCATAGCACAACTGCCTGCCAGGTGCACTCCTGTTGTGGCATCCCATTCTGTGACTACACCAGCCTCTATTTAAGACCATATAACCATTTGCACTTATTCTAATTGAAATTAGGCCTGATAAAGACACTTTTGCTGTGCATAGCACTACTGGTCCCAGGTGCACTCCTGTTTGGGGCATCCCATTCTGTGACTACAGCAGCCTCTATTTAAGACCATAACCATTTGCACCTATTATAATTGAAATTAGGCCTGATAAAGACACTTTTGCTGTGCATAGCACTACTGGTCCCTGCCAGGTGCACTCCTGTTTGGGGCATCCCATTCTGTGACTACAGCATCCCATTCTGTGACTACAGCAGCCTCTATTTAAGACCATAACCATTTGCACCTATTATAATTGAAATTAGGCCTGATAAAGACACTTTTGCTGTGCATAGCACTACTGGTCCCTGCCAGGTGCACTCCTGTTTGGGGCATCCCATTCTGTGACTACAGCAGCCTCTATTTAAGACCATAACCCTTTGCACCTATTATAATTGAAATTAGGCCTGATAAAGACACTTTTGCTGTGCATAGCACTACTGCCTGCCAGGTGCACTCCTGTTGTGGCATCCCATTCTGTGACTACACCAGCCTCTATTTAAGACCATATAACCATTTGCACCTATTATAATTGAAATTAGGCCTGATAAAGACACTTTTGCTGTGCATAGCACTACTGGTCCCTGCCAGGTGCACTCCTGTTTGGGGCATCCCATTCTGTGACTACAGCAGCCTCTATTTAAGACCATAACCATTTGCACCTATTATAATTGAAATTAGGCCTGATAAAGACACTTTTGCTGTGCATAGCACTACTGCCTGCCAGGTGCACTCCTGTTGTGGCATCCCATTCTGTGACTACACCAGCCTCTATTTAAGACCATATAACCATTTGCACCTATTATAATTGAAATTAGGCCTGATAAAGACACTTTTGCTGTGCATAGCATTACTGGTCCCTGCCAGGTGCACTCCTGTTTGGGGCATCCCATTCTGTGACTACAGCAGCCTCTATTTAAGACCATAACCATTTGCACCTATTATAATTGAAATTAGGCCTGATAAAGACACGTTTGCTGTGCATAGCACTACTGGTCCCTGCCAGGTGCACTCCTGTTTGGGGCATCCCATTCTATGACTACAGCAGCCTCTATTTAAGACCATAACCATTTGCACCTATTATAATTGAAATTAGGCCTGATAAAGACACTTTTGCTGTGCATAGCACTACTGGTCCCTGCCAGGTGCACTCCTGTTTGGGGCATCCCATTCTGTGACTACAGCAGCCTCTATTTAAGACCATAACCCTTTGCACCTATTATAATTGAAATTAGGCCTGGTAAAGACACGTTTGCTGTGCATAGCACTACTGGTCCCTGCCAGGTGCACTCCTGTTTGGGGCATCCCATTCTGTGACTACAGCAGCCTCTATTTAAGACCATAACCATTTGCACCTATTATAATTGAAATTAGGCCTGATAAAGACACTTTTGCTGTGCATAGCACTACTGGTCCCTGCCAGGTGCACTCCTGTTTGGGGCATCCCATTCTGTGACTACAGCAGCCTCTATTTAAGACCATAACCATTTGCACCTATTATAATTGAAATTAGGCCTGATAAAGACACTTTTGCTGTGCATAGCACCACTGGTCCCTGCCAGGTGCACTTCTGTTTGGGGCATCCCATTCTGTAGCTACAGCAGCCTCTATTTAAGACCATAACCCTTTTGCACCTATTATAATTGAAATTAGGCCTGATAAAGACACTTTTGCTGTGCATAGCACTACTGCCTGCCAGGTGCACTCCTGTTGTGGCATCCCATTCTGTGACTACAGCAGCCTCTATTTAAGACCATAACCATTTGCACCTATTATAATTGAAATTAGGCCTGATAAAGAAACTTTTGCTGTGCATAGCACTACTGGTCCCTGCCAGGTGCACTCCTGTTTGGGGCATCCCATTCTGTGACTACAGCAGCCTCTAAGACCATAACCATTTGCACCTATTATAATTGAAATTAGGCCTGATAAAGACACTTTTGCTGTGCATAGCACTACTGCCTGCAAGGTGCACTCCTGTTGTGGCATCCCATTCTGCGACTACACCAGCCTCTATTTAAGACCATATAACCATTTGCACTTATTCTAATTGAAATTAGGCCTGATAAAGACACTTTTGCTGTGCATAGCACTACTGGTCCCTGCCAGGTGCACTCCTGTTTGGGGCATCCCATTCTGTGACTACAGCAGCCTCTATTTAAGACCATAACCATTTGCACCTATTCTAATTGAAATTAGGCCTGATAAAGACACTTTTGCTGTGCATAGCACTACTGGTCCCTGCCAGGTGCACTCCTGTTTGGGGCATCCCATTCTGTGACTACAGCAGCCTCTATTTAAGACCATAACCCTTTGCACCTATTATAATTGAAATTAGGCCTGATAAAGACACTTTTGCTGGGCATAGCACTACTGCCTGCCAGGTGCACTCCTGTTGTGGTATCCCATTCTGTGACTACACCAGCCTCTATTTAAGACCATATAACCATTTGCACCTATTATAATTGAAATTAGGCCTGATAAAGACACTTTTGCTGTGCATAGCACTACTGGTCCCTGCCAGGTGCACTCCTGTTTGGGGCATCCCATTCTGTGACTACAGCAGCCTCTATTTAAGACCATAACCATTTGCACCTATTATAATTGAAATTAGGCCTGATAAAGACACTTTTGCTGTGCATAGCACTACTTCCTGCCAGGTGCACTCCTGTTGTGGCATCCCATTCTGTGACTACACCAGCCTCTATTTAAGACCATATAACCATTTGCACTTATTTTAATTGAAATTAGGCCTGATAAAGACACTTTTGCTGTGCATAGCACTACTGCCTGCCAGGTGCACTCCTGTTTGGGGCATCCCATTCTGTGACTACAGCAGCCTCTATTTAAGACCATAACCATTTGCACCTATTATAATTGAAATTAGGCCTGATAAAGACACTTTTGCTGTGCATAGCACTACTGGTCCCTGCCAGGTGCACTCCTGTTTGGGGCATCCCATTCTGTGACTACAGCAGCCTCTATTTAAGACCATATAACCATTTGCACTTATTCTAATTGAAATTAGGCCTGATAAAGACACTTTTGCCGTGCATAGCACTACTGGTCCCTGCCAGGTGCACTCCTGTTTGGGGCATCCCATTCTGTGACTACAGCAGCTTCTATTTAAGACCATAACCATTTGCACCTATTATAATTGAAATTAGGCCTGATAAAGACACTTTTGCTGTGCATAGCACTACTGCCTGCCAGGTGCACTCCTGTTGTGGCATCCCATTCTGTGACTACATCAGCCTCTATTTAAGACCATATAACCATTTGCACTTATTCTAATTGAAATTAGGCCTGATAAAGACACTTTTGCTGTGCATAGCTCTACTGCCTGCCAGGTGCACTCCTGTTTGGGGCATCCCATTCTGTGACTACAGCAGCCTCTATTTAAGTCCATAACCATTTGCACCTATTATAATTGAAATTAGGCCTGATAAAGACACTTTTGCTGTGCATAGCACTACTGGTCCCTGCCAGGTGCACTCCTGTTTGGGGCATCCCATTCTGTGACTACACCAGCCTCTATTTAAGACCATATAACCATTTGCACCTATTATAATTGAAATTAGGCCTGATAAAGACACTTTTGCTGTGCATAGCACTACTGGTCCCTGCCAGGTGCACTCCTGTTTGGGGCATCCCATTCTGTGACTACAGCAGCCTCTATTTAAGACCATAACCATTTGCACCTATTATAATTGAAATTAGGCCTGATAAAGACACTTTTGCTGTGCATAGCACTACTTCCTGCCAGGTGCACTCCTGTTGTGGCATCCCATTCTGTGACTACACCAGCCTCTATTTAAGACCATATAACCATTTGCACTTATTTTAATTGAAATTAGGCCTGATAAAGACACTTTTGCTGTGCATAGCACTACTGCCTGCCAGGTGCACTCCTGTTTGGGGCATCCCATTCTGTGACTACAGCAGCCTCTATTTAAGACCATAACCATTTGCACCTATTATAATTGAAATTAGGCCTGATAAAGACACTTTTGCTGTGCATAGCACTACTGCCTGCCAGGTGCACTCCTGTTGTGGCATCCCATTCTGTGACTACACCAGCCTCTATTTAAGACCATATAACCATTTGCACTTATTCTAATTGAAATTAGGCCTGATAAAGACACTTTTGCTGTGCATAGCTCTACTGCCTGCCAGGTGCACTCCTGTTTGGGGCATCCCATTCTGTGACTACAGCAGCCTCTATTTAAGACCATAACCATTTGCACCTATTATAATTGAAATTAGGCCTGATAAAGACACTTTTGCTGTGCATAGCACTACTGGTCCCTGCCAGGTGCACTCCTGTTTGGGGCATCCCATTCTGTGACTACAGCAGCCTCTATTTAAGACCATAACCATTTGCACCTATTATAATTGAAATTAGGCCTGATAAAGACACTTTTGCTGTGCATAGCACTACTGGTCCCTGCCAGGTGCACTCCTGTTTGGGGCATCCCATTCTGTGACTACAGCAGCCTCTATTTAAGACCATTACCATTTGCACCTATTATAATTGAAATTAGGCCTGATAAAGACACTTTTGCTGTGCATAGCTCTACTGGTCCCTGCCAGGTGCACTCCTGTTTGGGGCATCCCATTCTGTGACTACAGCAGCCTCTATTTAAGACCATAACCATTTGCACCTATTATAATTGAAATTAGGCCTGATAAAGACACTTTTGCTGTGCATAGCACTACTGCCTGCCAGGTGCACTCCTGTTTGGGGCATCCCATTCTGTGACTACAGCAGCCTCTATTTAAGACCATATAACCATTTGCACTTATTCTATTTGAAATTAGGCCTGATAAAGACACTTTTGCTGTGCATAGCACTACTGGTCCCAGGTGCACTCCTGTTGTGGCATCCCATTCTGTGACTACAGCAGCCTCTATTTAAGACCATAACCATTTGCACCTATTATAATTGAAATTAGGCCTGATAAAGACAATTTTTCTGTGCATAGCACTACTGGTCCCAGGTGCACTCCTGTTTGGGCATCCCATTCTGTAACATACCATTAGCCTCTGCATTTACTGTAAGCTGCACAGTTATTTAAAGAAATTTGGCCTGTATGAGCCTGCTTACACACTGCTGCTGTGTGCATATATACTGATCTCAAGTCAGCTTTGGGGCATCCCATTCTGTAATATTTGGGCTCCTGCTGCTGCCAACTCCAGGGTGTGATTCATCCAATTTTTGGGCTCCTGAAGCCAACCCCAGGGTCTCTTTAAAGTAATGTTTGGGCTCCTGCTGCTGCTGCCAACTCCAGGGTGTGAATCATCCAATTTTTGGGCTCCTGAAGCCAACCCCAGGGTCTCTTTAAAGTAATATTTGGGCTCCTGCTGCTGCCAACTCCAGGGTGTGATTCATCCAATTTTTGGGCTCCTGAAGCCAACCCCAGTGTCTCTTTAAAGTAATGTTTGGGTGGGCTGCTGCTGCTAACTCCAGGGTGTGATTCATCCATTTTTTTGGCTCCTGAAGCCAACCCCAGTGTCTCTTTAAAGTAATGTTTGGGCTGCTGCTGCTGCCAGTTATTTAAAGAAATTTGGCCTGTATGAGCCTGCTTACACACTGCTGCTGTGTGCATATATACTGATCTCAAGTCAGCTTTGGGGCATCCCATTCTGTAATATTTGGGCTCCTGCTGCTGCCAACTCCAGGGTGTGATTCATCCAATTTTTGGGCTCCTGAAGCCAACCCCAGGGTCTCTTTAAAGTAATGTTTGGGCTCCTGCTGCTGCTGCCAACTCCAGGGTGTGAATCATCCAATTTTTGGGCTCCTGAAGCCAACCCCAGGGTCTCTTTAAAGTAATATTTGGGCTCCTGCTGCTGCCAACTCCAGGGTGTGATTCATCCAATTTTTGGGCTCCTGAAGCCAACCCCAGTGTCTCTTTAAAGTAATGTTTGGGTGGGCTGCTGCTGCTAACTCCAGGGTGTGATTCATCCATTTTTTTGGCTCCTGAAGCCAACCCCAGTGTCTCTTTAAAGTAATGTTTGGGCTGCTGCTGCTGCCAACTCCAGGGTGGGATTCATCCAATTTTTGGGCTCCTGAAGCCAACCCCAGGGTCTCTTTAAAGTAATATTTGGGCTGCTGCTGCTGCCAACTCCAGGGTGTGATTCATCCAATTTTTGGGCTCCTGAAGCCAACCCCAGTGTCTCTTTAAAGTAATGTTTGGGTGGGCTGCTGCTGCTGCTGCTAACTCCAGGGTGTGATTCATCCAATTTTTTGGCTCCTGAAGCCAACCCCAGTGTCTCTTTAAAGTAATGTTTGGGCTCCTGCTGCTGCTGCTGCCAACTCCAGGGTGTGAATCATCCAATTTTTGGGCTCCTGAAGCCAACTCCAGTGTCTCTTTAAAGTAATGTTTGGGCTGCTGCTGCTGCCAACTCCAGGGTGTGATTCATCCAATTTTTTGGCTCCTGAAGCCAACCCCAGGGTCTCTTTAAAGTAATGTTTGGGCTCCTGCTGCTGCTGCCGCTGCCAACTCCAGGGTGTGATTCATCCAATTTTTGGGCTCCTGAAGCCAACTCCAGTGTATATTTTGGCTCCTGCTGCTGCTGCTGCCAACTCCAGGGTGTGATTCATCCAATTTTTGGGCTCCTGAAGCCAACCCCAGTGTCTCTTTAAAGTAATATTTGGGCTCCTGCTGCTGCTGCTTGCAACTCCAGGGTGTGATTCATACAATTTTTGGGCTCCTGAAGCCAACCCCAGTGTCTCTTTCAGCCAATGTTTGGGCTCCTGCTGCTGCTTGCAACTCCAGGGTGTGATTCATCCAACTTTTGGGCTCCTGCTGCTGCCAACTCCAGTGTCTCTTTAAAGCAATGTTTGGGCTCCTGCCCCTCATAGTGATGCCACTTCAACTCTCTGCAATTGTGCCGCTCTGCGATTCTATTAGCGATGCCTCTGATCTGCATGTGATACTTATTCAAAGTATTATTTAACTAACCCAGCACGCATCCTGTGCGTGTTACAGCAAGGCAGAATGGTTTACAACCCTATTGAGGCTCTAGGAGGCTCAGAAATAACCGTTTTTAATAGCGATTCGACGCGAATAAATTCGGATCGAAACGATTTTTGTCGGAAAATTCGGCGAATCAGTCGAATCGAATTTTTCAAAAGTTCGCTCATCTTTAGTTGCAAACTTACCTGAAATTGGATAAAATTGATGGTGGAGGTGACGGCCTTGTTGAGGAGGTCAAAGCTGAAATACAGAAAGCTATTTAAAAACAAGGGTAAGGAAATAATCTTTAAAGCTAAAGTGCAAAATCTTGAAGAAAATGAAAAATGCACAAGGCATTTCTTTAAAAAAATATCTCAGGGTAAATTGATCATGAAGGAGCTGGAGGGGCAAAAAACTAATGATGAGATGTTGAAAGAGGCTGAGAGTTTTTATCAAGACCTTTTTAATGTCAAAAAAATTGATATGGCTTTTACGAGGGATGTTTTAGATGCTATTGATACTTACCTTGATGACCATGATCATTCTCAAATGTGTAATATGTTGAGTCTGGATGAGCTATATACTGTTCTTACAAGTTTTAAAAAGGGGAAAACCCCTGGTTCAGATAGTTTGCCAATCAAATTTTATCTAGAATTCTGGGATATTTTAAAGTATGGTTTACTACAGGTTTTTAAGGATGCTTTTAACTCTCAGATTTTATGGAGAAATGGTGTGGTGACCCTGATCCATAAAAAAGGAGAACTGGAGGCCTATAACTCTTTTAAACGTATACTATAAGATTTTAGTTAACCGTTTTAAAAATCATTAAAGTTATAAAAGCTGATCAGGTCTGTGGTGTTCCGGGAAGGGGTGTGTGGGAACACCTAAACATGGTCAAGGATGTTTTATGGTTTCAGATTAAGAGGAATTTAAAAAACGCTATTTTATCCCTGGATTTTATGAAAGCTTACAATCGTGTGTCACATACGTTTTTATGGTTAGTTTTAAAGAGGATGAATTTTCCAGATTTTATTATTGACTCTATTAAGTTATTGTATTTTAATACTTTTAGTCGTATTTTAATTAACGTTTTTATCCAATGATGTAATCATTTTATCGGGTGTCAAGCAGGGATGCCCGCTCTTGCCGTTACTTTTTATTTGTGTTTTAGAGCCCCTTTTAGCGCTAATAAGAAGAGATAAATTTATTAAAGGAGTGTTTTTACCTGGAGGAGGAGGGAATAATGTTAAGATTATCGGTTATATGGATGATGTGTCCATCTTTTGTAAGAATGAGGCTTCACTCCAGAGGGCAGTAAGGGTGACTGAATATTTTTGTGAAGCTTCTGCCTTCAAGCTAAATAAAAATAAATGTGTGTGTTATACAGTCGGGAATTGGGAAAATGTGCAATATGGGGGCATAAAAATGCTAAATGATCAAATAAAAATTTGGGGTGTGATTTTTGACCAGCAAAATAATGTCGAGAAAAGTTGGAAAATCGTTAAAGAGTCTAGAATTTCTTTCTGGAACCTAAGAAAGCTAACTTTAGAGGGTAAGATTTTGATCGTCAAAAGTATATTACTACCCTTAATGCTGTATGTGAACATGGTGTTTCCACCCTGCAGAAAATGGTGAAAGGTTTAACTAGAGCATGTTTTAAAGTTTCTATGGAGTTCCAACGCTGAGAAACTAAAAAGGGAGATTGTGGTGAAAAAACGAGAATGGTGGAAAAGGAATGGTAGATCTTAAAAAGTTTTTATATGTGAAATATTTTAATCTGTGTTTTAAAGTTTTATGGTTGAATAAAAATTGGTCCTATTTTTTAAGGTATGCTTGCGGTCATGTTTTTAGAAAAAGGAATTGGTTCTTTCCTAAGCAAACAAACCCAACATTACTTGACTTACCTAAGCAATATGAAATCCTGGAAAAGGTGATCAGGTGGTATGGGTTAGAGAAATTCGATATGAGTATTCTCATTGATTTCAGAAAAATAATGCAGGAACTAGAGAAGGGTGGTTCGGTGGAGAAAGTTGGTCCTTTTTCTGTGGAAAAAAGCAAAAACATTTGGAAGATGGTAAGCATTAGTTACCTTTCAAATGAAGCAAAAGATATTGCCTGGATGGCAGCGCATGAGTGCTTGCATACTAGAATGTGCCAGCAGAGGAGAGGGTACGCCAGAACATCGGTGTGCCCAAGGGTAGGTTGCTGGAAAAAGCAATGTGCCATGTGTTGTGGGACTGCAAGTACGATCAGAGTGTATGGAGGAGAGAGGGCCCACTGTTGAAGTGACTGGCTTGAGACTATTAAATCATGAGTGTGTGCTATATGGGGTCTTAAAAATACCAAAAGCTGAGAAACAGAGTGGTTTGGTCAATAATTAACTGCCTGAAGGTTGCCTTGTGGAAGGTTAGGAATATCTTGATCTTCAGGAGAGATGAGATTTCTGACGTAGTGTGTATAAAATTGGCCTTGAGTGATATGTTCATGTATTACTTGCATGATGTAAGGACAATAGGGAAAAGAAGAGCTAAAGCTATATGGAACCATAAAATGTGGGAAATTTTAAAAAAATTAGGTTTTCTTTTCCTTAAAGGAATGTATGACAGTAAGATTAAGAGTTGTTTTCTTCTTTAGGTAGACATTGATTTTGCAGATTTTTTTCAAGGTCTATACTTGTAAAAACATCAAAATAAAAATGTAAAAAATCTGCTACATTTGTGACGGACCAGTAGGTGTCTGAGGACTACCGCCCAGTCGGCCTTGCAGGATCGGCGAATTAACACCTCGTCTTCACCTGCATGTTGCTATTGGCTGGGTGCATTAAAAGTCCGACGGCAACGAGGAGGGATCGGGCGCCACATCGGTGGTTGCCATTTCGAGGAGGAGCGGAGGTATGGCGATGCGGTTGCGAGAATGGCGTTTCCCCATCCGACCCAAAGGAACACCATCTGCTTCGAGGCGAAGAAGGAGCATCAGTCCGATGTGTCCTTAAGAGCTATCTGTGTAGATATACTGCGTGATTTGCTTGGCCTGAAGGTGAGTGATATAGCTGGTGTCCAGGACATCATAAAAGACAGGCAATACTATGTCTCTTTCTATTCCGAGGATAAATGCCTGGCGTCTTATGAAAATTTGAGAAGAGCCAAGGATGCGGGTTCCCCCCTTTTGGCGAAACTGGATTTTCGATTGCTTTTCGAACCTGGTGTTAAGACCGTCTTTATAAGGATCTACAATCCGTTTAAGGACCTCAACCCGGTTTTGGCTTTTCTCTCACGATATATGCGATTCCAAAGTGTTCCTGAGTACAGTTTGGCATCCTAAGCTGTCGGTATAAGGTAAAGGCCTCGTTTTTGGTTGATCCTGAATGTTATTCTAGCCTTCGGCACCCAGTTTTTACCATAGCTGGAGAGAGGTGCTCAGGGTATTACCCTGGACAGCCGGAATTTTGCTGCTGCTGTCTGAGATTCGGCCACCTTGCCCAGCATTGCGATGAGCCAGCAAGATGCCGATACTGCGACAGCGCAGAGCATGTGGCCGCCAAATGCACTGTCGGTAAAACGTGCGACGTGTGTGGGCAGCGAGGCTATATAGTTCGCAATTGCCCTCAGATGGAGGGAAAGAGGCTTTTTTCGGCGGTGGTCCAGCAGGCGCCACAGGGGAAATCTAATGCTCCCGCAGGGAGGAATGCATGGCAGGTGCCTGGTCCGGTTGTGAGTGTGCAGGATGAGTGTGGAACAAGTGTCGGGGTAAGGGAGGAGGAGGGGGGGAGTGAAAGGGTGAAGGAGAGTATGGAGATTGCTAGTGTGCCTGAGTCTGTGTGTGAGCCTGTGTGTAAGAAGGGTGGTTATCTGGAGCCCAGGGTGAAGGTTCGCAAAACCCTGGTGACTCCAGAGAAACAAAAAATTGTATCAGAAACCAATGCTCGGGGCCAGGCGGGCGGCAGTAGGACTCCGGAATGCCCAGGAGTTGAGGTTATCGGCCTCTGGGGCTCAGGGTCCCCCCGGAAGGAGTGAGGGAGGAACTTTCCTCCTCCGACAGGGGGGAGCCTGGGTCGAGTGCGGAGGCCTCTTGTACTCCGGAAGGGATACAGCCAGTGGTCGACAGCTCCGGGGCAGCCGTGGGGGGTGAGGTTAGTCCCACTCCAGCCTCTTCAGGCTTCTTTTTGCACCCCTCTGGGGAAATTATGAGTCAGCCGCCCTATCCCCCCCCCCCCCCCGAGTGGCTCCCATGCGGTCGGGCTCCCCTCCCCGGAGGGGAGGGCACTTCTGGAGAGGCGGGATCCGGCCCTTCCTCTGCCAGCCTCCCTGGGATTGGACAGGAGGGTTTGCCCCCTCCTGTTCTTATGCCCAGGGGGAGTGTGGGTCCAGGCAGAGGCCCTCCTTTTGTCCTTGGGAGGGTCCCTTTCCGGCCTGGACCCAGGTCCTGTAGGCAAGGAGAGGGTGGACAGTAGTGGCCCCCCTATGGCTGCCCAGAGAGAGGTGGAAGAGGCCTCTAGTGAGGGTTTCTCCCCCAGGAGCGATTCTGGGGAGGACCTGTCCTTTGCAGAATTGGGCTCGACCACTTCAGTGGACGAGCCGGTGAGAATGGTGGTGGGGGGGGTTTCCTCTGCCTGCGGTGTGAGGGAACCCTCCGAGTAAAATGACCAGGCTTGGCTTTTTTTTCCCCCTGCTCATGATATCTTTTTCTGTAGCTAAGATCAATGTGAGGAGCATTTGTTCCTCACAAAGGAGGGCGACTGTTTTAGACTCTTTGGGTCACATCCCTGCAGACATTTTATGTCTGCAGGAATGTGCCCTTCAGAGCGCCCCCAGCTGCAGGGAAGGGCCTCATGGGCAGGCTGTATGGTCGGAGGCCTGCCAGAGCCAGAATGAGGGTGTGGGGGTCCTTGTTAAGGGCCCCCGAGTGAAGATCCTATCGAGCCGGGTCATTGTGCCCGGTTGTTTGGTATTCTGCCAGTGAAAGACCCAGGCATCCGAATTCCGACTCTTCTGCGCCTATGGTCCTGCAGACAGAGCGGAAGGTTTGGCTTTTCTGGAAGTCCTGAGGCTCCACCTGCTGGGTCACCAACCCACAGTTGTGGCTGGGGATTTTAATTTGATCCTCAGGTCTGGCGACCGGGCAGGTGGAAGGGACGGCGGATTGGATAGCACCAGCAAGAGCATGGAGGGGATTCTCTGGGATTTTACCCTTAGAGACTCCTCTAGCCCTCAATCTGATGGGGATCTAGACTTCACCTTTTACTCAGACAAGGGGACGGTGAGGTCGAGAATTGATTTTGTCTTGACTTCCCAGTCAGTTACCACTTGCAATTTCCGCCATATACCGGTGATCTTTTCTGATCATGTTGTGGTCTGTGTAGGGGTTAGTTTAGAGGGTTGTGTGAAGATGGGTAGAGGTGTGTGGAAATTGAATGTGAGCCTATTAGAGGACAAGGGTGTGCTTAGGAGGTTTGAATGGACATATGGGAGGTGGGTGGTGCAGAAAGGGAAGTTTGGATAGGTGGTTGAATGGTGGGAGTAGGTGAAGGCTCAGATTAGGAAGTTTTTCCGAAAGGAAAGCTTCAGGGTGGCCAGGCTGCGGGTTAGGAAAGAGAGGGAAATTTTAGAGAGGCTCCGTACTTTTCTGACCTTGCGTTCGCTGGGTTGGGAGGTGGAGGAAGAATTGAGAGCCGTGAGGGGTGAGAGAGCCGGTTTGTTAGAAATGCGTGGTAAGGCAATTATTTTTAGGGCAAAGGTTCAGAATGTGTAAGAGAATGAGAAATGTTCAAGTTTTTTCTTTAAAAAAAGCCTTTAAAGCAAGGGATGTTTTTTCTTCTCTTCTTGTGCAGGAACGAGAGGTTACCGGTGACAATGTGAGGTCGGGCATTTGTCACTTTTATCGGGATCTCTTTACGGATCACTCGACAGCATCGGATGCTGGAATACGTGAATATTGCCAAGTTCTGGATGATCGCCTTACAGCAGAGGATGCAGAATCTTTGGAGGGAGAGGTGATGGAGGAAGAGGTTTGGACTGCCCTTAGTCAGATGGCCAAGAGCAAAATGCCAGGCAGTGATGGTCTCCCAGCGGAGTTTTTCACTCGAACCTGGTCAGTTATTAAGCAGGATCTGGTTGAGGTGCTGAATGTGATTTCTGGTGTCGGGGTACTGTCGCCCTCTATGAGAGAAGGAGTTATTATTATTATTATCTTTAAGAAGGGGGGCAGGAGGGACATCAGAAATTGGAGACCGATTAAACTTCTGAATGTTGATTATAGGATTCTTGCTAAGGTTCTGGCCAATCGCATTCGTGGTATAATGTCCACTCTTATCGGGGAGTCAAAAGCCTGTGTGGTGCCAGGCAGGCGAATCTCTGACAACCTGATCCTCTTCAGAGACTTGATCTGGATGGCGCAAACAAATAGATTGGGATTGGTGATCGAAACGGTTGATTTAGAGAAGGCTCCCACCGTTTTTTATTTGTGGTGCTGGAAAGGTTGGGTTTCCCTCTGGGGATTCTCCAGGTGATGTGTAGCCTGTATTCTGGAATCTTTAGTCGGGTATTAATCAACGGGGTTCTGAGCGAGGATTTGCCAGTCAGCTCTGGGGTCCGGCAGGGCTACCCGCTTTCCCCGTTGGCTTTTATCTGTGTAATGGAGCCTCTGGTTAGGAGTTTGGTTCGGGACAAATTGGTTGGGGGGGTGGTAGTTCCTGGGAGTAGCAGAGCGTTCGTGAAAGCCCTGGCCTACATGGATGATGTGGTGATGATTGGGAACACAGCCCAAGATATCAGGAGAGCAAACCTCCAACTGAACATTTTTTGTTCAGTTGCGAGTATGGCGGTGAATTGGCAGAAAAATGCCACTTTTGCAGTCTGGGTGGAAGGGTGGAGAAAGGAGTTGAGGGGGTCAAGGAGTCTTCTGAGGTGGAGGTTCTGGGGATCTCCTTTGATGCGAGCCTGCGGAGTGCTAAAACCTTCGACTGGGTGAGGGGAAAGGTGGCGCAAAAACTCGGTTTGTGGGGTCTGCGGAATCTTTCCCTTCGCGGGAGGACGCTGATTGTGAAATTGGTCGTCCTCCCCCTGATCATGTATGCCGGCTTGATTTTTCCGCCTTCTCCTCTCTGGGATAAGCAGCTGAATAAGCTGCATTTCGCCTTCTTTTGGGGCACCAGGGTGGAGAGCGCGAGTCGGGTGAAGGTGGTCAAATCAATGGCAGCGGGAGGATACGGGTTTCCGGATCTAAGCTTCTTCCTTCGAGCCCATTTTAAGTTGAATTCTTACCGCACCCTGAACAGTAATTTGGTGGTTGGAAGAATGTGCAGATATATGGGAGGGAACCTGTTTGTAAGATTGGGTTGGATCGGGAGGGATCTTAGGTTGCCCACATCCTTTAATCTGGCCTGGTTTTATGAATGTTTGCGAGAGTTCTGGTTCCAGTACAAATTGGGTGGATTGGCTCAGGATGCGGTAAGTAAGCGCCACCTTTTTGCTTGGGCTAGGAGGGAGGAGACGACGAACCAGATCCTCCATTTACCATCGCGCCAGACCACTGAAACCTGGAGGAAAATGAAGCTGGTAGGACTTTATAATAGGCAGAAGGACCTGGTCTGGATGTCCCTGATGGGTTGCCTCCCAACCCGGTCCTTCCAGAAGTCCCGAAATTTGTCCCAGGGAGGGATGCGGTGGCATTGAGGATGTCCCCCACATCTTTTGGGGTGTCCCTTTGCCAGGGACTTCCGGGAGGCATGACACTCTTTTTGCAGGATTGTACTTGGCGTAGAGGGACTAACCTTTTTGTTTGCCTTGGCAGGTCTTCGAGCGGGCAGTCGAGAGGAGATCCGCCGGGCCTGGCTATTTTCCGCCATTCTCAAGGAGGTCCTTTGGGACCTCCGTAATCTTTTGGTTTTCAAAAATTCTGTTTTAAGTACCAGGGATGCTATTGGAATTTTGTTATCTCGTTTATATTTTGTATATACGTTGGATTGTGAAAGGGTGGGGGAGGAGGTGGCGGAAGGGTGGTGGAAATCACATAGATGGAAGTTTTTGTTTTGATATGGTGTTGGGTTGAATGTTTGTTATAATGTATATTGTATTTCTTTGTTATTTTGTGATTAATGGCATTTAATTAATTTTGATTTGTTGTATATATTTTTGTTTATGATGTTTCTTTATTTTGTTATATCATTTGTGTATGATGTTCTGTTTTTTTTGTATATATTTTTGGATGATTATTATTGTTGGAATTTTCTTTTAAACTGTTGTAAATATATTTTAAGAATTTTCTTAAAAAAAAAAAAAATAAGAATCTGTTCTTATCATGGAGGCCCGTGAACGACACTAGCTGGAAAGGCGGCCGAGGACCTGCTCCACCCTCTGGTGCACCTAGTATGGCTAGTGGCTTAGTAATGGGCTGAAATGTGTAGGACGGATCTACCAGGCTTGCAGTATCTGCACCCATCATGCAGGACTATGAAAAGCTGTGTGGAAACCCGGCCGGAGGTTTGATGGTGGCCTCCTGGCGCGCTTAGTACACACAGCTAAGTAATGGACCTGAGGGGGGAGTGGCGACCCCCCCCGCCATGTATGGGAGTAGATCTGCAGACATCTTGGCCATGGGTCGAGGTTGCGAAACTGAGCCGTCGTGGCTGTGTACCCCTGGGGTGGCGCCCAGGTACCTTACTTGTCACCTTGGTTGGTCTTCTCGGCCTATTGGCTTGCGATCACACCTTAGATATAGTCCACCTTCAGTTTGAAGGTCAGTGTCTTTGATTTCCTGCTGCGGATTTGATTTCCATTCTTTGCCTGGAGTCTTTTCTTTGTTTTGGATTTTCTCCTGCTTTTTTGGTTTTCTTTCTGCGTCTGGATTTCTTTTCTGGCCTTACCCGGATCTTTGGGTTGCACAGAGGCTGCGCCCAGGATTAAGATAGTGGGGTTGCATGGAGGCTGCGCCCCATCTTTTGATCTTGTTTTTTTCACAAAAGGACTGTATAAAGCTAATCCTTTGGAGATTTTTCTTTCATCTTAGCCTGAATTAAGGATTTTTTTTTACCCTTTTTGCTGTACCATTTGTTTGGTTGGATTACTTTAATTTTTTTTCTAGGACATCGGTTTCTTTCTTTGGAGTGAAGATGCCACCTAAAAAAAGATGAATACAGATGAAGCTCTGCTAATGACAGGGTTGAAGGACACAATCAGGTTCTATGTGGACATTTCTGTGCGCAAGAGGAAGAAATGGAAGAGGAATTGCTATGTGTGAAGGAATTTAATTTTTCTTGAATTTTCTTAAATTCCTTCTATCTTAAACTCTCCCCCCCCCCCTCCCTGTTATTATTATTATTTCAAACCTAAAGTTCAAGAGACAAATGCACAAAGTCCCCCATGTGTGTATTCTACCCCCCCCCTGTTTTATTCAACCCCTGCCAGCCCTGATCACAAAAGGCTCAGGTATATTAACAAGATGCAGGAAGGGGTAATTTAGGATACAGCTGTGACGAGCAAAGATCACAGGCCACCCACTGTGACACTGCCATTGTGGCTGTGGTTCAGGGAATCCCCTGCTGGGATTGTGTCAGAACTACATGTAACAGGGCAGACGCACGGCACCGATAGTCTATGGGCCGTAACGCGGACGCCATGCGTCCTACGGCCAAACCGGTCACAGAACCAGAACCAGCTCCCAAAGCCGGACCGGAGCATAGTATAAAACAGGTCTGGAAACCAGACAGACTGGTAAACGGGGAACTAAGGTTCTGAACCGAATAAAGACCCGGTTCCTGGACTTAACGCGTTCGGTGCGCCTGGCCCGATAGGTTGGTACCGCTCACAAGGCAGTGTGACCCCCCTGCCCCAAGTTATAACTTCAGAAAGGGTTTGAGGACAAAATCTGCCCAGGGATGATGGGAGGTGACATCCCCGCCCACCGAGTAGAGGGGGGTGGAGAGCCCTGGCAGCATAAATAGAATGATTGGAAATGAAGCGATTGTCACTCATCGGAAGGGGGTTATGCGGCCGGCATATCCAGGGGTGTCCATCACCATCACCATAACCAGAAGCTCTTGACACACCCCCTTGTAAGAGCCCTTCTTCACTCTGCATGCCAAGGTAAACTTTGCTTGTTATTGTCTCTGTGTATTGCATAGCTGTTGTAACCCACCTCAGAATCGCATAGTTATTTAATCTGTAATATTCCATACTTCTTTATAGTTAAATGCTTGTAAACTCTGCCTAGCGTGCTTATAGCCATTAAAACGTATATTTAATTGAGCTGTCTTCTTGCCTTAAACCCGGAATTTGTGTGTCCAAAGGCGGTTTGCCTGGTTACCCTAATAATAAGAGGGTCGGACAAGGTTTTGGGGAACCCGGTGGGCGTGTGCGGCGGTCTCTGGTTAGTAGTGGGACCACGTCACGCCCCGGTTACCTGACAATTTGGTGCCAGCGGTTTGGGATAAGGCAAATAGTGTAAGTGAGTGTGGGCCCCATACTCTCATACACTAAAGATTACTAGCAGCGGCTTTTCTGTTGCTGGGATCTTAAGATCAGCTCAACGCTAGGCATATTCTAAGAGTGGTTACAGTAGTTGTGTGATTACAGTGTGCAATAGAGCAGTTGCAGGCATGGCAAGTGGCACCAGGGCCAGAAGCAGGGATGTGGCTGCCGATGATATACTGGGTGCAGAGGGGCCCAGCCAGGGCTCTCCCAGAAGCCAGTCACCAGTCCTCAGCATCCTGCAGGACCGAGCCCCGCCTGCCGGTCCTCCCAGCCAAGCCGGCTCAGTCACTCTCCTGAATGCTGCTGTGGCAAGTCTTCAGACGGGAGACCACGCCACCTACGCGCTCATCATGCAGGAACACCAGGTGCAAGCTGAACGTGAGGAATGCCGGGTGCAAGCTGAACGCGAGGAACGCCGGGTGCAAGCTGAACGCGAGGAACGCCGGGTGCAAGCCGAACGCGAGGAACGCCGGGCGCAAGCTGAACGCGAGGAACGCCGGGCGCAAGCTGAACGCGAGGAACGCCGGGCGCAAGCTGAACGGGAGCAGATGCAGGCTGAACGCGAGGAAGGCCGGGCGCAAGCTGAACGCGAGGAACGCCGGGCGCAAGCTGAACGCGAGGAACGTCGGGCGCAAGCTGAACGGGAGCAGATGCAGGCTGAACGCGAGGAAGGCCGGGCGCAAGCTGAACGGGAGCAGATGCAGGCTGAACGGGAGGAACGCCGCGCGCAAGCTGAACGCGAACACCAGCTCCAAGTTTTGCAGCTACAGCTTCAACACCCTCAACCCAGTCCATCTGGCAGCGGGCCCCCCGAGAACCAGGCCCCAAAGTTGCGTGCAGAGGATTTCCCCATCCTGGACAAAGGCACAGATCTGGACACATTTCTGCTGGCTTTTGAAACCGTTTGTCATCAATACCATGTGCCGGAGGATCAGTGGGTCAGGTACCTAACCCCCCGCCTTAGGGGTAAAGCCCTGGAAATCTTTGGGTACCTGCCCAGCAAAACCACCCTGAGCTATGAGGGGGTCAAGCAAGCCATAATCCGACAATATAACCTTACCCCGGAATTTTATCGCAAGAAGCTGCGGGGTCTGCGACGGGGCCCCAGCGACAGCTGGGCTGATCACATGCGGGCGCTACAGAGAGCAATTGATCAGTGGACCACCGGCTTAGGAGTCACCTCCATCCAGCAGCTGAAGGAGCTGATTGCCATAGAGCAGTTCCTCTGGAATTGCTCTGACGAGCTGCAGCAGTTTCTGCGTGACCGGAAGCCAGAGGGGGCCTCAGCAACGGCCGCCCTTGCAGATGAGTACAGTCACAACAGAGCCCAGGAGCCCCGGAAACCTGCCAGCTGCAAAGTGGGTAAGCCGCCGCTGGCGTCTGTTGTACGTGCCCCTCAGCCCAGGACCCCTGCCCCCACCCCCTTTTCCAGGCAAGGGGGACCCCCACTGTGCCACCACTGCAACCAACCAGGACACTTCAGGACCGACTGCCCCCAGCGCCAGCGGGGTGCGGCCCAGCGCCCCTCCACTGTGTTATGTGTTGGTGAGGGGGCAGGGTGATATCGGGACAACATACAGCCCGTCACTGTAGGCCAGGCTGTGGCCATGGGACTTAGGGACACCGGTGCTGAGATGACCCTGGTGCGACCAGAGTTGGTGTCCCCACAGGATTTGGTGCCCGGGAAGACCCTTATGGTCTCCGGCATTGGAGGAACTGAACCAGCATTGCCTGTTGCCAAGGTTTATTTGGACTGGGGTGCTGGACAGGGTGTGCGGGAGGTGGGGGTGTTGCCGAATATCCCAGCCAGTGTTTTGCTAGGGACAGACTTGGGGCGGCTAGTATCTCACTATGTGGCCACTGAACCCCCAAGGTCTGGTCCCCTAGACAGTAATGTAATGCATGAGACAATGTGTGCGGTCGAGAGTAATGGTTATAACCTGCCTGCTACAGGGAATGTGGGGGTGGGTGAAGTGGGGTGTCCTTCTTCCCTCGGGGAAGAGGAGGGCGACCCAGTCGGTTGCAATCTCTTGTCCCCAGAGATCAACCCGACCGCAAGGGGCCAGGGACAAGCAAGGGGGGTGGTAGGACCTGCAGATGAGGAAGGGGCTGTCCCAGGAGTTGTGGGGCCCCTAGTCCACAGTGCAGGAGGACGTCACTCCCGGGGTATTAAGGGCCCAGGCCGGCCAGTCTGGTCTGGCGATTTGGTTGGAAGCCAAAGAGGAACTAGCGCTACCAGCGGCCGCCGTGGCTGTGGCTGCTGTCACCCGCAGTGGGGCACTAGGGGCACCTCAGGGGCCTGACGGTGTGCTCCCTTCCAACCAAGTGGCTGCCAGGACAGATGGCGGTCAGGTGACAGATTCGGAGGAGCGGTCTGAGGACATGGCCGTCTCTTCAGTACTGGCCACGTCCAGCCAGGAGTTTCAGGCGGCTTTGGAAGCCGATGACAGCCTGAATGCTCTCAAGGAACAGGCGGCTCAGCTTCCCTCGGGCTCAGACAAAGAACGAGTTGTCTGGGACCAAGGACGGCTGTACCGCATGACGGTCTCGCAGGGTTCACCAGAGGAGTGGCCTAGGGACCGACAGATGGTGGTCCCCTACCCCTTCCGGGCAGAGTTGTTGCGGGTTGCGCACGAGATTCCGATGGCGGGACACTTGGGGGTCACCAAGACCAGAGCCAGACTAGCCCAGCACTTCTACTGGCCAAAAATGGGGGCCGATGTGGCCGCCTACTGCCGTTCGTGTGAGGTCTGTCAGAAGGTGGGGAAGGCCGGGCCTCGCCCCAAAGCACCGCTGGTACCTCTGCCAATTATAGAGGAGGCTTTCAGGAGGGTAGCTGTGGATTTGATCGGACCCCTGTCCATCCCCAGCAGCTCCGGGAAACGCTTCATACTAACGGTAGTAGATTATGCCACACGGTACCCGGAGGCAGTGGCCTTATCATCCATTCGGGCCGACAAGTTGGCCACTGCCTTACTGGAAATATTTTCTCGGGTAGGCTTCCCCCAGGAAATGCTCACCGATCGGGGAACCCAGTTCATGTCACAGCTGATGGAGTCTCTCTGTAAGCAGATCCAGGTGCAACATCTGGTGACCAGCCCGTACCACCCACAGACCAATGGTCTCTGTGAACGGTTCAACGGCACTCTGAAGCAGATGCTTAAGATGTTGGTTGATGCCCACGGACGCGACTGGGAGCGGTATCTCCCTCACCTACTGTTTGCCTACAGGGAGGTCCCACAGGCCTCAACTGGGTTCTCCCCCTTCGAGCTCCTGTACGGACGACGTGTGCGGGGACCCCTGGCCCTGGTGAAGGAGGCTTGGGAGGGGGATCTGGCCCCCCCCAAGGTGTCAGTCATCGAGTATGTGATGTGCTTCCGGGACAAGATGCAGGCCTTGGCGCAGCTGGTGCACGACAACATGGTACAGGCCCAGGCCGAGCAGAAGAGGTGGTACGACCAGAACACCTGTGATCGGACCTACCAGGTGGGCCAAAAGGTGTGGGTGCTGGTCCCGGTACCCCAGGATAAGCTTCAGGCGGCCTGGGAAGGTCCCTATCTCGTGCACCAGCAGCTCAATGCCGTAACGTACCTAGTCACCCTAGACCCTGCCCGAGGACGGCAGAAGGCCTTCCACGTGAACATGATGAAGGCACATCATGAGCGGAAAGCGTGTGTTCTCCCGATCTGCAATCTGCCAGAGGAGGGGGAAGCTGAAACCCTTCTGGATATGCTGGCCCAGGTCAAGGAGGGGGGGACCCTTGAGGATGCCCAGATTGGTCCCCAACTGACAGCCGACCAACGGGCCCAGCTCTGGGCCACCCTGCACCCCTTCCGAGACTTGTTCGACAGCAAGCCCGGACGAACTAAGCTAGCCGTCCAGCCGTAAACAACGGGACTCACCCTCCGATCCGACGGGTGTCCTACCGTGTCTCCCTGGAGGTCCAGCAGCAAATGCATCAAGAGATTGACGAGATGTTGCAGCTAGGGGTCATCCAAGCATCCAAGAAGGACCGGACCCTCCGGTTCTGCGTGGACTACCAGGGACTCAATGCTGTCACGGCTGCCGATGCATACCCCATGCCGCGCATCGATGACCTCCTGGACCAGCTGGCCGGGGCGAGGTACCTGACCATCATGGACCTGAGCTGGGGATACTGGCAGATTCCGCTGTCCCCTGAGGCTAGGGAGCGGTCGGCCTTCCTTACCCCATTCAGACTATACGAATCCACCGTCATGCCGTTTGGCATGAGAAATGCCCCTGCCACTTTCCAGCGGATGGTCAACACCTTGCTCCAGGGACTGGAGGGGTACGCAGCTGTGTACCTGGATGACATTGCCGTCTTCAGTCCCACATGGGAGGAACACCTAGAGCACCTGTTGCAGGTGCTCGGGCAGGTCCGGCGAGCAGGTTTGACCATCAAGCCAGGAAAGTGTCAGTTGGGCATGGGCGAGGTCCAGTACCTAGGGCATAGGGTAGGGGGGGGACCCTGAAGCCCGAACCGGGGAAGGTGGAGGCAATCACCTCCTGGCCAACCCCTAGGACCAAAACCCAGGTGCAGTCCTTTTTGGGCACCGCTGGGTACTATAGGAGGTTCGTTCCCCACTGGCCAAGCCTTTGATGGACCTCACCAGGAAAAAGCTGCCCTCCGCGGTTAACTGGACCCGTGACTGCGAGACGGCCTTCCAGGCACTGAAAGATGCCCTCTGCAGCTCTCCCATACTCCAAGCGGCCGACTCTGCGCGGCCGTTTATAGTACAAACGGATGCCAGTGATTTTGGCCTCGGCGCCGTGCTGAGCCAGGTCGACCCGACGGGTCAGGAGCACCCCATCTTGTACTTGAGCCGCAAGCTCCTACCCAGGGAAGTGGCATATTCAGTCATGGAGAAGGAGTGTCTCGCCATTGTATGGTCACTGCAGCGGCTGCAGCCATATTTGTATGGTCGCCACTTCATTGTGGAAACCGATCATAACCCTCTCCGCTGGCTACACATGGTTTCTGGAACCAACGGGAGAGTGTTGCGGTGGAGCCTGGCTCTCCAACAGTACCAATTTGACATCCGCCACAGAAAGGGCCGAGACCATGGAAATGCAGATGGCCTGTGGGTGCATGGGTCAGCACCGACAGGTTCTGGCCCCTAGCACCCTCTAAAGAAGGGAGATGTGAAGGAATTTAATTTTTCTTGAATTTTCTTAAATTCCTTCTGTCTTAAACTTCCTCCCCCCCGTCCTCCCTGTTATTATTATTTCAAACCTAAAGTTCAGGAGACAAATGCACAAAGTCCCCCATGTGTGTATTCTACCCCCCCCCCCCCGTTTTATTCAACCCCTGCCAGCCCTGATCACAAATGGCTCAGGTATATTAACAAGATGCAGGAAGGGGTAATTTAGGATACAGCTGTGACGAGCAAAGATCACAGGCCACCCACTGTGACGCTGCCATTGTGGCTGTGGTTCAGGGAATCCCCTGCTGGGATTGTGTCAGAACTACATGTAACAGGGCAGACGCACGGCACCGATAGTCTATGGGCCGTAACGCGGACGCCATGCGTCCTACGGCCAAACCGGTCACAGAACCAGAACCAGCTCCCAAAGCCGGACCGGAGCATAGTATAAAACAGGTCTGGAAACCAGACAGAGACTGGTAAACGAGGAACTAAGGTTCTGGACCGAATAAAGACCCGGTTCCTGGACTTAACGCGTTCGGTGCGCCTGGTACCGCTCACAAGGCAGTGTGACCCCCCTGCCCCAAGTTATAACTTCAGAAAGGGTTTGAGGACAAAATCTGCCCAGGGATGATGGGAGGTGACATCCCCGCCCACCGAGTAGAGGGGGGTGGAGAGCCCTGGCAGCATAAATAGAATGATTGGAAATGAAGCAATTGTCACTCATCGGAAGGGGGTTATGCGGCCGGCATATCCAGGGGTGTCCATCACCATCACCATAACCAGAAGCTCTAGACACACCCCCTTGTAAGAGCCCTTCTTCACTCTGCATGCCAAGGTAAAGTTTGCTTGTTATTGTCTCTGTGTATTGCATAGCTGTTGTAACCCACCTCAGAATCGCATAGTTATTTAATCTGTAATATTCCATACTTCTTTATAGTTAAATGCTTGTAAACTCTGCCTAGCGTGCTTATAGCCATTAAAACGTATATTTAATTGAGCTGTCTTCTTGCCTTAAACCCGGAATTTGTGTGTCCAAAGGCGGTTTGCCTGGTTACCCTAATAATAAGAGGGTCAGACAAGGTTTTGGGGAACCCGGTGGGCGTGTGCGGCGGTCTCTGGTTAGTAGTGGGACCACGTGACGCCCCGGTTACCTGACACTATGTAAAAAAGTATTTGCAAAGACCTTATAGCCCTGAATGTGGCTATGGGGGGAAATATAAAAAGATGAGGAGGGTAGTACTTCGGGAGACGAAGAAACAGAATGAAAGAAGTTAAGAAGAGAGAACGAAATTGAGAATTTTCCGTCTAGCCCGGATTTGGTCGTAGACGAACATCCGGAAAGGATAGATACTGACAGCGGTGGAAGCGAAGAGCCGCTGGGCTATAGAGGTTGGCGCGGTCAAACTACGTCAGAGGCCTGAAAAATTGTGCCAAGCGAACAGCACTTTACGATTATGCTAAAGTTAACAACTTTGATATTTGCACATTTCAAGAATGCAAGATTAGTTTTAAGCCACCTTATAGAGAATTGAAAAGTCACTGGGATGGAGAAATCGTAATCTCAGGTGGAAATGAAAGCCCAAATGTTGGGATAGTTGTTTTATTTAAAAAAGGTTGGATGGTGGAATAATTGGTGGTACCTGGAAGGATGTCTTATCTCGGTAAGAAGAGATGATGTCAGCTTGAGAGTCTGCTGTCTATATTTATCTCCTAGGAAAAGTCACAGGAGGGATATGGTAGAGGATATACTGTTACATTTAATTGGTGCTAGTCCACTTATTGTGCTGGTCGACTTCAATATGACATTTGAAAAAGGATGGTTCCGCAAAGCAGATATAGGATTGGATGCAGACCTTGGGCATGAGAGACGCATGGGAGATGGACGGGAAGAAGGAAGAGAAGAAATACACGTGGTCTAACAACCGTTCGAAGTCTCGAATTGATTATATCCTTATATCTAAAGATTTTTTATTAAAGGATTTTAAAGTTCAAAATTCAGCCTTTTCCGACCATAAATAATAATAGCCCTCCACCAAAGCTTAGCGGGAGGGGGTCTGGAGCCCGCTGGACTACCCTCTTTGTTAGTAATCAGGGGGTGCTTCGGTGCGACCGCTTTCTTGGTCCTGTGGGATCGGCAGGCTTGCCTGTCTTCACCCACTCGCTACTATTGGGGAGTGCATTAAAGCGCTGGAGCAACGGGTCTGTGATCCTAGGCGGTTGCGAGGATGGCGCTTCCCCATAAGACGTTGCGGAATACCATCTGCTTCGAGACGAGGAAGGAACATCGGTCGGATGTGTCCTTGAGGTCCATTTGTTTGGACATTTTGCGCGATTTACTAGGTCTGAAGGTGAGCGATATTGCTGGAGTCCAAGACAACATCAAAGATGGGCTATACTATGTTTCTTTTCTTTTCCGAGTACAAATGCATGGCTTCTTTTGAAAACTTGAGATGAGTGAAGGACGCGGGTTCCCCCCTTTTGGCAAAGCTGAAGTTTTGACTGCTATTTGAGCCTGGAATCAAGATTGTGTACATTCAGATCTACAATCCTTTCATGGACCTGAGCCCTGTTTGGCTTTTCTGTCGCGATACATGCATTTTGAAAGTGTTCCTGAGGACCCGAGGAACCAGTTCAGATTCCTAAACTGCCGGTACAAGGTAAAGGCCACGTTTCTTCAAGACCTCGAGTGTTATTCTGGCCTTAGGCACCACCCTCCAGTTTTTACCATAGCTGGAGAGAGGTGTTCAGTGTACTACCTTGGGCAGCCGGAATTTTGTCGCCGCTGTCTGAGGTTCGGTCACCTTGCACAGAATTGCGATGAGCCAGCAAGGTGCCGATACTGCGACAGCGCAGAGCATGTGGCCGCCAAATGCACTGTCGGTAAAACATGCGATGTGGGCGGGCAGCTAGCCATATAGTCGAAAATTGCCTTCAGATGGAGGGAAGGAGGCTTTTTCGGCGGTGGTTCAGCAGGCGCCACAGGGAAAATCTGGTGCTCCCGTGGGGAGGAATGCATGGCAGGTGCCTGGTCCAGTTGTGAGTGTGCAGGATGAGTAAGGATCAAATGTCGGGGTAAGGGAGGAGGAGGGGGGGAGTGAAAGGGCGGAGGAGGAAAGGTGGAAAGGTGGAGAAAGGAGTTGAGGGGGTCAAGGAGTCTTCTGAGGTGGAGGTTCTGGGGATCTCCTTTGATGCGAGCCTACGGGGTGCTAAAACCTTCGACCGGGTGAGGGGAAAGGTGGCGCAGAAACTTGGTTTGTGGGGTCTGCATGATCTTTCCCTTCGCAGGAGGATGCTGATTGTTTAATCGGTTGTCCTCCCCTGATCCTGTATGCCAGCTTGATTTTCCCACCTTCTCCTCTCTGGGTTAAGCAGCTGAATAAGCTGCTTTTTGCTTTCTTTTGGGGCACCAGGGTGGAGAGGGCAAGTCGGGTTAAAGTGGTCAAATCAATGGCAGTGGGAGGATATGGTTTTCCGGATCTAAGCTTCTTCCTTCGAGCCCATTTCTGGCTGAATACCTACCGCACCCTGAACAGTAATTTGGTGGTTAGCAGAATGTGTAGGTATATGGGAGGAAATCTGTTGGTAAGATTGGGTTGGATCGGGAGGGGCCTTAGGTTGCCCACATCTTTTAATTTGGCCTGGTTCTATGAATATCTGAGAGAATTCTGGTTTCAGTACAAATTGGGTGGATTGGCTCAGGATGCGGTAAGTAAGCACCACCTTTTTGCTTGGGCTAGGAGGGAGGAGACGGAAAACCAGACCCTCCATTTAACATCGCGTCAGACCACTGAAACATGGAGGAAAATGAAGCTGGTTGGACTTAATAATAGGCAGAAGGACCTGGTTTGGATGTCCCTGATGGATTGCCTCCCAACCCGGTCCTTCCAGAAGTCCCGAGATTTGTGCCGGTCAGAGCGTTGTCCCGGGGTGGGATTTGGTGGCATTGAGGATATCCCCCACATTCTTTGGGGTTGTCCCTTTTCCAGGGACTTCCGGGAGGCATGCCGTTCTTTCTGCAGGACTGTACTTGGCATAGAGAGACTAAACTTTTTGTTTGTCTTGGCAGGTCTTTGAGCGGGCCGTCGAGAGGAGATCCGCCAGGCCTGGTTATTTTCCGCCATTCTCAAAAAGGTCCTTTGGGACCTCCGTAACCTGGTCATTTTTAAAAATTCGGTTTTGAGTACCAGGGATGCTGTGGGAATTATGTTGTGTCGATTGCATTTCGTTTATAAATTGGATTGAGGAAGGGTGGGGGAGGAGGTGGCGGAAGGGTGGTTGAAATCACATAGGTGGAAATTTTTGTTTTGATTATGATCATTTTTCTTCTGTAAATTGCTTCTTTTTTTTTGTGGTGATGGTTTTAAAAAGTTGGATTTTTGTTCTATGATTATTAAAGTTTGTTGGTTAACGTTGATTTTTTCTCTTATTATATATATTATATTTCTTTTGATTTTGTGGACATTGGTTTTGATTTATTGTATATATATATTTGTTTTTTTCTCTTCTTTTGATTTTTGTATATATTTTTTTGTCTAAAATGTTTTTTTGATTTATTGTATATATTTTGTTTTGTTTTATAATGGTTCTGTGAATTATTGTATATATTTTGTTGATCATTACTGTTGGAAATTCTTTTTAATCTGTTGTAAATATATTTTAGGAATTTTCTTAAAAAGAAAAAAAAATCTGTTCTTATCAGAATTGAGAACCACTAATCTACCCAAAGCCTAAGTTATCTCGTGGCTTGAGCCCCACAGAGAACGAGTTGCAATCCCTCCCTTACCTCTTGCCTCGGCAAGGAAAAGGACACCAGACCAGGAAGACCTCGGAAGAAAAACCTCCAGAAAGAATCTTGATGCCTCTCCAGGAGAACTTTGAAGCCTTCTTGAAGAATCAACTCCAGGAAGAACCCTCAAACTTCTCCAGGAAGCCTCTTGAAACTTTTGGAAGAATTCATTAAGGATAAAATGGCCCCACCATGAAAGATCAAGACTTCCCTCAAGATTTCGCATATTAATAAGATGGCCCGCCAATCAGGAGCCAGCTCCTCAACATCAAGACGATCTCTACCAGCAAACTCCGCCCCCAAAGTGCTGGCCAGCCCTGGAGCCCTGGATGCGGCAAACAGTCATCCTCCAGCTGAAAGAAGATGCGGAAAGTAAGATCCCCATGGTCACCCAGGAAGTCTTCTCTGACACAATGCTGCGAGACCAAGGCTTCACCAAGGCTGAAACCTACTCCGTGCAGACCTTCTTCAGGGGCCTCTTCTATGTTACCTTCATGTCGATCAATGTCGTCAAAAGGTACCTCCAAGCGATGTCAGCAGCAGGACTCGACCCAAACTTCTCAAAATACACCGTCTTCAGCCACATTCAGAGAGAAGAGAGACGGGTCACGGTTGCCATGCGCAACCCCTTCACACCAGCCGCCGACATCGTAACCTTCTTTAATTGTTAATACACCGTGACAAGCCCACCTACCAAAATCCTGAACGGCAGCGGATACTGGACAGGAACATGGTCGGTGATGTGCAAGCTACGAGCAACGGCCAAAAGAGTGGCGCATCTACCGCAATTCTTCGCCCTGGGACGCTCACCAGGAAGATTGCACTACTCCGACATCCCACAAACCTGCAGGAAGTGTAGCAAGACAGGCCATGTGGGAAAAGACTGTCGGGAAATCGTGTGCAGATATTGCCCAGATGCCAATGGAGGACACAGCACAGAAGGATGCTCCCGGAAGTACGCCTGCAACCTCTGCCAGAAATCAGACCATGTCTACCGCGACTGCCCCCAAAGGACCACCAGCTACGCAGCAGCAGTCAAGAACGGCAGGTCTGAACAACAGCGGCAGCAGCAAGGCCCGCAGCAGCAAGAACAGCAGCAGCAGGAGACCCAACAGCAGCAGCAAAAGCAACAACAAGCCGGCCCTACAGAGGTAAAAGGGAAGAAGCAGAGAAGGGTAAGAAAGCTCTCCAAACCCGAACCACACACACACACATCCACAGACCTCCACACAAAGCCTGGAACCCTTTCACACCTCACAAGCAATACACAAAACCGGGTTTAAGCTAAAACAAAAGCCCATAGACAAAGGAGCTTCCATTGTCCATACAGATTCCACCCTCGTCACCTCCATTGATGCTGGTCAAACCTGTGCCAGCCCACTCAAAAAGGCTCCAGCCCCTCCCGCCCAAACCCAAAACACGCACACAGTCACCACCCAGCCCCTCCCCAATACACAAACCCAGACACCACAGGCCCCAACACTGCACAAACAGAACCCGATCCTGCAATAGACCCACTACAGGCCCAGCCCCAACAAGGCTAGGTAGAAACTACCACACCCACAATCGCAGGCTACACAAACAATGAGGAGCAGTTCCCCTTTCTTGCCCCCTCTTCTTCCCTCACAGATGGGCGGGAGCGGAAAAACATGCCTGTGACTCCAGACAGAGAGAACACAGGCAAGAAGTCCATGGTGAAAACACCGACCATGGTCCAGCAGACGGAGCTAGACAAAAAAGACACAGAGGATCTACCAGAGCCCCTAGAAATTAACGAGTATCCGGAAAGCTCAGAAGAAGAATAAGAGACTCTCAAAATACGGAGAGCGCCACACTCCCAGAAGGCAGTGAAAGTACCGCCTGACGGGATAGGTAACTAAAGGATTCGTCCCTTCTAACAAACCTTCTTTTCTCCAAACAGATATGGCGGCAATTTAAATTTTCACCATAAATGTGAGGAGCATTGGAGCAGCGTCTCAAAGAAATCGAGTCCTGGCGTTCCTGGCGTCTCCGCAAGCCGACATCTTCATGCTGCAGGAATGCTCTCTACCCTTCTCCAAGCACTACAGACACCTGTGTGCCCAGTGGACCCACGGTCCATCCTACTAGTCTGGGGGAGGCGAGAACAGGAACGTAGCAGTAGCCATTCTGATCAGGGATTCTGTCCAGGAGCTTGTCTGCGGCAGACTTTTGCTAGTAGACGGCTCATGGGCAGGGGAGCCATTTAGGCTCATCAACGTGTATGCTCCCGTTGAAAAGAATGAGCGCATGGAATTCTTCCATACCCTGCGCCCTTATCTCGCCACCACCAGAGCAGTAGCCCTGGTGGGGTACTTCAACTGCCCCCTGGAGCAAGACGGACACAGCACAAACTCCTCTGCCAAATTAGACAAAACTTCAAAGCTGCTCAGGGAAATGGTCACGAGGTGTCCCTCAAGGACGCAGCGGGGGCCAAGGGGACCGGGTCAGCGAACTACACATGGAGCCACCCTGACGGCACTGTATGTTCGCGTATTGACTTTGTGTTCACCTCCCGGGCAGTCAGGCAGAAGGGCTCCTCCTTGGTCCCCTGCTTTTTCTCTGACCACAGAGCGGTGTACATCCAGGGGGAACTGGGCGATGGATTTCCGCCCGGCCCAGGATCCTGGAAGTTGAACTGCACCCTGCTGGAGAATGTTGTGGAGAGAGCAGCAGCGCTACTTCAACTCCTTCGGCGAATGGTGGGGGTACGTCAAGATTAAGATTCGCAGCTTCTTTCGGGCCAAAAGCAGACAAAAGGTGAGTGAGAGGAAGGAGGAACTCAAGAGGCTGCAGCAGAAACAGGACCTCCACCCCAAGGGCTGGAATGTGAAGCAGAACCTGGATGAGACCAAAAAGTGCCTGGAAGGGTACTTCGAGGAGGAAGCCAGGCGCATCGTTTTCCGCTCCAAAGTGGAGAACATCGAAAAAGGTGAGAAGTGTAACACTTTCTTTTTCAAGATGCTCCACTCCGGTCACACACCCCTGACAGAAATGCGAGACAAGACGTATACCATCCGGAAGGGTAAGAACGGGGTAATGCAAGTGGTCTCTAACTACTACGCCAACCTCTACTCTCCGAAAGCCACGGATGATGGAGTAGCTAGCAGGCGTCAAGAACACCCTTGATGCCAAGGGAACTGCAGCTATGGAAAAGCCGTTGGTGGAGGGGGAGTTGCTCTCCGCCGTTGGCTCCTTCAGGCGGGGCAGGACCCCGGGCAGTAATGGTCTCCCAGCGAAGCTCTATTTTGCGCTGTGGGATCTCATTGGTTCGGACCTGCTCATGCTGTACGAGGAGATGATGGCGGAGGGTAAAATGCCCCCTTCGCTAAGGGAGGGCATGATCAACATTTTGTATAAGCACAAAGGAGGGGGAGATGAGCTCAAAAATTGGAGACCTATCTCCTGAATGAGGACTATAAGATCCTGGCCAAAGTGCTCGCCAACTGGCTCAGGTCAGTCATCGGGCAGATAGTCAACCTGGAGCAGACCTGCGGCATTCCCCGCCGTAGGATAGAGGACAGCCTCGCTCTTGTAAGGGACACCGTCCATTACATACAAACCCACAACGTGCATGGCGCCCTGGTCAACCTTGACCAGGAAAAGGCCTTTGATCGGGTCTTGCATGGGTTTATGAGCAAGGTCCTACGTAAGTATGGTTTAAGAAAGCTTTTTTGTTCCTATGTTGACCTCATGTATTTTGATATTTGCAGCTCCGTGCTGGTGAACGGCTGGAAGACTGACCCCTTCCCAGTACTCTTTGGGGTCAGACAAGGCTGCCCTCTTTCACCTCTCCTTTTTGTTTGTTGTATAGAGCTCTTCGCCGAATGCATCAGAAAGAATCCAGAGATTAGAGGGATTACCGCACCAGGACCCGGCAGACAGGAAGTCAAGTGCTCGTTGTAAATGGATGACGTGACGGTGTTCTGCGCAGATCAGCGTTCAATATCAGCACTCGTCCATACTTGCGAGGATTCGGTCGAGCCTCAGGGGCTAAAGTCAACTGGGGGAAGTCGGAAGCCATGCTCTTCGGAAAGTGGCAGCTGTCTTCTCCCGTGCCTTTCAACGTCAAGCCGGACTACATCAAGATCCTTGGTGTATGGTTTGGAAAAGAAGGCACGGCCCTGAAATCCTGGGTAGAACAGATTGCAAAAATTATTCAAAAGTTCAGACTTTGGAGTCTCCGGAAACTCACCATCGAAGGAAAGGCTTTGGTGCTGAGCAGTAAAATCCTCCCTGTGCTCCAGTACCTCGCCCAAGCATGGCCACCCCGGGCCAAAACCCGGAAAACCATCGCCAAGGCCGTCTTTTACTTCATCTGGGGTTCTAAAATGGATTGTGTCAAAAGTACCAAGCTGTGCAAGGAACCTCGTAAGGGCGGGAAAGGAGTCCCGGATATACCAACCATGCTCATGGTCGCCTTCACCAGCACCTGTGTCCAAAGAACAGCAAAGAACTGTGAACCAGCTTCCACAGGTCATGCCATGTCCCGATTTTTCCTCCTCCGGGTGAGGACGGAAACTTGGCTGGGCCGAATGGGACAGATCCGTGCCATACGCCTGGAACCTCCCGTGGTTCTACAAGGACGTTGAGGATTTCATCCTGGAGCAACAACTGGCAGGAGTTAAGGCTGATTTGTGGAAGCCCAAGACAGTCTACAGGCTCATCCGAGCCAAGGACGAGACCGAACCAATCCTGAAGCTCCCGCTGGACAAGTGTAGGTTCGTGTGGAAGAACGTGTCCTCCAGGAGACTGTCCAACCAACACAAGGACCTGGCATGGCAAGCAATCCAGGGAGGTCTGCCCATCTGGACCTTTATGCATGACCGGGAGTTGAGCAGAGACACTGTCCTATGTGCGTAGTCTGCAAGGAAACCTCCCGTCACCACTTTTGGGATTGCTCCTGTGTCCAGAACTGCACATCAGGCATTGCCCACAATGTAAATATATTCCGATATACACTTAGTATATGAGTAGAGGTGGTGGCACGCAGGATGTGAGGTTCAGGGCCCCAAGACAGGCACCGCACATCAGTCGTCCTGCCGCTAAATATGAATGTCATTTATTGTATGTATTGAAGTGTATCCGTATTGTAGTGACTTGTGCACTGCGACGCAATACATGATGGAATGTACTGTCTAATGTATTTAGATGTGCAACTATATAAATAAAGGATATTTTTCAATCAAAAATCAGAATTAGCACGAAATGAGAGCAAGATCAAAAGGTGCTGGCCCCCCTACCGCTTGCTCAAGAACGTCAAAAACACCCTTGATGCCAAGGGAACTGCAGCTATGGAAAAGCCCTTGGTGGAGGGGGAGTTGCTCTCCGCCGTTGGCTCCTTCAGGCGGGGCAGGACCCCGGGCAGTAATGGTCTCCCAGCGGAGCTCTATGTTGCGCTGTGGGATCTCAATGGCTCGGACCTGCTCATGCTGTACGAGGAGATGATGGCGGAGGGTAAAATGCCCCCTTCGCTAAGGGAGGGCATGATCAACATCTTGTATAAGCACAAAGGAGGGGGGAGATGAGCTCAAAAATTGGAAACCTATCTCTGTCCTGAATGTGGACTACAAGATCCTGGCCAAAGTGCTCGCCAACCGGCTCAGGTCAGTCATCGGGCAGATAGTCAACCTGGAGCAGATCTGCGGCATTCCCGGCCGTAGGATAGAGGACAGCCTCGCTCTTGTAAGGGACACCGTCCATTACATACAAACCCACAACGTGCATGGCACCCTGGTCAACCTTGACCAGGAAAAGGCCTTTGATCGGGTCTCGCATGGGTTTATGAGCAAGGTCCTACGTAAGTATGGTTTAAGAAAGCTTTTTTGTTCCTATGTTGACCTCATGTATTTTGATATTTGCAGCTCCGTGCTGGTGAACGGCTGGAAGACTGACCCCTTCGCAGTACTCTTTGGGGTCAGACAAGGCTGCCCTCTTTCACCTCTCCTTTTTGTTTGTTGTATAGAGCTCTTCGCCGAATGCATCAGAAAGAATCCAGAGATTAGAGGGATTACCGCACCAGGACCCGGCAGACAGGAAGTCAAGTGCTCGTTGTAAATGGATGACGTGACGGTGTTCTGCGCAGATCAGCGTTCAATATCAGCACTCGTCCATACCTGCGAGGATTCGGTCGAGCCTCAGGGGCTAAAGTCAACTGCGGGAAGTCGGAAGCCATGCTCTTCGGGAAGTCGGAAGCCATGCTCTTCGGAAAGTGGCAGCTGTCTTCTCCCGTGCCTTTCAACGTCAAGCCGGACTACATCAAGATCCTTGGTGTATGGTTTGGAAAAGAAGGCACGGCCCTGAAATCCTGGGTAGAACAGATTGCAAAAATTATTCAAAAGTTCAGACTTTGGAGTCTCCGGAAACTCACCATCGAAGGAAAGGCTTTGGTGCTGAGCAGTAAAATCCTCCCTGTGCTCCAGTACCTCGCCCAAGCATGGCCACCCCGGGCCAAAACCCGGAAAACCATCGCCAAGGCCATCTTTTACTTCATCTGGGGTTCTAAGATGGATTGTGTCAAAAGGACCAAGCTGTGCAAGAAACCTCGTAAGGGCGGGAAAGGAGTCCCGGATATACCAACCATGCTCATGGTCGCCTTCGCCAGCACCTGTGTCCAAAGAACAGCAAAGAACTGTGAACCAGCTTCCACAGGTCATGCCATGTCCCGATTTTTCCTCCTCCAGGTGAGGACGGAAACTTGGCTGGGCCGAATGGGACAGATCCGTGCCATACGCCTGGAACCTCCTGTGGTTCTACAAGGACGTTGATGACTTCATCCAGGAGCAACAACTGGCAGGACCGAACCAATCCTGAGGCTCCCGCTGGACAAGTGTAGGTTCGTGTGGAAGAACGTGTCCTCCAGGAGACTGTCCAACCAACACAAGGACCTGGCATGGCAAGCAATCCAGGGAGGTCTGCCCATCTGGACCTTTATGCATGACCGGGGGTTGAGCAGAGACACTGTCCTATGTGCGTAGTCTGCAAGGAAACCTCCCGTCACCACTTTTGGGATTGCTCCTCCTCTAGAGAGGATCCTTATAAATGCTCTAGCCCAGAGGTGCTTCAGATAGTAAGTGGATCCGAAGTAGAGGGCAGTGGGGAAAGCCCTGGTCCGGGAGTGATTAGAGATGTGAAAATTGGATCCCTGAATGTAAGAGGGATTAAAAACGTTAGAAAAAGAGCTGCCTTATATGACTCTATAAAATCGGAAGATTTCGATATTTGCTTACTACAAGAGACTCAAACACAGGAATCATAATTCTCTTAAGAACAGAATGGGAAATAGACTATGTGGAAGATATCTATCCTGGTCGAGCATTGATGATTAAGAGGTGTGAAGAACTGTACAGAGTTTGCTGCTTATACCTACCTCCAAAGAAGTAGAAGAAGAGGAGAGAGTTGGTGGAGAATTTGCATAGCTATTTTATGGGAACAGAACCCCTAATAATTGGGGGGGGACTTTAATTGTGACTTTTATAATGATGGTAAAGATGGATCAGTTGCAATTATAAAACAGTGGCTCATAAATCTGGGGCTTAAAGATTTATGGGCGCTTGATGGAAAGAAAAAGGAGAAATAACCTGGTCCAACAATCAGAACTCTTCAAGGATTGATTACATTTTCAAGTCAAATAATCTTGTGTTTGAAGTAAAGAACTCTGCCTTCTCCGACCATAAAATGTTGTCCGGATGCTTTGGGAAAGTGGAAGGTGAAATAAGATCTGCAGTATGGAAAAATGAATGCATCCCTTTTGGAAGACCTTTAAGTGATGGAAGATTTGAACTTGAAGTTTCAAGAATGGCTTTGAGAACCAGAAGATGAAGATATTTTAACCTGGTGGGATAAACTTAAGGAAAAAAAAAGTTTGTTTTCCAGCAGAAGGGTATTACAAAGATGAAAAAAAGAAGACTTTTTTCATAATTTAAGTGAAAGAAAGGAGAGGAGTGGAAGTGAATAAAGAGATTAAGGAAATTAAGAAATAAAAAAAAATACTTAGAAGAAAGGCAAGAGAGGCAAGACCATAATTTTTAATTCAAGGGTAAAGATCCTTGAGCAAGACTAGACATGCTCATCTTTCGTTTAAAAAAAAATAGTTTTTTCAGGTGTTCTCAGAGAAGAAAATGGATGTAAGTTTGTAAGAGCATTTCTTGGAGAGGATGGGAAAGTCCCTGAGTAGAAAGAGTGTTGCATTCTTGGAAAAAGAAATAACTCTTGAAGAAATCGAAACAAAGTTGTGCAAACTGAAAAACACCTGGAATGGATGGAATTCCGGTGGAATTTTATAAAAAGACATGGCCTGTTCTAAAAGAACATTTTGAAGTTTTTTTTGAAGTTTTTAATTCCTACAATACTCTGGGGTCCTGGAAAAAAGGACCCTATTGGCACCCTATTACTTTGCTTACTACAGATTATAACGTTTATGCACAATTATGGGCTAATCGGCTGTAAAAAGTGATCCAAAGTAATAGCTGAAGAGCAAACGTGCTGTGTCGGGAAGGAAAGGTCAGATTCCATTTGATGGATTAGAGATATTTTGGAAGACATAAAAGAGCGTAAGCAAAACATTTTTTAACGTCTTTGGACTTTGAAAAGGCGTATAATAGGGTGGCTAATAAATTACTTTTTGATTCCCTGGATAAAATGGGTTTTTCTGAAGATCTTATTAAGAGGCTAAAAAGTTTATATGAAGGGAGTATCTTGAAGATATCAGTCAATGGTTTCTTGACAGAAGTGGTGAAAATCAGATCCGGAGTAAAACAAGGTGCCCGTTGTCACCCAAAAAAAGGGCTTAAAAAAACCCCCGTGTGTCCCTTGTTTTTTTGTGCTTGGTTTGATTTAATTTAATTACATTTCTGCCAATTGTATTTGTTGACTTCCATTGTCCAGGACCCAGGATTTAACGGCATTAAAGTGTGAAGAGATCAAGGTAATTAATGACATTATCTCGTTGAAATGGAGAAAGCACTTCTTTTGGACTCTTTTTGAGTGGCCACCTTTTTTCCTGGCCTACCTGTCTGCCTCTTCCTTGCTTGTCAGTGTTTGTAGCTCTCATCAGCAGACCTAGGTCTCCCTCTTTTGGGCCGTCCTGACTGTTAGCAAGAAATTCAGCACAGAGGAGGACTGCTATGTTGTGAGGCTAGTACGCCTTTTTATTAGCAATGGATCTGAGGAGAGTGGCGATCCTGTCATGGTGAGGCAGCAGAACTACCAGCATCTGGCCTAGGCCAGGAATGCATTTGTAGCCGTTGTGTCGTGCACCCCTGCCATGGTGCCTAGGGTAACCTAATGTCATCTTTGGCTTGTCATAATTGGTAGCACATTTTGGTTCACTATACACAAAAGCTTTTCTTGCACGCTCTTTGTGGTGAGGCCTTCTGGCTATGCTGGGAGTTGACGCCTAAGTCCACAGGTAAAGCTTCGGCTAGTACCCAAGGGTGAAAGCTTCGGCTAGTACCCAAGGGTGAAAGCTTCGGCTAGTACCCAAGGGTGAAAGCGACCCCGAGGTTCTCTGGACTGAGAGGTTTGTATGACCCAATCCCGTAAGGGTTTTTGTGCCCCAGGGAAAGGGATGGGGTTCCTGCCATTTGGGTAGGAATCAGGCTGTTTTTCAGTGCACCGCACTTTTTCACTTAGGGTTCCACGTGTCTAGGGCGCTTACCACACATGACTGCTTCAATAAAAAAAAAATCTGTTCTTATCATGCAGATCCATGAAAGGCATTAGGAGGGGAACAGCGGCTGTTGGATCTGTTCCACCCACCAGGCTCGTCTAGTATGCCTTTTTCTTAGCAATGGATCTGAGGGGAGTGGCGACCCCATCATGGTGAGGCAGTGCTACCAACATCTGGCCTAGGCCGGGAATGTATTTGTAGCCATTGTGTCACGTACCCCTAGGGTGGCGCCCAGGGTACCTTACTCGTCACCTATGTTGTGGTCACCATAGGATGCACAATCTGGTATGGGTGCAATATACACTTCTTGCCTTTTCTGCACATCTCTGTGGTGAGGCCTTCTGGCTGAGGTTCCCATCAGGGGTTCTGGGGAAAGGGAAGGGGTACCTTTCCTTTGGGGAGGAACCAGGCTGGGTACCCCGATTGTTTAGTGCACCGCACATTGTCACTTAGGGTACCACGTGTTTACAGTGCTTAGCACACACGATGGCTTCAATAAAAATAAATATTTTCTTATCAGAATTGATACTAGGCGAGATCTAGATCAAGGAGGTGCTGGCCCCTGCCGCCTGCTCGGCCCTTCAGGATTGGCACTCTGTGTCTTTACCTGATTGCTGTCATTGCTGTCTAAAAGGGACCATCAACACGGAGGCGATCCATTCCCAAAAGAGGGTGAGGAATTGACTGGATTTCTGTGAGGAGGCAGTTTTGAGGATTGGGATTTGCACCGAAGCTGCATTCCTACTCTGACTCACCTTAGTCACCGGCTGAAGGAGGTTGCACCGAGGCTGCGTCTTTAGGATTCTTCTTTTTGGATTTTTGCATGGAGGCTGCATCCCCGGGGATTTTAGTTGGATTTTTAGGAGAGCTGTATCTCCGTTCCTGTATTTGGAGGACGTGAAGGTATTGTACTTTGAATTTTGTTTGGAGGGTGAAGGAAACCCCTTTAATGGTTACACAGAAGCTGCACCTTTTCTTTTTTCTGGAAAGTTTTTATTGTATTTTTTTTTAGGGGGAATCCCTTTTTGTTTTGTTTGCCTGGAGGCTAGTTTTTTTGTGTAGATTTAATCTTTAATATTGTAAGTTTTTGCCTTTTAGATGCCTGAAAGAGAACGGCAAACGGTTATACCTGATGAAGCCCTTTTAAAAACTGGGAAAAAAATAGGATCAGGTTCTATATGGAAGCTGAAATAAGATCCGAGAAAGTTGCTATTTATTTATATGACAAGTGATTGAAAGATGGGAAAAGCTCCATCAGATTTGATGTCATTCGTATATAAAAATGAGTAAAAATTAGTGCTACTTTGAAGTTATTGAAGAAATGTTAAGAGGCCTATAGGAATTATGAAATGAACACGATGAGACAATCAAGTCTTTGATGGGGTAGGAGTACTTTTAACTGTTCTTATATACGATCCTTTCGTTTCCAATGAAGCTATTACAAATTTCTTGAAGAAAACCTATGAAACAGTAGAGCATGTTAAGTACTGCAGGGACGCCCATGGGACGTCAATGGGAAGATACTCTTTAAAGTCAAGTTCAGGAAAGAGGAAGACAGTAGGGTCATGAGACTGAATCCAGTATATCTATAAATAATATCAGAGGTAACATCTTTTACTCTGGTATGCAAGAACGATGGGCACATTGAGAAAGAACGTGAACCTGGCCCCTTTGTGGAGAACACAGAAAAATCTGGTATCATGACCTAATTCCAATTAGATGAAGACTGAGCACTGGTTAAAGCGAGAAAACTCAAGATTCTTGGAGATATAAAAAAATTGGGAGTCTTTGTTGGAACAAGTATGAAAAAAATGGTCTTCTTGAAGACAAGGTTGACTATGGAGGGCAAAGGTCTTATTGTGAGACAAGTCCTCTTGCCTATCATGCTCTATACATCAATAGTTTTCTTCCTGTCTTACAATGTATTGAGAAAGCTTGTGAAATAATGCTTCACTTTCTTCTAGAATAAGAAAATGGAGCAACTGAAAATACAGTACTTCTATTTGGATAGAGAGGCTGGAGGGATGAATGTCCCAGACATTAAAAGATTTTTACAGTGCAAGTATTAGTCATTCTATATTAACAAGGTTTTTGAACACTCCAGTCTGGGTGACTTTCTAAGATATCAAATGGGTTATTAAAGAAATATAAAAGCTGGAATTGAGGAGCTCATGGAAGTTGTGTCCACCGCCTAGGAGGTGGGGCCTTCCACATCCATATGATCTCCACCAGCAAACTCCGCCCCTAAAGAGCTGGCCAGGAAGCAGCAAAAGGAGCCCCAGTGACCTTTATTTCGATCAATTTCGTCAAAAGGTACCTCCAGGCGATGACATTGGCGGGACCAGACTCTAGCTTCTCGAAGTACACAATTTTCAGCCATATCCAGAGAGAAGAGATGGGTCACAACCTCTTCACACCAGCTACCGACATTGTAACCTTCTTGAGCCGTTACTGCACTGTAATTAGCCCACCTACCATGATCTTGAACGCAGTGGACGCTGAATGGAAACATGGTCAGTGATGTGCAAGCTACAATCAACGACCGAAGGAGTGTGTTGCATCTGCCACAATTCTTTGCCCTGGGATGCTCACCAGGAAGACTGCATTATTCTGACAACCCACGACCTGCAAGAAGTGCGGCAAGATGGGCCAAGTGGGAAAAGACTGTCGTGAAATTGTCTATGTTTTGTTCAGATGCGAATGGAAGACAAAGGACAGAAGGGTGCTCCCGAAAATAAGCATGCAACCTCTACTGGAAATCAGACAATATCTACCATGACTACCCTCAAAAACCAACACCTACGCAGCAGCAGTCAGGAATGGCAAGTGAAGGAAAGCAGCAACAACAGTGGCAGCAGCAAGGGCAGCAGCAGCAGACCCGGCAGCAAAAATAAGCTGCCCCCAGAGGGTCTACAGGTAAGAAGACGAAAGGTTAAAAAATGGTAAGAACACTTCCCAAACCAAACCCACACATCTAAAGACAACACAACTAACCATTGTCACCTCCATTGACACAGTTAACACCTCAGAAAGTCCCCAGCCCCTCCCATCCAAGCATACACTCAGCCCACTCCCAATACACAAGCCGACACAGCCCCAGACACCACAGACCCCCAGCACTGCATGACCACTGCAGACCACAACTGCAATAGACCCACTGCTGGCCCAGCCCCAATGCGGCCAGGTAGAAACCATCCCACCCCCAGACACAATCACACGCCATGTAAACGACGAGGAGAAGTTCCCCTTTCTCGTCCCCTATTCTTCCCTCACAGATTGGAGAAAACGCAAAAAACAAGCCCATGGTAAAAACACAAACCATGGTCGGGCACAAGGAGGAAAACTACCAAAATACAGGAGGACCTAGCAGAGGTCCTAGAAATTGCTGAGCCCCCAGATTCATCCCTTTTAACAAACCTTTTCTCCATACAGATGTAGCGTCAATCTCCATCTTTACCATAAATGTGAGGAGCATCGGAGCAGCGTCTAGAAGAAATTGAATCCTGCCGTTCCTTCATGCTGCAGGAATGCTCTCTAACCTTCTCCAAGTGCTACAGGCACCTGTGCGCCCAGTGCACCCACGGTCCATCTTAATGGTTTGGGGGAGGCGAGACCAGGGACATAGGAGTAGACATTCTGATCCGGGGAACCGTTTCATGGTTGATTCTGTCCAGGAGCTTGTCTGCGGCAGACTTTTGCTAGTGGATGGCTCATGGGCAGGGGAGCCAATTAGGCATATCAACGTGTACGCTCCTGTTGAGTAGAATAAGCCCATGGAATTCTTCCATACCCTGCGCCCTTATCTCACCACCACCAGAGCAGTAGTCCTGGCGGGGGACTTCAACTGCCCCCCGGAGCAAGACGGATGCAGCACAAACTCCTCTGCCAATTTGGACAAACGACCTAGCTGCTCAGGGAAATGGTCACTGAGGCATCCCTCATGGATGCAGCAGGGGCCAAAGGGACTGGGTCTTCGAGGAATAAGCCAGGCGCATCGTGTTCTGCTCCAAAGTGGAGAACATCGAAAAAGGTGAGAAGTGTAACTCTTTTCCAGGACCTGGACCAAACCTGCGACAAACTCACAATGTGCACGGCGCCCTGGTCTCCCTTGACAAGGAGAAGGCATTTGATCGGGTCTCCCATGGGTTTATGAGCAAGGTCCTATGTAAGTATGGTCTAGGGAAACTGTACTGTTCTTATGTTGACCTTATGTATACTGAAATTTGCAGCTTTGTGCTGGTGAACAGCTGGAAAACTGACTCCTTCCCGGTCCTTTCTGGGGTCTTACAAGGCTACCCTCTTTCATCTCTCTTTTTTGTTTGTTGTATTAAGCAAGGCAAAATACAGAGATCAGAGTGATCACTGCACCAGTGCCAGGCAGACAGGAAATCAAGAGCTCGCTGTACATGGACGACGTGACTGTGTTCTGAGCAGATCAGCGTTCGATATCTGCACTCATCCAGATCTGCGAGGACTTTGGTCGAGCCTCAGGCTAAAGTCAACTGCGGGAAGTTTCATCCTGAAACAACAACTGGCAGGAGTTAAGGCTGACCTGTGGAAACCCAAGACTGCATACAGAATCATCCAACCCAAAGATGAAGGGGGAACTGATCCCAGGACACCCGTTGGACACCTGCAGGTTTGTGTGGAAGAAGGTATCCTCCAGGAGTCTGTCTAAGCAGCACAAAAACCTGGCGTGGCAAGCAATCCAGGGAAGTCTGCCCATCCGGACCTTCATGCATGACCGGGGATTGAGGTGGTACAAACACTGTCCTATGTGGGTAGTCTGCGAGGAAACCCCCATCATCTCTTTTGGGATTGTTTCTATGCCCTAGGGTCAGAACTGAAAGACTCTGGAGTGTCAAGGAACGCAGTTACCCACTGCAGCATTTTATACGGACTATTCCACCACAACTTTGTGTGCTGTTTTAAGGATGCTATATGGTGCTGATTCACAGCCTGCTCAGAGACTTTACCTTGATGGACTTTGGTGTGGAAGACGAGGAAGGCGATTTAGTGGCCTTGATTGCTTTTCTCCCTTCCCCCTCCTCTTCCTTAAATAAAGCTTCAGGCCTTTGATTCCCCCTGCCTATACCCTTCCTCTCTCTCCCCCAGACCTACTCACAGACCATTGTTTTACGCATGTATGCATTATATGGTGGACTCATGAACGACATGCAGTCAGGGACGTTTGTCCAGGCATGGCCCATATTGTATATACAAAAACTTTTTTTGCAATGTATATTGTACATTTTATTCTGTATGGTGGACCCATAGATGTTATGCAGCTTGACCAGGGCAGCACATCAGGTCCCTACAGGGAATGGGAGATGGGAGCTTGCTCTGTCTACTCCACACATTGACCTGGTATTGCAGTACCTCCAGGACCGATGCACCTCCTTTTGACTTGTTAAAAAACAGACTGAAGTGAAACTTCACTTTGCTTGTGCTTTCGTTTGCCACGGTTTGTGAATTTCCTAAAGTTGTCATGTGCCAGCTGTATATTTATTGTCATTGCCTGTGTTGAAACTTGAATAAAATTTGATTTGAAAGAAATCAGGGCCTAAAAGTGGGCAAAAAAAAAAAAACAAACCAAAGCTTAAAACCCCCACCTTGTGTCCTTTGTTTTTCTTTTGGCTGATTTAATTAAATGTAATTCCCCTGACGCCGGGCATTTTACTCGGCCCCTTTCCCGGTTATCTCTCCTCTGCCTTTTGGCTAAGTTCAAGTGTAGTATCTGTTCATATGTAGATCCATTAAAGGCATTAGGAGAGGAACAGCGACCGGGAGGGACTGCTCACCTCTCCTGGTCGGGCTAGTGAACCTTTTTCTTAGCAATGGATCTGAGGGGAGTGGAGACCCAATCATGGTGAGTCTCATCTACCAGCTGGGGCTGACAATGCATTCAAAGCCGCCATGTACCCCTGGCGTGGCACCCATTACGGGTTGCAATTATTGGTATTCAGGGCACAATACACAAAGCTTTTTATGTACGCTCTCTGTGGCACGGCCTACTGGATATGTCAGGAGAATTTAAAGCCAGAGGTCCTGTCTCATAATGTGCACTTGGACCCCCTTTTTTTATATATTTGTAAGCCCTATTCCCCCACTTTTTTTTCACCCAGTTTTTGCCACTAGTTTATCTTTTTTGGTTTGTGTGTGTCTCAAGTTTTAGGGCTGCCAGCGGCTTCTAAAGGACCCTTGTCCCTAAAGAGTGGGGGATGGAAGTCAAAGTCCTTTTGGACTTGCTTCTTACCCCTGCCCAGTGCTTCCCGCTGAGGCTCCCCATGAGTAAGATGCTGGTGAGCCCCTGGGAAAGCAGCATCCAAAGCACATACTATTACCTGCATTTGAATCCAGGGAAAGGTGAGCTGCGGAGGCTGCTAGTACCAGTGGGCTAGCCGCATCTGAAAGCAAGGGCCAAAGATCCCGGTACCTGGCCGGGCCAAGTGCCGGGGAAGGGTAGTCTGAGGGAATTGACACTTGAGTCCATGGGGAAAGCTTCAAAATGTACATTATGGTGGGGCTCTGGAGAGGCCCCTGAAAGAACCTCTTATAAAGAAAAGGGTCGCACACCCAAATATGTGCGAAAAAAAAAATCAGATATAAATTTATTGGAAATAAATAACTACATATAAAGCACTCAACAGATAAAGACAAATTTTAAAAAAGAAATTGCCGCAGGGAACCCAAAAGCAAGGCTCTAATACAGGTATATTGAAAGTACATTATATATATTTTCTACATCTATCTTCTAGGCAGACCCACACACATTAAAGCCCTCTTAAGACAATACAAACTGGTAAAATCCATCAGGGTATAAAAGTGGAGGAGGATGAATTATTAGTTGCTTACTAAACAACTTTTGATGTAACACATTTTAACAACGTATTGTGCCGTGTACTACCTTGCTTTTTTAGTTCTTGTACAAATGCTTGTTAAACATATTTGAGTAGGCAATGTAAATGTAGTTTGATTTAATGTATATTTAAGTTACAAACTACAAACACACTTGTTGACATATCAAGAAGTTCCACTTTATTGATACACAGTTCACTATAGTTGTGAGGCCAGTTATCACCAAGCCTCTAAATTTTCTTTACTGTAGGATTCAGACCAGCCTGATTGCAAAGTGCTCGCGCTTTCAGCTGAGTGCCCAGCATCACTCGTGTCAGCGTGTGGACTGTGTTCTGCGCTTGGCCTCCAATCAAGGAGGGAGATTGCGAGCGCTGTGGCCTCAGGATGCTGTAGGCTCCAAGTAACCCGCAAACACTCGAATGACATGTGAAAGCTTTTCACAGGCGGAGGCGGAATGCTTGCCCAAAAGCGTGAGCGAACTGCATCTGAGCTGGTTTGAAATCAGCCTAAGGATATGCTTTTGGTGTGCAGCTATCCAATTTGCCACTCATACTACAAGTGGGTCCACCAATCATTCAGCTATTAGTTTTGGAGAAGTGTCTGTTTGGATGATGTGTACCTTCCTGCACTTGTTTCTTCAACTTTGTATAAATATACACATCATTCCCCACCCTCCCCGATAGTGAAATAAAATATAAAAAACATGTGTTTACTATTGTTTGTTGATGCAAAGGTAAGGATTTAGTATTTTTGAAACAGCTTCTTTTCTGTAAGTAACAAACTTGGCTGTAAAGGTTGCATCATAAGTTGGGAGAGTCATTACAGTAAGTACCATACATTATCTTATGCTTTAGCAAAAGCTGAGTTGTTTTTGGTTTTCTAGGTTGCCTGGTAACACGCAGTCTTGATAAGCACTGTGAATTAGTATAAGGGCAATTTGCTATTTAAGCAAGCAGCATTCTTCCTTTAGTGATACAGCCAAACCCACATTCCCAACTAACAGTACGGGAGAAAAAGTAGATTTTATAAAAGGCAAGGAAAAAATTAAAGGAGCATTGGGATCTATATATCTAGCTGTTGCTGTGCAGTTTAGTTTGTGCCTCGTTGCTGTTGATTGGATTAAGGCCTGTCTGGCTATTTAAAAGGACTGTCAGTCAGGATGGCTTGCTCAAAATGGTTTTGAAGGCTACTGCAAGCATGGATGCTGGGCATTTGTCAGATTCATTCTCTCTATTTGTTGACCTGGACCTCCTCTTTTGGGCTTTTGTCCCCTTTGCTGGCACTTTCCAATGCTTTGTTGGAAAAGTATGTCCCAGGCCAACATACTAAAGAGGGGAGACTAAAGTGAGGAGCCATGCAGAAGAATTTAGAGGTAGCCAAGATAACGAGGTATCTCATGTCAGGCTATGGGGAAGACAAAGAGGCACTGCTCAGAGTGTATTTGGATTATCATTTCTAGGCCTTGTCTTCTATTGACATTGAAGTCACCATGTGTTTCACCTTGAATAAGCAACGGTCACTGTGCACACATAAAACCTGTGGATCAATAAAATCCTTAGCATCACTTTTTCTGAAGCAATATTTGGGGCTTGATACAATCAATTCTCTAATGTGCGATCATTAGATTGCATGTGTGAAAATGCAACTGAAAGAGCAATTCAGTAATCCAAGCGACCACAAAGTAGTAGTAGTAGTAGTGCGATCAGTTCTGTTACATGCATTTGTAAAAAAAAATCCCTGGCCTTCCCTTTCCCCCATAAAATGTGTGAATATGCCACCATTCAAGAGAACACATGCATTAAAATGAGTGATTTGCAGACTGGAGTTGCTGGAGAATCCAGGATTTCTTAACAGGTATGATGAGAGGATAGTAATGAGATAGCTGAATGAACCATGCACAAGCTGGCATTATATGTGTAACTGGACCACTGTATACTGTGGTGAATTGTGAGCTAGAGCACAACACATTCCTCCCAAGTGTCCCAATTTTTGCCAGACAATCCTGCTTTGGGGACCTTGTTCCATGTCAGTGTTGCATCTCAGGGAGCTTGGCAGCATGTATGGCTCTTTAAGGAATCCTACAGACAAGCATGGCAGCACTGCTATAAGTGGTCCCCTGCTCCCAAGTTTGGCATAGAAATACAGCAGGATAATTTAATCTTTACAGCTCAAAAGTATCCTAATCATATACAGTATATATGGTTGATGCTCATCCTCTTATGAACATCTTTGGCTGCATTGCTGCTGTAAAAGTCTCCATTTGGCAATGTTTTTTCCTGTGCAATCTGCAGCAATGTATTTAGCACCAAGTAAACCTGCTGTAAAATACATGGGAGAAAACAGCACCATTTCCCATTCATTTAGACAATTGGATTAGATGATATTTAGTCATATGCATGTTTTTCATAGCCTTTTGCTTACAGGAATTTTGTTACGTTAATATGTTGACCTTAATTTTTGGATCCCTTGTATGGCAAATTTAGTACACAAGTACACTTTTTGCTATCAAAATAATTGTAAATGGCATACTGCTTTTTTTATTTAAGGCATTGGTGTCATTTAAATCTCCTTGCAAAGATATGAAGGACAAATTAGTGAGCTAGTATAGAAACTTTGTTAGATGGACCCAACAGAAATTGGATTTGTCTTTTGCTGGGGACAGAGGGCTTTGTGGGTGACCATTAAGGAGAGAACCGCTTTCCCACTGGCACAACAGAGTCTCTCTTGTCCACTGGCAAATTCTGATTTGAGGTTTAAAGTAAAGCCCATGAAAGAGGTTAAATCAGCACTATAGTCAAGAAAGCCATCTTCTACTGTACTGCTGCTAATTACAAAATTGTGCTTGCACATCAAATTTGAATGGTGGCCAGTAGTCACGTCATAGGCTGTCATTTACTTCCAAACGTGTAGATGGGAAGTGTTGCCTATAAAAGACATGCCCTGATTAGGTTAAAAAATTGCTAATGAACAGAATGTGGCCCAAAAATGAGCAGTGCAATATTTTGTGAACTAATGAAAGAAGCTTTCAAACAGTAAAGCAATGGTGGACTTGCCCTGTGTCAAACACTGTAGGGGCAGCATGACCTATAGTGGAAAAGGAAGCAAAGGTTGCAAGATATATTCCTGACTGGCACATGCTGTACACAAATCATAACCCCCAAATGCTCCCTGAGCGCTGTGGATATGGAAGTCCACCACCTGGGGTACATATGCACCCACTGCCCCCCTAGTGTGTTGGTGCATTCCAATGATGTGGTCACTGGATTGTAGTTTGTCTCACTGGCCAGATGAGTAAAAAGCAGGGCACAAATTCCTTTGTGTGTGCAAGCATACATTGGTCATACATGCACATTATACATAAATGGGTGACCCAAAAGCCCACCAACAAGTAAGCAGCATTTTGTTTATAGACAGAGCTGACATAATGAAGAGGCCAATCCATTTCCTTGACCCAAATCCATAAAAACTTGTGGCCACTAAATATTACTTCAGTAGTCCAGTGTGTTGGATTTGTTTTTGCATTTATGTAAAGAGTTCTCACTGGATTTGTTCTTTTAACTTTTTTTTTTAAACACTATATTCACATACATATACGAAGGCTTAAAAGTAGGTATACAGTTTTATTACTTTTTTTAATGTAATCATTTTATTAGGTCAAAATATGCAATGGAAAACAAAGAAAACACAATATTATCAAAACAATATAAAATATGTAAAAATAAAGAGCATGGTATAGCTACTAACTGTAAACCTACTTTTACACCCCCCTGTATATGTATGTGTGCAAATATATACACACACTGTTTGTTCTCACAATATTAATATTTGGTTGGAGCGTCTTTAGCTTTGATTGTGCCACACATTCGCTGTCTCATCGTTTATACAAGCTTATGTAATGTCACACCATTTCTGTCCAGAGTTACTGTACAATACATTTTCCCAAGATCTTATCTTGAGGATGATCAGGGCTAAGGTCCTAACTTGTTATTATGAAGATCCCCCTAGAGGTCACCTTCCAGTGCCATTATTGTCTGACCAGAAAACACAGATATTCACTGTGATTTTTCTGCTTCGAGCTTTGCATTGCTTACATTTACACCTTATTACTGTACAAAAGGGTGGAGAAAATAAAGAGCTAATAGTTTTTACTTAACTCATGCTTCTGGTGCAGCTGACACCCATCTTTTTTGTGTCAATTACACCCTCCTGCTCCTGTTCTTCAACCATTTTTTAACAGAGCATTGGGTTGCTTTAGGCCTCATCAACACCAAGGAGACTGCAGGACAATTATGCTTCTAGTTGAACTCGAAGCTCTTGCCATGTTAAGCGATGAGCAAATTCATGGTGGCGATTGCGATTCCTGAGCAATTGCCCCACAAATGTTCTGGAAGCAAACGTGTTTGCACTTGCTCAATAGCAAATAGCTAACACAAGCAAAAATGTCAGCAAATCGTCAGGACACAGGTGATTGCATTAGCGATGAGTAATGTTGCAAACGCATATACCACTGTTTATCATATTAAAGCTGATTGAGTAATGTCACTCATTTTGTTTCCTTGAAGACAATAAATTACATTTTTGTGTGATAAGTATATATGGTATATAGAGATATATGCATCATATCTATATCTGTAACTGGCCCCAAAGCTGTGTGGCCTGCTGGGCATTGTCCCGGGTCTCCTAATGGCCAGTCCATCCCTGTACATATCTATTGATTTATTTAGTTATATGAGATCTATATCTATAAAATATATTTTCAATATGTATATATAGCGCCATCATCTAGATAAGATTGCTTTAAAGCAAACAATTTGTAATGCATTGAACATTAGCTTTGATTTATTTTTTATTTTGGACTGGTAAAAAAATGTATTTGCTTGCAGTCGGATGGGTTTAAAAATCTGTTTACTAAATGCAGGACCATAGAAAAATTCAATTATACCAGTGGAACTGGCCAAGTTGACATTCCAGTTTTTGGAATAAGTGGCCTTAGAGTTTCTCAATAATAGCTGAATGTTAAATCAGGGATTTAATTTTGGAGGCACAGAGCCGACACCTAGCACTGGCCTCTAACAAGGGAACGAGCTTCATATGAACACCTGCTCACTAAAGACTTACACCTCATTAAGCTTCAGTAAACTTAAACACTAAGACAGAATCATGGGATGTGTGTGCAGCATGAATACTGGAGATCCTGAATTACTGAAGCTCTGCCAGGCTGACATAGCATTCAAAGTATCAGTCACTAAGCTGCTTTTGCCTGGACACACACAAAAGCAATTCCAGATTTACACTTTTAGCTTGCACAGGGGCGCGCACTCCAATAGAACACAATGGCAAAACCTAATGGCAGGTTATTAGAGCTGCAGTTTGCTGGGATCATTCTACACCTTTTTCTTAAGAGGATATGAAGAATTATATAAAAGGATTTTTTAAGTTTTATATTTGACTTCAATAAATGTTTTAATTTTTTTTTTGTTTATCTAGCCTGTGGGGTGAGTGAGCTTTGCTGCACCAGCCTAACATTTCAATGCTTTTAGCACACAGATGAAAGCCGTGTACAGGCAATATTATATGGATACTTTTAAGGTAGTGGCATATTTAAAATGCTGATGCTATGTTGACTTGTGATCAGGGACATGTGGTATACACAGTTCTGACCTATGCCTGAACTAGTCATTACCTCACAGATTGGCTGGCTTTCTAGCTAATGGCTATATCTGCATTTACATTTGATAAATCAATTGGGCTTTGCAAAATAAAAATAACCCTTTCTCTCACACCCTCCCCATTCAATTCCCAGCACATGTCTGCAATAGCTTCCCTTACAGACCAAACCCAGCAACAGTCTGCTCAAACCTTTTAAAGAGAAATCCCCTCCCCCTTCCTGTGACATCATTCCCCTCTGACACATGACTTGCTCTGACCATTCACCACTAAGTGATTCAGGTTCATTATAATGATGCCATATGGTTTAATCACATGATTCATTACAACAAGTGGTGACTGAGGGAACAAAGCTGAGCTGTGTCATGAGAGGAGAGCAGGGCCTGACACTGATAAACTGCTTATAACTCTCCCCTGTGCAATGCTGCTCCAGCCATGTTACACTAATGTGTCACACACTGGAGATACTCACTTCTATATCTGCCTCAGTGTCATGTCTTCCTGGCTGTAATGCTGCTCCAGCCATGTTACACTAATGTGTCACACACAGGACCTGCTCACTTCTATATCTGCCTCAGTGTCATGACTTCCTGGCTGCAATGCTGCTCCAGCCATGTTATACTAATGTGTCACACACAGGAGCTGCTCACTTCTATATCTGCCTCAGTGTCATGTCTTCCTGGCTGCAATGCTGCTGCAGCCATGTTACACTAATGTGTCACACACAGGAGCTGCTCACTTCTATATCTGCCTCAGTGTCATGTCTTCCTGGCTGCAATGCTGCTACAGCCATGTTACACTAATGTGTCACACACAGGAGCTGCTCACTGCTATATCTGTCTCAGTGTCATGTCTTCCTGGCTGCAATACTGCTCCAGCCATGTTACACTAATGTGTCACACACAGGAGCTGCGCACTTCTATATCTGCCTCAGTGTCATGTCTTCCTGGCTGCAATGCTGCTCCAGCCATGTTACACTAATGTGTCACACACAAGAGCTGCTCACTTCTATATCTGCCTCAGTGTCATGTCTTCCCTCCTGCAATGCTGCCCCATCCACATTAATGACCAAAACAGGGGCTGATTTTCCATATCTCTGTGTCATTGTGATCTCTTTCCAACTACCAAGCGGAACAGCACCTGGGGGACATTAATCAGAAACAGGGATGAAAAAACTAGTGTTGGCCAATGGCGCTGTTCCAGGCATGTGACTTTTCCAGGGGGGAGCTGGATGGGCCCCATTAAAGCCAGAAAACTACTGCTCAGCAATGGCTGCCTCTGTTTTCCTCAATACAGAGTCACGAAAAAGTGGACCAATACCAGGATTTTCACTATCCTGGGTTTTGGTCGTTGCCCCCGGGCACCCCGATTGGGGATATAAACTCACCTCTTCTCAGTCCTACAGCGCATGCACAGCGCGTTCGGATCCGCTCCCGCCCGCTTCATCTAAGCCTTTGTCTAAGGCAAGTGGATCTGAGCGCGCTGACAGCCGTATCTCTCGCTACCCGCTAACAGGGAGCGTGCCCGCACCGGCCACTTACAAATGCCTAGTGGTGGCACCTGCCAGAGGGATAGCAGGGATGTGGCATCGACTCACTCATGTGCTGTTGGACCAGGAATGAAGGTGAGATTGTGGGCAACCTGGGGGTTACACACAGCGCAGCACACAGATTTTCGATACCCCAAGGGGAGGGAATCAAGTGGCCCTGAAATCTTATAGATTCCCAGGCTGATATCCATGGTTTTGGGCAGGGGCAGATTGGGTAAAAAAAATGGCCCTGGACTTTTTGGTCAGACTGGCCCTTCTGTACTGTGCTTGGCCCAGTAAAGTGAGTCAACGCCACATTAATATAATATATATATATATATATATATATATATATATATATATATACATATACATATATGTATATAAAACCGAGCGGGGATTCCCGTCCGATCCGTTCCCTCCCCCAGGCATCCAAAATCGTGATGCCCCGCTGTGTGAAACACCTCCGGTTGCCTGTTACACTTACCTTACTTCCTGGTCTAACGACGCATTCGCAGGCCACGGCCGCATCCCCGCTATCCCTCTAGCAGGGCGCATGCTCGCGCCAGGCATTTGTGAATGGCCGGTGCGGGCACCTTCCCCGTTAGAGGGTAGCCGGGGATGTGGCCGCGGCTCACACATGTACCGCTGCACTTAGGACGCTGGCTTAGACACTGGCAAGATAGTCAAAACCCTGGGTTTTGGTCCACTTCAAAGGGTTTTGGTCCTTTTCTGTGGGGTGTCTTGTGCAACCCCCTCAGATCACCAGTAAAACTTACCTGACCAGCGATCCAGTGGCTCATGCATGGGTTCTCCTGGCTAAGGGCTGGATGGAGCCAAGCAGGCTGCCAGCCACATTCCACCAGCCTTTAGCTGGTGCAGACACATGTTTGAACCAAGCATGTGCTGTTTGATTAGTGGTCAGGTATATTTACTGGGAATTTGACATGATGGGGCATCCCAAATCAGGACGTCCCACAGAAAAAGACCAAAACTCTTTCACGTAGACCAAAACAGTTTGGGATGCCCCAGGGATAGGGACCCTGGTTACTAATCAAGCCAAACTCCAGGAAATTTTGAAATTTACACCCCCCATAAAAAATAAAAAATTAAATAAATGTTAAGCAGCAAGCAGTTACCAATCCAAAGCAGAGCACAGGCAGGGAAATACAGAGCAGTGCACCAACCTGGCCAGAATCTGGCTCTGGGCTGTCCCTCAGTGTAACCGAGGGGGAGACTGCAGCGAGGTTTGACGGTTCCGCCTCACTGTCAGATGAAGGCAGAAGCGTCCGGAACTAATGAGTAACTACTTGTATTGCAGCCCGGACATCAAAGGCTGCTGCAGAGCGCTGGGAGCCGCAGTAAAGCCTGGCCTCTCCTGCTATCACCCGGCCCACTGTGGAACTAGGAAGCCGACCACAGCAGCCCCCAGAAGGTAAACGGGGAGCCAGAAATGCAGGGCAAGCTGCGGCCTACCAGGATTTGTCCTGGTATGCCCTGCGGCCAGCCCGCTCCTGGTTTTGGGCATACTCGCCCCCCCTGGGGCATGCAGATTGGGGATGTGTGTCAACCTCCCCCCCAGGTCACCTGAAAACTCACTTTCTTTCCCGATCCGATGGTGCATGCGCGAGCATCGCTCACCTCCCTGAGGAAAGACCCAGTGGGGTCTGAAACGTTGTCCTTTGCCTGCTCATGCTGTAACGTATTTTTGATCTTATAATCGCGTTTCCGACACTGGGCTACTTTGCAATTGCATTTACTTGTACTGGACGTTCATGCTATTCATTGTGTGACATTTACGCTGGAACTGAACACTAGCACCACTGTGTGGCCATTTGATATATTGCGGTTATGCTTGATTTCTGTATAAAAACAATAATGAATACATGATGATATATTTGAACCTGTTGTTTGGGCAACCACTGTATGGATTTATATGGAGACAATAATGTATATACTTTTCTCACTATTAATACACAATTGAATTGCAACTTATAAACCCTGGTAGTAAGTGTGCTTCTTTTAATTATATTTATTTGCATGCACGAGCAGCGGCTGCTTGCCTGCACCAGGCATTTGTGGATGGCAAGCACGGGCACACTCTCTGTTAACCAGTAGCAGAGGATGCTGTCGCCAGCACGAGCATGCTGACTGGCTGAGAGGCTGCGCATGCTCCAAAGGACAGAGGAAGGGTGAAGGCGATCGGGTAACCTGGGGGGTTTCACATAGTGGGGCAATCCCATTTGGGGTCCCCTGAGGGTAAGGACCAAAACCCAGCATAGTAAAAATCCTGGCTTTAGGTCCATTTTAAAGCAGTTTGCCCAATGTACATATTCTTTAAAACCAATAGTATTGTGTGTTAAATGCATTTATAAAATATTAAAAAAGAACATTGATTTGAAATTTGAAATAACTGACATGACAGGTACAATGTGTGAATCGAGAATCCAGCCCAACAATATGGTCACACTTATTTCTTATTTTAATTAAATGAAAGGTTACTGCTCTCCAAATGTTCAGAGCTCTGCATATCTCTATGTGATTACAGGGGAGATGTTATAGTTGAAGTGAAAACAGAAAAATTATAACAATCTCCAATGTGAGCAATGTTTAATCAAAGAAGTGTGCAATTAAAGGGCATCATTATGCAAAGTAAAAGAAGGAGAAACAATTACCCTAAAGTTACTTTTACACAGGGGCACTTTGCTTGCACTTGCCATTCTATTGGGTGATCACAAGTGCTGCTAAAACGCTGCATGTGCCACTGTGTTGTGAAGCAGCCCATAGACTACTAAGGAGGTGTTTCACTGACCCTGCAATTGCCTGGGTGTGAAAGTTGTGTTCTCCCCCTGCAGCACATTCTTCTGGGTCTGGTTGTTCAACATTCACCAGGTAATTCATAGTTAAAGCCATGCGTTGAGACTTGAGACAGTGCCCCCCCCCCCACCTTGCACAGGGTGAATTGAGCTGCAAAGTAACCAGACTAAGTGGCACAAAATTACCAATGTTAAAATAGGAAGTTGAACAGTTTGTCACTGTAATAAAGGTATACTGTGGAAAATAGAATGCACAGACACAGCAAAGTAGATCATAGAAAAGTATGCTGCACAATTTAAACTGGACCAAAAGCCTGGCACAGTTGGAAAAGAAAGGTAGCAGCCATTTTGGAGCTTCCACTCCCAACGGACATACCTGAAATGCACAGTAACAGGAAGCCCAGCATGACTTTCTGTTTGCAGGTGGCCTGCAAGCCCAGGAGTGGCCACCTTGTTTTTAAAATGTATCCTATTTGTAAATTATTTTTTATGTGCAGAAATCTAAATTGCCCTTGAGAGGGATGCATCTGAGCACTGTTTGTTGTGTTGATCTGATTTAATTCATCTATCATTGTTGGTCTGCTTTAAGATGAGCATATAAAATAAGGGATGTTGCACGGGACACAGAAAATGTCCCGCCCCTTTCAGCCATTTGCGTTGGAAAAGTCCTGCATGCTGCATTTCCAATGCAATGCAAACACATCACCATAGAAGTTTATGGCAATGCAAAGCAAAAAACTAAATGCAGCACAAAAGAGCAGCTGTGTGAAAGGAGTCTAAAAGGCCCCCAAACAATTAAAGGGCATGGGGGTGCTACGTCTGACTTGACTACACTTTGAAATGTGTAATTTATAAGGGCTCGCCTGATGCCTGGACTAAGGATGAGCGAATCGATCCGGACGAACCCGGATTCGCACCGAATTTCATGGAAAATTCGATTCTGAACGAATCCGAATTTCCCCGCAATTCGATCGATCGAAGTTTTCCTTTAAACTCTATTTATTTCAATTACAGGCATTCTAAAATGGTGGATGAACATGTCCAGACATACCCCCTGGGGGAAGGTATCATGGGTAAGTCACACGCAGCCTATCGGCAGCCAGGAAGCCCGGTGACATCACTGTGCTATATAAACCGGTGGCCATTTTCCTTTTGCGCATTTCAGCCTTGATTTGCAGACAGAACGGAGGTTGCTGCAGACAGGGAGAGACTTACAGACAGGCAGGGAGAGTCAGACAGTGAGGTAGACAGAGCCAGGGAAAGATAAGGAAAGATAGGGAAAAACTGGAACCATCCTGCTAGGGACAGCTTAGAAGTGACAGTGAAATTTTTTTTTTTCATTAGCCAGATCAGTTTTCAATTAAATTTCAGTTCTTTGTGCTGTAAATCTGCCTTGCCACTGTGCATGCCATCTATGCAGTGGCTTATTTAACCCTGTTACACACAAGCATTTATCATAATATAACTGGATTAGTTTAAATATTTTTTGGTCTGCCTTTAACAAAAAAAAAACGCCAGCCCACCTGGGTATCATGGGTATCCCAAACCTGCACTTAGCAGCCTATCTGTTATACTAAATACGCTTGTTCATCCTTCCTCAGATTAATCAAAGTATTTCATTTTGAATTGGTTTTTGGTCTGCCTTTAACAAAAAAAAAACAGCCCACCTGGGTATCCCAAACCTGCACTTAGCAGCCTATCTGTTATACTAAATACGCTTGTTGATCCTCCTCAGATTAATCAAAGTATTTCATTTTGAATTGGTTTCTGGTCTGCCTTTAACAAAAAAAACACCAGGCCGCAGGGCATCCCAAACCTGCACAAAGCAGCCTATCTGTTATAATAAATACGCTTGTTCATCCTTCCTCAGATTAATCAAAGTATTGCATTTTGAATTGGTTTTTGGTCTGCCTTTAACAAAAAAAAACAGGCCGCAGGGCATCCCAAACCTGCACAAAGCAGCCTATCTGTTATACTAAATACGCTTGTTGATCCTCCTCAGCTTAATCAAAGTATTTCATTTTGAATTGGTTTTTGGTCTGCCTTTAAAAAAAAAAAAAACAGGCCGCAGGGCATCCCAAACCTGCACTTAGCAACCTATCTGTTATACTAAATACGCTTGTTGATCCTCCTCAGCTTAATCAAAGTATTTTGGTTTTTGGCCTGCCTTTAACAAAAAAAACACCAAGCCGCAGGGCATCCCAAACCTGCACTTAGCATCCTGTAATACTAAATACGCTTGTTCATCCTTTCTCAGATTAATCAAAGTATTTCATTTTGAATTGGTTTTTGGTCTGCCTTTAACAAAAAAAACACCAGGCCACAGGGCATCCCAAACCTGCACTTAGCAGCCTGTTATACTAAATACGCTTGTTGATCCTCCTCAGCTTAATCAAAGTATTTCATTTTGAATTGGTTTTTGGTCTGCCTTTAACAAAAAAAACACCAGGCCGCAGGGCATCCCAAACCTGCACTTAGCAGCCTATCTGTTATACTAAATACGCTTGTTCATCCTTCCTCAGATTAATCAAAGTATTTCATTTTGAATTGGTTTTTGGTCTGCCTTTAACAAAAAAAAACAGGCCGCAGGGCATCCCAAACCTGCACTTAGCAGCCTATCTGTTATACTAAATACGCTTGTTCATCCTTCCTCAGATTAATCAAAGTATTTCATTTTGAATTGGTTTTTGGTCTGCCTTTAACAAAAAAACACCAGCCGCAGGACATCCCAAACCCGCACTTAGCAGCCTATCTGTTATACTAAATACGCTTGTTTATCCTTCCTCAGATTAACCTTTTAAATGCCAGCCTTCCTGGAGAAGTTGTTACCCTCTGTTGCCAGCCTATTTTCCGCTGCACATGTTCGACGGAGATTTTTGACGGGATTTCCTGGGATTTCCCTATAAAATTATATATTTTTTTTTCAACAGTTTGGGCTTCAACAGGGAATAGCCTGTTTTTAGGTTTATCAGTGTTTTTCTAATATTTTTGTGGAAAATAAGGTAAAAAAATAAAAATATTTACATTTTGTAGTGTTTTTTCTTAATAAAAATTACAAATGTATCAAAAAAGTCATAATGTGTGTAAAAGCCCCATTCCTCCCAATTCCAATGGTACCACATATGTAGTGCTAGACACCCTTTCCTGACCAGGAGACACCACAAACTTAATAGAGCACTTGAGGAGGTTTTCAAAGACAATACAATTATTTTGCGCTAATTGCACTTTCTTAACATAAACAAGACTTTACATTTGAAATACCCCCCCAAAACCATATATACACCTAAAGTACACACCTCAAGCTATCTAGGCGTATCAGGCTTGATGTTGTGGCTACAAATCTCCAGGTGGAGTCAATCAAAGAATCCGGCTTTTTTACAAGATTTTTTGAAAAAAAATAATAAAAAACAGAATGAAAGCCAAATGTTTCCTTTAAGAAAAATATACTAACAAGAAAAAACATACCTAACTTGAAACGGCAAGGTCCCCTGAACAGAACAATACTCAACATGCATTGCTAACTTCAAGGGTAGGGTTACCATTCACCCTAAAGGAAAGCATATGCATATTGGGCATTTCACTTGAAAATTCCTACTCTGCAGACAAAGCACGCACCTTGTGCTTTTTCAACCAAAACAGCCCTTTGCAAATTAAATAGCCCCCACAAACCATATATTCACAGAAAGTACACACCTCAAGCATTCTAGGCGTACCAGGCTTGTTGTCTTGTTGTCGTGGCAGGAGCTTTCTGGATGCAAACCTTTGAGGAATTCACTGGTGCCCAAAAAAAAATTGTAAAAATTCATAATCAAAACCACATTTTCCTATAAAAAAATACACTAACCACAAAAAACATGCTCAATGTGAAATGGCAAGGTCCCCTGAACAGAACAATACCCAACATGCATTGCTAACTCCAAGGGTAGGGTTACCATTCACCCTAAAGGAAAGCATATGCATATTGTGCATTTCACTTGAAAATTCCTACTCTGCAGACAAAGCGCGCACCTTGTGCTTTTTCAACCAAAACAGCCCTTTGCAAATTAAATAGTCCCCACAAACCATATATCCACAGAAAGTACACACCTCAAGCATTCTAGGCATACCAGGCTTGTTGTCGTGGCAGGAGCTTTCTGGACGCAATCCTTTGAGGAATTCACTGGTGCCCAAAAAAACTTGTAAAAATTCATGATCAAAACCACATTTCCTATAAAAAAAATACACTAACCACAAAAAACATACCCAATGTGAAACGGCAAGGTCCCCTGAACAGAACAATACCCAACATGCATTGCTAACTCCAAGGGTAGGGTTACCTTCACCCTAAAGGAAAGCATATGCATATTGGGCATTTCACTTGAAAATTCCTACTCTGCAGACAAACCCCTCGATTCAAAGAGCAAAAGTTAATTGATTTCGGATCGAGAATCATAAGTTTGGGTGGGTGTTTGTCATTTTTTCCTTTTTTTTGGCCATTTCGTATTCGCACGAACATTCGCGCATAGACGTATATGAACATACGCTTTTCGGACGTCAATCGTATATTTTGCGTTAGTTCGTGTGTTTTTCCCGTCCAAATTGTATTTTTTAGGTCCGATCCTATTTTTTACGTGCTTCACATGGGCTTGCGACCAATTGAGAGAGGTGATTGCTAATTGTTTTGAAGGCCATTAAAGAGCTGCTTACCGAAATGTTTGCCGGCAGCTATTTGGCCTCGGGAGTAGGATGGAGAGGAGCGAGTTTGTGGCACATCAAGGGCTTATGCTTTTTGGCATCGATTTGATCCGGATGTCTGAGAGCAGATTGCCCCTGCGTCGTTGCATGAACATCGATAGCATGAATGATGTTGAGCTGTTTGAGCTGACCAGGCTTAATCGCGCTTCCCTCCATAAATTATATAGTGGGCTGCGGCCATGGTTAGCCCGCACCACAAGGAAGGGGCATGCAATTTCAGGTATGACCAAGATGCTTGGCTGCCTGCAATTTTTGGCGAACGGCTCGTTCCAGAGGCTGGGTGCCCTCTCCGTGGGGATGTCCCAGCCTACGCTGAGCCGCGCACTCTCTAAATTTTTGGAAGGCATGGCTGCCATAACTCCCAAATATATTTTTTTCCCGGATGATATGGCAGCCAGAAACGCCATTAAGCTTGGTTTTTATAATGTGGCCGACATGCCCAACGTAATTGGTGCTGTTGACTGCACACATGTGGCACTCGTACCTAGGGCATCCGACGAATATATATATAGGTATATATTTTTGGTTTTGGTTATTATGGGGCCCAACGTGTAATGTAACCTATTTTCCTTGGCGGCAGCATATTTTTGTTTGGCCTTTTGTGTACATGCCTTATTTAGGCTTTTCATTTGTTGTTTGAAATTGTGTGCAGACATGTTTTTTTTTCTAAATGTTTTTTGCCCTTATCACTTACCCTTTTTTTTTTGTTTTTGCCTTAAGGAATCAAAAAATGGGACACTCCCTTAATGTCCAGGCCGTGGTGGGGCCGGACATGCGTTTCCTGAGTGTCCTTGCCGGCTACCCTGGATCGTCGCACGACTCCTATATCCTGAGACGATCTGGTTTGTTTAGGCGATTTGAGTCTGGGGAATTTTCGGGTGCATGGCTGCTTGGTAAGTGTGTCCTATTTTTGGTTACTGATATTTCCCAGGAATCTGTATTGTTTGCCTATTTTAGCTTTATAATTCTTGTCAGAAACACGAACCAGCATTTTTTTGGGGGGGGCTTTTGTGGATTGTATTTTGTTTTTCAACAAAACGCTTGGCTCACTTTGTGCTTCAGAATTTTTTAACTTTGGTTAGGATGTCTGTAACTTCCATGTCCAAAAATATATTGGGTAGCAGATTGTCCCGAAGTATCTGCTAGTTTTTTGTCCTTTTGTAGTATTGGTCTTGCAAGGCCAAAGTGGACTTAAACTGCATACAGTGCATTCTTTATCGAAATGGTGTGGGCCCCTCAGCAGCATGCTAATTGTAACATTTGCGAAGCCAGAAAAAAAAACATATTTCTAAAAAGCCTTGTCCGTGCAGATGTTTTATCATTCTTGGCTTTATTTAAGCTGCATTTTTAGTTATGTACTACATTTGGCCCAATAGTGTTTTTTCTAATGTGCCCTGGGTGTCTTTTTTGGCCCTTTAGCTTACCTCATTTTGATATATGTCAAATTGTTTGTGTTTGTTGTCTTGCAATGTGTTAATTTTTGGTATTTAATTGTCTTGTTAAGGTGATTCCGGTTACCCACTTCTCCCCTGGCTCATGACGCCTGCCTCTCAAGAAGACTACAATCGTGCGCACCGCAAGACCAGGGCTGTTGTTGAGAGGGCATTTGGACTATTGAAGACACGTTTTCGTTGTTTGGACCATACCGGGGGCGCCCTGCAATATGCTCCTAACAAAGTGATAGACATCATAATGGCATGTGCTGTTCTGCATAGTTTTGCCATTCAAGAACGTGTCCCCCGTTATGTTGATGTTCTGCCCTCTACAGCCCGAGAAGATGATGGTGACAATTATGTTGGCCCACCCAGTGAGTCTGGCCAATCAGTGAGAGCAAATTTGATATTGCAGCATTTTAGTTAAAGCCTTTTTTTGGCTTCCCATTCTGTGTGTGTGTATTTGCCTTTTTTTTCAAATATTTGTTTGGCCGTAATGTGGCATTACCTTAAATAAATACACAATTTCCCTTAATTGTTGCCTAATGTTTTTCCTGGTGTTTACTTAGATTGATCTTTGCATTTTTACAAACACATCCAACTGTGGCTCCAAAAGCAAGAAGTTATTAACATTAAATCTACCACATCTACACCTGGAAGTGAGTGGCACAACCAAACAAGGACACCCAGTCCAAAGGCCAGCCTAGTCCAGTCATTAATATTGCCTGTGCCAAGGGATATTTGGGCATGGCCATAATGTCACACAAACATGTCTGCAAACAGGAGGAGCACAAACCAAACAAATGTCAAAAGCCATAATTGGCACATGATAGTTGCCAACTAGACTGCACATAGACCTATGGCATTGGCTAGTGGCCTTAATCATTACTCTAAGGAGCTCTATGCGAGCAAATACAAAACACAACCTGCATGTGAAACACAAAATGGATTGTTCAAAACATCAAACGACAAGTAAATACAGTGGGGGGGAAGAGAAAAGATGTCCCACACATTCATGGATTAATAGGGTGGCTGCCCATAAAACCCAGGTGGAGGTCCGTGGGGATGGGACCTAACCTGGGCCATGGTTGCATTGTGAATTTGCAACTGCTCCATAATGTTTCTCTGCATATTGGTCATCTCAGCCATGGCTGACTGGATGCCATTACTTGCATTGACCATGTTGCTGTTGAGGGTCCGAAACTCCGCGAGGATGCCCTGTAAGGTTTTAGTTAGGTTGACCATATCGGCATGCCTTTCCTCCCGCTCAGTTACGAGCTGTGCCTCAAAAGAGTCCCTCTCTTGGTTCCATAAATCAAGCAGGGCACTGTGCCTCCCCTGGGAAATTGTGCGGCGTAATGGAGTCCGCCGCACAATTACCCTGGCTCTTGGGCGTGCCCTGCCGCGTTGTCTCGTCCCCTCAACAGCAACAGGCATGCTTGGCAAATCCTCAGCAGCAGAGTGAACACTGGGGACTGTTGTGTCAGTCTCCCCATGTGCATGCACAATGGATGCAGATTCACTCTGCTGCTGAGGATTGGCCAGAGAAACATTAGGGAGCAGTTGCAGATTGGGACCCAGGGGGAGGTCATCGGACGTGGCCAGCAGGGATACATCATCTTCCTCCATTTCCTGGATCTCTTCCATGAGTGTGTGGGTCTGTAGGGACATAGAAAAAAAAAGGTTAAGTTGACGTCCCAAATTAGGATTACATCAGTTTAACACATGCTTAAGCACTTGGTAGTATTTTTGGTACTAAATAAACTTACCGGAAAACTCGGATCTGGGCTCCTATGCTGTACGGACCTGGTAGGCATAATCAAACTGGGGGGTGAGTTTACCCTTGCTGAGGGGTCATGCTGGGCTGAAGAAGAGAAAACAAAACAAGGTAAACACACACATAAGCATTGTTTGGGTAGGTAATAAAACAAGCCACTATTTGGAATCTTAAGCAACTCTACAGCAACGGGGACAATTGGTAAAATAAACTCAATTTAAGATATGTGCAATGGATCGAGTAAACTGCTAACTGACCTCAGTTCGAAGTCAGGAAGTGTACCCAGTCAGAAGACAACTTGCAGAGCAACTATTTTGAGTTTGACTACCATTCTCTAGGTCAGGGGTACTCAACCACTTCTTGTAAAGGTCCATTTAAAGGTATCCGGTGAGAGGTGAAGGTCCGGGCATGGGGCTGTCGCAGGGGGTGTCTAGTTAGAAATCAGCACACTGGGGGAGGGGCTATAGATTGCCAAGTGCAAACTAATAAAGGCTGCTTGCCCTTGCTGGGCTGGATGGGGCAGAGCTGAGGGGACAGGGATTGGATGGATAAAGCTGGGAGGACAGGAATGGATGGTGATGGGATGGATGGAGCAAATCTGTTAGGAATGGATGGGGCTGATGTGGGGGGGGGGGGCAGATGGTGGGACAGGGGCAGATGGGGCAGAGCTGGGGCAGCGGGACAGGATTGGACAAAGAGAATGATGCACCAAGTTAGTGTGTACCTTGCAATGCCACTTCCTGTGCAGTACTTCATATTGCAATGCTAGATTTCAGGGAGCCATGACATTGGCCAGGAGACTAACCACTACATCGCCGATCAAGGGGGCAGCTCTGAGCACGTCAACACAGAAGTAACTGAGTGCAGGGCTGTCTGGGCAGGGGTCCGGGAATCTGGTGCCAAGGTCCACATTCGGACCCCGGGCCGCCAGTTGAGTATCACTGCTCTAGGTCAGATATGTTTGGGGGTGTTGAATTAAATTGTTACCTCAAACACAACTCACACAACAAATAGCCAACACATCCCTAATGATGTGTGTTTTGTGATTGAGTCCAAATATATCACTTTTCTTCATAAACTTCGTTACTTCACACATAATTATTGTTAATTGTTATTTTACATAATGTATGTGGTCCGAAATGTGTGATTCACACGGACCAAAACAGGACACAAACAGGCACAGTAGTGCGAGGCCAAGCAAGCCACACCATATGGCCATACCGTCATCTTGGTACTAGTGAACTTTAATTTTCTGGCCAAACAGGCAAACATGCAGATTAAGAGTACTCACCTTGTGTACGGGTCGGTGAGTCTGTGTCCCTTAGACCCGCATGGCCACCGACCGCGACAGGATGGAGAAGGCCCAGCACAATCTCCTCAGCAGGTGTAAACTCCAGTTTTGTTGGAAAGCCACCTCCAGTTTTCATGCTGAAATGAAAAAATAGTTTGGTACCCAGAAAAGGTGCATACAGTACGCCCTAATCATTACATTTGGATACATCATTTATTTACCTGTAATTATGCCTTTTAATTTCTTTTTGCCGTACAGCATATTTGAGATCCGAAATTTTCTTCTGGATTTGGGCCACATCTTTCCTCTCTTCCCCCGCTGCATTTACTTGTCGTAGGATGGTTTCGAACAATTCCATCTTGCGCTGCTTAGTGGTGTGTTTTGATTTGCTCCCATAGAGCTCGTCATAGTATAATGTAAGGCCACTAGCCAATGCCATATTTTGGTCATGGGAGAATCTCCCACTCAAATGTCCGCGCCGCAATGTGCGGACAGATGGTTGGCTTGGGTGCTCCTCCATATGTGCAGACACATGTGGTGACATTATGGCCTGGGGCTGTGTAGGGGAATGGAAGGATTGCTGGCTTCCCAATGACTGGACTGGACTGGCCAAGGGACTGGGTGTTCTTGCGTTGCTGGCCACCGAACTTCCAGGTGTAGATGTGGTCCGGATGATGTCCATTCTTTGGCCTCTTGGGGGGCTATGTGCCCGGCTGGTGCCAGGTCGGGGGCTATGTGCCCGGCTGGTGCCAGGTCGGGGGCTATGTGCCCGGCTGGTGCAAGGTCTGGGGCTATGTGCCCGGCTGGTGCCAGGTCTTGGGCTTCGGGCCCTGCTGCGCGGCCTTGATGGGCTTCGGGCCCTGCTGCGGGGCCTGGATGGTCTTCGGGGCCTGCTGCGGGGCCTTGATGGGCTTTGGGCCCTGCTGCTCAGCCTTGATGGGCTTCGGGCCCTGCTGCGCGGCCTTGATGGGCTTCGGGCCCTGCTGCGGGGCCTGGATGGTCTTCGGGGCCTGCTGCTGGGCCTTGATGGGCTTCGGGCCCTGCTGTGGTGCCTTGATGGGCTTGTGGCCCTGCTGCGGGGCCTGGATGGTCTTCGGGGCCTGCTGCGGGGCCTTGATGGGCTTCGGGCCCTGCTGTGGTGCCTTGATGGGCTTGTGGCCCTGCTGCGGGGCCTGGATGGTCTTCTGGGCCTGCTGCGGGGCCTTGATGGGCTTCGGGGCCTGCTGCGGGGCCTTGATGGGCTTCGGGCCCTGCTGTGGTGCCTTGATGGGCTTCGGGCCCTGCTGTGGTGCCATGATGGGCTTGTGGCCCTGCTGCGGGGCCTGGATGGTCTTCTGGGCCTGCTGCGGGGCCTTGATGGGCTTCGGGCCCTGCTGCGGTGCCATGATGGGCTTCTGGCCCTGCTGCAGGGCCTGGATGGGCTTCTGGGCCTGCTGCGGGGCCTGGGTTGGCTAAGTGCCCGGCTTGAAAGCATGGGTGGTGTGGGCTCCCTTGGGCGGCCTCTTCTGGGGGCAGAGGTGGTGGTGGCTGCTGTGGCCTGTTTTTTGGCCGCAGGGGCACGTGCCTTTGGGGCCCTTTTTTGGGAAAGGGAGGGTCCAGTGTCCCTTGGTGGGGCCGAGGTGGTACTTGCCTTCTGGGACCTTAGCTTCTTGGGTCCTTGCTGGGAGCTGGTGGTTGGGCCCTCAGAGGTCTGCCTTGGCTGTGCGCGTTTAGCTGCTGCCTTTTTGGGTGCCATTTTCGCAAAAAGCTCAAAGAGAATGAGCTTTGGGTGCAGGGACCTTTAAATCATGCGCTCAGCGTCTGACGCCTATGCGCACGACTACGCGCTCGTACGGACGTACGTTCGTGCGGAACCAGGAAACCGCTGGGGTTTCACTTATCTGCTGCCTTGAAGAAGCATAAAGATGGCGCCCACTATCTTCACCTGTCAACAGGAAGAGATCCTCATGCTGGTAAGTGCCTTGCTCTGCCTTTTAAGCTAATACTGACTGATGTACTAAATGTAAATGATGCGGTTGGAACTAGTTTTGGGGATCTTAATGTTTTAGAACAGGCTCCTCACACTTCATCCTCAAGGGCCGAGACAGGCCACGTTTTCACCTCTCTAGGCTGATGTCCTAATTAGGGCAATTGCTCTGGCTTAGCACCAGTTAATTAACCTGTGGAGTAGCGTGGCTAGCTGACAAACCTGGCCTGTCTCGGACCTTGATGCGGATGTTTGAGGACCACTGTTTGCCTAAGACCTCAAAACACAACGGCAAGCCACACACGTGGGCAAAAAGACAGAAACCGGGCCTTCAGCGTGATTGACTAAAAAGCAATAAAACCTAAAAAACGAGTACACAGCCTATGACATTTCCAAATGGGCCATTTGAAGCCAATAACTTATTAGTCTTGCCTCCACTGGCCTGAAACTCTGCTCAAGAATGTAAGAGATGCGCACAGCCATCTGTACTCAGAAGCATCACACTTACTGAGGAGAGGTGAGTGGGATAAGGTACAGGGGGGTGGGTTATAGCTGTGCTTTGTTCAGACCCAGCAGAGCTGTGGTCATGGGAAGGTCATCAGTCCAAGAATGCCGAGCAGCACACACACTTACAGTTTGCATGAACTTCCTGTTTGCAGGCTGCCTGCAAAGAAGGCATTTTACATAAGCCGACATCTTGGATGTTCAAACCATCATAACATGCCATAGATGCAGGTGGCCTGATTTGTAATGTTGGCTATCTGTATGTACATGGTGTGTGAAACATATAACATAAGACCAGACTCTGAATCAGAGTGAACGTCCGCTTTAAGGCACTCCCCAAAAATGGCTGGCACTCTAAATGTGTGTGTTAATGACATGACATTCGCAACTTGTGATGCAACACATATGGCTCTGTGTGTAAAAGTAAAAGCTCTGTGTCCATTATGTTTTTCAGATCATGCTTCAGCGCCGGTATGACTTCGCGCCCAATGTGTGCAAAAAAAGGGACATCGCCCGGGAGATCATCGCGGAAATCCACCGTGTCACCAGCACCACCTTCACTCACACCCAGATAATGCAGCATTGGTCGGACCTGAAACGTCTGCACATGCCCCGGGTGCGGAGGTTTTTTGGGATCCATTTCCCAAGTAAGTACAAAGCGATTGCATGGTATATGTTACAAATGTATAAGTTATGCCTTTATTTATAATGACTTTTCTTTGCTAGTGTTGGAAATGGATTTCAGAATTCGCCGCACCCGGAGGCGCACAGGCCGACCAGTGCTGCATGCTTCTGCATCTGTGAGTGAAGGTGGTGGATCTCCCGGGCAACGGACCTACCCCTCCTCTGTGGCCTCCTCAGACCAGCCCCTGGACCTTACCACAGAGGAGGGGCCCAACCGCGTGGGCGTGGAGTCATGCCCGGCCAGGCATGGGGAAGGCTCTGGTATGTCACTCTTCATGTATATGCACAAAGATATACATGCAAGGCCAAAAACTAAGTGCTCCTTTATTATGTATTTCTAGATGCTTCGGGAGCGGGTGAGATAGTGGAGGAGGAGGCAGCAGAGATGCGTGAAGTTGAACCTGGCGAAGGTGAGTGATGTCAGCCAGACTGGGAGCCAGATATGTTGGGAATAGTGACTCTATACAACTACTCACCAAATGTCACATGTTTCTCCAGGGACTTCTTCACAGCATAGCCAGGACCAAGGGCATCCTGTTGGCCCCAACCAGCCATCTGTCGGCCACCAACAAAGTAAGTAGCCATGCCATTATTCATATTTATGTGTTTTTGGCTAATAACACACACATAACTAAAGGCGTAGCCAATGTATAGTTAACACTTTCATGTGGGCACTTCGTTAGCTTAAAGCGGACCCTAACTCGTATTAAGAGCCTAGCTAATAAGTATCCCACACACTGTACATACAGATTGGGAACATTCAAAAACAGGCTACCGGCATCTACTGCATGTTAGGAGCCTTTAAACATCCAAGATGGCGGCATATGGAATGCGCCATATTTACAGGCAGCATGGCATTCAGATTTAACAAAGTAAGGTGCTGCCATGCATTGTGGGACCGCTGACCTTTCCCTGAACCCAGCTATGCTCTGTATTACCAAAGCACAACTGTAACCTGCTCCCCTGTACTTTATCCCACTCTCCTCTCCTCATTAAGTGTTATGCTTCTGAGTCCAGATGGCGGCGCAGTAATCAAAAATCCACCAAAATGTACTTTGATCTGGTGCAGAATCATTTGGAAATAGTTTTTGATTTTCATTAAATAATGTGGAAGGTCCGGTTTAAGGAGTTTCAATACTTACCTGTGGGAAATGCATTTACTTTATCCCTTGGAAGAATGACATATGTCATGCATTTACATGTATTTGATTAACCCAAAATCTATTCCCAGCATACAAACCGGTCTGGTACTACTATTTATGTTTATTTCTCTATTGGTTACAGGGATGATCCCAAAAACCTTGGCGGCCAAAAAAAAAAGGATACAGGAGTTGGTGGCCGAGCTGCTGGCCATACAGGCGACGTTGGGGGCAACAGAAGAAGAAGAGGAGGACGATTAGTGCCCTTGGTCCTGGCTAATTTTGTAAAATAGTTTTTACGTTTTTATAATGTTCAAAATGTTAATATTTATTTAAAAACAACCAGAAAACCAAAAAAAAATTTTTAGATGTTTTTACAAACACAAAGCAAAAAAAACCAAAAATTTTATCCAAATAAATAATATTTTAAGTCTTTAGAAATGTGTCATTTCTAATATGCGCAAAAAAAGACATTTACACAAACACAAAAATACATGCTTTGAAACATATAGACATATGTACATTATGTGGTTTGGGTAAGTTTTAGAGTCGTCCAAATGAAGAAGGATGCAAGCGCTAAGGGGTTTGGGTACGTTTTATGGGCGTCCAAATGAAGAAGGATGCAAGCGCTAAGGGGTTTGGGTAAGTTTTAGGGTCCGAGAAATGAAGAAGGATGCAAGCGCTAAGGGGTTTGGGTAAGTTTTAGAGTCGTCCAAATGAAGAAGGATGCAAGCGCTAAGGGGTTTGGGTAAGTTTTAGGGTCCGAGAAATGAAGAAGGATGCAAGCGCTAAGGGGTTTGGGTAAGTTTTAGAGTCGTCCAAATGAAGAAGGATGCAAGCGCTAAGGGGTTTGGGTAAGTTTTAGGGTCCGAGAAATGAAGAAGGATGCAAGCGCTAAGGGGTTTGGGTAAGTTTTAGGGTCCGAGAAATGAAGAAGGATGCAAGCGCTAAGGGGTTTGGGTAAGTTTTAGAGTCGTCCAAATGAAGAAGGATGCAAGCGCTAAGGGGTTTGGGTAAGTTTTAGGGTCCGAGAAATGAAGAAGGATGAAAGTGCTAAGGGGTTTGGGTAAGTTTTAGAGTCGTCCAAATGAAGAAGGATGCAAGCGCTAAGGGGTTTGGGTAAGTAGTTTTAGGGTCCGAGAAATGAAGAAGGATGCAAGCGCTAAGGGGTTTGGGTAAGTTTTAGAGTCGTCCAAATGAAGAAGGATGCAAGCGCTAAGGGGTTTGGGTAAGTTTTAGGGTCCGAGAAATGAAGAAGGATGCAAGCGCTAAGGGGTTTGGGTAAGTTTTAGAGTCGTCCAAATGAAGAAGGATGCAAGCGCTAAGGGGTTTGGGTAAGTTTTAGAGTCGTCCAAATGAAGAAGGATGCAAGCGCTAAGGGGTTTGGGTAAGTTTTAGGGTCCGAGAAATGAAGAAGGATGCAAGCGCTAAGGGGTTTGGGTAAGTTTTAGGGTCCGAGAAATGAAGAAGGATGCAAGCGCTAAGGGGTTTGGGTAAGATTTAGAGTCGTCCAAATGAAGAAGGATGCAAGCGCTAAGGGGTTTGGGTAAGTTTTAGGGTCCGAGAAATGAAGAAGGATGCAAGCGCTAAGGGGTTTGGGTAAGTTTTAGAGTCGTCCAAATGAAGAAGGATGCAAGCGCTAAGGGGTTTGGGTAAGTTTTATGGTTCCTAAAGGTAAGTGGTAGCCTGGCGCGAGGCAGTAGTGGTGAGATTGGTAGTGTCAGATAGGGCCCACATTGGTTTGTGGAGTGTAGCTTGGATCGCGCATGCGCAAGACCTTATATACATACGAACAAACGAATATAAGAGGCCAAAAACCATTGAAAACCAGAGGCAAACGCAAGTAATTGGAAGAGGTGGACGATGGAAGCGGCCGAAAAAACAGGCCGCCGCCGCAACAAGTGATCACATCAACCTGTTTTTTACGATTGACAACTGACTGAGGCAAGTTCGGGAGATAACATACGAACGGACGTACATTTTAGGATAGAAACGTATTTGCTTATAGAATCACTCGCAAGTTCATACGAACGCACGAGCGGACGGGAAAAATAGGATGATCGGCACCCAAATCCAAGCTGTTACATGTTTCTTTGAATCGACCCTAAAGTGCGCATCTTGTGCTTCTTCAACCAAAACAGCCCTTTGCAAATTAAATAGCCCCCACAAACCTCATATCCATAGAAAGTACACACCTCAAGCATTCTAGACGTACCAGGCTTGTTGTCATGGCAGGAGCTTTCTGGACGCAATCCTTTGAGGTATTCCCTGGTGCCCTAAAAAAATTGTAAAAATTCATAATCAAAACCACATTTCCTATAAAAAAATACACTAACCACAAAAAACATGCACAATGTGAAACGGCAAGGTCCCCTGAAGAGAACATTACCCAACATGCATTGCTAACTCCTAGGGTAGGGTTACCATTCACCCTAAAGGAAAGCATATGCATATTGGGCATTTCACTTGAAAATTCCTACTCTGCAGACAAAGCGTGCACCTTGTGCTTTTTCAACCAAAACAGCCCTTTGCAAATTAAACAGCCCCCACAAACCATATATCCACAGAAAGTACACACCTCAAGCGTTCTAGGCGTACCAGGCTTGTTGTCGTGGCAGGAGCTTTCTGGATGCAATCCTTTGAGGAATTCACTAGTGCCACCGCATTTCCCTACAAAAATTTAAAATATGCACAATTAAAACCACATTTTCCTCAAGAAAATATATGCTAACAAGGAAAAACATACCTAATATGAAATGGCAACGTCCCCTGAACAGAACAATACCCAACATGCATAGGTACTTTCAATGGTACTGTTGTCAAACACCCCAAAGTTAAGTATGTGCATACGAATAGTTATATTTAAAGTTTCAGCTCTGCAAACAAATCACACACCTTGCAGTTTTTCCACAAAAACAACCCTTTTCATTTGAAATACCCCACCCAAACCATAAATATACTTAAAGTACATACCTTATGCTTTCTAGTTCTATCCCGTTTTTTCCAGTGGGCGAAGTTTTCTGTTAAAATCCTGAACACATACACAGGTTTTACGCAGTTTCCATATAAAATGTTATAAACAGATTCACAACCATATTTTCTAAAAACATCTGAAACAGCAGGGTCCCCCAAACAGAATACCCAGCAAGCATAGCTCAACACCTCACTATAAAAGCGCACAAAACAGCCTTTACATTTCTTAATGATACTAACAGGTGCAATAAGGATTGGACTTGTGAGGTGCAGATAGGGTACAGTAGCTGTGGCATCAGATTATATGATCAGGTACAGGTATTACGATCCTGAAAAGGGGCCCACTTTTTAATCATCATGTGCCACAAGTAACCTGCTGCTCCTCCTCTAGCACTGCCTATTGCATCTGTAAATATGAAATAAATGAAAAGAAAACACAGACAACACCCAACTACCTACCCCAGCAAACAAAATAGGTTCACCTACCATCTAAACTGAACATAAAATGAAAGCAATACCAATCAGTAATCTACCTGGCTATGGTATGCTTCAAAGCAGTGTTCAAAGCACAAACTAGGCTGGCTGGGGCACTTCGGGCAATAGTACCGCACATCCTTCCTGATGCCATGCTTTCTACATACTCTGCAAGCTTTTGGGGATACCTCTTTCCACCGATGTCGGGAATGCACTTTATAAAATGCTTCCCCACTAACCTAGCCTCATTGTCACTAGCTGTCACCTGTGGTGCCTCCTCGGCATCCCCAAACAAAAGTGCAGGGAGTAGCTGCTGTTGATACTTTATGAAAGACAAATTGGAGCCTGGTACTGCTGCCTTGAAGACAACAAAGGAGTTGTAAGTTGCCAGTTGGACCAAATGAATTGCAACTTTTTTGTACCAGGCTCTGGATTTTCGGGTGGCATTCTAATATATTAGTATTTGGTCAGTCTTATCAACGCCACCCATGAATTTATTATAATCCTTTATACAACGTGGCTTTTGGGAAGGGGATCGGGGACCACGTTGTCGTACATTCATGACTGACTCATCGTGGATTGTTGTCAGCATGATTACATTTTTTTATCCATATATTTCACGGCTAGGAGCTCACCGCTTCTTAAAGCATACGACTCTCCACGATTCAGTTTCTTTTGCAGCATTGACCTGGGCAACCCTTTTCGATTACGGTTGATGGTGCCACAGGCCGGTGTGTCCAATGAATAAAGGGCTCTAAATAAGGGGATGCTGTAGTAGAGGAGTCATGAGCTCCCACACGATTTTTCCACTGATGCTTAAATCAAGGGGACAACCAGGGGGGTCCAGATGTGTGTCCCTTCCTTCATAAATTCGGAAAAATTTGGTATAGCCGGTCGAACTCTCACATAATTTATGAAATTTAATCCCATAGCGGGCACGCTTGCTAGGGATATACTGACGAAATATAATGCACCCTTTAAACAGCAGAAGTGACTCGTCAATACTTACATTTTGGGAGGGGGTGTACACTTCCGCAAAGTGCTCCGACAGGCTATTAATCAGGGGTCTTAATTTATGCAGCCTGTCGTGACCGGGCTCACCGCGGGGTAGAGCAGTGGAATTATCGTTAAAGTGCAGAAACTGCAGTAAGATTTCGTAATGATTTCTGGACATTACGGCCGGAAACAATGGGGTTGCCAATAAGGATTGGGTATTCCAGTAGGAGGCGATATTAAATTTTTTGCAGATACCCATTGCTAAAGTGAGCCCCCAAAATTTTTTCATCTCACTTATATCTGTTGGGTGCCATGCTTGAGCGGGGTGCCTCTGTAGGGGGTTTTGGGTGAGGACCTGCTCAGCATAGAGATTTGTGTAAAAGACCATATCCAGTAGGATGGCCTCTGAAAGGAATACATTTAGGAAGTCAATGACACCGAAGTTTGTGGTGTCGACACTGACCCCAGGGACCGAATCAAATGGGGGAATTTCGGGGGAATAATTATTAGGAGGCCTCCACGCAGGCGCTCCTCCAACTGCAGCACTCCCCTGGCCTACACTTTCCTCCAGCATGGCCTCTTCTTGTGCGGTACCATCCCTTCTAGGATGCCTAGCACTACCACTAGTACCACTGCGAGGCTGTGTCTCCTCAATAGAGGAGTCACTGTCGGACTCACTACCTGGCATATATTCTGACCCTGACTCGCTAAACTCTTCCACTCTTCCGACTCCATCATATAAGCCGCTGCTTCCTGTGCAGTGTACTTTCGCCCAGCCATTTCTATATCTAATAACCAAGAGTCACACAATCAAAACACTATAGGGATGACTGAACTAAAAGCCTAGACCCTAAACCCTAGACCTTAAACCCTAGACCTTAAACCCTAGACCTTAAACCCTAGACCCTAACCCCTAAACCCTAGACCCTAAACCCTGTGCAAATTAACAAAAATAAAACCACACAATAAACAGTCAAAGTTAAATATATTAAAAAAAAATTATATCTACGATCCGACGAGAAGTGATGAACTCAGCAGGTGCGAAGGGCTGTAACAAAGGTCCCAAAAGGGAGGGATGATGGTCCAGCGAAGGTCCAGCAAAGGTCCAACTGTATGAGACTTCAGGAAAAAAACAACCGACAAGCCTAAAGTAAGTTTTGTTAACAGAAGTATAGAAGGTTGGGTGAAATCCCTGGTAATAAATACCTTATCCCCAATGCAACAACGCATGTGCTGGCCACAGCGGCACTAAGCTATAGCTTTAGCCAGTATGCACCATTGCATTGACGGTAAGGTAAGTTTTAGCAGCAGCAGCAGGAGCCCAAACATAGCTTGAAAGAGACACTGGAGTTGGCACCAGGAGCCCAAAAATTGGATGAATCACACCCTGGAGTTGCAAGCAGCAGCAGCCCAAACATAGCTTGAAAGAGACACTGGAGTTGGCTTCAGGAGCCCAAAAATTGGATGAATCACACCCTGGAGTTGCAAGCAGCAGCAGGAGCCCAAACATAGCTTGAAAGACACACTGGAGTTGGCTGCAGGAGGCCAAAAATTGGATGAATCACACCCTGGAGTTGTAAGCAGCAGCAGCAGCAGCCCAAACATACCTTGAAAGAGACACTGGAGTTGGCAGCAGGAGCCCAAAAATTGGATGAATCACACCCTGGAGTTGCAAGAAGCAGCAGCAGGAGCCCAAACATTGGCTGAAAGAGACACTGGAGTTGGCAGCAGGAGCCCAAAAATTGGATGAATCACACCCTGGAGTTGCAAGCAGCAGCAGGAACCCAGAAATTGGATGAATCACACCCGGAGTTGCAAACAGCAGCAGCAGCAGCCCAAACATAGCTTGAAAGAGACACTGGAGTTGGCAGCAGGAGCCCAAAAATTGGCTGAATGACACCCTTGAGTCGCAAGCAGCAGCAGCAGCAGCCCAAACATTGCTTGAAAGAGACAATGGAGTTGGCAGCAGGAGGCCAAAAATAGGATGAATCACACCCTGGAGTTGCAAGCAGCAGCAGGTGCCCAAACATTACTTTAAAGAGACACTGGAGTTGGCAGCAGGAGCCCAAAAATTGGATGAATCACACCCTGGAGTTGCAAGCAGCAGCAGCAGCAGGAGCCCAAACATTGGCTGAAAGAGACACTGGAGGTGGCAGCAGGAGCCCAAAAATTGGATGAATCACACCCTGGAGTTGCAAGAAGCAGCAGCAGGAGCCCAAACATTGGCTGAAAGAGACACTGGAGTTGGCAGCAGGAGCCCAAAAATTGGATGAATCACACCCTGGAGTTGCAAGCAGCAGCAGGAACCCAGAAATTGGATGAATCACACCCTGGAGTTGCAAGCAGCAGCAGCAGCAGGAGCCAAAACATTGCTTTAAAGAGATACTGGAGTTGGCAGCAGCAGGAGCCCAAAAATTGACTGACACACCCTGGAGTTGGCAGCAGCAGCAGGAACCTAGAAATTGGCTGGAAGGCACCCTGAAGTTGGCAGCAGCAGGAGCACATACATTAGCTGGAAGGCACACCCTGGAGTTGGCAGCAGCATAAGCAGGAGCCCAAACATTGCTTAAAAGACACCTTCGAGTTGGCAGCAGCAGGAGGCCAAAAATTGGCTGAAAGGCACACCCTGAAGTTGGCATCAGCAGGAGGCCAAACATTGGTTGGAAGGCACACCCTGAAGTTGGCATCAGCAGGAGCCCAAAAATTGGCTGAATGACACTCTGGAGTCGCAAGCAGCAGCAGCAGCCCAAGCATTGCCAAAAATTGGATGAATCACACCCTGGAGTTGCAAGCAGCAGCAGGAGCCCAAACATTACTTTAAAGAGACACTGGAGTTGGCAGCAGGAGCCCAAAAATTGGCTGAAAGGCACACCCTGAAGTTGGCATCAGCAGGAGGCCAAAAATTGGTTGGAAGGCACACCCTGAAGTTGGCATCAGCAGGAGCCCAAAAATTGGCCTAAAGACATAAATATGTTTTGCACCATTTGGAAAGTGGAAGAATAAACTTGCCTATATATATACTCGTCGCAAGCAGGAGGGACAAGGGCAACATGTGTGCAGTCATTGGCATCCATGATGTTGGGCATGTCGGCGATATTATAAAATGCCAGCTTAATCGCGTTTCTGGCTGCCATATCCTCAGGAAAACAAATATATTTCCGAGTTAGGGTAGCCATGCCTTCCAAAAACTTGGATAGCGCGCGGCTCAGCATAGGCTGTGAGATCCCCACGGAGAGGGCACCCAGCCTCTGGAATGAGCCGTTCCCCAAAAGTTGCAGGCAGCCAAGCATCTTGGTCATACCTGAAATTGCTTGCCCCTCCCTTGTGGTGCCGGCTAACCATGGCCACAGCTCACTATACAATTTATGGAGGGAAGCGCGATTAAGCCTGGTCAGCTCGAACAGCTCAACGTCATGCCTGCCATTGATGTCCATGCGTCTCCGCTCGTGCAGTCTGGTCTCTGACCTCCGGACGATCTCAATGCCAAAGAGCTGCAGATCTTCATGCTCCTCAAATGCAGTAGACTCTTCCATGCTTGCTAGTTCCGACGTCAAAATGGTCCCGTAAGTGGATCGACAATGAAACAGATTTATTGGGTGTTGGCCCATCAGCAATCAGCTCTCTGAATTAATCACCAGCCCATTGCAATAACGTAAAGTTTCTGAACGGACAAAACATTTCAGATTTGGTGGAAAAAACCTCCCGAATTAACGAAAAACTTCCGATTTGCTTTGGATCATCGAAAGCTCATATACGCATTTTCCCGAACGTTCGTAAGAATGAAAAATGGAAGAAAAAAAGCAAAAAAATGACAAACACCCACCAAAGCTTTCACAGACAGCTATGGAAGTCCGGGCGAATGTGTCTCTGAATCGAGGCTATAGTCTGATTTGCGATGTTTCCATCCGTTGGAATTCCACCCTTCACATGTTGGACCAATTATATGAACAGAGAAAAGCCATCACGGATTTCCTGATGATCCAAGCGGATAGGGGGACTTCCCTGTGTAACTTCAATGTCAACCAGTGGCAGCTCATACGTGACACCTGCCATTTGCTCAGGCCCTTTGAGGAAGCCACTTTATTACGGGATTACGGGATGAACGATGTGATTCCACTGCTTCATGTACTACAGCACATGTTGGAAAGCATGGCTGGTCAGGGCACTGGAGACATGGTGTCTACATATTACAGCCACATGAACCCCGTTAGAGCTGAACTGGAGGAGGAGGAGGAGGAAGAGGAGGAGGAGTGGCCCAGTGAAGCACAGTTTAGGCTTGGCGAAATGGCTGGTTTATCTAGTCAGTGGACAGGAGAGGAGGAGCAGGAGCAGCCAGAGGAGCTAGAGGGTTTTGAGGAAGGCGAGACAGAGGACCCGGACACGCCGTGGCAGTATGCAGTGGAGATGGAGACAGGTAGTCCCTCCGAGTCACTTGCGCAAATGGCAGGAAGCATGCTCACATGCTTGCGTAGTGACCCCAGAATTGTTTCCATTTGTCGCCGGGATGACTCCTGGCTGTCCACCTTATTGGACCCTCGCTTCCGGCACAAAATGGGGGCATTTTTTAAACTCGACAAGAGGGAGGACAAACTGAACTACTACAAAGACATTCTACGTAGTCAGTTGGCCGATGCCTAGCTGCGTCATGGTCCATACTCTCGCAGGTCTGACTCGGGGGGACCTCTGCACTCACCTTCCACTGCCATGGCTGCTGGGGGGGTTGGCAGGAGCAGCAGCAGCAGCTCCATCAGCAGCAGCCTCAGTCTTCAGTCGCTAATGAGTAGCTTTCTACACCCGCATAGTGAGGCTACTCATGAGCAGCAGGAAGACCTGGAGCAGGACCTCAACCAGCAGGTCATGTCATACCTTGACATGACCATGCCAACACACTTTGAGGATCTGCTGGACTTCTGGGCAGCCAAACTTGGCTTGTGGCCGCAACAAGCAGAGTTTGCCCTGGAAAAGCTGTCCTGCCCGGCAAGTAGCGTGCCAGCTGAGCTGGTGTTTAGTGCGGCGGGGGCCATAGTTACGACGAGGAGAACTCGTCTGTCAACTAAAAATGTGGAGAGACTCAATTTTGTCAAAATGAATCAGGGATGGATCAGCCAGGATTTCCACCCACCAATGGCTGATGCATGCGACTAGATTCAGCATGGTGCCATGTTTTACACTTTCCAAATGGTGCAAAACATTTATGTCTTTAGGCCAATTTTTGGGCTCCTGCTGATGCCAACTTCAGGATGTGCCTTCCAACCAATTTTTGGCCTCCTGCTGATGCCAACTTCAGGGTGTGCCTTTCAGTCAATTTTTGGCCTCCTGCTGCTGCCAACTCCAGGGTGTCTTTAAAGCAATGTTTGGGCTCCTGCTTATGCTGCTGCCAACTCCAGGGTGTGTCTTCCAGCTAATGTATATGCTCCTGCTGCTGCTAACTTCAGGGTGCCTTCCAGCCAATTTCTAGGTTCTTGCTGCTGCTGCTGCCAACTCCAGGGTGTGTCAGTCAATTTTTGGGCTCCTGCTGCTGCCAACTCCAGTGTCTCTTTAAAGCAATGTTTGGGTTCCTGCTGCTGCTGCTGCTTGCAACTCCAGGGTGTGATTCATCCAATTTTTGGGCTCCTGCTGCTGCTTGCAACTCCAGGGTGTGATTCGTCCAATTTTTGGGCTCTTGCTGCCAACTCCAGTGTCTCTTTCAGCCAATGTTTGGGCTCCTGCTGCTTGCAACTCCAGGGTGTGATTCATCCAATTTTTGGGCTCCTGCTGCAAACTTCAGTGTCTCTTTCAGCCAATGTTTGGGCTCCTGCTGCTGCTGCTGCTTGCAACTCCAGGGCGTGATTCATCCAATTTTTGGGCTCCTGCTGCCAACTCCAGTGTCTCTTTAAAGTAATGTTTGGGCTCCTGCTTCTGCTTGCAACTCCAGGGTGTGATTCATCCAATTTTTGGCCTCCTGCTGCCAACTCCATTGTCTCTTTCAAGCTATGTTTGGGCTGCTGCTGCTGCTGCTTGCGACTCCAGGGTTTCATTCAGCAAATTTTTGGGCTCCTGCTGCCAACTCCAGTGTCTCTTTCAAGCTATGTTTGGGCTCCTGCTGCTGCTTGCAACTCCAGGGTGTGATTCATCCAATTTTTGGCTCCTGAAGCCAACTCCAGTGTCTCTTTCAAGCTATGTTTGGGCTGCTGCTGCTGCTTTCAACTCCAGGGTGTGATTCATCCAATTTTTGGGCTCCTGGTGCCAACTCCAGTGTCTCTTTCAAGCTATGTTTGGGCTCCTGTTGCTGCTTGCAACTCCAGGATGTCATTCATCCAATTTTTGGGCTCCTGCTGCCAACTCCAGTGTCTCTTTCAAGCTATGTTTGGGCTGCTGCTGCTGCTTGCAACTCCAGAGTGTGATTCATCCAATTTTTGGCCTCCTGCAGCCAACTCCAGTGTGTCTTTCAAGCTATGTTTGGGCTCCTGCTGCTGCTTGCAACTCCAGGGTGTGATTCATCCAATTTTTTGCTCCTGAAGCCAACTCCAGTGTCTCTTTCAAGCTATGTTTTGGCTGCTGCTGCTGCTGCTTGCAACTCCAGGGTGTGATTCATCCAATTTTTGGGCTCCTGGTGCCAACTCCAGTGTTTCTTTCAATCTATGTTTGGGCTCCTGCTGCTGCTGCTGCTTGCAACTCCAGGGTGTCATTCAGACAATTTTTAGGCTCTTGCTGCCAACTCCAGGATGTCTTTCAGCCAATATTTGGGCTCCTGCTGCTGCCAGCTCCAGGGTGTGTTTTTCAGGCAATTTAGGGGCCCCTCATAGTAATGCCACCTCAACTCTCTGCAATTGTGCCGCTCTGCGATTCTAATAGCGATGCCTCTGATCTGCATGTCCTAATTATTTACAGTATTATTTCACTAACCCAGCACGCATCCTATGCGTGTTACAGCAAGGCAGAATGGTTTACAACCCTATTGAGGCTCTAGGAAGCTCAGAAATAGCCGTTTTTAATAGCGATTCGTCGCAAATAAACTCGGGTCGAAACGATTTTTGTCGGAAAATTCAGTGAATCAGTCGAATAGAATTTTTCAAACGTTCGCTCATCTCTAATACAAGTCTATGGATTTATTTCTATACATGGAGAACCGGTTTTTCTATGTCCTACTGTTATAAAGCGGTGCCACCGCGGACCAGGCACCCACACGATTTGGAACTGTAAGTGTGCACCGACTGTTGTGGTATCTTAACTGGAGATCTTGAGATGCCTAGAGTGGCACATTTTACACTATTCCCACACTGATGGGGGGGCGCGCTGTGTTCCTGGAAAAGGACTTTAACTGGTTTTCACTAATAATGTGGAGCAGTATTTATGATGTAATTATTTTAAAAAACCCTGGAATTTTAATATGGGAGCCTGAATGGTATCCACTAGAGATGAGCGAATCAAATCTGACAAACCCGAATTTGTTACGAATTTCAGGAAAAATTTTATCCCAAATACTAACATAAATATTTGAAGAGTACCTGTCTACTAACCTTTTGCATTTTGTTCAAAAAAGTCACCTTTTCACTTTTATATCAGCCTTTGCCTTTCACCAAGGGACATCCCAAATACTAGCATAAATATTTTTAAGAGTACCTGTCTACTAACCTTTTGCATTTTGTTCAACAACCTTTGCCTTTCACCGAGGCATTCTGAGTGCTACCACTTATCTTTAAGAGTCTACTTACCTTTTGCATTTTGTAAAGAAAGTCACTTTTTCACTTTTAAAGCCTGCCTTTTACCAGAGGCCATCTCAAATACTAGCATAAATATTTTAAGAGTACCTGTCTACTAACCTTTTGCATTTTGTTCAAAAAAGGCACCTTTTCACGTTTAAAGCAACCTTTGCCTTTCACCGAGGGGCATTCTGAGTGCTACCACTTATCTTTAAGAGTCTACTTACCTTTTGCATTTTGTAAAGAAAGTCACTTTTTCACTTTTAAAGCCTGCCTTTTACCAGAGGCCATCTCATTCTGAGTGCTACCACTTATCTTTTAAGAGTACCTGTATCTTTACCTTTTACATTTTGAACAAAAACACTTTTTAAAGCTGCCTGTGGTGCATTTAACTCTGACCAGGGGCATCCTGTGTAAGACCTTCTGACAGTGTCTTTTTGCATTAGCTTTTGGCTACAGTGTCTGCCTTTCTTGCTCCAACTTTTCTACACACCTGCTGTTTCAAAAATACTGTTTTAGGTGTAGTGTATTGTTTTCCCCTCTTAAACGCAGTAAAAATGTCAGGCAGAGAAGTGCCAGGATGTGCACAGAGGAGAGGCCTAGATTCATTAGGCAGAGTTCACAGCAGACTAGGGGCAAGTGGCAGCAGGAGTCGCGGTGAGAGGCCTGATCTCCCGGTATCTGCTAGCTGTTGTCTCGACCAGCAAAGCATCTGCTGTCATCGATTGGTTAATGCGGTCATCCACCTCATCACAAGTGACATCTGTTATTCCCAGTCAACAGTCGGTAGGTTCCTCGGAAACAACCCTGAGTTGGCAAAGCCCAGGAGCAGCCCCTGTCCTTCCATTGCCTCTGTCCTACGCCCCCCCAGCCGACATATCTTATGCTTTGGCTTCAGCACCACTATTCAATGAGGATGATGTGTTAGAGGACAGTCAGCAGCTACTGCCCAGCCAAGAAATGGAGGAGACATTCACGCTTCTTTCGCTAGGCAGAACGATGTGATTCCACTGCTTCATGTACTACAGCACATGTTGGAAAGCATGGCTGGTCAGGGCACTGGAGACATGGTGTCTACATATTACAGCCACATGAACCCCGTTAGAGCTGAACTGGAGGAGGAGGAAGAGGAGGAGGAGTGGCCCAGTGAAGCACAGTTTAGGCTTGGCGAAATGGCTGGTTTATCTAGTCAGTGGACAGGAGAGGAGGAGCAGGAGCAGCCAGAGGAGCTAGAGGGTTTTGAGGAAGGCGAGACAGAGGACCCGGACACGCCGTGGCAGTATGCAGTGGAGATGGAGACAGGTAGTCCCTCCGAGTCACTTGCGCAAATGGCAGGAAGCATGCTCACATGCTTGCGTAGTGACCCCAGAATTGTTTCCATTTGTCGCCGGGATGACTCCTGGCTGTCCACCTTATTGGACCCTCGCTTCCGGCACAAAATGGGGGCATTTTTTAAACTCGACAAGAGGGAGGACAAACTGAACTACTACAAAGACATTCTACGTAGTCAGTTGGCCGATGCCTAGCTGCGCCATGGTCCATACTCTCGCAGGTCTGACTCGGGGGGACCTCTGCACTCACCTTCCACTGCCATGGCTGCTGGGGGGGTTGGCAGGAGCAGCAGCAGCAGCTCCATCAGCAGCAGCCTCAGTCTTCAGTCGCTAATGAGTAGCTTTCTACACCCGCATAGTGAGGCTACTCATGAGCAGCAGGAAGACCTGGAGCAGGACCTCAACCAGCAGGTCATGTCATACCTTGACATGACCATGCCAACACACCTTGAGGATCCGCTGGACTTCTGGGCAGCCAAACTTGGCTTGTGGCCGCAACAAGCAGAGTTTGCCCTGGAAAAGCTGTCCTGCCCGGCAAGTAGCGTGCCAGCTGAGCGGGTGTTTAGTGCGGCGGGGGCCATAGTTACGACGAGGAGAACTCGTCTGTCAACTAAAAATGTGGAGAGACTCAATTTTGTCAAAATGAATCAGGGATGGATCAGCCAGGATTTCCACCCACCAATGGCTGATGCATGCGACTAGATTCAGCATGGTGCCATGTTTTACACTTTCCAAATGGTGCAAAACATTTATGTCTTTAGGCCAATTTTTGGGCTCCTGCTGATGCCAACTTCAGGATGTGCCTTCCAACCAATTTTTGGCCTCCTGCTGATGCCAACTTCAGGGTGTGCCTTTCAGCAGCTCCTGCTGCTTGCAACTCCAGGGTGTGATTCATCCAATTTTTGGGCTCCTGCTGCCAACTTCAGTGTCTCTTTCAGCCAATGTTTGGGCTCCTGCTGCTGCTGCTGCTTGCAACTCCAGGGTGTGATTCATCCAATTTTTGGGCTCCTGCTGCCAACTCCAGTGTCTCTTTAAAGTAATGTTTGGGCTCCTGCTGCTGCTTGCAACTCCAGGGTGTGATTCATCCAATTTTTGGCCTCCTGCTGCCAACTCCATTGTCTCTTTCAAGCTATGTTTGGGCTGCTGCTGCTGCTGCTGCTTGCGACTCCAGGGTTTCCTTCAGCCAATTTTTGGGCTCCTGCTGCCAACTCCAGTGTCTCTTTCAAGCTATGTTTGGGCTCCTGCTGCTGCTTGCAACTCCAGGGTGTGATTCATCCAATTTTTGGCTCCTGAAGCCAACTCCAGTGTCTCTTTCAAGCTATGTTTGGGCTGCTGCTGCTGCTTTCAACTCCAGGGTGTGATTCATCCAATTTTTGGGCTCCTGGTGCCAACTCCAGTGTCTCTTTCAAGCTATGTTTGGGCTCCTGTTGCTGCTTGCAACTCCAGGATGTCATTCATCCAATTTTTGGGCTCCTGCTGCCAACTCCAGTGTCTCTTTCAAGCTATGTTTGGGCTGCTGCTGCTGCTTGCAACTCCAGAGTGTGATTCATCCAATTTTTGGCCTCCTGCAGCCAACTCCAGTGTGTCTTTCAAGCTATGTTTGGGCTCCTGCTGCTGCTTGCAACTCCAGGGTGTGATTCATCCAATTTTTTGCTCCTGAAGCCAACTCCAGTGTCTCTTTCAAGCTATGTTTTGGCTGCTGCTGCTGCTGCTTGCAACTCCAGGGTGTGATTCATCCAATTTTTGGGCTCCTGGTGCCAACTCCAGTGTTTCTTTCAAGCTATGTTTGGGCTCCTGCTGCTGCTGCTTGCAACTCCAGGGTGTCATTCAGACAATTTTTAGGCTCTTGCTGCCAACTCCAGGATGTCTTTCAGCCAATATTTGGGCTCCTGCTGCTGCCAGCTCCAGGGTGTGTTTTTCAGGCAATTTAGGGGCCCCTCATAGTAATGCCACCTCAACTCTCTGCAATTGTGCCGCTCTGCGATTCTAATAGCGATGCCTCTGATCTGCATGTCCTAATTATTTACAGTATTATTTCACTAACCCAGCACGCATCCTATGCGTGTTACAGCAAGGCAGAATGGTTTACAACCCTATTGAGGCTCTAGGAAGCTCAGAAATAGCCGTTTTTAATAGCGATTCGTCGCAAATAAACTCTGGTCGAAACGATTTTTGTCGGAAAATTCAGTGAATCATTCGAATAGAATTTTTCAAACGTTCGCTCATCTCTAATACAAGTCTATGGATTTATTTCTATACATGGAGAACCGGTTTTTCTATGTCCTACTGTTATAAAGCGGTGCCACCGCGGACCAGGCACCCACACGATTTGGAACTGTAAGTGTGCACCGACTGTTGTGGTATCTTAACTGGAGATCTTGAGATGCCTAGAGTGGCACATTTTACACTATTCCCACACTGATGGGGGGGCGTGCTGTGTTCCTGGAAAAGGACTTTAACTGGTTTTCACTAATAATGTGGAGCAGTATTTATGATGTAATTATTTAAAAAAACCCTGGAATTTTAATATGGGAGCCTGAATGGTATCCACTAGAGATGAGCGAATCAAATCTGACAAACCCGAATTTGTTACGAATTTCAGGAAAAATTTGATCCGTAACAATTCCGAATATCGCCGCGATTCGATCGCTCGAATTTACTACTATCCAGGCCATCTAAAATGGTGGATCCACATGTCAGAACATTCCCATGGGGCAAAGAATCCTGGGTAGGCGTCACATGCTACCTATCAGCAGCCTGGCTTCCCGATGATGTCACAGTCCTATATAAGCGGCGGCAATTTTGCAGAAGCTCATTCCGACACTGTATTGCGGCCAGAGCGGGTAACACAGAGACAGAGCGAGCGAGGGATAAATAGATAGATAGATAGATAGATAGATAGAGCGAAGGAGAGATAGATAGAACAAAGGACAGAAGGAACGAGCGACAGATAAAGCCAGAGAGAGAAGGAGAGAGGCTGTGACAGTGACAGAGAAAGACAGAGACAGTTTACAGTGTTTGCATTAGCTTTCAAGCCTATTTAGTGTTAATAACACACTTGCCTATTTAGCTTTTCCTTTTCCTGGTGTCATTCTTTAAAATGCGTGCTAGCAGTAATATTTTAAGAGTACCTGTCTATTAACATTATGCATTTTGTAAAGAAAGTCACTTTTTCACTTTTAAAGCAGCCAGCCTTTTCCTTTCAACAGGGGGCATCCCAAATACTAGCATAAATATTTGAAGAGTACCTGTCTGCTAAGATTTTGCATTTTGTAAAGAAAGTCACTTTTTCACTTTTAAAGCAGCCAGCCTTTGCCTTTCAACGGGGGGCATCCCAAATACTAGCATAAATATTTGAAGAGTACCTGACTGCTAAGATTTTGCATTTTGTAAAGAAAGTCACTTTTTCACTTTTAAAGCAGCCAGCTTTTGCCTTTCAACAGGGGGCATCCCAAATACTAGCTGTAGCGATAACCCTTATCGCCGGAGGGCTTCACCGCCCGAGACGTCCTTTCCCAATGGTGAGAGGTGCTGCTGGAATTCCAGAGTCATCCGTGAGGAACCAGGAACAGCCCTTACAAGGGCTAGTGAATTGTAATATAGCGTTTCCCCCAATAAGAGACAGAACTCAGTATTGAGGGTGAAGGTGAAGTGTTTTTATTAGTGCCACTCTAGGCCTTATATACACAAGTCTCCATGCAATGGGACCTCCCCCGTGGACCTCATGACAAATACACAGACCAACTCTGCCGGTGACGCAATCAGCAAAACAATAGGCGTCTGTAATACACTCAATCAGAACAATGCCATTGCCTGTGACGTAATCAATTAACACAAAGGCAGTTTATAATACAATCCAAACTACAATGACCTAATTAAGAAAAGGCCAGTGAATGGCCCGGTGGGCAACTGAATAGTGATGACATCCAAAAGACAGAGCGTCTGTCACAATGCCCCCTTTTTGTGGAACACCCGGCAGACCCGGATTGACCCTGTTCGGGTTAACGTGGGGCTGTCCGGACTCTTGTTATGGGCAGAGTTCTGTGTAAGGACAAGTCTGCACATAGTGAGTAACCGGACTAAACATTGACGTAGGCTGTACATAGGAATCGGTCATGGGTGGGGTCCAAACATTGGGATATTGTGGCGTTGGTGAGTTCAGCACCAAAGTCCTTGGTTGGATGTGTGCACAGGTGCTTTGCTTTCTTATAGCTGGTCCAAGTTTCAATCTCTTTCCATGGTAGCTGATCGGAGAATCCACAATCTTCTGCACATCTACATCATCGTAAAAGTAGACAAAACCATAACCCTTAGAAACGCCAAAGGCATCCCTAATAATTTTGACACTCTTTACAGCGCCATACTTTGAAAAAACATCCTTAATTTCAGGCTGATTAATCCGACGGCCAATGCCCCCAACAAAAATAGTGTTTGGCATACGTTTCCCTTCTGGAAGGATGTAACCTGATGGCTGATCCTCTTCTTGGCTTCTTGTAACAGACATGACGTGATGCAGACGAAACCCCTGGGTCTCCCCGACCAGTGGGCTGGAGTCGGCAGCTCGGGCTGGAGACCGGGTTGTAACAGGGTTGACGCTGGCTGGTCCAGAGGTAGCGTAGGCAGAAGTCATTGGTCCTAGATCATTTCCCAATAGTACTTCTGCTGGTAAGTTGTCCATAAGTCCCACCTGTACCCTGCCGGATCCAGCGCCCCAGTCAAGATGTACTCGGGCGGTGGGGAGTCGAAACACAGCTCCTCCTGCCACCCTTACTGCAACGGTGTGTCCAGTGCGGTCTTTGTTCTTGACCAAATGAGGTTGGAGCAAGGTAAGTGTGGCTCCGGTGTCGCGTAATCCTTGCGCGGTGCGCCCATTGACTCGTACCTCCTGGCAATGGTGCTGTCGGTTGTCTTGGATGGCCGCTTGTACGGGATCAGCTTCATACAGTACCCCCAGATACTCTTCCGAACTGCTCTCAGCTTCCAAACAGTGTGCCACAGGAGTACGGGAGGTGGAAGGTTGCTTTTGCCCCCACGTGTTTCGGGGAGGCTCTAGGGCGCAATCACTGCGATAATGTCCCCATTGTTTGCAACGATGGCACTGAACTGTGGAGAGGTTCGGTTGCTGCGCTGGCCTATGTGGCCCAGAGTCACGAGTTGGTGCTGAAGCCACAGGTGCTTGAAATTTGATGGGAGGTGGTGGTTTTGGAGCGGACTGTTCTGTCCGGCGCGCATCGGTGTACTCGTCGGCTAGACGAGCAGCCTCAGGTAGCGTTAGAGGCCTCCGGTCACGTACCCACTCTCTTAGCTCTGGTTGCAGGGCATTGAGAAAATGTTCTAGTAAAAACAACTGTAGTACATCCTCAGCGGTCGTGGCTTTGCATCCAGTGACCCAGTGTGATGCTGTACGATGGAGGCGACATGCCCACTCCGTGTAAGAATCCCCTCCCTTCTTTTGGGATTCCCGAAATCGTCGCCTGTAGGCTTCCGGGGTGACAGCGTACCGGGCTAACAAAGCCTCCTTTACCAGATGGTAGTGTGGTAAGTCCGCATCAGGGATGGCCCGGAAAGCATCGGAAGCTTTCCCAGATAGTTTCCCTGATAATATGGTGACCCATTCCTCCGTGGGTACCCGGTGTAAAGCGCACTGCCGTTCAAAATCGGCCAAAAATCCGTCAATCTCGTCGTCACTTTCCTGGAAGGACTTAAATGCTGCAAATGGAATCTTTCTCCCCCCAGTGTAACTGAGGCTGAGAGGCTGCTGGGTTGAAAGTCGCCGATCTTCCCTTCGCTTACTGGCCTCTGCCTCCGCTGCGGCGAAGACTCGGTCGATCAGTTCCTGTGATGGATTCGGGCCATAGACCGACAATCTGTTCCGAACCGCTTGAACAAGAGCAGCGTCTTCATCGATCTCTATATTGGTTTCGGTCCTCACTGCTGCACGATCCATTTCGATCAGCTCGGCTATCAGTTCCTGACGTGGGCGGTTGCTAGCTGACCTTCCCCGGCTCTCGAGTAGATCCTTCAGGGTCAGCCTTTTCAACTTGTCATACTGACTCTCCATCAGGGTAGCACTCTCTCTGGGTACAAAGGACCATCCGACCGCTTGCCACCAATTGTAGCGATAACCCTTATCGCCGGAGGGCTTCACCGCCCGAGACGTCCTTTCCCAATGGTGAGAGGTGCTGCTGGAATTCCAGAGTCATCCGTGAGGAACCAGGAACAGCCCTTACAAGGGCTAGTGAATTGTAATATAGCGTTTCCCCCAATAAGAGACAGAACTCAGTATTGAGGGTGAAGGTGAAGTGTTTTTATTAGTGCCACTCTAGGCCTTATATACACAAGTCTCCATGCAATGGGACCTCCCCCGTGGACCTCATGACAAATACACAGACCAACTCTGCCGGTGACGCAATCAGCAAAACAATAGGCGTCTGTAATACACTCAATCAGAACAATGCCATTGCCTGTGACGTAATCAATTAACACAAAGGCAGTTTATAATACAATCCAAACTACAATGACCTAATTAAGAAAAGGCCAGTGAATGGCCCGGTGGGCAACTGAATAGTGATGACATCCAAAAGACAGAGCGTCTGTCACACTAGCATAAATATTTGAAGAGTACCTGTCTACTAACCTTTTGCATTTTGTTCAAAAAAGTCACCTTTTCACTTTTATATCAGCCTTTGCCTTTCACCAAGGGACATCCCAAATACTAGCATAAATATTTTAAGAGTACCTGTCTACTAACCTTTTGCATTTTGTTCAAAAAAGGCACTTTTTCACGTTTAAAGCAACCTTTGCCTTTCACCGAGGGGCATTCTGAGTGCTACCACTTATCTTTAAGAGTCTACTTACCTTTTGCATTTTGTAAAGAAAGTCACTTTTTCACTTTTAAAGCCTGCCTTTTACCAGAGGCCATCTCATTCTGAGTGCTACCACTTATCTTTTAAGAGTACCTGTATCTTTACCTTTTACATTTTGAACAAAAAACACTTTTTAAAGCTGCCTGTGGTGCATTTAACTCTGACCAGGGGCATCCTGTGTAAGACCTTCTGACAGTGTCTTTTTGCATTAGCTTTTGGCTACAGTGTCTGCCTTTCTTGCTCCAACTTTTCTACACACCTGCTGTTTCAAAAATACTGTTTTAGGTGTAGTGTATTGTTTTCCCCTCTTAAACGCAGTAAAAATGTCAGGCAGAGAAGTGCCAGGATGTGCACAGAGGAGAGGCCTAGATTCATTAGGCAGAGTTCACAGCAGACTAGGGGCAAGTGGCAGCAGGAGTCGCGGTGAGAGGCCTGATCTCCCGGTATCTGCTAGCTGTTGTCTCGACCAGCAAAGCATCTGCTGTCATCGATTGGTTAATGCGGTCATCCACCTCATCACAAGTGACATCTGTTATTCCCAGTCAACAGTCGGTAGGTTCCTTGGAAACAACCCTGAGTTGGCATAGCCCAGGAGCAGCCCCTGTCCTTCCATTGCCTCTGTCCTACGCCCCCCCAGCCGACATATCTTATGCTTTGGCTTCAGCACCACTATTCAATGAGGATGATGTGTTAGAGGACAGTCAGCAGCTACTGTCCAGCCAAGAAATGGAGGAGACATTCACGCTTCTTTCGCTAGGCAGACAAACATTGATGAGGAGAGTGGCGTGGAAGGTGGTGTGGTGAGCGTTCCAGCTCCTACAGCAGACACTTTGAGGAAACCGAGGAGGACATCAATGACATGCAGACACAACTCGATGATGATGATGCCGATCGCACTTGGGAGCCCGGTGCAGAAGGGGCTTCATCATCATCAGGAGAAGAGGGTCCCAGGTTTCCCCTGAGTCAGCAGCTGAGGCAGCAAGGTGGTAGTATGGTTGGCAGTCAGCATGGTAACAGAATTAGGATGTCTGGAGCCAAACGTGGCCGGGGTTTAGTAGACCACCTGTGGCGCAGCAGGCTACCTTCCCGGGAGGTAGTGGAGCAGGGGTTCCTGAAGTTAGCGGCGGTAGCAGTGAATTAGTGTGGACTATTGGTGGGTAAATTAGCTACTCGTGGCAGTTTTTCATCAAGCATCCACTGGAGGGTAAACTGGCCACATGCAAGATGTGTAGACAGTAGGTGTAGCATGGCCAAGGCCCGATTTTGGCACCACGGCCCTGCAGGCAACATATGCAGCGTCACCATAAAGCGGCCTGGAAGAACCGAAGCTTCGAAGTGGGAGTCCAGCCTGCCGGTGTCAGTCAGTGCCATGCTGCTCCCAATTTCAGCCAGCCAAGGCTCCAGCACCTCAGCTGAAGGTAGCAGTGCATCATACCCATCCTCTGTCCCTCCAGATGCTCCTGCTCCTCCTACTACAAGTCAGTCATCCCATCTCAGGCATGGATCAGCCAGGATTTCCACCCACCAATGGCTGATCCATGGTAGTAGCTGATGCATGGTAGCCCTTATGCTGCTGCCAACTCCAGGGTGTGCCATTTAGGTAATGTGTTTTTCAGGCAATATATGGGTTTCTTATGCTGTTGCCAACTCCAGCGTGTGTTTTTCAGGCAATATATGGCTCCTAATGCTGCTTCCAACTCCAGGGTGTGTTTTTCAGGCAATATATGGGCTTCTTATGCTGCTGCCAACTCCAGTGTGTCTTTCAGGCAATATATGGGCTTCTTATGCTGCTGCCAAACTCCAGTGTGTTTTTCAGGCATTATATGGGCTCCTTATGCTGCTGCCAACTCCAGGGTGTGTTTTTCAGGCAATATATGGGCTCCTTATGCTGCTGCCAAATCCAGTGTGTCTTTCAGGCAATATATGGGCTCCTTATGCTGCTGCCAACTCGAGTGTGTGTGTCTTTCAGGCAATATACAGGCTCCTAATGCTGCTGCCAACCCCAGGGTGTGTTTTTCAGGCAATATATGGGTTCCTTATGCTGCGGCCAACTCCAGTGTTTCTTTTAGGCAATATATGGGCTCCTTATGCTGCTGCCAACTCCAGTGTGTCTTTCAGGCAATATATGGGCTCCTTATGCTGCTGCCAACTCCATTGTTTCTTTCAGGCAATATATGGGCCCCTAATGCTGCTTCCAACTCCAGGGTGTGTCTTCCAGGCAATATATGGGCTCCTTATGCTGCTGCCAAATCCAGTGTGTCTTTCAGGCAATATATGGGCTCCTTATGCTGCTGCCAACTAGAGTGTGTGTTTCTTTTAGGCAATATATGGGCTCCTAATGCTGCTGCCAACTCCAGGGTGTGTTTTTCAGGCAATATATGGGCTCCTTATGCTGCTGCCAACTCCAGTGTGTCTTTCAGGTAATATATGGGCCCCTAATGTTGCTGCCAACTCCAGTGTGTTTTTCAGGCAATATTTGGGCTCCTTATGCTGCTGCCAACTCCAGGGTGTGTTTTTCAGGCAATATATGGGTTTCTTATGCTGCTTCCCACTCCAGCGTGTGTTTTTCAGGCAATATATGGCTCCGAATGCTGCTGCCAACTCCAGGGTGTGTTTTTCAGGCAATATATGGGCTCCTTATGCTGCTGCCAACTCCAGTGTGTCTTTCAGGAAATATATGGGCTCCTAATGCTGCTGCCAACTCCAGGGTGTGTTTTTCAGGCAATATATGGGCTCCTTATGCTGCTGCCAACTCCAGTGTGTCTTTCAGGTAATATATGGGCCCCTAATGTTGCTGCCAACTCCAGTGTGTTTTTCAGGCAATATTTGGGCTCCTTATGCTGCTGCCAACTCCAGGGTGTGTTTTTCAGGCAATATATGGGTTTCTTATGCTGCTGCCCACTCCAGCGTGTGTTTTTCAGGCAATATATGGCTCCGAATGCTGCTGCCAACTCCAGGGTGTGTTTTTCAGGCAATATATGGGCTCCTTATGCTGCTGCCAACTCCAGTGTGTCTTTCAGGCAATATATGGGCTCCTAATGCTGCTGCCAACTCCAGTGTGTTTTTCAGGCAATATATGGGTTTCTTATGCTGTTGCCAACTCCAGCGTGTGTTTTTCAGGCAATATATGGCTCCTAATGCTGCTGCCAACTCCAGGGTGTGTTTTTCAGGCAATATATGGGCTCCTTATGCTGCTGCCAACTCCAGTGCATCTTTCAGGCAATATATGAGGCACTTATGCTGCTGCCAACTCGAGTGTGTGTCTTTCAGGCATTATATGGGCTCCTAATGCTGCTGCCAACCCAGGGTGTGTTTTTCAGGCAATATATGGGCTCCTAATGCTGCTGCCAACTCCAGAGTGTGTTTTTCAGGCAATATATGGGCTCCTAATGCTGATGCCACCTCAAGGCTCTGTAATTGTGTCGCTCTGTGACAGTGATTCTAATAGCGATGCCTCTGATCTGCATGTCAGACTTCTTTACAGTATTATTTCACTAACCCAGCACGCATCCTATGCGTGTTACATCAAGGCAAAATGTTCTACAACCCTATTGAGACTCTCAGAAGGCCAGAAATAACAGTTTTTAATAGCGATTGACCGCGAATAAATTCGGACCAAAACACATTTTTTCCGGAAATTCTGAGAATTGGCTGAATCAAATTTTTCATAAATTCGCTCATCTCTACCTGACAGCTCATTTAGAGGCTAATTAATTACTAACGCCAGGTATCAGCAGATGAGAGTCTGTATAGCGGCGCTTAGAGTGACCACTAGTAGACGCTGTAAGCAGGTATCGGGCGCTGTAACCTAATTCGCTGTAGTAACCTGGCCTGCATTGATGAATGTAATGCATGTTGGGCGCTCTAACACCAGTACAGTGCTGCAGCGAGCAAAAGGTAGCGCTATCTCAGTGCGACCAACTCTCAGTGCTCCACACCATACTATATGTAAAAAAAGAGCACACACACAGCTTCGGTGCTCTAAATCTGGTCGCTATAGCATAGAGCATCTGACGCCCTGTGTGTCAAGTCTGTTTTTTAACACATATCCACCAGTAACAAAGTGAAAACACATGGAATGAAACACTGTGACATGTAATGACAATTGTGCATAAAAATATAAAAAGTCAAAAAAAATTCTAAAACAGTTTGTTTGCAGCCAGGGGATGTCACACAATGCTATTTAAACACAAGCAAATGAACGGCTATTGATATGTATGGGAGAGCGACAGTGAAAGGTAATACCTGGTGCTTTGGAAGCTAGAGCGCCGCCTGTAATAATACATGTGATGCTACATGGCGCTGTTAGAGTTGCTCCCCAGATTCGCTTTCAAAAAAAATGTGGTTTTGCTTACAGCGCCCCTGCATTCACCAGATGCTGCCTGACGCTACGAGGCACTTACCTGGCGCTATCCCTTCTTAAATAACCCCCTTAGTATTAAAGTTAGTGTTGTTATAGCATGCATCATTAATGATTCCCACTTGATATTACACTCAGCTCCATATCTGAGCACTATACTACTATAGACTATTCTCAACACTATTGTTCTTTTGCAATGCATGTTACCATGTTACCAATGACATAATCAACATCTTTAAAAGAGGCAGTGACCATAGTCAGCATTTATACAATAGCACAGACAGGCAACAACTTTCAGTGTCAGAGGTTTCATTTCTACCATTTCTGCAAAAAGTACAGACTACCCAGAATTTTATAGGCAAACATGAAAATCCCCGGAACCATCATTATTGCTTACCTGTGGAATTGTCCTGACTGTTGCAGAGTGTGAGTGCTGGGTACAGCGGAGTTGTAATCCAGATAGACAATAGTGGTATAACAGGAACTGGCTTTATTAGAGCATGAATGCAGTAAGAGAAAGTCACCTTACATGGTGGCTTATAACAAAGACAAAGACAGGAAGAGAAGACGATAGAAGGCGATAGATTACAGCTCGATCTACAGGAAATAACAATTCAGCAGAAAAATACAGTTACGCATAGGTAACAGCTCCATTTAGTGTCATAACCTGCAATAGCTACAAACTGCAATATAACCTAGTAAAAGTCATTCTAGCATAGACTAAACCAGCGGTACTCAACTGGTGGACCGAGGTCCGAATGCAGACCCCTGCCCTGAAAGCCCTGCACTCAGTTGCTTCTGTGTTGCCGTGCTCAGTGCTGCCCCTTTTACTTGATAGGCAATGTAGTGCTTAGTGCTGTAGTGCTTCCCTGCCAGTGTCATGGCTCCCTGGCATCTAGCATTACAATATGAAGTACTCCACTGGCATTTCAAGGTACACACAAACTTTGTTTCTCTGTTTCTTTGCCCCATCCAATCCTTTGTCCCCGACCCAGCTCAGCTCCACCCATCCTACACCCCATCCATTCCTGTCCCCCCAGCTTTGCCCCATCCATCACTGTCCCCTTAGTCCTGCCCCATCCAGTCCATCTATTCCTGTCCTGTTTTGCCCATCCAATCCCCACCCCCACATCTTTGCCTGTAGGTTCTGTGTGGCCCAATAGAATTTTTGGGGTGGGGGGTGGGGCATGCAGCCTTTTATTAGTTTAGCCTGGGGGACTCTATAGCCCCTCCCCCAAGGTGCTGATTTCCAACTATCCACCCCCTGCAAGAGCCTTCCACCCGGAACTTCACCTCTCACTGGATGCCTTTAAATGGACCTTTACAGGAAGTGGTTGAGTACCCCTGGACTAAGCTGTAATTCTGGTGTACAGTTTCTCCAACACTGACAGCTGTATTCTCCACCAGAAATGTCAGAGAAATTGGCCATTTCTCCTTTGTGAAATGGTTGTCAGGGCCTGAGCACACAGGGGAGGTTTTCAGGGCTTGAGCACACAGGGGAGGTTGTCAGGAACTGAGCACACAGGGGGGTTTGGCAGAACTTGGGAACACAGAGGAGGTTGACAGTGGCTGGGCACACAAGGGAGGTTGTCAGAGCCTGAGCATGCAGGAGAGGCTAGCAGGGTCTGGGCACACAGGGGAGGTTGGCAGAACCTGGGAAAACAGGAGAGGTTGGCAGGGCCTGAGCACACAGTAGAAGTTGTCAGGGCCTGGGCACACAGGGAAGGTTGTCAGGGCCTGGGCACACAGGAGAGTTTGGCAGAACCTGGGCACACAGGGGAAGTTGTCAGAGCCTGGAAACACAGGAGAGCTTGTCAGGGCCTGGGCACACAGGGGAGGTTGTAAGAACTTGGGCACACAGGGGAAGTTGGCAGGGTGTGGACACAGGATTGGTTGACAGGGACTGAGAACAGGGTAAATAAACATATGTTTTTACACAATCATTTAATTAGAATGTGGGGGTCAACTTTTAAAACTAGCCCAGCCAGTGAGCAATGTGCAAACCTGCTTACAACTAAACTCAGGACAACCAGCTCAAATGAGAAAAAGATGAAGACTGGAGGGCGAACAGTGGCAGTTTAGAAGGTAGTAAGGACCAGATGATGATTTGCGGTAGCAATTGACACATTAAACAGGACAGTGAGAATCAGAGGATGACTGACAGTAGAAGTGGACCCTTCATTGGCACTGGACAAGGCAGTGAGGACCAGGGGACGACTGGCAACAAGGGTAGCAGCAAAGAAAATGAAGTGCAGTGTAGGATATAGTGAGGATTGGAGGGCGATTGACAGTAGTTGGAGAAAGATAAAAGAATCAGAGGAACATCAGTGACAGCACAGAAGGGGGTGAGGACTAGAGGATAATTGTTGGCAGTGGAGAATACAGTGAGGACTGGAGGGTGGTGAGCAGCAGAGAAGAACCCATCAGTGTCAGCAGAGCTAAAGAGTGGCATGATGTGATAGACCCACTGGTCTTACCCAAGGGCCCACAAAAAGCAGGAGTAGGCCATGAATCCACCTCCTATAACGGCTTAATGGTGCATATAACAAATGCTCACTCCTGGTTGGTCTTTCTTCCAGAAAGGAGAAAAACAGGCGTATTGTAAATTGATCTCACACAGCATGAATAAGCAGGTCATTCTCTTCCATTACTGCATGTTTAAATAGATTTAACATACATCACCTTTAATGCCCACATCAACCAAAACATAAAGATTGTATCTGGCATTTGAGTTTTAAAGGTGAGTCTTTTTATTCCTTACAATAAAGTCATAAGTGGTGGGACACTGCTGCTGGTAGAGATGCTCCACCAATGTGTTGCTTCCTGTGATCATAGATTTATGTTCTTTGTTCATGAAGTTCCATAGATGTAAGCCATAAGAGCTATTGAACGTTGGTATCTCTTTCCATACCTCAAAATATCTTTTCCATGATGAACACGCAATGGGGTAGAAGCGCGGAGGATGCAAGTAGGGAATATTGTTGCAGGAAAAATTGTTTGTAGACATCATTACGGACATATCACACAATTTACTCATCACTCGTGCGATAAGTTCAGGACCTTGTTGGCCCCATTTGTCTCCTCTATAGTTCTTAACAAAGTTCTCCATAAACTGCCATACCAGGGGGTGAGATGGGGTGAAGCCAAAAACACCATTGCTGGCGTATGTTTCTATTTGAGCTGCTAAAAACTTATCATGGGGTATTGGACGCAGAGAGATGATATCGGTATCCATGTAAATTCCACCATATTTCCATATAACAGCCAATCTGCATGCATCTGAGCTCACGTGGGTCCAGTATTTTTCCTTATTTGGCTCTACCTAGAGATTTACAAAAACAATATGTTACTTTTTCTTCTAAAACAAGCAGACCTATACCCTTATTAGAAACATTGCCAATTAAAATTCAATAAGCAGCCATCCCTATCCACAGTGCCTTAATGGGTACTGCATAAGCTCTGAGGGACAAGAGACATGTTGTGGAAGATCTTGATGTTAAACCATGGTGTCATTACTCAGCCTGTCCCTAGGGCAGTGGAAGACTCGGGTAAAAAAAAATTGGCACTGGATTTTACCGTCCCAGCCAGCCCATGATATCCCCGCTGAGCCCAAGTCCCCTCCAAGGCTAAGGCTATAGCATTGCAGTATCAGGTCCTGAACAAGGGTGGATATGGTGAACTTTATTGAAGTTTAGTATTGTGGGGGCAGATAATGTTGCAGTGGTGGGCATGATTCCACCTCTCCAAGCAGAAAAGATTCTAATGCCCTTATTCATCAAGCGATAGCGCCAGGTAGTGTCCGACGAGCGCCAGGTAGCGGCAGCTAACGGCGACTACCGACTCAAGTACGCCCGGCGGCGGTCACAATGACGCATTTATCAAGCAAAATGAGGCTAGCGCCGGCGAGAGCGACGGCTAGCGCGGGATTCATCATGAAGCCGCCTGGACCGAACAGCGCCGCTGCAAATTCCCTCACAGCGCCAGGTATGAGCTGTCGCTCCCTGGCGATGTCCAATGCATTTCAATGGAGCAATCTATAATTATTCATGATTAATTGGTAATAATTTTTTTTTACATTTTTTTAATGTCAAAAAATCGGAGAACACTTCTGCAATGTTAGGATTTATTTTTAAGTAAAAAAAAAAAAAAAAAAAATTATGTGCAGAATTGATCTAACAGGTCTGAGATTAATGTATTCATATTACAAAATGATTCTAAAAACATGTATAATGTTACATTAAAAAAATATGGTTGTTTAGGGGTTAAAAACTAGTTAATACACATCGCCGCAAGCGCTCTGGGGTTTAAACAAGGAATGGACAGCGACAGCACATTCGAAGCGTGATTTGTTGATGAATATGAAGCTAGCCGTTCGCTCTGGCCATTCGTTGGCAGGCGCTCACATACAACGCTGGACCTGTGAAACAGCGACCCCTAAGCCCGTATTCAACATTACCGCACACCGACTGAGTCGCTGTCATCAAGCTAATGCCGGCCAAGCACAGCGAATACTGGCTGGCGCTGAAAAAATGCACGCTACAGTCGCTCATCTGTCGCTACCTGGCGCTATTGATGAATCGGCCTCTAAGACTATTGGGGCAGAACATGGGCTGGGGCTTCTTAGCTAGGTGGGTACAGTGGGACCAGGTACATGGGTGCTGGAAGGGAGACAAGAATTGGAGGGGGGGGGTCTCACTATGGAATTCTCCAGGGTCTTCTTATGACCAGCCTGCCTCTGCCTAGGTGCATTATTGGCTGCCATGTGTGATGGGTAGGTATAGCTTAAAATCATACAGTTAAAAAGGATTAGAATCCTGTCAGTGGAGTAGCCCCTGATAGTGACTTCAATAAGTACGAGATGAAAAGAAAACATGAAACATGCTGGCAATGTTGCCTAAGGAATGAGACAAGTTAATATTAAATAGTCTAGTGCACCCCTTTAGTTAGTTAAATAGAGACTAAACCAGATGGCATTAGCAACATTATCTGCTCTGCCATTGGTTGGAGTTAGATACATAGTTGGGGTAGTAACATGTAAGAGGTTATATAAGGGAGGACCCAACCCTTACAGAAGGTTCTAGGCTCTAGATGCTCAAAAGGGGAAGACTTGTGACTGTAGCTGAGGAGAAGTAACAGCATCAGCAGTGAAGGGAGAGTCCAGCTTATGCCAGAGAGAGTGAAGGTTCTAGAAGTCAGTGGCAGCCCAAAGGCCCAACAAGCTAACAAGACTTGTACACTTATTTATGGGATTAAAACCAGCTGACCAGAGTCTAAAGTGGAACTAGAGTGCTGAGAGATGTTGTGGAGTATACTGGAATATACCTGCTGAAGTGTACCATCTGTAATGGAACGTGCTGCTATTCTGAATTGAAGACTTTAATAAAGAGACTGTTGTTTGAATACAAAAAATGTCATTCCTGAAGACCAGCGATGACTAACGAGTTTGTGCACCTCACCCCACAAGCCATACCAACCTCATAGACCCTACAACAGGCCAGACAGAGGCCCATTACATTTGGTGGCCCATTCAGGGACCTTTAGTGTTAAAAAGGGTGTCACAGAGGTGTAGAGATCCCAAGGGACCAGTGTACCGAGTTTTGAGTTGAAGTTTTGCAGTGTACCAATCATAGAACTTCTGCTGCTGTGCCTCCCTGGAAATAAATGGACTGTTTTCATTGTGTGTGTATGGTTTCCTGAGGTGCCAGAAACCATGAGAGACTTATTAATTTGGTCCAGCTTGAAATTACAGTTTTTGGACACTGTTGCTTTAAGAAAATTTAAAAATTGTGTATTTTCGGCTGTAAGTTGGGGAGAACTTGGCCTGTTGGAGTACTAAGCTTCAGCATGATTGGATTCTTTGATGGAGTTACAACCCTTGGCAATAGGCACAAAAAACATTGCCGTTCAGGCCTAGTACCCAATGTTTTAAGTGTGCCTCAGACTTTTTCCCGCCACTTTACCTCAGCAGTTCCCACCACTTCTTGCCTACGTGACAAGAAGCTTTTAGCAGGGAGGCGGGGGCACTGCACCCTGGGAGGACAGAGGGCAGAACCAGATAAAAACCCACCATGAGGCAGCTGGATCAGAGACATAAGCAGGGAGAGACTGAGACGACTATCCCCACCAGCGAGTGTGTGTCTTGGAGGAGGTGGCAGATGAGAGCCCTATGGACATAACAACACTAATCACAAACACTGGAATGAGGATCCATTAAGCATCCAGTTTTGCTCTTTGTACAGCAGGTGGACAGGAGGAACTGTTTCCCATTTGCCCTGAGTGTGGACAGATCATGGTCCTCAAAACAGGAATATGCCAATGCCCCCTCTGTCACCATGGCAAACTAATCAAGAAAGGGACTGGCCCAGTGCCATACTGCCGCAATCCGGTGACTGAATCGCTTTGGAAGGCCCCAACACAGGCTGCTAAAGCTTCGGCCCCGGCCTCCCGTTACCCCCCTTTAGGAACAGCCGCATTGGTGATGTGAGTCACGATTGAGAAGAAGGTGCAGACTCGCTATGTGATGCCATGAAAAAGTCCCCTCCACCTCCCGAACCAGAGGAGACTGAGACTGCTGCCTAATCAGAGGCTACTAAGCCTGAGGAACCAGCCATACAGGAAGGAGTGGCCACCATCTTATTGCAGCAGCCCGAGGGGGAGATTCCAGCTCCTGCGCATGGGGATGTTGAGAATGTCGATGCCATGGTGGAGGAGTTGTTTGAGGAACTGTCTGGGGAAGGATCAGAGCTGAATGGTTGCCAGTATTACTTCTCTATCATTGTCTGAGAGCGTGGAGCCGAATAGCCGCACTGCTGAGGAGACGTGGGATGCCTGAATCCTGCTGGTTCGACGTAGCAATTGCAAGGAGAAATGTCGCCGCCATTTATGCGGTCCAGTCTAAAGGTATTGTGTACCAATCCACCCTGGGCCCCAGTACAAACAATTTACAGTGCGTGCTGAAGATTATTATGTGTTGCCTGGGATGGGAGACCCTGCACGGTTGTGTTAGGACTGACATAGACTGGGTCATGAACTTGTGATCTGCCAGCCTTCATCGCTCCAAGCCCACTGCCCTGGCCATGTGCTGTCTGGTGTGGTATGGTTGCTGTGTTGGAGTGGTATGGTTCTTCCCTGGGTCCTTGGACCTCATCTGGCATTAATCACGCTGTTGAGGTTCATATAAATGCATGTGCTTGGCCCCAACCTGTTGTTGGATCATTGCATTGTTTCTTTATAGCCTCGCCGTGCTCTCCAACCCCCTTGCATTCCTCTGTGTCCTTGTGGGCCTTCGGGCCTTCCTTAATTCCTGTCTTGTCTGTGCTCAGGATCACAGCCCTTCATAGTTTGTGTCTCAGTCTGTACTGGGGCTTACTGCCCTTCATAGTTTTTGTCTTTGTCTTTGCTGTCTGTGCTGGGTCTTGTGGTTCACAACAGTGTTTTCCTTGCCTGTTTTGGGGCCTGCTGCCTCCCAGGGTCTAGCCGTGTGTGTCTTGGGCCTATGGCCCTTTGTTGTAGGTTAATCTGCTTTGGGACCCAGCTCTGCCACAGCCTGCTCTGGGGCCCAGCTCTGCCACAGCCCACTCTGAGACCCAGCTCTGCCACAGCCTGCTCTGGGTTACCCCTTCCCAAGCCTGGTACCACCAAGGGTCTACCCGGGGCCTGTGCATCCTCACATTTGAAGCCCTGCTTAAGAACTGGGTGGATTACAGGCTTTCTGAATACCATACCGCTCATGCCCGGGTGGTTGGCAGCTTGCCTCTTTGGTGGTGCAGGCAGGTTTTCTGTCCTATGTCTTTCAGTTCCCAGTCAGCTTCCTAGCTTTCTGCATCCCCAGACAGTGACCCCTGATTATTGCCTCCAGGAGGAATTAACTGCCTGGCTGAGAGCTGCCTCAGGGCTGATTTTTAAACCAGGAATTTCCCAACACATCTTGAATGCCCAGCAATATTATTCACCTAGGCGTGACAGGCAGTCTAACCTCTCTGAAGCTCAGAGATGGGTAAATGTGCAGTGCACCCTCAAACTCGGTTTGGAGAATCCTTATTTGGATGATGGGTATGTACTATGTTGAGGAGGTGAGAGAGCTTTAGGTAGAAGATAAAATACGCATGAATATGTACTTGCTGGTCCATTAATGATGTGAACCAGGAGGACTGGGAAAAATTCCAGGACTTCTATCACCAGATCCACCAAGACCATAATATCTACATGGACAGAGTAGCTGTGCTCAACCCTGTGGACTGTGGACTCATTATTAGGTGGAGGAAGGACAAAATGGTGTCTTTGTCTGTCCCAGCTTACTATTCCCCATAACTGTAAAGCTGAAGAACTTTAGAATTTGAACACTGTTCCTGCTTGTTTCTCAGCACTTTTATTTTGAGTAGAGCAACAAAACAAAGAACAGCGTAGTATTTGTTTTATTTTTTTTAGTTTAATCTGTCTTTATTGATGGTAATCAAAAGAAAAAACACAGAATGTTGTACATAGAAAAGCGTTACATCCATCAGCAAACTCAGTAGTACATCAACTTATACATCAACTTATATAAAGTGCTACAACAGTTTCCAATTCCTGTGACCCTGCCCACGGACACTCGGGGGTGCCTGAACGGCGCACTACGCCGCCTGCATCTACATCTCGGCATCATGAGAAACCAGAGCCCCCGCCCAAACAGGGAGCCATCCAGAGTGGCACGTAAGTGCAGCTTATCAGAATAGATGTAACAAAATGTAACAACAACTAAGACATAGGGACCATGGTATGAAACATATAGACAAAGAGAGAAAAAGAAAGGGGAAGGGAAGAGGGGGAGGAAAGAAGGGGGGGAAGGGAAGTACCCTGGCCTGGAGTTTGTCGTAGGAGCCTAAACCCCCAGCCTAGCCAAGGCACAGCCGGTTACCCTTTTCGGTCCACGATTTACTGTATTAATGCTCGAAAGCACTCTGAGTCCCGAAAGTCAATCCAGCAGGCCCAAGTTATAATATATTTATCAACTAAACCTTTGTCACTCAAGATGAGTTCCTCCATTCGTCTGATATGTTCAAGCTCCACTACCCACTCTGCTAAGGAAGGGGTCTCCCGGGTCTTCCAATGTCTGGGTATAACAGCTCGCGCAGCAGTAAGGAAATGCCGGAGTAGGCCGTTTTTGTATTGGGATATAGAGTCCTCAACTAGGGAAAGAAGTGTTAGTTGAGGTGTGTTGTTTACTGTCAAACCCGTTGTCTCCTTGTGGATGTTTAAAACTTTTTCCCAAAAGGACTTGACAGCCGGGCACTCCCACCATATGTGCAGCATGTTTCCCTCTTCTACCAAGCAACGCCAGCACCTACTCGAGGTCAAGGGTGCGTACTTATGAATGTCCGTTGGGCATCTGTACCAGCTCGAAATAATCCTAAAACTTCTCTCCTGCGCTGCCCCCTCCAAGGTCGATTTGTGTGTCAAGCTGAACATTTTGGATAAGTCTTCCTCTGAAAAGGACTGACCCAGCTCGCTTTCCCATCTGGTTATATACCCCAAGGGGTTTGAGTGTATACTGTTCATCAGGGTTTGATACAGCAATGAGAGGGCATGGGGTACATGTGCCTCGGAAGAGAGAAGCTTCTTGAGGTCCGACAATGGACAGCTCTTCACCTTGCTCAAGCGGTGGGAAAATATATAGTTGGCCAGCTGTCTATGAAGGAACCAGGACACATGCACCCCAAGGAACTGCGCTCTAATTTCCTCCAACTTTGGCAGACCTGACTCTCCCATGATGTGTCGCAAACGTGGGTCCGTCGCCGCCTGCCATCCCAGAAATGACGAGGCCGCCACTCCAGGTGCAAAGTCCGGGTTCCCGAAAATCAGGGTCAAAGGTCCTGGGCGTTGGGCTATCTGATATTTTGAGGTCAATCGGTCCCATACTATGAACAGGTGTTGCGCCAGAAAAGGTAAGGATCTAAGTATATGTTTTGGCTGAGGCTCCACTCAAGGGAGAGAGACCAAGGGGAGGGGCGATAGCGACCCAGATCTTGTTTGAGCTATGATGGGCCCAGTCTAAGGGCCTCATGAGGACCGCTGCTGCGTGGTAGAGCTTGAGATCAGGTAATCCCACACCCCCCCCTAGCCTTACAGCGAGCCAACGTGTCATGGCGAATACGTGGCTTAGAAACACCCCAGACAAATTTAAGGAACGCGGACTTTAGAATCTTAAAGAAGCAGTTGGGGGGGACTACAGGGGCAGTTTGAAAGATATACAAAAAACGGGGTAATACATCCATTTTCAATACCCTTATTCTTCCGACCCAGGACAGGGACTTTCTATCATAGTTTTTTAGGTCGCTAATTGTCTTATTCATTAGGGTTGGATAATTTAGTTCGTATATTTTAAATAAGTCTTTTGGGATACGGATCCCCAGATATTTAATTGTGGCCGGCTGCCATTTAAAGGAGAAGTTACTTTTAATCCTGTCTGCTTCTCCTGTTGGTAGTGTTAAATTGAGGGCCTCTTATTTCGCATAGTTTATTTTAAAGTTGCTCACCACCCCAAATTGCTCGAACTCTTTTAGCACTGATGGAAAGGAGATAGTAGGGGAGGTTAAGTGGAGCAATAAGTCGTCAGCATATAGGGACAATTTGTATTGCTTATTATCAATCTCTATTCCCTTTATGTCCGGATTGTTACGTATGGCTATCGCCAAATGCTCCATGGTGAGGATATATAGAAGTGGTGACAACGGGCATCCCTGACGCGTCCCATTGCCTATGAGAAAAGGAGATGATATCACACCATTTGTTCTCACTGAGGCCGAGGGGTTTTTAGAAAGAGCCATAATCTTACCCAGAAGGGATGATCCCATTCCAATTTGTTGCAGGGAGGCGCGCATGAAATCCCAGCTTACTCTATCAAATGCCTTCTCTGCGTCACACAAGAGAAGGCACGCTGGGATCCCTTTGGACTGCACGTAAGCAATCAGTGTAAATAGTTTGTTCATGTTATCTTGCGCCTCTCTGCCCGGGACAAATCCCACCTGGTCCAGGTGCACAAGTTCAGGGATGAGCGGTTGAAGGCGCGATGCTATTATTTTAGCGAACAGTTTTATGTCCACATTAATTAGAGAGATTGGGCGGTAACTACTACATACAAGAGGGTCTTTCCAGGGCTTAGGGATAACAGCTATCGTAGCTGCCGTAACTGCCTTGCGAAGGGGGAGTCCTGCCCCACAGAATCTAAAACCCTAGTCAGAAGGGGGATTATCAGGGGGCCAAGCGTCTTGTAGAACCTTGGGGTAAAACCGTCGGGTCCTGGACTCTTACCCACTGGAGTGTTCTGCATCGCCCTTGCTACCTCCTGAGTTCCAAAAGGAGCCTCAAGGGACTCTACGTCTGCCTGAGGAATTCTAGGGAGAGGGGTTCTGTCTATGTATGCTTGAACCGCATCTAAGGGGGGCAAGTGTGCTCTAGATGGGGCTGGTTTCGTTAGGTTGTAGAGAGTATTATAGTAATCCCTGAAAGTCTTCGCTATCTCATTTGGGTTAAAGGTCTCGCCATTCCCTTGTGTTTTTATCATGGAATATAAGTGGCGGAGGTCCTAGGATGTAGTGACCTCGCTAACATCCTACCCGGCTTGTTGGCATGCTCATAGTACATCCCCTTTAACCGATCCCTGTGCCGCAGGAACGCCTGGTTATACAGGCTTTTCAAATCATCTCTAGCTTTTTCTAAATTAATCAAGGTCTCGTTAGTGGGTAAATGCTTGTGTACGGACTCAAATGTTTTAATTTGGCTAATAGCTTTTTCTATTAGGGAGGATCTCTCCTTTTTAAGCCTGGTTCCATGTTGAATAAAGATCCCTCTTACTACGCATTTAAGTGCTTCCCACTGCACAGGGAAGGGTGTATCGTCACTGCGATGGTCTACTAAGAAGTCTCCTATGTTCTCCCGCACTGATGCTACACAGGCCTCGTCTTTAAGTAGATTGTCGTTCAAGCACCAATCCCATCTGCGCGGGTGCAATCCGGGTATGTCTATAGACAGAAAGATTGGGGCATGGTCCGACCAAACTATGTTCCCTATGCTCGCTTCTGGGTTCCAGGACATGGCGTGATGAATTAGTAGGAGGTAATCTATACGGCTGTATGAGTTGTTTGCGTTGGAGTAAAAAGTGAAGTCCTTGTCCCTCTTGTGTAGTGCCCGCCAAACATCCACTAATTGCAGGTCTAGTAATTGCTTCTTCAGCTTTTTAAGCCCTGCCAATGAGATCCCTGATCTGCCAGATGAGGTGTCAGTCAACGGGTTGAGGGGTAAATTAAGATCTCCCCCGCATACAATTATGCCTTCTGCAAAGCTAGCCAGCTTGTTTAGTAAGGTACAGCAATAGCGGATGGAGTCCTGATTGGGACTGTAAATGTTCACTACAGTGTATGTCTTATTGAACAGTGTCAGCTTTAAGAATATAAATCTACCTTTAGGGTCAATTCTGGTGTCCAATATTTTATAGGAAAGGGACTTATGTATTGCTATGGACACCCCCTTTGACTTCGCTTCCAGATTTGGGGCGTGTATCCATGAAGTGAAGTGGCGGTCTCGAATTATCGGTATGTGACCTTCTTTAAAGTGGGTTTCCTGAAGTAGAGCTATTTTAACCCTATGTTTATGGAGCTCAGAGAGGATTTTGGATCTTTTTTCCGGAACATTCAGACCCTTTATGTTATAGGAGCAAATGGCTATACTTGACATGTTCTATACAACAGCGTCAGGGTATAGAGGAATATCAGGAAGGACGGGAAGGGTAAGGGTGTATGAAGAGGAGAGAAGAAAGGGAAAAAAATAAAAAGGGGGGGAATAGAAGGGAGGCTAAGGGGAGCTGAGAATTGGGGAAGAGAGGGAGAGGAAACAAGCAAGGAAACAGAAAGCGCTCTCACGCGCTCCCTCCGAATGACCTATCCCAAACTCCTTTTCAGAGGGCACAGGAGGATATACAGTGGGGGAAGTGAAAAGTGGCAGCCAAAATAAGGCGCTCCGTCCAGGAAATGAGAGGTTACCCTGAGGCCCGGGCCTCATAGAAGCCTTGACCAGGAGATAAGCCCTTACACTTATGCTTTCTAAACTTTGTCAGCTAAGTACCCAAGTAGTTATGATGCTTATCAGCTAAAGTAGATAAGGCAGTATAGACAGTAAAAACAGTAAAAAAAATTTTGCAAATAATGAAACAGTAGAAACTTTACTTCCACCTGGTCCGGACGGGATTGTCCCGAGGCCCAGACCCCATAAAGGCCCAGTCCCAGGGGAAAGCTCGTCACCACCAGGGCGTTGTGCCCATCATTCCTTCACTTCGTCCACCAGACGAATGAAGTAGTCATAAAGTAATTTAAAGCAGGCAGATAAATCAGTATAAACATTTGCAACATTGAAAAACAGTGAAACAACAGCAGGATCTCAGTACTCATCTGATCTGAACGGGATTGTCCCAAGGCCCAGACCTCATGGAGGCCTAGTCCCGGGGAGAAGCCCGTCATCAATGAGGCGTTGTGCTCGCCATTCCTGCACTCTCAGATGAAAGAAGTAGAACAATTGCGTTTGAATCAATAAAAGTGGATTGAACGGCGTGAACAGTAAGAAACTTTGGAAACATTAAGAGCATCAGTGAGGCCCCGGTCCTCGGTTAATTGTGGCGGTTCCCCGACAGACGAGCCGTCCGCCGACTGCGCCCCATCAACAGCTGGATGACCAGCCCCCCACGAGGGGCGGGAGGAGGCACCCCACCAAGCCGACCAGCACGGAGGAGCCCGTATCCAGGTGCACCAGGTGCAGCCTGACCAGGCGGCGCGGCCCCCCCCAACCCCACGCCAGGCCTGCCACAGGACCAAGGCACAGCGTCGGACCATCGAAAAAGAAAAACATCGCCACGTCGTCTTCTAAAGGCAATAATACTGAGGGTCAAGAACCATGTATGCAGGTTCAATTTAACCGGTGCAACTGCAGATCATTCGAACAAAATGTGCTTCACTGCCAGTCATTGGTGCCGTTGCGAGCTCTGGGTACAACCCCTCTGTTTCTTCTGGGTAGTGGACCGCGCCCTCCGCCCCCGCCCCGTGGCCCCCAGACGGGGCCCGGCGAAGGGGAAAGCCAATTTTCTAACTCTATACCTGGGGATCCCAGGAACTCGAACGCCTCTGAAAGCTGAGAATGGTAGCGGAGTATAAAGCTTCGACCCCGCAGCTGAAGGACAAGATGGAAGGGATGACCCCATCTGTAGGTGGCGCCAGCTTGTTTTGCACTTTCTAGGAGTGGCTTCAGGAACCTCCTCATCTGTAGCGTACGCCGCGCCAGGTCGGGCAATAAAATGATCTGTGACCCCTTAAAGGATATACCTTTCTTGGCCCAGGCAAGTCTCATGATTTCTTCCTTTATTTTATAAAAATGGACTCGGCAAATGATATCTCGGGGCCTCTGCTGGTCTGGGTTCCTGGGGCCCGGAGCCCGGAGCCCTGTGAACTCTATCTAATTCAATTGCTTCCTCCAATGGATGGCCCAGGACCAGATTGAAGATTTGGGTCACTATCTCTGAGAGATTGGCATTCTCCGGGGATTCAGGGAGCCCTCTTATGCGTATATTATTCCTCCTTCCCCTATTTTCCATGTCGTCTTGATGGAGTAGAATATTAGCTATATGGTGCGTGGACTCCTCATGGGCTCTCTCCAAAGCGCTGTGCGCTCTTTCTATAGTGGACAAATGCTGTTGGACAGAGTCCTGCACCTGTTCCACTGCTGTGACCCTGGTTCCCACCTCCAGCACCTGTTTCGATACTTCGTCCACCTCCCTCCGGAGGGTGGACTCCATTCTGTTTATGAAGGTTTCAAAATCTTTTCTAGTGGGTAGAGACGATATGAGAGCTCTGATGCTCTGTTGATCAAGATCCATCATGCCTGCATCTCCAGGGCCATATACAATTGGGCTGTGTGGGGGGGATTCAGGTGGCCAGCACGGGCAGGCTGTGCTATTGGAGAGCTGGATCTGTCGCTTACCCCACTATGTAGTGAGCACATGTTAACAGCCGATCGAGGGGATCTGTTATTGCCCACCTCAGGTCTCCCCTCTCCAGGAATCTCCCGGCCATTGTGCAGGGCTAGTTCCTTTCCCCCTGTGTTGAAACACTCTGTTGTGGGGACCTCTCCCTGTATGGGGCATGTGGTGGTGTGTTTGTGGGGAGCCTCACCATTCAGCCTGCTTTTTGCGCCCCCACCAGGAAGCCCACTGGTGCCCCCTTTGCCCAGTCCGCCACTCTGCTGCCCTCTCACCTTATCGTTCAGGGAGGCTTATGGAGCTCTCTGCTGCTGAGGGGGAGCTTCTTCCTCCTCTGGGCTCCCATCGCTCCTCCGGCATGAAGCTCCATTCCCTCCCTGCTGGCCAGGTGTGCCCGGTGATCTGGGTGTGGGTCCCAGCACTTGATCCCCGCAGGGCTGATGATGTGGTAGCAGCAGAGCCCCGCTGCTGCTCTCCTCCACACGCTGCGTCCCCGCCCCCGGCTCATGCTCTATCAGCCGGCAGTCTCTGTCACCAGGGTCGGGGGAAGGCTGGGGCTGCAGCGTCTCCTCTCCCCGGCCTTCAGACCGCAGATGCTGTGGAGAAGGGGGTGTCCAATCCCCCTCTCCTCGTCAGATCCTCCATGCGCCCGGCTCCTGCCGCCGGCCCCCGTCCTCTGAGCGCATCCCGCCTGCGGCCGCGTTGCTGCGGGCTCTTCTCCCGAGCCCAGCCCCGGGGCATCCACATGACGGGGGTCTCCTCCGACCCCGTGCGAGCTGTTTAGGGCACTTCAAATGCTTGCTAGGGGCTTTTCCTTAAGGCACTGGACGGAGCTCAGGGTTTTGCGTCCTCACTCGGCCATCACCAAGCCACGCCCCCTGTTTTATATTTTTTACAGTTGAAACAGAGACTTGGTTATAATAAAATACCTGGTAATGAGCGATGTTTAGTTCAGTGATGTATATAGATAGATAAGCAAAGTTATTTTAGTATGTAAATTAAAGTGTTTCAAGGTGTTGGACCTCCATGCACCCTCGTAAAAGTAGGGGAGTATGGTTGTTCTACTTATTTGGTTACTGATTTGCAGAAGGAAACTGGTTTGCAAATGGTTGCTTTAGTTTAAATTCTGCATGGCAGAAGAATAAAAGCAGTTTTGTAGCAACCAGGGTCCTTTTAAAATTATTTATTTAGTGGTTAATGATGATTAATGTGATAAAGTGTATGTTAACTTTTCCCTTACAGGTCAATTGCTTACAGGTTAAAGGATAGTACAGTAGCTGTGCTTCTGGTGTATAACCACTAGGTGGCACTTGAGCACAAAGTCTTATGTTAAGATGTGTATTACATGACTGCCTCAATGAGTAGACTCATCATCTACATGGTGACACTGACTAGGAATAGGAATTTGGGAACCAGTCTGGCCAAAGGATTAACTCTTAAAGGAGCCCAGCCAAGACTAACCATTTCCCTCCTCGAGGTAGCAGTGGTCCTTGAGGAAGAGTGTGTGAACCCTGAGAGTTCAGGAGTGAAGTTTATCGGTAACAAAGTGTGTTTAAACTGGGAGTGAGAAGCCAGCCCAGTCAGAGATAAGTTTGTGCTGGGACAGGTCCAATTCTTGGTGGGTTCGGTGTAGCATACAGTAAGCATTCATAACTAAGTATTGCTGTTGATGCTGTTGATGAGTGTGAAATATTGCTGAAGTAAAATTGTTGAAAGTTGAAAAAAATGTGTTGTCTCATGGACCCCTTACCAGTTCACAAATTTATTATTATTATTATTTATTATTCTTGTTTTTACTTATACTTACCTCCCATCCAGTGTCCCGCGCCACTGCAGATGACACTTGTCGGTAATGATCGGAGCAGGGAGGATGGGAGGCAGGGAGATCAGAGCCTCCCTGCCTGCCACCCTCCCTACTCCGATCGCTACCGACAAGTGACAGTTGGAGCCCGGGTGCCGCAAGTGGGCCAGCACCGGACAGAGAGGACGGTGAGGGCCCGTTGCTGGGTCCTCACCCGAAGAGTGGTAAGTCCAGGGGGGGGATCGGAGCCCCCCCTGGTGAAGAGAAGACCCGGGGAGAGCAATCGGGCTGCGAGGTGAGTTTGTGTCATTATTTTTTTTTGTTTCTTCTTTCAGATGGCGGCTATTCCGGGCCCCCTCTTGAAGATCAGAGGCCCGGGGGCGAAAATCAAACAGCTGATTCTTGAAGTATAGTTTTTTTGTTATGGGGGTTTAAAGTCAGCTACGTGAGTCTCACGTAGCTGGCACTTAACGGTTGGAGAGGCAGCTACGTGTGACTCACGTAGCTGGCACTAGAAGGGTTAATGTGAAATGTTGTTTGTCATTTTTTAGGTGTATTCTCAATATTTTTGGGTGAAAAATATGCAAAAAAGTGTTAAAAAATATTTTTTTTACAATTTGTAGTTTTTTTTGTAATAAAAAATGTTAGTTTGTCAATAAAATCTTATTGCGTGTGAAATCCCAATTTTTCCCGGGTACAGCGCTACCACATATGTTTTGGTAGACACCCTTTCCTGCCCAGAACACGCCCCCAAACTGAAACAGTGCTTTAGGGGATTTTCAGAAAAAATACAACTATGCTATGCGGACCTTGCAGTTTTTCAATAAAAACAACCCTTTACATTTGAAATACCGCCAACAAACTATATATTCTCTGGAAGTACACACCTCAAGATTTCTAGGCGTACCAGGCTTGTTGATTTGGCCACAGCTTTCTGGAAGTAATCTTGCAATGTTTTCTTTGGTTGCAAAGAGTTTCCCTAAAAAAAGGATAAAAAAGCAGAATCACAGCCACATTTTCCTAAAAAAACTATATTCAAACAAGAAAAAAACAAGTTAAATCTGAAAAAGCAACATCCTCCCCACAGAACAATAGCCAACATGCATAGGTACTATCAAGGGAAGAGTTGTCAAACACCCCCAAAGTAAAGCATGTGCGTATCGGTAATTTTCCTTGAAAATTTTAGCTCTGCAGACAAAGTGCGCACCTTGCGCTTTTTCTACCAACACAACCCTTTACATTTGGAATACCCCCCCACAAACCATATATTCCCTGAAAGTACACATGTTAAGCTTTCTAAGCGAACCCAGCTTGTTGTAGTGGGTTCATCTTTCTGAAAGTGATCTCTCGAAGAATTCTTTGGTTGCACAGGGTTTCCCTAAAAAATGTATAAAAAAGCAGAATAAAAAACACCTTTTCCTAAAATATCAATATGCAAACAAGAAAAAACAAGCAAAATCTGAAAGAACAAGGTCCCCTGAGCAGAACAATACCCAAGATGTATAGCTACTTTTAACCTTTTTAACTGCCCGCCTACTTGAGATTTTGTCACCATCTGTTGACAGGTCATTTTTCACCATTTTGCACCATTTTTGCAGGAATTTCCAGGAAAATTATATATTTTCTGCTGCAGAGTTTAGTTTTTAACATGAAAAGTCTTGTTTGTAATTTTTCTACTGTTTTTTAAAAAAATTTTAAGTAAAAAAAAATACAAAAAAAATATTTTTTAAAAAATTGTCTCCTTTATTTTAAATAAAACTTTTTTTTTCTTTTATTAAAGAAAACCATATTGCATGTGATACAACGGTACCACATATGTATTGGTAGCCCCCGTTCCTGCCTCGGAGACACCACAAACTGAAACGAGTACTTTATAACATTTTTAAATAAAATACAACTATGATCCACACTATAAAGGGTTAAAGCAAGAACAAAATTGGCGTGGGGTACCCCTTCCCAAGGGGGGGGGGCACACCATTTTTTGGGGGAATTTTTTTAAAAAATCCCCCAAAAATGACATGGGTCCCCCCTACCCGAAATAACCAGCCCAGGACCAGCTATGCAGGGCTTGTAGGAACAGGATGCCGTCATAGCCTATGGCCACGGGCTCTTCTGCCCCCCTGGGCTTTGAGGAGGCAGGTAATTGTGGGTGCCGGGGGTTAATGGCAGGTCACACGCTAGCCGCAGGTGACTTTCCAGCCCCCAGCCTTGTGAAGTGGTATAGGGGTCTCTGGAACCCCTTACCAGTTCACAAGAGGTTAAATGTAAAAATAAACACACAGACAGAAAAAATGACATTTATTTATTTATTTTTTGCTCTACTCACCTCCGATCCCGTGTCCCTTGCTACTGTCGTGCGCCGATGACAGATGCCGGTAGTGATCGGAGCAGGGAAGGTGAGGGGCAGAAGATCGTGCCTTCTCGCCTCTCACCCGCTCTGCACCGGTACTACCAGCATCTGTCAGAGTGGAGCAGGGGACAGACGTCATCCCGCTTCTCCCACAAAAAGGCGGTGCTTTGGGTGGCAGGCTGCACCATCAGAAGAGGTGGGGAAGACCCTCTTCCCGGTCCTCACCTGAAGCCTGCGGAGCCTGGGGGGGGGGGGCGGTCGAGGAGGTGAGTGAAGGTCATTTTTCTTTTTTTTTTTTTTACAGCCGCAAGTGTCAGCAGTGGAAGCAGGGGGGCAATTTTGGGCCCCCTCCTAAAGCCTGGAGACCTTGAGGGAGGGATCGGATAGAGGGAGGAAGAGGAGACCCCCAGCTTTCCATCCATACCTGAGGTGAGTTTTTTTTTTCTTCTATTTTTACAGTAGCGGGGGGAAATGCCAAGCACGTACATTCTACGTGCTTGGCACTTAGCGGTCGGCGAAGCAACAATGTAGAAACTACATGCTTGCCATTTAAAGGGTTAAAAGAGCCAACCTCCTCATTACAGATCCACAGTACTGGCTGGAAAAGGGGGCCAGGTGCTTGATCCCCTTAAATGGTAATACAGCCATTGCTGCCAATTAGCAGAACTCCTTTCATCATGGCTCAAGGATAAAATGTAGAGTGGTGTGGGACCGAAACAGTGTGCTGTCAGTCTGGGTGCTCACTATTTTTTGCAGGGTGCAGGTGAAGGGGGAGAACCAGCAGAAGTAGAGGAAGTCTGGTTTGCTCTGCAAAGGAGATTGATAGACGGTGAACAGCGGCATTGTGAAGTTGCTCTGAGAGAGTCCGCATGACTTCGCTGATAACGCTGTTTGTTGAAGCAAGTGCCGGTGAGAGAAGTAGTCTAAGATAGGGTGGTACTACATATAGCCCATAAGGCTTGACTGATCCAAGGGTGTATAGGTCCACATCTAGAGACAAGTGTAGAGCTAGCTAGGATACTAGGGGGCACAGGAAGGTACAGCTGAGGTGAAGTAAAAATGTCAGGATAACAGGTAAGTACTAATGGTATATTAAGGGGAGAGAATTCTGATTTAGACAGTAGTCACTGTAGTACACTCATATAAAAGTCACATTCTACATGAGTAGTTTAGGTCTGAGAGACCAGGGGTTCAGTTTAGAATGCAAAAATAACCTACAGGAATGGGTAAGAGGGGAAACCTTCTCAAGTATGTTGCACAGTATAAGGCCTATTGTGCATTAAAGGAGCATTATCGCAAAAGAATGGCCCAAGAATAAAAATCCAGATATATTATTATATATACAGTTGCTGTATAGGGTTCCCACACACCCCAAAATTGTACCAAGACAGATGACAACAAGATAGGGCACTACTCTCTAGTAAGTATAAAAATATATAAATTTATTATATTCAAGGTAAAAAAGAGTTATCTAACAGACACATTAAAAAACATATATGACAATCCTACAACAAACACATAAGGGGGCGCCAGGGTAACATATTAAATATCATAGTAGTAATGTTCCAATGGATATCTATACTTAGACTGGGAATATATATATAACCAAGTGCAAATATCTATTCAATCAATTCAAAAATTATCCATGTGAAAAAATATATACATATATACATGTGCCAAAAGAGAAAACCAACAATAACAATAACAGAATCAGGTGCCTATACAATATAAACTGTGAAACACATATATTATCAATTAGAATATCAAAAAATAGAGGCCAGCCAAGGTGAATGGAAAAGTCATGGAACAGTCATTATAGTATAAGTAAGAGAGCCAACTGGACCTACCCCCACCTGTAGATCCGCCAACGCGGATATCGCCCTGAGGAAGCAACGTGTGACCGTTGCGACACGCGTTGGCGGATCTACAGGTGGGGGTAGGTCCAGTTGGCTCTCTTACTTATACTATAATGACTGTTCCATGACTTTTCCATTCACCTTGGCTGGCCTCTATTTTTTGATATTCTAATTGATAATATATGTGTTTCACAGTTTATATTGTATAGGCACCTGATTATGTTATTGTTATTGTTGGTTTTCTCTTTTGGCACATGTATATATGTATATATTTTTTCACATGGATAATTTTTGAATTGATTGAATAGATATTTGCACTTGGTTATATATATATTCCCAGTCTAAGTATAGATATCCATTGGAACATTACTACTATGATATTTAATATGTTACCCTGGCGCCCCCTTATGTGTTTGTTGTAGGATTGTCATATATGTTTTTTAATGTGTCTGTTAGATAACTCTTTTTTACCTTGAATATAATAAATTTATATATTTTTATACTTACTAGAGAGTAGTGCCCTATCTTGTTGTCATCTGTCTTGGTACAATTTTGGGGTGTGTGGGAACCCTATACAGCAACTGTTTTCTCCCCTTGTGGGCAAATTCTGTGTACCAAGTTTAGTGAGCACACTCATATACTATCACATACTAGAATACTGGTGCGATCCGCCTTCCTTTCCTTATTATTAGAGATGAGCGAACTTTTGAAAAATTCGATTCGACTGATTCGCCGAATTTTCCGACAAAAATCGTTTCGACCCGAATAAATTCGCGACGAATCGCTATTAAAAACAGCTATTTCTGAGCCTCCTAGAGCCTCAATAGGGTTGTAAACCATTCTGCCTTGCTGTAACACGCACAGGATGCGTGCTGGGTTAGTTAAATAATACTTTGAAGAAATATCACATGCAGATCAGAGGCATCGCTAATAGAATCGCAGAGCGGCACAATTGCAGAGAGTTGAAGTGGCATCACTATGAGGGGCAGAAGGAGCCCAAACATTGCTTTAAAGAGACACTGGAGTTGGCAGCAGCAGGAGCCCAAAAATTGGATGAATCACACCCTGGAGTTGGCAGGAGTTGACAGCAGCAGCAGCAGCCCAAATATTACTTTAAAGAGACCCTGGGGTTGGCCTCAAGAGCCCAAAAATTGGATGAATCACACCCTGGAGTTGGCAGCAGCAGCAGCAGCAGCCCAAATATACACTGGAGTTGGCTTCAGGAGCCCAAAAATTGGATGAATCACACCCTGGAGTTGGCAGGAGTTGACAGTAGCAGCAGCAGGAGCCCAAATATTACATTAAAGAGACCCTGGGGTTGGCCTCAGGAGCCCAAAAATTGGATGAATCACACCCTGGAGTTGGCAGCAGCAGCAGCAGGAGCCCAAATATACACTGGAGTTGGCTTCAGGAGCCCAAAAATTGGATGAATCACACCCTGGAGTTGGCAGAAGTTGGCAGCAGCAGCAGCAGGAGCCCAAATATACACTGGAGTTGGCTTCAGGAGCCCAAAAATTGGATGAATCACACCCTGGAGTTGGCAGGAGTTGACAGTAGCAGCAGCAGGAGCCCAAATATACACTGGAGTTGGCTTCAGGAGCCCAAAAATTGGATGAATCACACCCTGGAGTTGGCAGGAGTTGACAGCAGCAGCAGGAGCCCAAATATACACTGGAGTTGGCTTCAGGAGCCCAAAAATTGGCTGAATCACACCCTGGAGTTGGCAGCAGCAGCAGCAGGAGCCCAAATATACACTGGAGTTGGCTTCAGGAGCCCAAAAATTGGATGAATCACACCCTGGAGTTGGCAGAAGTTGGCAGCAGCAGCAGCAGGAGCCCAAATATACACTGGAGTTGGCTTCAGGAGCCCAAAAATTGGATGAATCACACCCTGGAGTTGACAGAAGTTGGCAGCAGTAGCAGCAGGAGCCCAAATATACACTGGAGTTGGCCTCAGGAGCCCAAAAATTGGATGAATCACACCCTGGAGTTGGCAGAAGTTGGCAGCAGCAGCAGCAGGAGCCCAAATATACACTGGAGTTGGCTTCAGGAGCCCAAAAATTGGATGAATCACACCCTGGAGTTGGCAGGAGTTGACAGCAGCAGCAGCAGCAGGAGCCCAAATATTACATTAAAGAGACCCTGGGGTTGGCCTCAGGAGCCCAAAAATTGGATGAATCACACCCTGGAGTTGGCAGCAGCAGCAGCAGGAGCCCAAATATACACTGGAGTTGGCTTCAGGAGCCCAAAAATTGGATGAATCACACCCTGGAGTTGGCAGAAGTTGGCGGCAGCAGCAGCAGGAGCCCAAATATACACTGGAGTTGGCTTCAGGAGCCCAAAAATTGGATGAATCACACCCTGGAGTTGGCAGGAGTTGACAGTAGCAGCAGCAGGAGCCCAAATATTACATTAAAGAGACCCTGGGGTTGGCATCAGGAGCCCAAAAATTGGATGAATCACACCCTGGAGTTGGCAGCAGCAGGAGCCCAAATATACACTGGAGTTGGCTTCAGGAGCCCAAAAATTGGATGAATCACACCCTGGAGTTGGCAGAAGTTGGCAGCAGCAGCAGCAGCAGGAGCCCAAATATACACTGGAGTTGGCTTCAGGAGCCCAAAAATTGGATGAATCACACCCTGGAGTTGGCAGGAGTTGACAGTAGCAGCAGCAGGAGCCCAAATATACACTGGAGTTGGCTTCAGGAGCCCAAAAATTGGATGAATCACACCCTGGAGTTGGCAGGAGTTGACAGTAGCAGCAGCAGGAGCCCAAATATACACTGGAGTTGGCTTCAGGAGCCCAAAAATTGGATGAATCACACCCTGGAGTTGGCAGAAGTTGGCAGCAGCAGCAGCAGGAGCCCAAATATACACTGGAGTTGGCTTCAGGAGCCCAAAAATTGGATGAATCACACCCTGGAGTTGGCAGGAGTTGACAGTAGCAGCAGCAGGAGCCCAAATATACACTGGAGTTGGCTTCAGGAGCCCAAAAATTGGATGAATCACACCCTGGAGTTGGCAGCAGCAGCAGCAGGAGCCCAAATATACACTGGAGTTGGCCTCAGGAGCCCAAAAATTGGATGAATCACACCCTGGAGTTGGCAGAAGTTGGCAGCAGCAGCAGCAGGAGCCCAAATATACACTGGAGTTGGCTTCAGGAGCCCAAAAATTGGATGAATCACACCCTGGAGTTGGCAGGAGTTGACAGTAGCAGCAGCAGGAGCCCAAATATACACTGGAGTTGGCTTCAGGAGCCCAAAAATTGGATGAATCACACCCTGGAGTTGGCAGCAGCAGCAGCAGGAGCCCAAATATACACTGGAGTTGGCTTCAGGAGCCCAAAAATTGGATGAATCACACCCTGGAGTTGGCAGAAGTTGGCAGCAGCAGCAGGAGCCCAAATATACACTGGAGTTGGCTTCAGGAGCCCAAAAATTGGATGAATCACACCCTGGAGTTGGCAGAAGTTGGCAGCAGTAGCAGCAGGAGCCCAAATATACACTGGAGTTGGCCTCAGGAGCCCAAAAATTGGATGAATCACACCCTGGAGTTGGCAGAAGTTGGCAGCAGCAGCAGCAGGAGCCCAAATATACACTGGAGTTGGCTTCAGGAGCCCAAAAATTGGATGAATCACACCCTGGAGTTGGCAGGAGTTGACAGTAGCAGCAGCAGGAGCCCAAATATACACTGGAGTTGGCTTCAGGAGCCCAAAAATTGGATGAATCACACCCTGGAGTTGGCAGCAGCAGCAGCAGCAGGAGCCCAAATATACACTGGAGTTGGCTTCAGGAGCCCAAAAATTGGATGAATCACACCCTGGAGTTGGCAGGAGTTGACAGCAGCAGCAGCAGCAGGAGCCCAAATATTACATTAAAGAGACCCTGGGGTTGGCCTCAGGAGCCCAAAAATTGGATGAATCACACCCTGGAGTTGGCAGCAGCAGCAGCAGGAGCCCAAATATACACTGGAGTTGGCTTCAGGAGCCCAAAAATTGGATGAATCACACCCTGGAGTTGGCAGAAGTTGGCAGCAGCAGCAGCAGGAGCCCAAATATACACTGGAGTTGGCTTCAGGAGCCCAAAAATTGGATGAATCACACCCTGGAGTTGGCAGGAGTTGACAGTAGCAGCAGCAGGAGCCCAAATATTACATTAAAGAGACCCTGGGGTTGGCCTCAGGAGCCCAAAAATTGGATGAATCACACCCTGGAGTTGGCAGCAGCAGCAGCAGGAGCCCAAATATACACTGGAGTTGGCTTCAGGAGCCCAAAAATTGGATGAATCACACCCTGGAGTTGGCAGAAGTTGGCAGCAGCAGCAGCAGGAGCCCAAATATACACTGGAGTTGGCTTCAGGAGCCCAAAAATTGGATGAATCACACCCTGGAGTTGACAGAAGTTGGCAGCAGTAGCAGCAGGAGCCCAAATATACACTGGAGTTGGCCTCAGGAGCCCAAAAATTGGATGAATCACACCCTGGAGTTGGCAGAAGTTGGCAGCAGCAGCAGCAGGAGCCCAAATATACACTGGAGTTGGCTTCAGGAGCCCAAAAATTGGATGAATCACACCCTGGAGTTGGCAGGAGTTGACAGCAGCAGCAGCAGCAGGAGCCCAAATATTACATTAAAGAGACCCTGGGGTTGGCCTCAGGAGCCCAAAAATTGGATGAATCACACCCTGGAGTTGGCAGCAGCAGCAGCAGGAGCCCAAATATACACTGGAGTTGGCTTCAGGAGCCCAAAAATTGGATGAATCACACCCTGGAGTTGGCAGAAGTTGGCAGCAGCAGCAGCAGGAGCCCAAATATACACTGGAGTTGGCTTCAGGAGCCCAAAAATTGGATGAATCACACCCTGGAGTTGGCAGGAGTTGACAGTAGCAGCAGCAGGAGCCCAAATATTACATTAAAGAGACCCTGGGGTTGGCCTCAGGAGCCCAAAAATTGGATGAATCACACCCTGGAGTTGGCAGCAGCAGCAGCAGGAGCCCAAATATACACTGGAGTTGGCTTCAGGAGCCCAAAAATTGGATGAAACACACCCTGGAGTTGGCAGAAGTTGGCAGCAGCAGCAGCAGCAGGAGCCCAAATATACACTGGAGTTGGCTTCAGGAGCCCAAAAATTGGATGAATCACACCCTGGAGTTGGCAGGAGTTGACAGTAGCAGCAGCAGGAGCCCAAATATACACTGGAGTTGGCTTCAGGAGCCCAAAAATTGGATGAATCACACCCTGGAGTTGGCAGGAGTTGACAGTAGCAGCAGCAGGAGCCCAAATATACACTGGAGTTGGCTTCAGGAGCCCAAAAATTGGATGAATCACACCCTGGAGTTGGCAGAAGTTGGCAGCAGCAGCAGCAGGAGCCCAAATATACACTGGAGTTGGCTTCAGGAGCCCAAAAATTGGATGAATCACACCCTGGAGTTGGCAGGAGTTGACAGTAGCAGCAGCAGGAGCCCAAATATACACTGGAGTTGGCTTCAGGAGCCCAAAAATTGGATGAATCACACCCTGGAGTTGGCAGCAGCAGCAGCAGGAGCCCAAATATACACTGGAGTTGGCCTCAGGAGCCCAAAAATTGGATGAATCACACCCTGGAGTTGGCAGAAGTTGGCAGCAGCAGCAGCAGGAGCCCAAATATACACTGGAGTTGGCTTCAGGAGCCCAAAAATTGGATGAATCACACCCTGGAGTTGGCAGGAGTTGACAGTAGCAGCAGCAGGAGCCCAAATATACACTGGAGTTGGCTTCAGGAGCCCAAAAATTGGATGAATCACACCCTGGAGTTGGCAGCAGCAGCAGCAGGAGCCCAAATATACACTGGAGTTGGCTTCAGGAGCCCAAAAATTGGATGAATCACACCCTGGAGTTGGCAGAAGTTGGCAGCAGCAGCAGGAGCCCAAATATACACTGGAGTTGGCTTCAGGAGCCCAAAAATTGGATGAATCACACCCTGGAGTTGGCAGAAGTTGGCAGCAGTAGCAGCAGGAGCCCAAATATACACTGGAGTTGGCCTCAGGAGCCCAAAAATTGGATGAATCACACCCTGGAGTTGGCAGAAGTTGGCAGCAGCAGCAGCAGGAGCCCAAATATACACTGGAGTTGGCTTCAGGAGCCCAAAAATTGGATGAATCACACCCTGGAGTTGGCAGGAGTTGACAGTAGCAGCAGCAGGAGCCCAAATATACACTGGAGTTGGCTTCAGGAGCCCAAAAATTGGATGAATCACACCCTGGAGTTGGCAGCAGCAGCAGCAGCAGGAGCCCAAATATACACTGGAGTTGGCTTCAGGAGCCCAAAAATTGGATGAATCACACCCTGGAGTTGGCAGGAGTTGACAGCAGCAGCAGCAGCAGGAGCCCAAATATTACATTAAAGAGACCCTGGGGTTGGCCTCAGGAGCCCAAAAATTGGATGAATCACACCCTGGAGTTGGCAGCAGCAGCAGCAGGAGCCCAAATATACACTGGAGTTGGCTTCAGGAGCCCAAAAATTGGATGAATCACACCCTGGAGTTGGCAGAAGTTGGCAGCAGCAGCAGCAGGAGCCCAAATATACACTGGAGTTGGCTTCAGGAGCCCAAAAATTGGATGAATCACACCCTGGAGTTGGCAGGAGTTGACAGTAGCAGCAGCAGGAGCCCAAATATTACATTAAAGAGACCCTGGGGTTGGCCTCAGGAGCCCAAAAATTGGATGAATCACACCCTGGAGTTGGCAGCAGCAGCAGCAGGAGCCCAAATATACACTGGAGTTGGCTTCAGGAGCCCAAAAATTGGATGAATCACACCCTGGAGTTGGCAGAAGTTGGCAGCAGCAGCAGGAGCCCAAATATACACTGGAGTTGGCTTCAGGAGCCCAAAAATTGGATGAATCACACCCTGGAGTTGGCAGGAGTTGACAGTAGCAGCAGCAGGAGCCCAAATATACACTGGAGTTGGCTTCAGGAGCCCAAAAATTGGATGAATCACACCCTGGAGTTGGCAGGAGTTGACAGTAGCAGCAGCAGGAGCCCAAATATACACTGGAGTTGGCTTCAGGAGCCCAAAAATTGGATGAATCACACCCTGGAGTTGGCAGGAGTTGACAGCAGCAGCAGGAGCCCAAATATACACTGGAGTTGGCTTCAGGAGCCCAAAAATTGGATGAATCACACCCTGGAGTTGGCAGGAGTTGACAGCAGCAGCAGGAGCCCAAATATACACTGGAGTTGGCTTCAGGAGCCCAAAAATTGGATGAATCACACCCTGGAGTTGGCAGAAGTTGGCAGCAGCAGCAGCAGGAGCCCAAATATACACTGGAGTTGGCTTCAGGAGCCCAAAAATTGGATGAATCACACCCTGGAGTTGGCAGAAGTTGGCAGCAGTAGCAGCAGGAGCCCAAATATACACTGGAGTTGGCCTCAGGAGCCCAAAAATTGGATGAATCACACCCTGGAGTTGGCAGAAGTTGGCAGCAGCAGCAGCAGGAGCCCAAATATACACTGGAGTTGGCTTCAGGAGCCCAAAAATTGGATGAATCACACCCTGGAGTTGGCAGGAGTTGACAGTAGCAGCAGCAGGAGCCCAAATATACACTGGAGTTGGCTTCAGGAGCCGAAAAATTGGATGAATCACACCCTGGAGTTGGCAGCAGCAGCAGCAGGAGCCCAAATATACACTGGAGTTGGCTTCAGGAGCCCAAAAATTGGATGAATCACACCCTGGAGTTGGCAGCAGCAGCAGCAGGAGCCCAAATATACACTGGAGTTGGCTTCAGGAGCCCAAAAATTGGATGAATCACACCCTGGAGTTGGCAGAAGTTGGCAGCAGCAGCAGCAGGAGCCCAAATATACACTGGAGTTGGCTTCAGGAGCCCAAAAATTGGATGAATCACACCCTGGAGTTGGCAGGAGTTGACAGCAGCAGCAGCAGGAGCCCAAATATTACTTTAAAGTGACACTGGGGTTGGCTTCAGGAGCCCAACAATTGGATGAATCACACCCTGGAGTTGGCAGAAGTTGGCAGCAGCAGCAGCAGGAGCCCAAAAAATGGCCTAAAGACATAAATATGTTTTGCACCATTTGGAAAGTGTAAAACGTGGCACCATGCTGAATCTAGTCGCATGCATCAGGCATTGGTGGGTGGAAATCCTGGCTGATCCATCCCTGATTCATTTTGACAAAGGTGAGTCTCTCCACATTTTTAGTTGACAGACGAGTTCTCCTCGCCGTAACTATGGCCCCCGCCGCACTAAACACCCGCTCAGATGGCACGCTACTTGCCGGGCAGGACAGCTTTTCCAGGGCAAACTCTGCTAGTTGCGGCCACAAATCAAGTTTGGCTGCCCAGAAGTCCAGCGGATCCTCAAGGTGTGTTGGCATGGTCATGTCAAAGTATGACATGACCTGCTGGTTGAGGTCCTGCTCCAGGTCTTCCTGCTGCTCATGAGTAGCCTCACTATGCGGGTGTAGAAAGCTACTCATTAGCGACTGAAGACTGAGGCTGCTGCTGCTGATGGAGCTGCTGCTGCTGCTCCTGCCAACCCCCCCAGCGGCCATGGCAGTGGAAGGTGAGCGCAGAGGTCCCCTCGAGTCAGACCTGCGAGAGTATGGACCATGGCGCAGATAGGCATCGGCCAACTGCCTACGTAGAATGTCTTTGTAGTAGTTGAGTTTGTCCTCCCTCTCGGTGGGTTTAAAAAATGCCCCCATTTTGTGCCGGAAGCGAGGGTCCAATAAGGTGGACAGCCAGAAGTCATCCCGCCGACAGATGGAAACAATTCTGGGGTCACTACGCAAGCACGTGAGCATGCTTCGTGCCATTTGCGCAAGTGACTCGGATGGACTACCTGTCTCCATCTCCACTGCATACTGCCACGGTGTGCCCGGGTCCTCTGTCTCGCCTTCCTCAAAAACCTCTAGCTCCTCTGGCTGCTCCTGCTCCTCCTCTCCTGTCCGCTGACTGGATAAACCAGCCATTTCGCCAAGCCTAAACTGTGTTTCGCTGGGCAACTCCTCCTCCTCCTCTTCCTCCTCCTCCTCCAGTTCAGCTCCAACGGGGTTCATGTGGCCGTAAGATGTAAACGCCATGTCTCCAGTGCCCTGACCAGCCATGGTTTCCAACATGTGCTGTAGTACATGAAGCAGTGGAATCACGTCGTTCATCCCGTAATCCTGCCGACTGACAAATAAAGTGGCTTCCTCAAAGGGCCTGAGCAAACGGCAGGTGTCACGTATGAGCTGCCACTGGTTGACATTGAAGTTACACAGGGGAGTCCCCCTATCTGCTTGGATCATCAGGAAATCCGTGATGGCTTTTCTCTGTTCATATAATCGGTCCAACATGTGAAGGGTGGAATTCCAACGGGTGGAAACATCGCAAATCAGACTATGTTGGGGGATACCATTCTGACGCTGTAGCTCAAGAAGGGTGTGTTTGGCGGTGTAGGAGTGGCTGAAGTGCATGCAAAGTTTCCTTGAAGTTGTTAGGATGTCCTGCAGATGGGGGGAACACTTCAGAAACCGCTTGACAACCAGATTGAAGACGTGAGCCATGCAGGGGGCATGGGTCAGGCTTCCTTGGCGCAGCGCAGACAAAATGTTCTTCCCATTGTCGGTAACCATGATTCCCATTTTAAGTTTTCTCGGAGTAAGCCATGTTTGGATTTCCTGATGAATACATTTAAGCAGTTCCTCCCCTGTGTGACTCCGTTCGCCAAGACAAACCATGTGAAGCACTGCGTGACACCTCCGTGCCCTGCACACATGGTAGACTGGAGGGGCACTGAGACTTGAGCCTACAGTGGAGGGTGAGGAGATGGCGGAGGATGAGGAGGCCAAGTCGCACGGTGTCACAGGCCCAATGGGCAGAGTGCGCGGAGACCGAAGCGGCGTGACCTGTCCAAGTTGCTGCTGCAAAGGGACCACATTCACCCAGTGGGCCATAAACGACATGTACTGCCCCTGACCGTAGTTACAGCTCCAGATGTCGGCGCTGCCATGTATTTTGCTACACACCGACAGGCTCAAGGACTGGCCCACCTTCTGTTCAACAAAAGTGTGCAGCGCTGGTACTGCCTTCTTGGCAAAGAAATGACGGCTTGGGACTCTCCACCTCGGCTCGGCACAAGCCATCAGTTCTCTGAAAGGTGCAGATTCCACCACCTGAATAGGGAGCGACTGCAGCACCAGCAACTTGGACAGGAGCACATTCAGCTTCTGCGCCGTAGGATGAGTGGGCGCATACTGCTGTCTCTTGGACATGGCTTCGCTGATGGATTGCTGGCGGGATGCATGACTTGGAGGAGGAGGAGCAGGAGCGACAGAGGATGGGTATGACGCACAGCTGCCTTCGGCTGAGGTGCTGGAGCCTTGGCTGGCAGAAATTGGGAGCTCACTTGGTGAGGAAGCAGACTGGACCACCCCTTGGGAGCCTCGGTTCTCCCAGGTCGTTTTATGGTGACGCATCATATGTTGACGCAGGGCCGTGGTGCCAACATTTGGACCCTGGCCACGCTTCACCTTTTGCCTACATATCTTGCATGTGGCCATGTTACCCTCCTGCGGATGCCTCAGGAAAAACTGCCACACTGCCGAGTAGCTACTTTTCCCACCCCCTGGCCTCACTGATTCACTGCTGCTGTTGCCAACTCCAGGAACCTCTGCTCCACTACCTCCCGATAAGGTAGACTGCTGCACAGCAGGTGCTCTACCCCGGCCCCGGCCCCGGCCGGCTCCAGCCTTTGGAATTGTGCCCCCATGCTGACTGCTACCACCTTGCTGCCTCAGCTGCTGACTCCGGGGCAACCTGCGCCCCTCTTCTCCTGATGATGACGATGAAGCCCCTTCATCACCCGGCTCCCAAGTGCGATCGGCTTCATCGTCATCATCATCATCATCATCACCGAGTTGTGGCTGTACGTCACTGATGTTCGTGGATTCGTCAACAGTGTCTGGCGCAGGAGCTGGAACGCTCGCAGCACCCACGACACTGTCCACATCACTATTTGTCTGCCTAGCTAAAGAAGCCACCTCCATTTCTTGGCTGGGCAGTAGCTGCTGACTGTCCTCCTGTATCTGATCGTCCTCCTCACTAAAGAGTGGAGCTGAACCCAAAGCATAGGATACGTCGCAGGGGGAGGGAACGGCGTAGGACAGAGGCAATGGGAGGACAGGGACTGCTCTCGGGGCATGCCAACTCAGGGTTGTGTCAGAGGAACCTACCGACCCTAGACTGGGGGTCTCAGACGTAAGTTGTGATGATGTTGTTGATGAGCGCGTCAACCAATCTACCACGGCAGATGCGTTACTGGTGGAGACCCGACCGCTAGCAGATACTGGCAGATTAGGTCTCTCAGCGTGACTCCTGCTGCTACTGGCCCCCAGTCTGATGCGAGCTCTGCCTGCGGAATCTTGGCCTCTGCCACTCCTCTTTTCACTTCCAGGCACTTGTCTGCCCGACATAGTCTAACTGGCGTGGTAGTAGGTGATATTTTAAGATCCCCCGGGCAGCGGTGGGTCTATATGAAACAGAATATAATGCACACCAAAAGTGAGCAGTAACACTCAGCCTCCAACAGGCCTGCTTAGTGTAAATAAGAGAGCTGCTTAGTGTAAATAAAGAGGGGTATGCTATGTTACAGAATGGGATGCCTCAACAGAAGTGCACCTGGCAGGCAGCAGTAAGCCTATGCCCAGCAAAAGTGTCTTATAATATAAATATAATAAGAGCAAATGGTTATATGGTCTTAAACAGAGGCTGCTTTAGTCACAGAATGGGATGCCCCCAAAAGAGATCCAGTAGTACTATGCCCAGCAAAAGTGTCTTTATCAGGCTAATTTCAAATATAATAAGAGCAAATGGTTATATGGTCTTAAATAGAGGCTGCTTTAGTCACAGAATGGGATGCCCTGGCAGGGACAAGTAGTGCTATGCCCAGCAAAAGTGTCTTTATCAGGCCTAATTTCAAATATAATAAGAGCAAATGCTTATATGGTCTTAAACAGAGGCTGCTTTAGTCACAGAATGGGATGCCCTGGCAGGGACAAGTAGTGCTATGCCCAGCAAAAGTGTCTTTATCAGGCTAATTTCAAATATAATAAGAGCAAATGCTTATATGGTCTTAAACAGAGGCTGCTGTAGTCACAGAATGGGATGCCCCCAAAAAAGATCCAGTAGTACTATGCCCAGCAAAAGTGTCTTTATCAGGCTAATTTCAAATATAATAAGAGCAAATGCTTATATGGTCTTAAACAGAGGCTGCTTTAGTCACAGAATGGGATGCCCCCAAAAAAGATCCAGTAGTACTATGCCCAGCAAAAGTGTCTTTATCAGGCTAATTTCAAATATGATAAGAGCAAATGCTTATATGGTCTTAAACAGAGGCTGCTTTAGTCACAGAATGGGATGCCCCCAAAAAAGATCCAGTAGTACTATGCCCAGCAAAAGTGTCTTTATCAGGCTAATTTCAAATATAATAAGAGCAAATGCTTATATGGTCTTAAACAGAGGCTGCTTTAGTCACAGAATGGGATGCCCTGGCAGGGACAAGTAGTGCTATGCCCAGCAAAAGTGTCTTTATCAGGCCTAATTTCAAATATAATAAGAGCAAATGCTTATATGGTCTTAAACAGAGGCTGCTTTAGTCACAGAATGGGATGCCCCCAAAAAAGATCCAGTAGTACTATGCCCAGCAAAAGTGTCTTTATCAGGCCTAATTTCAAATATAATAAGAGCAAATGGTTATATGGTCTTAAATAGAGGCTGCTTTAGTCACAGAATGGGATGCCCTGGCAGGGACAAGTAGTGCTATGCCCAGCAAAAGTGTCTTTATCAGGCCTAATTTCAAATATAATAAGAGCAAATGCTTATATGGTCTTAAACAGAGGCTGCTTTAGTCACAGAATGGGATGCCCTGGCAGGGACAAGTAGTGCTATGCCCAGCAAAAGTGTCTTTATCAGGCTAATTTCAAATATAATAAGAGCAAATGCTTATATGGTCTTAAACAGAGGCTGCTTTAGTCACAGAATGGGATGCCCCCAAAAAAGATCCAGTAGTACTATGCCCAGCAAAAGTGTCTTTATCAGGCTAATTTCAAATATGATAAGAGCAAATGCTTATATGGTCTTAAACAGAGGCTGCTTTAGTCACAGAATGGGATGCCCCCAAAAAAGATCCAGTAGTACTATGCCCAGCAAAAGTGTCTTTATCAGGCTAATTTCAAATATAATAAGAGCAAATGCTTATATGGTCTTAAACAGAGGCTGCTTTAGTCACAGAATGGGATGCCCTGGCAGGGACAAGTAGTGCTATGCCCAGCAAAAGTGTCTTTATCAGGCCTAATTTCAAATATAATAAGAGCAAATGCTTATATGGTCTTAAACAGAGGCTGCTTTAGTCACAGAATGGGATGCCCCCAAAAAAGATCCAGTAGTACTATGCCCAGCAAAAGTGTCTTTATCAGGCCTAATTTCAAATATAATAAGAGCAAATGCTTATATGGTCTTAAACAGAGGCTGCTTTAGTCACAGAATGGGATGCCCTGGCAGGGACAAGTAGTGCTATGCCCAGCAAAAGTGTCTTTATCAGGCCTAATTTCAAATATAATAAGAGCAAATGCTTATATGGTCTTAAACAGAGGCTGCTTTAGTCACAGAATGGGATGCCCTGGCAGGGACAAGTAGTGCTATGCCCAGCAAAAGTGTCTTTATCAGGCTAATTTCAAATATAATAAGAGCAAATGCTTATATGGTCTTAAACAGAGGCTGCTTTAGTCACAGAATGGGATGCCCCCAAAAAAGATCCAGTAGTACTATGCCCAGCAAAAGTGTCTTTATCAGGCTAATTTCAAATATAATAAGAGCAAATGCTTATATGGTCTTAAACAGAGGCTGCTTTAGTCACAGAATGGGATGCCCTGGCAGGGACAAGTAGTGCTATGCCCAGCAAAAGTGTCTTTATCAGGCCTAATTTCAAATATAATAAGAGCAAATGCTTATATGGTCTTAAACAGAGGCTGCTTTAGTCACAGAATGGGATGTCCCCAAAAAAGATCCAGTAGTACTATGCCCAGCAAAAGTGTCTTTATCAGGCTAATTTCAAATATAATAAGAGCAAATGCTTATATGGTCTTAAACAGAGGCTGCTTTAGTCACAGAATGGGATGCCCTGGCAGGGACAAGTAGTGCTATGCCCAGCAAAAGTGTCTTTATCAGGCTAATTTCAAATATAATAAGAGCAAATGCTTATATGGTCTTAAACAGAGGCTGCTTTAGTCACAGAATGGGATGCCCCCAAAAAAGATCCAGTAGTACTATGCCCAGCAAAAGTGTCTTTATCAGGCTAATTTCAAATATAATAAGAGCAAATGCTTATATGGTCTTAAACAGAGGCTGCTTTAGTCACAGAATGGGATGCCCTGGCAGGGACAAGTAGTGCTATGCCCAGCAAAAGTGTCTTTATCAGGCCTAATTTCAAATATAATAAGAGCAAATGCTTATATGGTCTTAAACAGAGGCTGCTTTAGTCACAGAATGGGATGCCCCCAAAAAAGATCCAGTAGTACTATGCCCAGCAAAAGTGTCTTTATCAGGCTAATTTCAAATATAATAAGAGCAAATGCTTATATGGTCTTAAACAGAGGCTGCTTTAGTCACAGAATGGGATGCCCTGGCAGGGACAAGTAGTGCTATGCCCAGCAAAAGTGTCTTTATCAGGCTAATTTCAAATATAATAAGAGCAAATGCTTATATGGTCTTAAACAGAGGCTGCTTTAGTCACAGAATGGGATGCCCCCAAAAAAGATCCAGTAGTACTATGCCCAGCAAAAGTGTCTTTATCAGGCTAATTTCAAATATAATAAGAGCAAATGCTTATATGGTCTTAAACAGAGGCTGCTTTAGTCACAGAATGGGATGCCCTGGCAGGGACAAGTAGTGCTATGCCCAGCAAAAGTGTCTTTATCAGGCTAATTTCAAATATAATAAGAGCAAATGCTTATATGGTCTTAAACAGAGGCTGCTTTAGTCACAGAATGGGATGCCCCCCAAAAAGATCCAGTAGTACTATGCCCAGCAAAAGTGTCTTTATCAGGCTAATTTCAAATATGATAAGAGCAAATGCTTATATGGTCTTAAACAGAGGCTGCTTTAGTCACAGAATGGGATGCCCTGGCAGGGACAAGTAGTGCTATGCCCAGCAAAAGTGTCTTTATCAGGCCTAATTTCAAATATAATAAGAGCAAATGCTTATATGGTCTTAAACAGAGGCTGCTTTAGTCACAGAATGGGATGCCCTGGCAGGGACAAGTAGTGCTATGCCCAGCAAAAGTGTCTTTATCAGGCTAATTTCAAATATAATAAGAGCAAATGCTTATATGGTCTTAAACAGAGGCTGCTTTAGTCACAGAATGGGATGCCCCCAAAAAAGATCCAGTAGTACTATGCCCAGCAAAAGTGTCTTTATCAGGCTAATTTCAAATATAATAAGAGCAAATGCTTATATGGTCTTAAACAGAGGCTGCTTTAGTCACAGAATGGGATGCCCTGGCAGGGACAAGTAGTGCTATGCCCAGCAAAAGTGTCTTTATCAGGCCTAATTTCAAATATAATAAGAGCAAATGCTTATATGGTCTTAAACAGAGGCTGCTTTAGTCACAGAATGGGATGTCCCCAAAAAAGATCCAGTAGTACTATGCCCAGCAAAAGTGTCTTTATCAGGCTAATTTCAAATATAATAAGAGCAAATGCTTATATGGTCTTAAACAGAGGCTGCTTTAGTCACAGAATGGGATGCCCTGGCAGGGACAAGTAGTGCTATGCCCAGCAAAAGTGTCTTTATCAGGCTAATTTCAAATATAATAAGAGCAAATGCTTATATGGTCTTAAACAGAGGCTGCTTTAGTCACAGAATGGGATGCCCCCAAAAAAGATCCAGTAGTACTATGCCCAGCAAAAGTGTCTTTATCAGGCTAATTTCAAATATAATAAGAGCAAATGCTTATATGGTCTTAAACAGAGGCTGCTTTAGTCACAGAATGGGATGCCCTGGCAGGGACAAGTAGTGCTATGCCCAGCAAAAGTGTCTTTATCAGGCCTAATTTCAAATATAATAAGAGCAAATGCTTATATGGTCTTAAACAGAGGCTGCTTTAGTCACAGAATGGGATGCCCCCAAAAAAGATCCAGTAGTACTATGCCCAGCAAAAGTGTCTTTATCAGGCTAATTTCAAATATAATAAGAGCAAATGCTTATATGGTCTTAAACAGAGGCTGCTTTAGTCACAGAATGGGATGCCCTGGCAGGGACAAGTAGTGCTATGCCCAGCAAAAGTGTCTTTATCAGGCTAATTTCAAATATAATAAGAGCAAATGCTTATATGGTCTTAAACAGAGGCTGCTTTAGTCACAGAATGGGATGCCCCCAAAAAAGATCCAGTAGTACTATGCCCAGCAAAAGTGTCTTTATCAGGCTAATTTCAAATATAATAAGAGCAAATGCTTATATGGTCTTAAACAGAGGCTGCTTTAGTCACAGAATGGGATGCCCTGGCAGGGACAAGTAGTGCTATGCCCAGCAAAAGTGTCTTTATCAGGCTAATTTCAAATATAATAAGAGCAAATGCTTATATGGTCTTAAACAGAGGCTGCTTTAGTCACAGAATGGGATGCCCCCCAAAAAGATCCAGTAGTACTATGCCCAGCAAAAGTGTCTTTATCAGGCTAATTTCAAATATGATAAGAGCAAATGCTTATATGGTCTTAAACAGAGGCTGCTTTAGTCACAGAATGGGATGCCCCCAAAAAAGATCCAGTAGTACTATGCCCAGCAAAAGTGTCTTTATCAGGCTAATTTCAAATATAATAAGAGCAAATGCTTATATGGTCTTAAACAGAGGCTGCTTTAGTCACAGAATGGGATGCCCTGGCAGGGACAAGTAGTGCTATGCCCAGCAAAAGTGTCTTTATCAGGCCTAATTTCAAATATAATAAGAGCAAATGCTTATATGGTCTTAAACAGAGGCTGCTTTAGTCACAGAATGGGATGCCCCCAAAAAAGATCCAGTAGTACTATGCCCAGCAAAAGTGTCTTTATCAGGCTAATTTCAAATATAATAAGAGCAAATGCTTATATGGTCTTAAACAGAGGCTGCTTTAGTCACAGAATGGGATGCCCTGGCAGGGACAAGTAGTGCTATGCCCAGCAAAAGTGTCTTTATCAGGCCTAATTTCAAATATAATAAGAGCAAATGCTTATATGGTCTTAAACAGAGGCTGCTTTAGTCACAGAATGGGATGCCCCCAAAAAAGATCCAGTAGTACTATGCCCAGCAAAAGTGTCTTTATCAGGCTAATTTCAAATATAATAAGAGCAAATGCTTATATGGTCTTAAACAGAGGCTGCTTTAGTCACAGAATGGGATGCCCTGGCAGGGACAAGTAGTGCTATGCCCAGCAAAAGTGTCTTTATCAGGTTAATTTCAAATATAATAAGAGCAAATGCTTATATGGTCTTAAACAGAGGCTGCTTTAGTCACAGAATGGGATGCCCCCAAAAAAGATCCAGTAGTACTATGCCCAGCAAAAGTGTCTTTATCAGGCTAATTTCAAATATAATAAGAGCAAATGCTTATATGGTCTTAAACAGAGGCTGCTTTAGTCACAGAATGGGATGCCCTGGCAGGGACAAGTAGTGCTATGCCCAGCAAAAGTGTCTTTATCAGGCTAATTTCAAATATAATAAGAGCAAATGCTTATATGGTCTTAAACAGAGGCTGCTTTAGTCACAGAATGGGATGCCCCCAAAAAAGATCCAGTAGTACTATGCCCAGCAAAAGTGTCTTTATCAGGCTAATTTCAAATATGATAAGAGCAAATGCTTATATGGTCTTAAACAGAGGCTGCTTTAGTCACAGAATGGGATGCCCCCAAAAAAGATCCAGTAGTACTATGCCCAGCAAAAGTGTCTTTATCAGGCTAATTTCAAATATAATAAGAGCAAATGCTTATATGGTCTTAAACAGAGGCTGCTTTAGTCACAGAATGGGATGCCCTGGCAGGGACAAGTAGTGCTATGCCCAGCAAAAGTGTCTTTATCAGGCCTAATTTCAAATATAATAAGAGCAAATGCTTATATGGTCTTAAACAGAGGCTGCTTTAGTCACAGAATGGGATGCCCCCAAAAAAGATCCAGTAGTACTATGCCCAGCAAAAGTGTCTTTATCAGGCCTAATTTCAAATATAATAAGAGCAAATGCTTATATGGTCTTAAACAGAGGCTGCTTTAGTCACAGAATGGGATGCCCCCAAAAAAGATCCAGTAGTACTATGCCCAGCAAAAGTGTCTTTATCAGGCTAATTTCAAATATAATAAGAGCAAATGCTTATATGGTCTTAAACAGAGGCTGCTTTAGTCACAGAATGGGATGCCCTGGCAGGGACAAGTAGTGCTATGCCCAGCAAAAGTGTCTTTATCAGGCCTAATTTCAAATATAATAAGAGCAAATGCTTATATGGTCTTAAACAGAGGCTGCTTTAGTCACAGAATGGGATGCCCCCAAAAAAGATCCAGTAGTACTATGCCCAGCAAAAGTGTCTTTATCAGGCCTAATTTCAAATATAATAAGAGCAAATGCTTATATGGTCTTAAACAGAGGCTGCTTTAGTCACAGAATGGGATGCCCCCAAAAAAGATCCAGTAGTACTATGCCCAGCAAAAGTGTCTTTATCAGGCTAATTTCAAATATGATAAGAGCAAATGCTTATATGGTCTTAAACAGAGGCTGCTTTTGTCACAGAATGGGATGCCCCCAAAAAAGATCCAGTAGTACTATGCCCAGCAAAAGTGTCTTTATCAGGCTAATTTCAAATATGATAAGAGCAAATGCTTATATGGTCTTAAACAGAGGCTGCTTTAGTCACAGAATGGGATGCCCCCAAAAAAGATCCAGTAGTACTATGCCCAGCAAAAGTGTCTTTATCAGGCTAATTTCAAATATGATAAGAGCAAATGCTTATATGGTCTTAAACAGAGGCTGCTTTAGTCACAGAATGGGATGCCCCCAAAAAAGATCCAGTAGTACTATGCCCAGCAAAAGTGTCTTTATCAGGCTAATTTCAAATATAATAAGAGCAAATGCTTATATGGTCTTAAACAGAGGCTGCTTTAGTCACAGAATGGGATGCCCTGGCAGGGACAAGTAGTGCTATGCCCAGCAAAAGTGTCTTTATCAGGCTAATTTCAAATATGATAAGAGCAAATGCTTATATGGTCTTAAACAGAGGCTGCTTTAGTCACAGAATGGGATGCCCCCAAAAAAGATCCAGTAGTACTATGCCCAGCAAAAGTGTCTTTATCAGGCTAATTTCAAATATGATAAGAGCAAATGCTTATATGGTCTTAAACAGAGGCTGCTTTAGTCACAGAATGGGATGCCCCCAAAAAAGATCCAGTAGTACTATGCCCAGCAAAAGTGCCTTTATCAGGCCTAATTTCAAATATAATAAGAGCAAATGCTTATATGGTCTTAAACAGAGGCTGCTTTAGTCACAGAATGGGATGCCCCCAAAAAAGATCCAGTAGTACTATGCCCAGCAAAAGTGTCTTTATCAGGCTAATTTCAAATATAATAAGAGCAAATGCTTATATGGTCTTAAACAGAGGCTGCTTTAGTCACAGAATGGGATGCCCTGGCAGGGACAAGTAGTGCTATGCCCAGCAAAAGTGTCTTTATCAGGCTAATTTCAAATATAATAAGAGCAAATGCTTATATGGTCTTAAACAGAGGCTGCTTTAGTCACAGAATGGGATGCCCCCAAAAAAGATCCAGTAGTACTATGCCCAGCAAAAGTGTCTTTATCAGGCTAATTTCAAATATGATAAGAGCAAATGCTTATATGGTCTTAAACAGAGGCTGCTTTAGTCACAGAATGGGATGCCCCCAAAAAAGATCCAGTAGTACTATGCCCAGCAAAAGTGTCTTTATCAGGCTAATTTCAAATATAATAAGAGCAAATGCTTATATGGTCTTAAACAGAGGCTGCTTTAGTCACAGAATGGGATGCCCTGGCAGGGACAAGTAGTGCTATGCCCAGCAAAAGTGTCTTTATCAGGCTAATTTCAAATATGATAAGAGCAAATGCTTATATGGTCTTAAACAGAGGCTGCTTTAGTCACAGAATGGGATGCCCCCAAAAAAGATCCAGTAGTACTATGCCCAGCAAAAGTGTCTTTATCAGGCTAATTTCAAATATGATAAGAGCAAATGCTTATATGGTCTTAAACAGAGGCTGCTTTAGTCACAGAATGGGATGTCCCCAAAAAAGATCCAGTAGTACTATGCCCAGCAAAAGTGTCTTTATCAGGCTAATTTCAAATATGATAAGAGCAAATGCTTATATGGTCTTAAACAGAGGCTGCTTTAGTCACAGAATGGGATGCCCCCCAAAAAGATCCAGTAGTACTATGCCCAGCAAAAGTGTCTTTATCAGGCTAATTTCAAATATGATAAGAGCAAATGCTTATATGGTCTTAAACAGAGGCTGCTTTAGTCACAGAATGGGATGCCCCCAAAAAAGATCCAGTAGTACTATGCCCAGCAAAAGTGTCTTTATCAGGCTAATTTCAAATATGATAAGAGCAAATGCTTATATGGTCTTAAACAGAGGCTGCTTTAGTCACAGAATGGGATGCCCTGGCAGGGACAAGTAGTGCTATGCCCAGCAAAAGTGTCTTTATCAGGCTAATTTCAAATATGATAAGAGCAAATGCTTATATGGTCTTAAACAGAGGCTGCTTTAGTCACAGAATGGGATGCCCCCAAAAAAGATCCAGTAGTACTATGCCCAGCAAAAGTGTCTTTATCAGGCTAATTTCAAATATGATAAGAGCAAATGCTTATATGGTCTTAAACAGAGGCTGCTTTAGTCACAGAATGGGATGCCCCCAAAAAAGATCCAGTAGTACTATGCCCAGCAAAAGTGTCTTTATCAGGCCTAATTTCAAATATAATAAGAGCAAATGCTTATATGGTCTTAAACAGAGGCTGCTTTAGTCACAGAATGGTGACTTGCTTGTTAGTGCTCCCTGATGAAGGGGCGCTAGACGCCCCGAAACGTTGGATTTTGTTGGATCTTTTTGGTCTTTGCTGTGATATTGACCTGTTGGATTTGAATACAATATCTTTTGGAGTGCTGGCTGATCGTCTTTCTTGTGTGTTTGCGGCGCCACCGCCGGCCACAGCACCCACTACAACGCTAGGTAAGAGTGCTTCTGTGCAATCTGACATTAGTCACAGAATGGGATGCCCCCAAAAAAGATCCAGTAGTACTATGCCCAGCAAAAGTGTCTTTATCAGGCTAATTTCAAATATAATAAGAGCAAATGCTTATATGGTCTTAAACAGAGGCTGCTTTAGTCACAGAATGGGATGCCCTGGCAGGGACAAGTAGTGCTATGCCCAGCAAAAGTGTCTTTATCAGGCTAATTTCAAATATAATAAGAGCAAATGCTTATATGGTCTTAAACAGAGGCTGCTTTAGTCACAGAATGGGATGCCCCCAAAAAAGATCCAGTAGTACTATGCCCAGCAAAAGTGTCTTTATCAGGCTAATTTCAAATATGATAAGAGCAAATGCTTATATGGTCTTAAACAGAGGCTGCTTTAGTCACAGAATGGGATGCCCCCAAAAAAGATCCAGTAGTACTATGCCCAGCAAAAGTGTCTTTATCAGGCTAATTTCAAATATAATAAGAGCAAATGCTTATATGGTCTTAAACAGAGGCTGCTTTAGTCACAGAATGGGATGCCCTGGCAGGGACAAGTAGTGCTATGCCCAGCAAAAGTGTCTTTATCAGGCCTAATTTCAAATATAATAAGAGCAAATGCTTATATGGTCTTAAACAGAGGCTGCTTTAGTCACAGAATGGGATGCCCCCAAAAAAGTTCCAGTAGTACTATGCCCAGCAAAAGTGTCTTTATCAGGCCTAATTTCAAATATAATAAGAGCAAATGCTTATATGGTCTTAAACAGAGGCTGCTTTAGTCACAGAATGGGATGCCCCCAAAAAAGATCCAGTAGTACTATGCCCCGCAAAAGTGTCTTTATCAGGCTAATTTCAAATATAATAAGAGCAAATGCTTATATGGTCTTAAAAAGAGGCTGCTTTAGTCACAGAATGGGATGCCCTGGCAGGGACAAGTAGTGCTATGCCCAGCAAAAGTGTCTTTATCAGGCTAATTTCAAATATAATAAGAGCAAATGCTTATATGGTCTTAAACAGAGGCTACTTTAGTCACAGAATGGGATGCCCCCAAAAAAGATCCAGTAGTACTATGCCCAGCAAAAGTGTCTTTATCAGGCTAATTTCAAATATGATAAGAGCAAATGCTTATATGGTCTTAAACAGAGGCTGCTTTAGTCACAGAATGGGATGCCCCCAAAAAAGATCCAGTAGTACTATGCCCAGCAAAAGTGTCTTTATCAGGCTAATTTCAAATATAATAAGAGCAAATGCTTATATGGTCTTAAACAGAGGCTGCTTTAGTCACAGAATGGGATGCCCTGGCAGGGACAAGTAGTGCTATGCCCAGCAAAAGTGTCTTTATCAGGCTAATTTCAAATATAATAAGAGCAAATGCTTATATGGTCTTAAACAGAGGCTGCTTTAGTCACAGAATGGGATGCCCTGGCAGGGACAAGTAGTGCTATGCCCAGCAAAAGTGTCTTTATCAGGCTAATTTCAAATATGATAAGAGCAAATGCTTATATGGTCTTAAACAGAGGCTGCTTTAGTCACAGAATGGGATGCCCCAAAAAAGATCCAGTAGTACTATGCCCAGCAAAAGTGTCTTTATCAGGCTAATTTCAAATATGATAAGAGCAAATGCTTATATGGTCTTAAACAGAGGCTGCTTTAGTCACAGAATGGGATGCCCCCAAAAAAGATCCAGTAGTACTATGCCCAGCAAAAGTGTCTTTATCAGGCTAATTTCAAATATGATAAGAGCAAATGCTTATATGGTCTTAAACAGAGGCTGCTTTAGTCACAGAATGGGATGCCCCCAAAAAAGATCCAGTAGTACTATGCCCAGCAAAAGTGTCTTTATCAGGCTAATTTCAAATATAATAAGAGCAAATGCTTATATGGTCTTAAACAGAGGCTGCTTTAGTCACAGAATGGGATGCCCTGGCAGGGACAAGTAGTGCTATGCCCAGCAAAAGTGTCTTTATCAGGCTAATTTCAAATATGATAAGAGCAAATGCTTATATGGTCTTAAACAGAGGCTGCTTTAGTCACAGAATGGGATGCCCCCAAAAAAGATCCAGTAGTACTATGCCCAGCAAAAGTGTCTTTATCAGGCTAATTTCAAATATGATAAGAGCAAATGCTTATATGGTCTTAAACAGAGGCTGCTTTAGTCACAGAATGGGATGCCCCCAAAAAAGATCCAGTAGTACTATGCCCAGCAAAAGTGTCTTTATCAGGCCTAATTTCAAATATAATAAGAGCAAATGCTTATATGGTCTTAAACAGAGGCTGCTTTAGTCACAGAATGGGATGCCCCCAAAAAAGATCCAGTAGTACTATGCCCAGCAAAAGTGTCTTTATCAGGCTAATTTCAAATATAATAAGAGCAAATGCTTATATGGTCTTAAACAGAGGCTGCTTTAGTCACAGAATGGGATGCCCTGGCAGGGACAAGTAGTGCTATGCCCAGCAAAAGTGTCTTTATCAGGCTAATTTCAAATATAATAAGAGCAAATGCTTATATGGTCTTAAACAGAGGCTGCTTTAGTCACAGAATGGGATGCCCCCAAAAAAGATCCAGTAGTACTATGCCCAGCAAAAGTGTCTTTATCAGGCTAATTTCAAATATGATAAGAGCAAATGCTTATATGGTCTTAAACAGAGGCTGCTTTAGTCACAGAATGGGATGCCCCCAAAAAAGATCCAGTAGTACTATGCCCAGCAAAAGTGTCTTTATCAGGCTAATTTCAAATATAATAAGAGCAAATGCTTATATGGTCTTAAACAGAGGCTGCTTTAGTCACAGAATGGGATGCCCTGGCAGGGACAAGTAGTGCTATGCCCAGCAAAAGTGTCTTTATCAGGCCTAATTTCAAATATAATAAGAGCAAATGCTTATATGGTCTTAAACAGAGGCTGCTTTAGTCACAGAATGGGATGCCCCCAAAAAAGATCCAGTAGTACTATGCCCAGCAAAAGTGTCTTTATCAGGCTAATTTCAAATATAATAAGAGCAAATGCTTATATGGTCTTAAACAGAGGCTGCTTTAGTCACAGAATGGGATGCCCTGGCAGGGACAAGTAGTGCTATGCCCAGCAAAAGTGTCTTTATCAGGCTAATTTCAAATATAATAAGAGCAAATGCTTATATGGTCTTAAACAGAGGCTGCTTTAGTCACAGAATGGGATGCCCCCAAAAAAGATCCAGTAGTACTATGCCCAGCAAAAGTGTCTTTATCAGGCTAATTTCAAATATGATAAGAGCAAATGCTTATATGGTCTTAAACAGAGGCTGCTTTTGTCACAGAATGGGATGCCCCCAAAAAAGATCCAGTAGTACTATGCCCAGCAAAAGTGTCTTTATCAGGCTAATTTCAAATATGATAAGAGCAAATGCTTATATGGTCTTAAACAGAGGCTGCTTTAGTCACAGAATGGGATGCCCCCAAAAAAGATCCAGTAGTACTATGCCCAGCAAAAGTGTCTTTATCAGGCTAATTTCAAATATGATAAGAGCAAATGCTTATATGGTCTTAAACAGAGGCTGCTTTAGTCACAGAATGGGATGCCCCCAAAAAAGATCCAGTAGTACTATGCCCAGCAAAAGTGTCTTTATCAGGCTAATTTCAAATATGATAAGAGCAAATGCTTATATGGTCTTAAACAGAGGCTGCTTTAGTCACAGAATGGGATGCCCTGGCAGGGACAAGTAGTGCTATGCCCAGCAAAAGTGTCTTTATCAGGCTAATTTCAAATATGATAAGAGCAAATGCTTATATGGTCTTAAACAGAGGCTGCTTTAGTCACAGAATGGGATGCCCCCAAAAAAGATCCAGTAGTACTATGCCCAGCAAAAGTGTCTTTATCAGGCTAATTTCAAATATGATAAGAGCAAATGCTTATATGGTCTTAAACAGAGGCTGCTTTAGTCACAGAATGGGATGCCCCCAAAAAAGATCCAGTAGTACTATGCCCAGCAAAAGTGCCTTTATCAGGCCTAATTTCAAATATAAAAAGAGCAAATGCTTATATGGTCTTAAACAGAGGCTGCTTTAGTCACAGAATGGGATGCCCCCAAAAAAGATCCAGTAGTACTATGCCCAGCAAAAGTGTCTTTATCAGGCTAATTTCAAATATAATAAGAGCAAATGCTTATATGGTCTTAAACAGAGGCTGCTTTAGTCACAGAATGGGATGCCCTGGCAGGGACAAGTAGTGCTATGCCCAGCAAAAGTGTCTTTATCAGGCTAATTTCAAATATAATAAGAGGAAATGCTTATATGGTCTTAAACAGAGGCTGCTTTAGTCACAGAATGGGATGCCCCCAAAAAAGATCCAGTAGTACTATGCCCAGCAAAAGTGTCTTTATCAGGCTAATTTCAAATATGATAAGAGCAAATGCTTATATGGTCTTAAACAGAGGCTGCTTTAGTCACAGAATGGGATGCCCCCAAAAAAGATCCAGTAGTACTATGCCCAGCAAAAGTGTCTTTATCAGGCTAATTTCAAATATAATAAGAGCAAATGCTTATATGGTCTTAAACAGAGGCTGCTTTAGTCACAGAATGGGATGCCCTGGCAGGGACAAGTAGTGCTATGCCCAGCAAAAGTGTCTTTATCAGGCTAATTTCAAATATAATAAGAGCAAATGCTTATATGGTCTTAAACAGAGGCTGCTTTAGTCACAGAATGGGATGCCCCCAAAAAAGATCCAGTAGTACTATGCCCAGCAAAAGTGTCTTTATCAGGCTAATTTCAAATATAATAAGAGCAAATGCTTATATGGTCTTAAACAGAGGCTGCTTTAGTCACAGAATGGGATGCCCTGGCAGGGACAAGTAGTGCTATGCCCAGCAAAAGTGTCTTTATCAGGCTAATTTCAAATATAATAAGAGCAAATGCTTATATGGTCTTAAACAGAGGCTGCTTTAGTCACAGAATGGGATGCCCCCAAAAAAGATCCAGTAGTACTATGCCCAGCAAAAGTGTCTTTATCAGGCTAATTTCAAATATGATAAGAGCAAATGCTTATATGGTCTTAAACAGAGGCTGCTTTTGTCACAGAATGGGATGCCCCCAAAAAAGATCCAGTAGTACTATGCCCAGCAAAAGTGTCTTTATCAGGCTAATTTCAAATATGATAAGAGCAAATGCTTATATGGTCTTAAACAGAGGCTGCTTTAGTCACAGAATGGGATGCCCCCAAAAAAGATCCAGTAGTACTATGCCCAGCAAAAGTGTCTTTATCAGGCTAATTTCAAATATGATAAGAGCAAATGCTTATATGGTCTTAAACAGAGGCTGCTTTAGTCACAGAATGGGATGCCCCCAAAAAAGATCCAGTAGTACTATGCCCAGCAAAAGTGTCTTTATCAGGCTAATTTCAAATATGATAAGAGCAAATGCTTATATGGTCTTAAACAGAGGCTGCTTTAGTCACAGAATGGGATGCCCTGGCAGGGACAAGTAGTGCTATGCCCAGCAAAAGTGTCTTTATCAGGCTAATTTCAAATATGATAAGAGCAAATGCTTATATGGTCTTAAACAGAGGCTGCTTTAGTCACAGAATGGGATGCCCCCAAAAAAGATCCAGTAGTACTATGCCCAGCAAAAGTGTCTTTATCAGGCTAATTTCAAATATAATAAGAGCAAATGCTTATATGGTCTTAAACAGAGGCTGCTTTAGTCACAGAATGGGATGCCCCCAAAAAAGATCCAGTAGTACTATGCCCAGCAAAAGTGTCTTTATCAGGCTAATTTCAAATATGATAAGAGCAAATGCTTATATGGTCTTAAACAGAGGCTGCTTTAGTCACAGAATGGGATGCCCCCAAAAAAGATCCAGTAGTACTATGCCCAGCAAAAGTGTCTTTATCAGGCTAATTTCAAATATAATAAGAGCAAATGCTTATATGGTCTTAAACAGAGGCTGCTTTAGTCACAGAATGGGATGCCCTGGCAGGGACAAGTAGTGCTATGCCCAGCAAAAGTGTCTTTATCAGGCTAATTTCAAATATAATAAGAGCAAATGCTTATATGGTCTTAAACAGAGGCTGCTTTAGTCACAGAATGGGATGCCCCCAAAAAAGATCCAGTAGTACTATGCCCAGCAAAAGTGTCTTTATCAGGCTAATTTCAAATATAATAAGAGCAAATGCTTATATGGTCTTAAACAGAGGCTGCTTTAGTCACAGAATGGGATGCCCTGGCAGGGACAAGTAGTGCTATGCCCAGCAAAAGTGTCTTTATCAGGCTAATTTCAAATATAATAAGAGCAAATGCTTATATGGTCTTAAACAGAGGCTGCTTTAGTCACAGAATGGGATGCCCCCAAAAAAGATCCAGTAGTACTATGCCCAGCAAAAGTGTCTTTATCAGGCTAATTTCAAATATAATAAGAGCAAATGCTTATATGGTCTTAAACAGAGGCTGCTTTAGTCACAGAATGGGATGCCCTGGCAGGGACAAGTAGTGCTATGCCCAGCAAAAGTGTCTTTATCAGGCTAATTTCAAATATAATAAGAGCAAATGCTTATATGGTCTTAAACAGAGGCTGCTTTAGTCACAGAATGGGATGCCCCCCAAAAAGATCCAGTAGTACTATGCCCAGCAAAAGTGTCTTTATCAGGCTAATTTCAAATATGATAAGAGCAAATGCTTATATGGTCTTAAACAGAGGCTGCTTTAGTCACAGAATGGGATGCCCCCAAAAAAGATCCAGTAGTACTATGCCCAGCAAAAGTGTCTTTATCAGGCTAATTTCAAATATAATAAGAGCAAATGCTTATATGGTCTTAAACAGAGGCTGCTTTAGTCACAGAATGGGATGCCCCCAAAAAAGATCCAGTAGTACTATGCCCAGCAAAAGTGTCTTTATCAGGCTAATTTCAAATATAATAAGAGCAAATGCTTATATGGTCTTAAACAGAGGCTGCTTTAGTCACAGAATGGGATGCCCTGGCAGGGACAAGTAGTGCTATGCCCAGCAAAAGTGTCTTTATCAGGCTAATTTCAAATATGATAAGAGCAAATGCTTATATGGTCTTAAACAGAGGCTGCTTTAGTCACAGAATGGGATGCCCCCAAAAAAGATCCAGTAGTACTATGCATAGCAAAAGTGTCTTTATCAGGCTAATTTCAAATATGATAAGAGCAAATGCTTATATGGTCTTAAACAGAGGCTGCTTTAGTCACAGAATGGGATGTCCCCAAAAAAGATCCAGTAGTACTATGCCCAGCAAAAGTGTCTTTATCAGGCTAATTTCAAATATGATAAGAGCAAATGCTTATATGGTCTTAAACAGAGGCTGCTTTAGTCACAGAATGGGATGCCCCCCAAAAAGATCCAGTAGTACTATGCCCAGCAAAAGTGTCTTTATCAGGCTAATTTCAAATATGATAAGAGCAAATGCTTATATGGTCTTAAACAGAGGCTGCTTTAGTCACAGAATGGGATGCCCCCAAAAAAGATCCAGTAGTACTATGCCCAGCAAAAGTGTCTTTATCAGGCTAATTTCAAATATGATAAGAGCAAATGCTTATATGGTCTTAAACAGAGGCTGCTTTAGTCACAGAATGGGATGCCCTGGCAGGGACAAGTAGTGCTATGCCCAGCAAAAGTGTCTTTATCAGGCTAATTTCAAATATGATAAGAGCAAATGCTTATATGGTCTTAAACAGAGGCTGCTTTAGTCACAGAATGGGATGCCCCCAAAAAAGATCCAGTAGTACTATGCCCAGCAAAAGTGTCTTTATCAGGCTAATTTCAAATATGATAAGAGCAAATGCTTATATGGTCTTAAACAGAGGCTGCTTTAGTCACAGAATGGGATGCCCCCAAAAAAGATCCAGTAGTACTATGCCCAGCAAAAGTGTCTTTATCAGGCTAATTTCAAATATAATAAGAGCAAATGCTTATATGGTCTTAAACAGAGGCTGCTTTAGTCACAGAATGGGATGCCCTGGCAGGGACAAGTAGTGCTATGCCCAGCAAAAGTGTCTTTATCAGGCTAATTTCAAATATAATAAGAGCAAATGCTTATATGGTCTTAAACAGAGGCTGCTTTAGTCACAGAATGGGATGCCCCCAAAAAAGATCCAGTAGTACTATGCCCAGCAAAAGTGTCTTTATCAGGCTAATTTCAAATATGATAAGAGCAAATGCTTATATGGTCTTAAACAGAGGCTGCTTTAGTCACAGAATGGGATGCCCCCAAAAAAGATCCAGTAGTACTATGCCCAGCAAAAGTGTCTTTATCAGGCTAATTTCAAATATAATAAGAGCAAATGCTTATATGGTCTTAAACAGAGGCTGCTTTAGTCACAGAATGGGATGCCCCCAAAAAAGATCCAGTAGTACTATGCCCAGCAAAAGTGTCTTTATCAGGCCTAATTTCAAATATAATAAGAGCAAATGCTTATATGGTCTTAAACAGAGGCTGCTTTAGTCACAGAATGGGATGCCCCCAAAAAAGATCCAGTAGTACTATGCCCAGCAAAAGTGTCTTTATCAGGCCTAATTTCAAATATAATAAGAGCAAATGCTTATATGGTCTTAAACAGAGGCTGCTTTAGTCACAGAATGGGATGCCCCCAAAAAAGATCCAGTAGTACTATGCCCAGCAAAAGTGTCTTTATCAGGCTAATTTCAAATATAATAAGAGCAAATGCTTATATGGTCTTAAACAGAGGCTGCTTTAGTCACAGAATGGGATGCCCTGGCAGGGACAAGTAGTGCTATGCCCAGCAAAAGTGTCTTTATCAGGCTAATTTCAAATATAATAAGAGCAAATGCTTATATGGTCTTAAACAGAGGCTGCTTTAGTCACAGAATGGGATGCCCTGGCAGGGACAAGTAGTGCTATGCCCAGCAAAAGTGTCTTTATCAGGCTAATTTCAAATATGATAAGAGCAAATGCTTATATGGTCTTAAACAGAGGCTGCTTTAGTCACAGAATGGGATGCCCCAAAAAAGATCCAGTAGTACTATGCCCAGCAAAAGTGTCTTTATCAGGCTAATTTCAAATATGATAAGAGCAAATGCTTATATGGTCTTAAACAGAGGCTGCTTTAGTCACAGAATGGGATGCCCCCAAAAAAGATCCAGTAGTACTATGCCCAGCAAAAGTGTCTTTATCAGGCTAATTTCAAATATGATAAGAGCAAATGCTTATATGGTCTTAAACAGAGGCTGCTTTAGTCACAGAATGGGATGCCCCCAAAAAAGATCCAGTAGTACTATGCCCAGCAAAAGTGTCTTTATCAGGCTAATTTCAAATATAATAAGAGCAAATGCTTATATGGTCTTAAACAGAGGCTGCTTTAGTCACAGAATGGGATGCCCTGGCAGGGACAAGTAGTGCTATGCCCAGCAAAAGTGTCTTTATCAGGCTAATTTCAAATATGATAAGAGCAAATGCTTATATGGTCTTAAACAGAGGCTGCTTTAGTCACAGAATGGGATGCCCCCAAAAAAGATCCAGTAGTACTATGCCCAGCAAAAGTGTCTTTATCAGGCTAATTTCAAATATGATAAGAGCAAATGCTTATATGGTCTTAAACAGAGGCTGCTTTAGTCACAGAATGGGATGCCCCCAAAAAAGATCCAGTAGTACTATGCCCAGCAAAAGTGTCTTTATCAGGCCTAATTTCAAATATAATAAGAGCAAATGCTTATATGGTCTTAAACAGAGGCTGCTTTAGTCACAGAATGGGATGCCCCCAAAAAAGATCCAGTAGTACTATGCCCAGCAAAAGTGTCTTTATCAGGCTAATTTCAAATATAATAAGAGCAAATGCTTATATGGTCTTAAACAGAGGCTGCTTTAGTCACAGAATGGGATGCCCTGGCAGGGACAAGTAGTGCTATGCCCAGCAAAAGTGTCTTTATCAGGCTAATTTCAAATATAATAAGAGCAAATGCTTATATGGTCTTAAACAGAGGCTGCTTTAGTCACAGAATGGGATGCCCCCAAAAAAGATCCAGTAGTACTATGCCCAGCAAAAGTGTCTTTATCAGGCTAATTTCAAATATGATAAGAGCAAATGCTTATATGGTCTTAAACAGAGGCTGCTTTAGTCACAGAATGGGATGCCCCCAAAAAAGATCCAGTAGTACTATGCCCAGCAAAAGTGTCTTTATCAGGCTAATTTCAAATATAATAAGAGCAAATGCTTATATGGTCTTAAACAGAGGCTGCTTTAGTCACAGAATGGGATGCCCTGGCAGGGACAAGTAGTGCTATGCCCAGCAAAAGTGTCTTTATCAGGCCTAATTTCAAATATAATAAGAGCAAATGCTTATATGGTCTTAAACAGAGGCTGCTTTAGTCACAGAATGGGATGCCCCCAAAAAAGATCCAGTAGTACTATGCCCAGCAAAAGTGTCTTTATCAGGCTAATTTCAAATATAATAAGAGCAAATGCTTATATGGTCTTAAACAGAGGCTGCTTTAGTCACAGAATGGGATGCCCTGGCAGGGACAAGTAGTGCTATGCCCAGCAAAAGTGTCTTTATCAGGCTAATTTCAAATATAATAAGAGCAAATGCTTATATGGTCTTAAACAGAGGCTGCTTTAGTCACAGAATGGGATGCCCCCAAAAAAGATCCAGTAGTACTATGCCCAGCAAAAGTGTCTTTATCAGGCTAATTTCAAATATGATAAGAGCAAATGCTTATATGGTCTTAAACAGAGGCTGCTTTTGTCACAGAATGGGATGCCCCCAAAAAAGATCCAGTAGTACTATGCCCAGCAAAAGTGTCTTTATCAGGCTAATTTCAAATATGATAAGAGCAAATGCTTATATGGTCTTAAACAGAGGCTGCTTTAGTCACAGAATGGGATGCCCCCAAAAAAGATCCAGTAGTACTATGCCCAGCAAAAGTGTCTTTATCAGGCTAATTTCAAATATGATAAGAGCAAATGCTTATATGGTCTTAAACAGAGGCTGCTTTAGTCACAGAATGGGATGCCCCCAAAAAAGATCCAGTAGTACTATGCCCAGCAAAAGTGTCTTTATCAGGCTAATTTCAAATATGATAAGAGCAAATGCTTATATGGTCTTAAACAGAGGCTGCTTTAGTCACAGAATGGGATGCCCTGGCAGGGACAAGTAGTGCTATGCCCAGCAAAAGTGTCTTTATCAGGCTAATTTCAAATATGATAAGAGCAAATGCTTATATGGTCTTAAACAGAGGCTGCTTTAGTCACAGAATGGGATGCCCCCAAAAAAGATCCAGTAGTGCTATGCCCAGAAAAAGTGTCTTTATCAGGCTAATTTCAAATATGATAAGAGCAAATGCTTATATGGTCTTAAACAGAGGCTGCTTTAGTCACAGAATGGGATGCCCCCAAAAAAGATCCAGTAGTACTATGCCCAGCAAAAGTGCCTTTATCAGGCCTAATTTCAAATATAATAAGAGCAAATGCTTATATGGTCTTAAACAGAGGCTGCTTTAGTCACAGAATGGGATGCCCCCAAAAAAGATCCAGTAGTACTATGCCCAGCAAAAGTGTCTTTATCAGGCTAATTTCAAATATAATAAGAGCAAATGCTTATATGGTCTTAAACAGAGGCTGCTTTAGTCACAGAATGGGATGCCCTGGCAGGGACAAGTAGTGCTATGCCCAGCAAAAGTGTCTTTATCAGGCTAATTTCAAATATAATAAGAGCAAATGCTTATATGGTCTTAAACAGAGGCTGCTTTAGTCACAGAATGGGATGTCCCCAAAAAAGATCCAGTAGTACTATGCCCAGCAAAAGTGTCTTTATCAGGCTAATTTCAAATATGATAAGAGCAAATGCTTATATGGTCTTAAACAGAGGCTGCTTTAGTCACAGAATGGGATGCCCCCAAAAAAGATCCAGTAGTACTATGCCCAGCAAAAGTGTCTTTATCAGGCTAATTTCAAATATAATAAGAGCAAATGCTTATATGGTCTTAAACAGAGGCTGCTTTAGTCACAGAATGGGATGCCCTGGCAGGGACAAGTAGTGCTATGCCCAGCAAAAGTGTCTTTATCAGGCTAATTTCAAATATAATAAGAGCAAATGCTTATATGGTCTTAAACAGAGGCTGCTTTAGTCACAGAATGGGATGCCCCCAAAAAAGATCCAGTAGTACTATGCCCAGCAAAAGTGTCTTTATCAGGCTAATTTCAAATATAATAAGAGCAAATGCTTATATGGTCTTAAACAGAGGCTGCTTTAGTCACAGAATGGGATGCCCTGGCAGGGACAAGTAGTGCTATGCCCAGCAAAAGTGTCTTTATCAGGCTAATTTCAAATATAATAAGAGCAAATGCTTATATGGTCTTAAACAGAGGCTGCTTTAGTCACAGAATGGGATGCCCCCAAAAAAGATCCAGTAGTACTATGCCCAGCAAAAGTGTCTTTATCAGGCTAATTTCAAATATAATAAGAGCAAATGCTTATATGGTCTTAAACAGAGGCTGCTTTAGTCACAGAATGGGATGCCCTGGCAGGGACAAGTAGTGCTATGCCCAGCAAAAGTGTCTTTATCAGGCTAATTTCAAATATAATAAGAGCAAATGCTTATATGGTCTTAAACAGAGGCTGCTTTAGTCACAGAATGGGATGCCCCCCAAAAAGATCCAGTAGTACTATGCCCAGCAAAAGTGTCTTTATCAGGCTAATTTCAAATATGATAAGAGCAAATGCTTATATGGTCTTAAACAGAGGCTGCTTTAGTCACAGAATGGGATGCCCCCAAAAAAGATCCAGTAGTACTATGCCCAGCAAAAGTGTCTTTATCAGGCTAATTTCAAATATAATAAGAGCACATGCTTATATGGTCTTAAACAGAGGCTGCTTTAGTCACAGAATGGGATGCCCCCAAAAAAGATCCAGTAGTACTATGCCCAGCAAAAGTGTCTTTATCAGGCTAATTTCAAATATAATAAGAGCAAATGCTTATATGGTCTTAAACAGAGGCTGCTTTAGTCACAGAATGGGATGCCCTGGCAGGGACAAGTAGTGCTATGCCCAGCAAAAGTGTCTTTATCAGGCTAATTTCAAATATGATAAGAGCAAATGCTTATATGGTCTTAAACAGAGGCTGCTTTAGTCACAGAATGGGATGCCCCCAAAAAAGATCCAGTAGTACTATGCCCAGCAAAAGTGTCTTTATCAGGCTAATTTCAAATATGATAAGAGCAAATGCTTATATGGTCTTAAACAGAGGCTGCTTTAGTCACAGAATGGGATGTCCCCAAAAAAGATCCAGTAGTACTATGCCCAGCAAAAGTGTCTTTATCAGGCTAATTTCAAATATGATAAGTAGGGATGAGCGAATCGATCCGGACGAACCCGGATTCGATCCGAATTTCAGGAAAAATTCGATTCGGATCGAATCCGAATTTCCCCGCGATTCGATCACTCGAAGTTTTCCTTTAACATCCATTCATTTACATTTACAGGCATTCTAAGATGGCGGACGGGACATGTCTGGACATCTATCCCGCGCCAGTGCAAGCTGGGGCAGTCACATGCAGCCTATCAGCAGCCAGCAAGCCCGGTGACGTCACACAGCGGTATTTAACGGCGGCCATCTTGCTTTTCCTCATTTCTCTATTGCATTCGTGACAGACAGAACGCTGTGTAGCTGAGGCACTTAGACAGGCAGGGACAGACAGGGACAGGCTGGAGACAGGCAGGAGACAGGCAGGAGACAGACAGGAGACAGACAGAAAGCCAGGGAAAGGTAGGAAAAACGGAGGCTGTGACAGGGAGATTTTTTTTTTTTCATCCAGCCTTTGTTAGCGTTTTCAGGCTGCTTATAGTAACTAACTGTGCATATATACTGAACTGATCTTAAGTCTGCTGTGAGGCATCCCATTCTGTGACTAAAGCAGCCTCTATTTAATAGCATAATAAACATTTGCACTTATTCTCATAGAAATCAGGCCTGATAAAGACACTTTTGCTGTGCATGCTCTCTGGTTTTTGTGGCACTGGCATCCCATTCTGTGACTAAAGCAGCCTCTATTTAATAGCATAATAAACATTTGCACTTATTCTCATAGAAATCAGGCCTGATAAAGACACTTTTGCTGTGCATGCTCTCTGGTTTTTGTGGCACTGGCATCCCATTCTGTGACTAAAGCAGCCTCTATTTAATAGCACAATAAACATTTGCACTTATTCTCATAGAAATCAGGCCTGATAAAGACACTTTTGCTGTGCATGCTCTCTGGTTTTTGTGGCACTGGCATCCCATTCTGTGACTAAAGCAGCCTCTATTTAATAGCACAATAAACATTTGCACTTATTCTCATAGAAATCAGGCCTGATAAAGACACTTTTGCTGTGCATGCTCTCTGGTTTTTGTGGCACTGGCATCCCATTCTGTGACTAAAGCAGCCTCTATTTAATAGCATAATAAACATTTGCACTTATTCTCATAGAAATCAGGCCTGATAAAGACACTTTTGCTGTGCATGCTCTCTGGTTTTTGTGGCACTGGCATCCCATTCTGTGACTAAAGCAGCCTCTATTTAATAGCACAATAAACATTTGCACTTATTCTCATAGAAATCAGGCCTGATAAAGACACTTTTGCTGTGCATGCTCTCTGGTTTTTGTGGCACTGGCATCCCATTCTGTGACTAAAGCAGCCTCTATTTAATAGCATAATAAACATTTGCACTTATTCTCATAGAAATCAGGCCTGATAAAGACACTTTTGCTGTGCATGCTCTCTGGTTTTTGTGGCACTGGCATCCCATTCTGTGACTAAAGCAGCCTCTATTTAATAGCACAATAAACATTTGCACTTATTCTCATAGAAATCAGGCCTGATAAAGACACTTTTGCTGTGCATGCTCTCTGGTTTTTGTGGCACTGGCATCCCATTCTGTGACTAAAGCAGCCTCTATTTAATAGCATAATAAACATTTGCACTTATTCTCATAGAAATCAGGCCTGATAAAGACACTTTTGCTGTGCATGCTCTCTGGTTTTTGTGGCACTGGCATCCCATTCTGTGACTAAAGCAGCCTCTATTTAATAGCATAATAAACATTTGCACTTATTCTCATAGAAATCAGGCCTGATAAAGACACTTTTGCTGTGCATGCTCTCTGGTTTTTGTGGCACTGGCATCCCATTCTGTGACTAAAGCAGCCTCTATTTAATAGCATAATAAACATTTGCACTTATTCTCATAGAAATCAGGCCTGATAAAGACACTTTTGCTGTGCATGCTCTCTGGTTTTTGTGGCACTGGCATCCCATTCTGTGACTAAAGCAGCCTCTATTTAATAGCATAATAAACATTTGCACTTATTCTCATAGAAATCAGGCCTGATAAAGACACTTTTGCTGTGCATGCTCTCTGGTTTTTGTGGCACTGGCATCCCATTCTGTGACTAAAGCAGCCTCTATTTAATAGCACAATAAACATTTGCACTTATTCTCATAGAAATCAGGCCTGATAAAGACACTTTTGCTGTGCATGCTCTCTGGTTTTTGTGGCACTGGCATCCCATTCTGTGACTAAAGCAGCCTCTATTTAATAGCATAATAAACATTTGCACTTATTCTCATAGAAATCAGGCCTGATAAAGACACTTTTGCTGTGCATGCTCTCTGGTTTTTGTGGCACTGGCATCCCATTCTGTGACTAAAGCAGCCTCTATTTAATAGCATAATAAACATTTGCACTTATTCTCATAGAAATCAGGCCTGATAAAGACACTTTTGCTGTGCATGCTCTCTGGTTTTTGTGGCACTGGCATCCCATTCTGTGACTAAAGCAGCCTCTATTTAATAGCATAATAAACATTTGCACTTATTCTCATAGAAATCAGGCCTGATAAAGACACTTTTGCTGTGCATGCTCTCTGGTTTTTGTGGCACTGGCATCCCATTCTGTGACTAAAGCAGCCTCTATTTAATAGCACAATAAACATTTGCACTTATTCTCATAGAAATCAGGCCTGATAAAGACACTTTTGCTGTGCATGCTCTCTGGTTTTTGTGGCACTGGCATCCCATTCTGTGACTAAAGCAGCCTCTATTTAATAGCATAATAAACATTTGCACTTATTCTCATAGAAATCAGGCCTGATAAAGACACTTTTGCTGTGCATGCTCTCTGGTTTTTGTGGCACTGGCATCCCATTCTGTGACTAAAGCAGCCTCTATTTAATAGCACAATAAACATTTGCACTTATTCTCATAGAAATCAGGCCTGATAAAGACACTTTTGCTGTGCATGCTCTCTGGTTTTTGTGGCACTGGCATCCCATTCTGTGACTAAAGCAGCCTCTATTTAATAGCATAATAAACATTTGCACTTATTCTCATAGAAATCAGGCCTGATAAAGACACTTTTGCTGTGCATGCTCTCTGGTTTTTGTGGCACTGGCATCCCATTCTGTGACTAAAGCAGCCTCTATTTAATAGCACAATAAACATTTGCACTTATTCTCATAGAAATCAGGCCTGATAAAGACACTTTTGCTGTGCATGCTCTCTGGTTTTTGTGGCACTGGCATCCCATTCTGTGACTAAAGCAGCCTCTATTTAATAGCATAATAAACATTTGCACTTATTCTCATAGAAATCAGGCCTGATAAAGACACTTTTGCTGTGCATGCTCTCTGGTTTTTGTGGCACTGGCATCCCATTCTGTGACTAAAGCAGCCTCTATTTAATAGCATAATAAACATTTGCACTTATTCTCATAGAAATCAGGCCTGATAAAGACACTTTTGCTGTGCATGCTCTCTGGTTTTTGTGGCACTGGCATCCCATTCTGTGACTAAAGCAGCCTCTATTTAATAGCATAATAAACATTTGCACTTATTCTCATAGAAATCAGGCCTGATAAAGACACTTTTGCTGTGCATGCTCTCTGGTTTTTGTGGCACTGGCATCCCATTCTGTGACTAAAGCAGCCTCTATTTAATAGCACAATAAACATTTGCACTTATTCTCATAGAAATCAGGCCTGATAAAGACACTTTTGCTGTGCATGCTCTCTGGTTTTTGTGGCACTGGCATCCCATTCTGTGACTAAAGCAGCCTCTATTTAATAGCATAATAAACATTTGCACTTATTCTCATAGAAATCAGGCCTGATAAAGACACTTTTGCTGTGCATGCTCTCTGGTTTTTGTGGCACTGGCATCCCATTCTGTGACTAAAGCAGCCTCTATTTAATAGCACAATAAACATTTGCACTTATTCTCATAGAAATCAGGCCTGATAAAGACACTTTTGCTGTGCATGCTCTCTGGTTTTTGTGGCACTGGCATCCCATTCTGTGACTAAAGCAGCCTCTATTTAATAGCATAATAAACATTTGCACTTATTCTCATAGAAATCAGGCCTGATAAAGACACTTTTGCTGTGCATGCTCTCTGGTTTTTGTGGCACTGGCATCCCATTCTGTGACTAAAGCAGCCTCTATTTAATAGCATAATAAACATTTGCACTTATTCTCATAGAAATCAGGCCTGATAAAGACACTTTTGCTGTGCATGCTCTCTGGTTTTTGTGGCACTGGCATCCCATTCTGTGACTAAAGCAGCCTCTATTTAATAGCATAATAAACATTTGCACTTATTCTCATAGAAATCAGGCCTGATAAAGACACTTTTGCTGGCCAAAGCCCTACTGGACCCTGCCAGGTCGATTCCTGCCCGGGGCATCCCATTCTGTGACTACAGCAGCCTCTGTTTAAGACCATATAAGCATTTGCTCTTATCATATTTGAAATTAGCCTGATAAAGACACTTTTGCTGGCCAAAGCCCTACTGGACCCTGCCAGGTCCATTCCTGCCCAGGGCATCCCATTCTGTGACTAAAGCAGCCTCTGTTTAAGACCATATAAGCATTTGCTCTTATTATATTTATATTATAAGACACTTTTGCTGGGCATAGGCTTACTGCTGCCTGCCAGGTGCACTTCTGTTGAGGCATCCCATTCTGTAACATAGCATACCCCTCTTTATTTACACTAAGCAGCTCTCTTATTTACACTAAGCAGGCCTGTTGGAGGCTGAGTGTTACTGCTCACTTTTGGTGTGCATTATATTCTGTTTTATATAGACCCACTGCTGCCTGGGGGTTCCTAAAATATCACCTACTACCATGCCAGTTAGACTATGTCGGGCAGACAAGTGCCTGGAAGTGAAAAGAGGAGTGGCAGAGGCCAAGATTCCGCAGGCAGAGCTCGCATCAGACTGGGGGCCAGTAGCAGCAGGAGTCACGCTGAGAGACCTAATCTGCCAGTATCTGCTAGCGGTCGGGTCTCCACCAGTAACGCATCTGCCGTGGTAGATTGGCTGACGCGCTCATCAACAACATCATCACAACTTACATCTGAGACCCCCAGTCTAGGGTCGGTAGGTTCCTCTGACACAACCCTGAGTTGGCATGCCCCGAGAGCAGTCCCTGTCCTCCCATTGCCTCTGTCCTACGCCGTTCCCTCCCCCAGCGACGTATCCTATGCTTTGGGTTCAGCTCCACTCTTTAGTGAGGAGGACGATCAGATACAGGAGGACAGTCAGCAGCTACTGCCCAGCCAAGAAATGGAGGTGGCTTCTTTAGCTAGGCAGACAAATAGTGATGTGGACAGTGTCGTGGGTGCTGCGAGCGTTCCAGCTCCTGCGCCAGACACTGTTGACGAATCCACGAACATCAGTGACGTACAGCCACAACCCGGTGATGATGATGATGATGACGATGAAGCCGATCGCACTTGGGAGCCGGGTGATGAAGGGGCTTCATCGTCATCATCAGGAGAAGAGGGGCGCAGGTTGCCCCGGAGTCAGCAGCTGAGGCAGCAAGGTGGTAGCAGTCAGCATGGGGGCACAATTCCAAAGGCTGGAGCCGGCCGGGGCCGGGGCCGGGGTAGAGCACCTGCTGTGCGGCAGTCTACCTTATCGGGAGGTAGTGGAGCAGGGGTTCCTGGAGTTGGCAACAGCAGCAGTGAATCAGTGAGGCCAGGGGGTGGGAAAAGTAGCTACTCGGCAGTGTGGCAGTTTTTCCTGAGGCATCCGCAGGAGGGTAACATGGCCACATGCAAGATATGTAGGCAAAAGGTGAAGCGTGGCCAGGGTCCAAATGTTGGCACCACGGCCCTGCGTCAACATATGATGCGTCACCATAAAACGACCTGGGAGAACCGAGGCTCCCAAGGGGTGGTCCAGTCTGCTTCCTCACCAAGTGAGCTCCCAATTTCTGCCAGCCAAGGCTCCAGCACCTCAGCCGAAGGCAGCTGTGCGTCACACCCATCCTCTGTCGCTCCTGCTCCTCCTCCTCCTCCTCCAAGTCATGCATCCCGCCAGCAATCCATCAGCGAAGCCATGTCCAAGAGACAGCAGTATGCGCCCACTCATCCTACGGCGCAGAAGCTGAATGTGCTCCTGTCCAAGTTGCTGGTGCTGCAGTCGCTCCCTTTTCAGGTGGTGGAATCTGCACCTTTCAGAGAACTGATGGCTTGTGCCGAGCCGAGGTGGAGAGTCCCAAGCCGTCATTTCTTTGCCAAGAAGGCAGTACCAGCGCTGCACACTTTTGTTGAACAGAAGGTGGGCCAGTCCTTGAGCCTGTCGGTGTGTAGCAAAATACATGGCAGCGCCGACATCTGGAGCTGTAACTACGGTCAGGGGCAGTACATGTCGTTTACGGCCCACTGGGTGAATGTGGTCCCTTTGCAGCAGCAACTTGGACAGGTCACGCCGCTTCGGCCTCCGCGCTCTCTGCCCATTGGGCCTGTGACACCGTGCGACTCGGCCTCCTCATCCTCCGCCATCTCCTCACCCTCCACTGTAGGCTCAAGTCTCAGTGCCCCTCCAGTCTACCATGTGTGCAGGGCACGGAGGTGTCACGCAGTGCTTCACATGGCTTACTCCGAGAAAACTTAAAATGGGAATCATGGTTACCGACAATGGGAAGAACATTTTGTCTGCGCTGCGCCAAGGAAGCCTGACCCATGCCCCCTGCATGGCTCACGTCTTCAATCTGGTTGTCAAGCGGTTTCTGAAGTGTTCCCCCCATCTGCAGGACATCCTAACAACTTCACGGAAACTTTGCATGCACTTCAGCCACTCCTACACCGCCAAACACACCCTTCTTGAGCTACAGCGTCAGAATGGTATCCCCCAACATAGTCTGATTTGCGATGTTTCCACCCGTTGGAATTCCACCCTTCACATGTTGGACCGATTATATGAACAGAGAAAAGCCATCACGGATTTCCTGATGATCCAAGCAGATAGGGGGACTCCCCTGTGTAACTTCAATGTCAACCAGTGGCAGCTCATACGTGACACCTGCCGTTTGCTCAGGCCCTTTGAGGAAGCCACTTTATTTGTCAGTCGGCAGGATTACGGGATGAACGACGTGATTCCACTGCTTCATGTACTACAGCACATGTTGGAAACCATGGCTGGTCAGGGCACTGGAGACATGGCGTTTACATCTTACGGCCACATGAACCCCGTTGGAGCTGAACTGGAGGAGGAGGAGGAGGAAGAGGAGGAGGAGGAGTTGCCCAGCGAAACACAGTTTAGGCTTGGCGAAATGGCTGGTTTATCTAGTCAGCGGACAGGAGAGGAGGAGCAGGAGCAGCCAGAGGAGCTAGAGGTTTTTGAGGAAGGAGAGACAGAGGACCCGGGCACACCGTGGCAGTATGCAGTGGAGATGGAGACAGGTAGTCCATCCGAGTCACTTGCGCAAATGGCACGAAGCATGCTCACATGCTTGCGTAGTGACCCCAGAATTGTTTCCATCTGTCGGCGGGATGACTTCTGGCTGTCCACCTTATTGGACCCTCGCTTCCGGCACAAAATGGGGGCATTTTTTAAACCCACCGAGAGGGAGGACAAACTACTACAAAGACATTCTACGTAGGCAGTTGGCCGATGCCTATCTGCGCCATGGTCCATACTCTCGCAGGTCTGACTCGAGGGGACCTCTGCGCTCACCTTCCACTGCCATGGCCGCTGGGGGGGTTGGCAGCAGCAGCAACAGAAGCTCCATCAGCAGCAGCAGCCTCAGTCTTCAGTCGCTAATGAGTAGCTTTCTACACCCGCATAGTGAGGCTACTCATGAGCAGCAGGAAGACCTGGAGCAGGACCTGAACCAGCAGGTCATGTCATACTTTGACATGACCATGCCAACACACCTTGAGGATCCGCTGGACTTCTGGGCAGCCAAACTTGATTTGTGGCCGCAACTAGCAGAGTTTGCCCTGGAAAAGCTGTCCTGCCCGGCAAGTAGCGTGCCATCTGAGCGGGTGTTTAGTGCGGCGGGGGCCATAGTTACGGCGAGGAGAACTCGTCTGTCAACTAAAAATGTGGAGAGACTCACCTTTGTCAAAATGAATCAGGGATGGATCAGCCAGGATTTCCACCCACCAATGCCTGATGCATGCGACTAGATTCAGCATGGTGCCACGTTTTACACTTTACAAATGGTGCAAAACATATTTATGTCTTTAGGCCATTTTTTGGGCTCCTGCTGCTGCTACTGCCAACTTCTGCCAACTCCAGGGTGTGATTCATCCAATTTTTGGGCTCCTGAAGCCAACTCCAGTGTATATTTGGGCTCCTGCTGCTACTACTGCCAACTTCTGCCAACTCCAGGGTGTGATTCATCCAATTTTTGGGCTCCTGAAGCCAACTCCAGTGTATATTTGGGCTCCTGCTGCTACTACTGTCAACTCCTGCCAACTCCAGGGTGTGATTCATCCAATTTTTGGGCTCCTGAGGCCAACTCCAGTGTATATTTGGGCTCCTGCTGCTGCTACTGTCAACTCCTGCCAACTCCAGGGTGTGATTCATCCAATTTTTGGGCTCCTGAAGCCAACTCCAGTGTATATTTGGGCTCCTGCTGCTACTACTGCCAACTTCTGCCAACTCCAGGGTGTGATTCATCCAATTTTTGGGCTCCTGAAGCCAACTCCAGTGTATATTTGGGCTCCTGCTGCTGCTACTGTCAACTCCTGCCAACTCCAGGGTGTGATTCATCCAATTTTTGGGCTCCTGAAGCCAACTCCAGTGTATATTTGGGCTCCTGCTGCTGCTACTGCCAACTTCTGCCAACTCCAGGGTGTGATTCATCCAATTTTTGGGCTCCTGAAGCCAACTCCAGTGTATATTTGGGCTCCTGCTGCTACTACTGCCAACTTCTGCCAACTCCAGGGTGTGATTCATCCAATTTTTGGGCTCCTGAAGCCAACTCCAGTGTATATTTGGGCTCCTGCTGCTGCTACTGTCAACTCCTGCCAACTCCAGGGTGTGATTCATCCAATTTTTGGGCTCCTGAAGCCAACTCCAGTGTATATTTGGGCTCCTGCTGCTGCTACTGCCAACTTCTGCCAACTCCAGGGTGTGATTCATCCAATTTTTGGGCTCCTGAAGCCAACTCCAGTGTATATTTGGGCTCCTGCTGCTGCTGCTGCTGCCAACTTCTGCCAACTCCAGGGTGTGATTCATCCAATTTTTGGGCTCCTGAAGCCAACTCCAGTGTATATTTGGGCTCCTGCTGCTGCTGCTGCTGCCAACTTCTGCCAACTCCAGGGTGTGATTCATCCAATTTTTGGGCTCCTGAAGCCAACTCCAGTGTATATTTGGGCTCCTGCTGCTACTACTGCCAACTTCTGCCAACTCCAGGGTGTGATTCATCCAATTTTTGGGCTCCTGAGGCCAACTCCAGTGTATATTTGGGCTCCTGCTGCTGCTACTGCCAACTTCTGCCAACTCCAGGGTGTGATTCATCCAATTTTTGGGCTCCTGAAGCCAACTCCAGTGTATATTTGGGCTCCTGCTGCTACTACTGCCAACTTCTGCCAACTCCAGGGTGTGATTCATCCAATTTTTGGGCTCCTGAGGCCAACTCCAGTGTATATTTGGGCTCCTGCTGCTGCTGCTGCCAACTTCTGCCAACTCCAGGGTGTGATTCATCCAATTTTTGGGCTCCTGAAGCCAACTCCAGTGTATATTTGGGCTCCTGCTGCTACTACTGTCAACTCCTGCCAACTCCAGGGTGTGATTCATCCAATTTTTGGGCTCCTGAGGCCAACTCCAGTGTATATTTGGGCTCCTGCTGCTGCTGCTGCCAACTTCTGCCAACTCCAGGGTGTGATTCATCCAATTTTTGGGCTCCTGAGGCCAACTCCAGTGTATATTTGGGCTCCTGCTCCTGCTGCTGCCAACTTCTGCCAACTCCAGGGTGTGATTCATCCAATTTTTGGGCTCCTGAAGCCAACTCCAGTGTATATTTGGGCTCCTGCTGCTGCTGCTGCTGCCAACTTCTGCCAACTCCAGGGTGTGATTCATCCAATTTTTGGGCTCCTGAAGCCAACTCCAGTGTATATTTGGGCTCCTGCTGCTACTACTGCCAACTTCTGCCAACTCCAGGGTGTGATTCATCCAATTTTTGGGCTCCTGAGGCCAACTCCAGTGTATATTTGGGCTCCTGCTGCTGCTGCTGCCAACTTCTGCCAACTCCAGGGTGTGATTCATCCAATTTTTGGGCTCCTGAAGCCAACTCCAGTGTATATTTGGGCTCCTGCTGCTACTACTGTCAACTCCTGCCAACTCCAGGGTGTGATTCATCCAATTTTTGGGCTCCTGAGGCCAACTCCAGTGTATATTTGGGCTCCTGCTGCTGCTGCTGCCAACTTCTGCCAACTCCAGGGTGTGATTCATCCAATTTTTGGGCTCCTGAGGCCAACTCCAGTGTATATTTGGGCTCCTGCTGCTGCTGCTGCCAACTTCTGCCAACTCCAGGGTGTGATTCATCCAATTTTTGGGCTCCTGAGGCCAACTCCAGTGTATATTTGGGCTCCTGCTCCTGCTGCTGCCAACTTCTGCCAACTCCAGGGTGTGATTCATCCAATTTTTGGGCTCCTGAAGCCAACTCCAGTGTATATTTGGGATCCTGCTGCTGCTGCCAACTTCTGCCAACTCCAGGGTGTGATTCATCCAATTTTTGGGCTCCTGAGGCCAACTCCAGTGTATATTTGGGCTCCTTCTGCCCCTCATAGTGATGCCACTTCAACTCTCTGCAATTGTGCCGCTCTGCGATTCTATTAGCGATGCCTCTGATCTGCATGTGATATTTCTTCAAAGTATTATTTAACAAACCCAGCACGCATCCTGTGCGTGTTACAGCAAGGCTGAATGGTTTACAACCCTATTGAGGCTGTAGGAGGCTCAGAAATAGCCGTTTTTAATAGCAATTCGTCGCGAATTTATTCGGGTCGAAACGATTTTTGTCGGAAAATTCGGCGAATCAGTCGAATCGAATTTTTCAAAAGTTCGCTCATCTCTAGTCAGCAAGTAAGAGCAATACTATTAATAATTACTGCCTGCACGTATTTATATAGAATGGCATGAATATAACCATATGTAACATACATATAGATATTAAGCTGTTTTTGCACTGAAGAAGCGACAATCTGTGAAACACGTATGCATGTAAGCTTAATGGAAACTAAATCAAGAATAAACACTTGCTACAAATGACAACAGATTCTTTCCACAAATTGAATATACTACTTGCTACAAACTGACGGATTAAGAGAAATAAAAATAACACCAACAACTGAGAAGAAAGCACCGTCCCTTTAAGGAGGGCAGCCCACATGACTGGCCTGCGTTCCTGTCCGGAGGCAGACCAGCCATGGGGGAAGTGGTCACTTTGGGAAGTGACATCAGGGAGGGGAGTATATAAGGGGACATCCGTCCCCTTCCTCTTTGACCTGGCGTGGATGGATGAGCAGTCGGACCGGCGGTCGCCCACCCTTTCAGTTAAGTTATGGAGGCCCTATTTGCTGCACTGCGCAGGGAGGCTGGTCGGTCACCCCCCTCTAGGCTGAGGAGAGCCCGGCGGGCTGTTGCCCGGCTCAGTCCCTCGCCACCCCCGCCGCCCTGACCCGCGGGGGGGCGGCGCCGCCACTGCTTCCCCTCCCCACCCTCCCTCCGCAGTGCGGGCCTTACCTTGCGGCTCCGGCCGCAGGAGATCCAGGGCACCCAGTCGTGTTTTCCCTGTGGAGGTGGCAGCTGCCCAGGTGCAGTCCCCGGGTGATCCGGTTCCGGGGCCTGCGCGTCGGAGCTCGGGCCGCGTGCTGTGCTCCTCTGTCTTCCCCTCCCTAGTTGGGCAGGGAGAGGCCTCCGGGGCGGCGTCGGCGGCTCCGCCCCCCTCTCTCGTCGGGTGGCCCGGGCCTCGGTGCTCGGGCCGCAAGCGTCCGGCTGCAGCGTGCCTCTCCCTCACTGTGCAGGGAGAGGCTGGCTCTGCGGCGGTGGATGCCCCCCCCGCTCGCGTGTCATACCGCATCTCGGTCCGACCATAGGTGCTCGAGCCGCATGATAGCCACCGCTCCCCGCTGTCCCCGCGCGGGGAGCGGCGGCAGTGTCATTACCCCTCTCACAGCAGCAGGGGGGGACAACGCGGGCCCGGTGCACTCACAGAGTGCTGCTGGTTCCGCCAACATGCTTGTCGCCCCTCCCCGCGTACAAGCCGGAGGAGGGGGCCCCTCCCCCCCTTCTTCTCCTACAGTCGGCTCCTTCCACGCCGGGCAAGGCTCCGCTCCACACAGAGCGGAGTGGTTTCCTGAGGGGGGGACCCCCCCCCTCTGGGCCGGTCAGTGGGGCCCCCGGCATCTGCCTGGATGCTGTGGCGGGCCCCCAAGCAGCACACCACACTCCCCCTCCCTCCACACATATATTTTACCCCCCCTTGGTCCCATAGCGCATGCCCCTCGGGGGGAACGGGATCCTCGCTCCCCCATGGCCCCTTCTTCCCACCTTTTGCCCCCCCTGCCGCCCCTCCCCCCGGCACCGCGTGTTGACCCCCTCCCCCCATGGCTCCCCCGGCCTGGCGCGTCCCGGCGTCCCTCAGCGCATGGCCTTTTGATTTGGCGGCCTCCCAGCCTGGCGAGCTTGTGCGGATGGCGTCTTCCCCTGTCCATTCGCACTCAGGTCCAGGCGCTGGGGAGGGGCGCGCATGCAGCCGGGATCTCGGTTTCCCGGCCAGTACCATTTGCTCGCCTCTCCTTTTTTCCCCGCAGGCGGTGGTCGACCAGGAGGTGGTGTCGGGCAGCGCGGCGGTCGAGGCACCAGGATGGCGAAGGGAGGACAGCAGCAGTCGGGCAAGTGGCCGGTCCGTGGCGGCGGGCGTCAGCGGACCACCATCATCCTCCGGCGGCGTGGCGGCGACACCAGGAACATCGGTGGCGTCGGGACGTCCGGTGGGAAGCGGGTCGCTGGGCCAGTCGGGTTTGGAGCAGCGCACGGGAGGACCAAGCGGCGCGATCGCTCGGCAGGGTGGGCCACAAATTATTGCTGATTTTCTGTCATTACCACAAGCTGGGGGTGGGGCATCTGGGGGTGACGGCTTGGGGGTAGCAGGTTTTATGGCCGGGGTAAGGGAGTTGTTGGCTAGGTGGGAGTTATCGGCGAGTGGGGGGTCCAAGGGGGCGCCACTCATGGGGGCGCCTAGGGGGCAGTTGGTGACGAGTGGCTTCGGGGGGGCACTACAGCAAGGTGCAGTGCAGGTGGACAGCAGGGAGGGGGACAATTCAAAGGATCCGGGTATGGGCGAGTTGGGGGGGGCGATAGGTCTCTTCCGATTTCGGACTCCGCCAAGGGGCACACTTACGTGTGTTTCGAGGGTCCGTTGGGGGGGCACTTGAAACAGGAGGTGAAGGAGAAAATATGGAGAAGGGAGTACGTGGACATATTCACGTTGCTGCCCTTGGAGCGTTTCGGGGTTGAGGGTTGGGAAAAGGGGAAGGAACACCGGAAGGAGGACGACGAGGATAGGAGGCGCTTTCGGTTGATCCCGAGGACTTTCGGGAATTGGCTGCAAGCGTTTGCTATACTTGCAAGCGTTACTGGGAAAAAGAACCCTGAACACTGCTCGTCGCTTTTTTGTTACTTGGATGCCATTTGGGAGGCCCATCGGGTGTATGGGGGCTTGGCCTGGCTTCGGTACGATGAGCAGTTCCGGCAACGGATGTCGGTAAGTGAGGGGTTGGGGTGGGATCATAGGGATAGAGGGCTGTGGTTGAGAGTGATGAATGCGAGGGGGGGAGTGTACCCAGTTACTGGGGGTTCCTCCCCCTTTCAGGGGTCCGCCACTTCAATGGGGTCGGGAGGGGCGGAGTTGGCCAGACCTGGTTTGTGCTGGGCCTTCAATGACTCCTTCTGAAAATGGGGGCCCACGTGCAAATTTCAGCACGAGTGTTCGGCCTGCGGCGGGAGCCACGTGGCTGGGAGGTGCTTTAGGAAGGATCGGGGGGGCGCAGAGGGGCCGATGGTCCTGGAAAAAGAGGTTTCCCCGGTGAGAGGGGCGGAGATGCGCCCCTGGTTAAGTAAGTATCCTGATCAGGGGTGGCTCAATTACTGGGTGAGGGTTTCGAGCTGGGTTTTCGGATTCCATGTGCAGCGCCTCCCAAGTTGCACTCGCTAAAAAATCTGAAATCAGCTTGGGAACGGCCTGAGGTTATTAAAGAAAAGTTTGGGAAGGAAGTTTCCTTGGGGAGGATGGTGGGGCAATTCAGCGACCCCCCTCTGGAGGATTTGGTGGTGTCCCCCTTGGGAGTTATGCCCAAGAAGGAACCAGGCAAATTTCGTCTTATACACCACTTGTCCTTCCCGAGGGGCGGGTCGGTGAATGACGGGATAGACAAAGAGCTGTCATCGGTGTCTTATACGTCGTTTGACTTCGCTCTGGCTATGGTAAGGGAGGCAGGCCCCGGGGCATTGATGGCAAAAAACGATATCGAATCTGCATTTCGGTTGCTACCAGTGCACCCGGATAGTTTGTATCTTTTGGGGTGTTTTTTCGAAGGGGGGTATTATGTGGATCGGTGTCTACCAATGGGGTGTTCAATTTCGTGCGCCTACTTTGAAGCCTTTAGCTCATTTTTGGAGTGGGTCGTAAAAGAGAGGGCGGGCATGGGGTCTGTCACCCACTACTTAGATGATTTTTTGTGTGTGGGGCCGGCGGGCACCAGAGTATGCCATTTGTTGTTGGCAACCATGCTGAACATGTTTGGGGTTTTTGGGGTGCCGGTGGCGCACGACAAAACGGAGGGTCCGGCGACCGTGATTAAATTCTTGGGGATTGAGATCGACACGGTGAGACGGGTATGTAGGCTTCCGAGGGACAAAATTGAGGATTTGGTTGGGGGGTTGGAAGGGGCCCTGGGGGTTAAGAAGGTCACGTTGGTACAGCTTCAGTCAGTGCTCGGGAAGTTGAATTTCGCGTGCCGTGTTCTACCTATGGGGTGGGTGTTTACCAGGCGGCTATCCTTAGCGACGGCCGGGGTTCGGGAACCGCATCACTTCATCAGGTTGACGGCGGCAATGAAGGAGGACATTAGGATGTGGATCACTTTCCTGGAGTCCTTAGACGGGCTGGCGTAATGGATGGAACCGGTGAGGGCGAATGATGAGCTTGAGCTCTTCACAGATGTGGCGAGCTCTGTTGGTTTTGGGGCCTACTTGGGGGGGAGATGGTGTGCGGGGCCCTGGCCAGGGCGGTGGCGGGAATCGGCCCTGGCAAGGTGCACCTATGGGGAGAGGTGCTGAGGAACAAGGCGGTGTGTTTTCGGTCGGACAATATGTCGGTGGTTGCGGCAGTTAACACGTAAACTTCGTCTTCATTACCGGTGGTGGTGCTGCTCAGACAGCTGATGTTGGGATGTTTGCGGTACAATGTGTGCTGCAGGGCGGTGCATGTGCCCGGAGTGGAGAACGGGATAGCTGACGCTCTTTCTCGTTTACAGTGGGAGCGCTTCAGGAAATTGGCACCTGAGGCAAGGGAGGTTGGCGAGTCGTGCCCCGGTTGGCTGCTGGAGATCCCGTAGGACGGCTGTTTGGCTTAATTCAAAAGTCAGTTGCACCATCTACTTGGGGGTCGTATGTGAAGACGTGGCGGCAATGGTGGGCCTTGGTGGGGGAATTCGGGGTGCCGAGTACTGAGGACGATAGGCTAGCATTGTTGATTTAGTACCTGGTGGAATTGGTGGCGGGAGGCGTGTCCCCGGCTTCGGTTGATAGAAAGATGTCGGCTTTGGTGTTTTTGTGCCGCCTGGAGGGTTGGGCGGATATGACGAAAGCGTTTTGGGTACGCCAGGCTCTGAAGGGTTGGCGAAAAGAGCATAGGACGGCCGATAACAGGCGACCAGTATCATGGGGTTTGTTGGGTGGGATAATCAGCGTTTTGCCCCGGGTTTGCGCATCAGGTTTTGAGGGGCGTTTGTTTAGGGCGGCATTCTCGCTAGCATTTTTTTGAGCTTTGAGGGTTGGGGAGCTGGTGAGCCCTAATAGACGGGTTCCCGGGGGTTTGGGTTTCGATGATACCGTGACGTCAGAAGAAGGGGTGGTGTTACGTATAAGAAGGTCAAAGACGAACCAAAGGGGGCGGGGGGTTAGTATCTGTTTGGGTAGGTTGCAGCAATGTAATTTATGCCCGGCTGCTGCCGTCGAGGAGTTCCTGGAGGTGAGGCCAAGGGTGAATGGTCCACTGTTCATGCACGAAGATGGTTCCTTCCTATCGCGGTTCCAGTTTTTGGCAGTTTCTAGGAAATGTCTTGGGGAATTGGGGCTGGCAAGCAGTGAGTATGGTACCCATTCATTTCGTATAGGGGCCTAGGGGTTGCTAGGCTGGGGCTGCCGGATGACATAATAAAGAGGCTGGGGAGGTGGGAATCTGCACGTTTTCGGCGGTACATTCGGCCGGACAGGATTGATCGGCGGTACAGGTGAACGCGTGGATCAGTCTATAACTTTTTTCCACCTCCCTCCCCCTCCCCCACCCTTCCCTTTCCTTATTTTTGTTTTAGAGTCGGTGTGCTCGGTCATGATCGTCGGGCATTCTTTTGTTCACTGGACGGCTCGGCGAGCGGTGGTTCGGAGGAATGGAATGC